>OX424562.1:9685483-10885483 GCA_949152475.1 Terebella lapidaria
ACTATATATAATATCTAGCAGGTACTTGTTTTCATTGTTTTTGTTTGTTTGAATACGATAGTGTTGTAGTAGTATATTGGTGACACCGGTATTAATTTTGTTTGCATTTTTGACTTATCAATAACTTGTTTAAGATATGGGGTTTCAACTGAACAGTACAGAGCTGCGATTGGGAACTTTCATGCTTGTGTTTGCCACTTCCTAGCGTCATGTCGGTCTCAGGTGACTGCACGACCATACAAGCAGTTGCGCACCTGTTGTGACATACTTGCGTGTCCTGCAACTGTGTTGTTATTTCTCTTTATGCTTTTGAGCTTTATTGGCGGGATTGAGTTGAACCCCGGCCCCAAATTCAATTCATTCAATTGTTCTACCTCACATAATCTGCGAAAACTGACTTTGTGCCATGTCAACATTAGAAGTATCAAGCAGTGCAGAGACAAAATTGACCATATAAGGTCTGAACTATGCCCTGAGTATGATATTATCACTTTAAGTGAAACTTGGCTAAATAGCAGTGATTTGGAGGATGACTCTAGAAACGCATATAAACTTCATGGTTATCATGATCCCATAGCACTATGCCGAGAGGGTAAGCGGGGAGGGGGTGTTTTGGCGTGGGTGTCTGACAAATTGTTCGTGAAGCGTAGAGACGACTTAGAATATTCTGATCAAGTGGAACAAATGTGGTTGGAAATTAGATCAAATAACAATAAATTTTTGCTTTGCGTCGCCTATCGCACTGACGAGCAGGAGAGCTTTTGGGACACATTACAAGAAAGTTACAATCGTGGGATTACCACTAATACCGGTAACTGTATTATAACTGGTGATCTCAACGCAGATCCAAACACAACTCATGGCCAAAACTTACGAAATTTTGTTTACACGTATGGCTTAACTAAGCATGTCAACCAACCTACTCGAATTGTTGGTGACTGTTCCTCTGAACTCGACCAAATTCTATCGAATTGTCCAAGTTTGGTGAGAGATATCAAGGTGGTAGATCCTGTTTCGTATAATGATCACCACACCGTCGCTGCCACTTTAAATTTCCAAGTGCAGAAAACCAAATGCTTTATTCGTCATATCTGGGATTATAGTAGAGCCGATTTTATTGGTTTGAGAAATAGACTGTGTAACACTGACTGGAGTGTCTGTTTTGACACCAATGATATTGATATTGCTGAAAGGAAATGGACAGAATGTCTTCTAACAGCGGCCAGAGAATATATCCCTAATAAGGTTGTGACTGTCAGACCTGCTGACAAACCATTTTTTAATGGGCATTTACGTCGCCTTAAACGCGCCAAAGACAGGGCACACAAAGTAGCCAAATACGACAATACTCCCGAAGCATGGACACATTTCGTAGTACGCGTAATGTATATTTTGCCGAAATAAAAAGATGTAGGAATGAACACGAACAAAAATTTCTCCATAGCGCCGCTGCTAATGTTCATTCAAACCCACGAAAATGGTGGGCACAATCCAAAAAAATACTAGGCACTTCTAATATGTCAATACCAGTTATTTGTGCGAATGATGAGGTGATAGTCAGCGATGAGTCAAAGGCTGAGAAATTTAATGAACACTTCTTGCTGAATTCTTTCCTTGATGACTCCAATGCAGTGTTACCCGATGATTATCCACAACTCACAGAGGCTTGTTTATCAAATATACAATTTAGTGAGCTTGATGTTGCCAAACAATTACTTTCTCTCAATCCAAACAAAGCGTTCGGTCCGGACGGCATAAGCCCGCGTCTTCTGAGAGAAACAGCACCTGCAATACACAGAAGCCTGTGTCAATTGTTCAAACTCTCTTTAACGCTATGCAAATTTCCGACGAATTGGAAAAAGGCAAATGTAATTCCACTCTTTAAGAAACATGACCGTTCCTTGCCCAATAACTATAGACCCGTGTCCCTTTTGAGCGCAGTTGGGAAAACCATGGAAAGATTGGTTTTCAGCTCTTTGATGTCATTTTTCGAGGAGAATTCTCTGCTGTCAGTATGGCAATCTGGATTTATACCAGGTAGATCTACGGTTACACACCTCGTAGAAATGTATAATAGTTTTTGTGAAACTGTGTCGAGAGGGAGGGAAATCAGGGCTATATTTTTAGATATAAGCAAAGCTTTCGATAGAGTGTGGCATAGCGGTTTATTGTTCAAACTAAAGAAATATGGTATACATAATGATTTGCATGTATGGCTCACTGACTATCTAGAAAATCGCACACAACGAGTTGTCATCAATGGGCAATCGTCAAGCTGGTCACCTGTAAGTGCGGGTGTGCCACAGGGATCCGTTATTGGGCCGTTGTTATTTCTTGTCTTTATTAATGATATCACGCTTGCTGTTAAGAATTGTAATATACGCCTCTTCGCAGATGACACATCTATTTTCATTGAAGTAAATGATAGAGAGGAAGGGGCGATTTTGATCAATGAGGATCTACAAGCGATTTCATCATGGGCTGACAAGTGGCTGGTCACTTTCAATGCTTCAAAATCCGAATCTCTCGTTATATCCAAGAAACGTGATCTCGGGCACCATCCCCCTGTATTTTTGAATGGCTCCATTATTGAGGAGACTACCAGTCATAAACATGTTGGCGTAACTTTCACTAGGGATCTTTCTTGGAGCAGCCACATATCAGACCTTGCGTCTAAAGCTACTAAGGTATTGAATGTTATCAAGCCATTCAAATTTAAAATGGACAGATTATCTTTGGAACGTTTATATATTTCCTGCATTAGACCTATTATGGAGTATGCAGATGTTGTTTGGGCTGGGGCCAATTTAACTGATTTATCAAAACTTGACAAAGTTCAAAAGGAAGCCGCTAGACTAGTAACAGGCGCCACTGCCCGCTGTAATTCAGCCGCGTTAATGGCTGAATTAAATTGGATTCCTCTCTCCGAGAGAAGAACACGTCATAGACTATGTCTTTTTTATAACATTGTCAATGGTCATTGTCCACAATATTTGATTGAATGCTTGCCGGAGTCTGTAGGCCAAAGATCAGCTTATGCTTTACGATCATCCTCTAATTTCACTGCTATACCATCTCGACATAAGTATATGTCATCCTCTTTTTTCCGTCTACGATTACGTCTTGGAACGCATTGCCCATAGACGTGCGTAATGCTACTAACAGAAGGATCTTCACTCACAATCTTTCCACTAATGATACTATGCGCAACCCCCTGTATTATAGGGGTGATCGCTTTGCAAATGTTCATTTAGCCCGCATGAGAATTGGCTGCAGTCTTTTGAATGATCACTTACATACTAATTTACATGTGGCGGATAGCGCAGCTTGCCGATGTGGCTATGTGAAGGAAGACCCAGACCATTATTTTTTATCATGTCCACTTTTCAATGATGAAAGACAAATGCTATTCGATAGATTGGGTAATATACAAATCAGTTCATCTGACATCTTGATGCATGGAAGCAGATATTATGATTACGCTTCGAATATACTTATCATCGACGCGGCTCTAGATTTTATTGGGCAGACTAAAAGACTTGATGTTGCGTGGCGAGTCCCTTATATCTAAAAAACTGGATATCATAATATAATTGGTAATTTTAAACAGATTCAACTCATGAAGCGATCATTGAGTACGTTAATATCTTGATACAGGTGTCACCTTTTGTGCTTCTGACAGCGATCATATTTTGCTCATATTTTTGTCATAGAACGATAATGAAATGATAATTTTATATTGTGTCACTTTGTGTACATAGTATGTGTGTTTCTGTCTTTCTCGTTGTGTTGAGACCCATTAATATAAGCTTTTGCTTGTTTGGGGATCCTTAAATAAAGTTTATATAAAAAAATAAAAAAATAAAAAAAAAAAACTGCATTTCAAGATGGCGAAATTGGAGCCAGATCGATCTTTTCACCATAAATTATATTTTAACTAGACGTCAAGGCCTAAAGGCCTTGGAGGCATTTCAGGGAGAAGCTGACTCAGCAAAAACATGATGAAGCTCCCAATGAGACCTATAAGACATTTGTGCAATTACATGTATGTAGAGGACAAACTTGATACCCCTATATCAAGCCCTGATGTCAATACCCCTGATGTCTGTTTTCCTCTAGGTCGCACCATTTCTGAGATATCGGTGAAAACGAAAAATGCCGACTCAGCGAAAAAAATTAAGGTCAAGGTCATAGGTCATCCCCAATACCCATAAGACATGTTTGTCTAGGGCGACGAGTCCGAAAATAACGTCCGTTTCGCTCTACGATGCACCGTTTCCGAGATATCGACGAAAACAAAAAAAATGCCGACTCAGCAAAAAATTTAAGGTCAAGGTCAAAGGTCATCCATAATACCCCTTAGACATGTTTGTCTAGGATGACGAGTCCGAAAATAACATCCGTTTCGCTCTACGACGCACTATTTCCGAGATATGCATGAGAGCCTCAAGGATGACTCAGCAAAAATTATTTCGAGCCCTAGGTCCAAGGTCGTTTGACGTATCGGCCTCAAAATCAATAGGCTTCTTCCCTGGTGATATATGAACCTCCGTGTAAAGTTTTACAGTCATTGCCATAATACTTTTTGAGTTATCGTGCGGAAACCAAAAACATGAATTTCATCCTCATGGGCCTCACGGACCCGGAGCCGGCTCAAAAACAATAGGCTTCTTCCACACAACATTTCTGACCACCGGTGAAAATTTGGCGAAGATACACCGATGCAAACTGAAGTTATCGTGCGGAAACCAAAAAGTAAAAAAAAAAAAGTTAAAATTTCGAAGTTTCAAGTTAAAATTCGAAGTAAAAATTGATTTTACTGGTAAAAATAATGTTAACTTATCTGGTTACACCAGATCTGCTGAAATGCCTTAATTCATAATATGTGGTTTCAAGTTAAAATTCGAAGTAAAAATTGATTTTACTGGTAAAAATAATGTTAACTTATCTGGTTACACCCATGAAATCTCTACTGGACAAAACTTTTAAATTGTTGAGCAATAATTGTTCAATAATAAATGTTTCTTGTCTTAACTATTTTTCTTGAGGTCAATAATAGACTTAACTAGTAAAAATGATGTTAACTTATTCGGTTATAGCCATGAAATATCTACTGCACAGAAGCTTTACCTTGTTGAGCCCAATAATAAATGTTTCTTGTCTTAACTATTTTTATTGTGGTCAATAATAGACTTAACTAGTAAAAATAATGTTAACTTATTCGGTTACACCTGTGAAATCTCTACTGGACAAAACCTTTACCTTGTTGAGCTCAATAATAAATGTTTCTCGTCTTAACTATTTTTATTGTGGTCAATAATAGACTTAACTAGTAAAACCAATGTTAACTTATTCAGTAATATTGTTCTGTTTTCACCAAAAACATCAGTTCTGTATTCTGAACAAGAATCCAGTGCAATTTGCTTTTATAGTACAGGTTATTGGAGTGATCACACATGTCAAATTACAGGTATTTTAATTGTCGTAATAAGTTAACCTCTCAAACTTATTAATATTTATTCGATCATTCTGGAAAAACAATAGATTTCGTGTGATCGTCTTTCTCATTGAACCTGTGCGATTTCATCATCATTCATCGAAAACTCCCACCCATAGAGCGTTCACAACCCATGTGTGTTAAACAGGCTAATTTGAGCACAAAATGTTACGTCAATCGACTATTTTGGTTGCTATGGCAACCAAAATCGATAGGTGTCGTGATCTCACCATAAGACATGTCCATATAAAATATTATCAAAATCGGTTCAGATTTGCAAGCTGCAGCGCGTTCACAAGAAAGTGTCTGCGGACGCGGCGGCGGCGCGACGCGACGATCGTGAATCCATAGTATCCTCCGAA
The DNA here is from genome assembly GCA_949152475.1 of Terebella lapidaria. Lineage (NCBI taxonomy): Eukaryota > Metazoa > Annelida > Polychaeta > Terebellida > Terebellidae > Terebella > Terebella lapidaria. Next base: position 9,691,343 of record OX424562.1, read on the forward strand.
CTTTGTTCGGGGGATACAATTATTCATAGCAAAACTAAGTCTTTCCTTCATCCAGATGGGCAATTATTCATAGCAATACTAAGTCTTTCCTTCATACAGATGGGGGATCTCCACAGCAGAACTAAGTCTTTCCTTCATCCAGATGGGCGATTATTCATAGCAATACTAAGGTTTTCCTTCATCCAGATGGGCGATTATTCATAGCAATACTAAGGTTTTCCTTCATCCAGATGGGCGATTATTCATAGCAATACTAAGTCTTTCCTTCATACAGATGGGTGATTATTCATAGCAATACTAAGGTTTTCCTTCATCCAGATGGGTGATTATTCATAGCAATACTAAGGTTTTCCTTCATCCAGATGGGGGATCTCCACAGCAGAACTAAGTCTTTCCTTCATCCAGATGGGCAATTATTCATAGCGATACTAAGGTTTTCCTTCATCCAGATGGGCAATTATTCATAGCAATACTAAGTCTTTCCTTCATACAGATGGGTGATTATTCATAGCAATACTAAGGTTTTCCTTCATCCAGATGGGTGATTATTCATAGCAATACTAAGGTTTTCCTTCATCCAGATGGGGGATCTCCACAGCAGAACTAAGTCTTTCCTTCATCCAGATGGACAATTATTCATAGCGATACTAAGGTTTTCCTTCATCCAGATGGTTGATTATTCATAGCGATACTAAGTTTTTCCTTCATCCAGATGGGCAATTATTCATAGCAATACTAAGTCTTTCCTTCATACAGATGGGGGATCTCCCCACAGAACTAAGTCTTTCCTTCATCCAGATGGGCAATTATTCACAGCAATACTAAGTAATTCCTTCGTACAGATGGCCAATAATTCATAGCAATTGCAAGTTTTTTCTTGCATCCAGGTGGGCGATTATTCAACGCCCGTTTTCATTGAAAACTACAAATTTTGGACTTTGCAAAACACAAAATGTGTGGAACATTGCAAAATCCAAAATCGAACCATGCACTTTTTAGTAACATTACATGTATGTTATCTGGGCATGGCGGCCATTTTCCAAAGGGTCAGCAAAACAAATTTGTGGTTCAAACCAAGTCACTATCTGTTTTGAGCAATCTCCCACAGAAAAACGAATTCTGCCCTTGAAATAGTTTTTTTGCCATATTTTTCCACTAACACAAGCAGTGTGGACGGTACTCCTAGCATGCTCAGAGATTAGTTATTGGCCCATTCAAATAGGAAGTCATTTATGACGATTTGAGGCCTTGAAAAAGGAAGTTTTAACCTGTTAAAACCAGTATTTATTACACACTTACCTCTATAATAAACACTCTTGGGTAATCTTACCTGGCTTTCAAAAAAGAGGGTAATAATGCCATTAAATTTTTTAATGGCAAACTCTCTTAAACTAGTCGTTCTATGCCCCTCAGACAGCAGTCATTCATAAAGGTTTCTTGACGAAACCTGACTGCCGCAGTGGTCTCTGAGAAATGTTTCTTGACGAAACTGTTCCCCCGGAACCGCCATTACTTTGTCCCCCAGAAGTTAGGCTGGGGAGGCGGGAGGGAAAATAATCGTGTTTATTATAGAGGTAAGTGTGTAATAAATACTGGTTTTAACAGGTTAAAACTTCCTATTTATGTCCACACTTTGACCTCTATAATAAACACTCTTGGGTTATCTCAGAATAACCACAGGAGGAGGGCTAACCCAAACCCCCAAGGAAACATCATTGAGGCATAGAACGAAGTATTTCTGAGTTTAGAGAATTTATGGTTTTTATTTAATAGAAAGAAGCCCCCACGCGCCAGTATTTACAAGTTAGGTGTTTTAACCCGGACGAGTAATTAGCCCGGAGGTTTATTAGCGCGTGCGAGTAAATTCATAAACTACCACAGAATATTACCTGGGTAAGAGAGTGGAGTCGTCGAGAAGGTTCCCCCGCAGTTGTCTTGCTGGCGGCGGGACAACGTAAAATTTTCCTCCACCAAAAAAGAGGGACAAATCGACCTTCGAGACGACCTGTCCGACCGTCGAAGTGTGTATGTACAAGTGCTGCATATTTACAGACGGACCGTACTCTGCGCGGCCACCACGGGTCCTAGGTGGTAGCCGTCCTCATCCTGCCACGTCAGTTCCCTGCAGTAGAAGGAAACAAAGGTATTGTTAGAGGCCCACGAACAGGCCTGCATGACATCGGACAATGCAACATTATTCATGAAAGCGAGTGACGACGCTAAAGCCCGCACATCATGCGCTTTCACACGGAAGGAGCCCGACGTTTGTGTTTGAGATTTCTCGTAGCAGAAAAGAACACACTTTTTGACCCAGGAAGAGATCGTTGCTGCTCGAATATCTTTCGGGAAATTCTTCTTAAAGGCAACGAACAAGAGACGTTTCCCCACATGAAGCTCCTTCGTGCGACGCACGTAGATGCGAAGGGCTCTAACGGGACACAATTTCGCGTCTTCCTCCAAGCCCGGCCCCAACGAAGAGGTAAGGGACGGGATGCTAAAGGACATAGACGGGGTCTGAGCTAACTGAGTCTTAGCCAAAAAGGAGGGGATGACTCGAAGCCTAACAGCAGAGCCATCCTCCTTCCACTGCACTTTGGAAAAGTCGAGAGCATGGAGCTCACTACGTCTCTTCCCCGAAGCGAGGGCCAAGAGGAAGACAGTCTTTAACGTTAAGAACTTCAAAGACGCTCGCTCCAACGGCTCAAAGGGTTCTGAGAGTAAACAATTTAGAACGAGCGATAGATCCCAAGACGGTACGGGATTCCTCGTTTTAGGTCTCTCGATAGCAAAGCTATTCAACAACGCAGAAAGACTGGGATCTTGACCAAAATCCACTCCCGATTTAGGCTTAATGGTTTTAGCGATGGCAGTCCTGTAACCTGCGAGAGTCGAAGGGGCCAAACCCTCATTGAACTTCTCGAGCAGGAACTCGGAAATCAAAGGAGCAGTGACCCTGAACGGACTAATCTTCCGGCCACGACACCAAGCACAGAATCTAGTCCATTTGGATTCATACACTGCCAAAGAAGATCGTCGATTTGTTCGGGCGATCCTCGCTGACACCTCCCTAGAAAAGCCCTTCTTTCGGAAACATCGCTCGACAAGAGCCACGCGTGAAGTCTCAGCGTGGCTGGAGCTTGATGAAAGACGTCGGACCGGGGCTGCTTGAGCAGATCGTGACGGTCCGGCAACGGCACCGGGCTGTCCGCTAATAGTTCCAGAAGGTCCGGAAACCAAGGCTTCTGAGGGAGCAGCGGAGCGATGAGAACCATCCTGGCTTGATGTGACTTGAACTTGGCCAGAACCTTCTCCATCAACACCGCTGGAGGATAAGCATATAGGAACATCTCCCCCCAGTCCGCTGACAAGGCATCGACCTCCAAGGCCTGCTCGTCCGGGATCGGGGAGATGAACAAGGGCAACTTGGCGTTCCACCTCGTGGCAAACAGATCGATCATGGGCGTGCCCCAAAGGTCGCAGATTGCACGAAAAACCCCTGGGGATAGAGACCACTCCGTGGGCTGGATCTGACCCCGGCGCGACAACCGATCGGCTAGCACATTCATGTGCCCCGGAATGTGACGTGCACGGAGAAGGATCTGACGCTCGTGACACCAGAGCAACAGATCCACGGTCAACTGGCAAAGAGTAACAGACTTCGTACCACCTTGCTTGTTGACATACGCCACGACGGTGGAATTGTCCGTCGCCAACAACACGACGTGCCCGCAAAAGTGGCGTTCCCAGTGCTGTAAGGCGAGGAAGACGGCCCTCATCTCCAAAACATTGATATGGTCGTCCCGCTGCGACGGAGACCACAGACCCGAGACCTCGTTCGAATCCCAATGGGCTCCCCAACCCTCCAAACTGGCGTCCGTAAACAGATGCCTGGAGGGAGGCGGCTGCCGGAACGGAGACCCGTGGTAGAAATTTACCGGGTCCAACCACCAGCGCAAGTCCCGAACCACCTGGTCGGACACCGGCACTAACTGTGCCATGTCCCCAGTTGCTTGCGACCAATTCGCATGAAGCTGATGCTGAAGAGAGCGCATGTGCAGGCGACCCATCGGAACCATTTTCTCCGTAGCGGCTAGGGAACCGATGAGAGACTGCCACCTGGAGGCTGGTTGCGGAACATGATCCAGAAACCCTCGGGATTGCTCGGATAACTTTAAGTGACGCTCCTCGGTTGGGATAACAGATCCGGAGATAGTCCGAAATCGATAGCCCAGAAAGACGAAGTCTTGCCGAGGAGATAAGTCTGACTTTTTGGGGTTGATCTTGAAGCCCATGGAATGGCACAGATCCACCACCCACTGAGCCTGACGCACCAGAGTCCGCGGACACTGGTGACGGATGAGCCAATCGTCCAGGTACTGAAACAGGACGATGCCATTGCGATGGGCCAGGACCTGCAGTTCCCGGACGCACATGGTGAAAATCCACGGGGCGGTTGACAGGCCGAAAGGCAAAGCGCGAAACTGCCAAACCTGCCCGCGAAAGAAAAACCTGAGATACTTCCGGATGGACCGCCTCATGGGCACGTGGAAGTACGCATCCTTGAGATCGATGGTAACCACCCACGCATTGAGAGGCATGGCCGCCCTCACCACTTCGGGAGTCTCCATGGTGAAGGTCGGGATGTGAAGGAAGCGATTGAGAGCCGACAAATCGATCACCGGCCTCCAACCCCCTGACGCTTTGGGGACGACGAAAAGAATGCTGTAAAACCCGGGGGAATGATCCGAAACCAGTTCTACCGCTCGTTTTTCGATCATGGCCGAAATTTCGTCTAACAACGCCTGACGCCTTTCGGCATCGTGCGGAAGAGAAAAAACCCTTGGAGCGAGCGTCAAAGGTGGAAACTTCACAAACTTGAGCCCGAACCCCCGACGCAGCGTCGAGACTATCCAGGGACTGGCTCCTAGTTCCTGCCAACGAGGCCAGAAACCACTTAGTCGCGCGCCGACAGGTTCGTCTGTAGCTATAATACTGACGGAGCCTAGCTGACCTGGACACTCGACCCCGCGTTGAGGGGCCGGAAGAGAGAGCGAGGAACATACCTGTTTTCTTCGCCCCTGCGGACTTGGATGGGCTTGACGACTTGCCGCGGCCGCGGGCTCCTCGTCCAGAACGCCCTCCTCGCTGGGTGCCGGCAGGGGCCTTACGAAAGGGCAGGTCAACGGCCTTGCCCCTGCCCTTACCAGACGTACCAGCCACCGGTTGCTGAGGCTGCTGGGGCTGAGAGCGCTTCCGCTGCTGCTGCTGGGCCAGCATCTTTGTCCAGCGCTCCAAAGCTTGGGACTGGGCCACAGATGCCTCCGAGGTAGCCTTGGCCCTCTCGCGCTCCTCCTGGCGTGACCTTAGGGACTCGAGTTCCTCGTGAATACCCTCCGGGAACAGGAAAGGCGACGCTGGACCCTCCTCGGGCAAAACTGGGTGAAGCCTCAGACGAGAGGTCATCTGGTCCGAAACCTTGAACGGGAGCTTACTTAAAACGGCATCCCGCCTCCACAACTCAGAGTTCCACCACAGGTGTGAGTCCACGGCCACCTTATCCGCAACTGCCTTCCCGACGGACTGAACTAAGCCTATGGTTCCGTGCAGAGCCTGAGCCAAATCCGCCCGATCGAGACGTTCGTTGTTCAGGACCTGATCATGACAGGCCTCCAACGACTTGGAGATTGCCAGAGTCAGCCAATCCATGGCAGAATCTACGGCGACGCCCAGACGTACAGCAGACTGCAGATCCACAATCTGCGACCAGGGCAAAGTCACTGACTTCGGGGCCGAAAGGATATCCTGCTCCTGTAACTTGGCCGGATCCAACTCCAAGACGGAGGACGAGTAGAAGTCCTGGACCTTAGGACGCGGCAGGTAGGATCCCACAGGGAAGCGACCACGCTTGGCGCACTCGGCCGGTTTCCCAGAAAGAGTGTTCCTTACACCCGGAGCCAAAGGAAAACGTAGGGCATCTCGGGGGACACGAGGCTGTTGAAGCTCCCGCTCCGTGAACGATCGAGCCCTCTTCGCTGGCGGCGGAGAAGTAGAAGCCTGAACGTGAGGCCAATCGTCACCTGCCAGGCGCCTGACAAAATCCAACTTCTCCGGCCACGTGCGCTTAAACGGATTGTTGGACTCGTCATCCTCTGCCACCGACGAAACGTCATCATCCCTAGGCCTCTTAGGCACAACCAGACCGGAAGAGCCCGGAATGGGATCTGACAGTGGAACGATCCCATCCTGCTCCGCCACGAAAGGTACATCCTCTGAGGCAGAGACAGATGGCGCAGGAGAAGGCTGCGACGGCTGAGACACCGGGAGACGCTGGACAGCCGGGACCTTAGGGCCTTGCTGAGCGAAGAGTGCTTCCAGCCTACCCAAAAAATCCTGGCGCATCGAGTTCATCTCCACCCTGAACTCATCCTTCGACAGGAAGTTGTTCACGACAGGAGCTGGAGAGTCCTCTACCACTGAATGGTAAACGGTGGACGCAACCGACGCCCTAGAACCCGGAGACTTAACGGCCGCTGGCACCGAGGACGGACCCTGAGAAGGAGCCGAAGCTGAGCTCTGGGTAGGACCCGAGGTGGACGCCAAAGGAAGAACGCGGTTGGGAGAAATGGACACCCCGCCTTGCTCAAAATCCTCCGCCACCTGCGGAAAGAAAGAAGGTTTAAGCACAAAGGAAACTGATTTCTTCGACAAAGATGAAGAAGCAGTACCCCGAGCTTTAAACCCGGGCCGGAGCACCGGCTGTCTAACAATCACCCTAGGAGACAGTGGGTACCGACCAACACCAACACCCGGTCGTGTGACACCAAAGGGATTGGGGGCACGGCATACGGGAACCAGTACCTGGGCCCTGGCAGCCCCACAAGGGCTCCCGGGAACCGGGACCCGGGAACCGGTGGCCGGTTCCCGGGAACCCACACATGGTTCCCAGGCTTAGCAGGGCGACCTGAGCCTGAAGCACAGGCGACAGGAGCCGAGCCCCGTGGTCCGGAATCCCACCCCGGAGCCCTGGAAGCCGAAGCAACCAAGGACGGAGAAGGCAAACCAGAGCCACAACCCCAGGCAGTAACACGGACCCCGGAAACCGCAGTAACCGGTACACCGCCCACTAGCCGTTCACAAACCGAGACGCCAGAGTTGATCTTCCGGTTATTGGCCCCCGGAGACAACAACTGAACGGAGCTCAGAGGAACAAGGTGAGAGTTAGACACCGTGCCCGTAGGCCTGGGTGAAAAACTCGACGTACTACTGGAGTAGTAACGGTTCCCGGGAACCGACGAATCGGGCCCCGGGAAGCTGAAAGGCAAAGACAAATCATAACTTACAGCAGAAATAAAGCGAAGCAAACGAAGATCCTGATCTTCCCGCTTCTGTAACGCCTGCTTGTAACGGGACTTTGCACTAGAACTAGCTGAAGGGGTAGGGGGAGCAGGAGAGGGCTTAGCCAAACGCTCTTGCTGTACCGCACGAAGTCCGCGAAGATAATCTGACCAGTCGTCAACGGACCACGTAGCACACATCCCACAAACAGCTGTAGGTCTACAGAGTTCTCTACACAACCAGCAGTTGTGATGCTGCTCCCACCTTGGGAGAAATTGCTTACAGCCCGCGCACTTCATCTGCAAATACAACATGCAATACAGACGAAGCGATGGGCGATAATAGGGGAAAGTACAGTAACCGTGGAGGTTTTACCAATTCCCCCAAGAAAAACTCTACAAAACTAGACTAAACTACTGTAGCAGCACACAGTACGCTAAAGTAGACTGAAAAACTCCAAGAAAATCCAAGGAAATCCGTGGAGCAAGAATAAACTCCAAAAAGAAAGCCTGAAGTAAGATCCTCTGTCTGCTGAGAAAACCAGGGACAAAGGTAATGGCGGTTCCGGGGGAACAGTTTCGTCAAGAAACATTTCTCAGAGACCACTGCGGCAGTCAGGTTTCGTCAAGAAACCTTTATGAATGACTGCTGTCTGAGGGGCATAGAACGACTAGTTTAAGAGAGTTTGCCATTAAAAAATTTAATGGCATTATTACCCTCTTTTTTGAAAGCCAGGTAAGATTACCCAAGAGTGTTTATTATAGAGGTCAAAGTGTGGACATAAATATTTGAGACCTTGAAAATATCAAAAAGGTCAGTTTTGTCGAAAAAAAAAAAACATTTCGGACTTTGATACTCGACGTAGCCTTTGGACTAATTTTAACAAACCAGGAAAACCAGTATGTTCATTGTATTATGGCTTTTGAGAAGGTACAATTTGTCCAAGGAATGTTCGCACTTGGATCAAGTACAGTAACTTTCAGTGTGCATTTTGTATCATCAGAAATATATAAAGGTCATGTATTTCTGGTATCACAGGAATCTTACAGGAAGAGTTGTCAGTCTGAGAATGGATTGGGTATAATTATTATTACCATGCACAGAAGATTTTCTATATACTGGTAGGTACCCATACACATCTACATAAATATTTTTTGTGAAAGTATGTAAATGAATTTCTGCAATGAAGAAAATAGGACAGAACACTTTATATGTATTTCATTCAAATTTATTATGACGGTTTTACTTCTATGAGACAGGGATTCGTTCCCTATTTGTTCAATTCACTAAATACATTACACCATAATTTCTTACAAAAGAACATTTTTTTTTCTTACACAAAGTCAGTGACTCCACCTCCAAAATAAAACGTAAAGTTTTAAAATGATCCAACAACATGAACTGTTCCAGAACAAGTAAAATGTGGACAGACCACAAATTTTTGTACATAAATTGGATATAAATAATCGACCAACCTTCTATAAATAAACTGTACAAACATAGAACTGTCAGACAATATTCAGAATAAAACAATGTGCACGTTTGACACCAAACCCGGTAAAAACTAATGATCAATGTCCGGTTCTTGTTACTATTTGCCAAATTCTAGCATCACTTTCAACAACATTGGCACCTTTATGTCAATGAAACATTAACATGAGTTTCTGAGAAAAGATTCTGTGGAATGTTGGGAGTTCACCATCGAAGTCAAGGTGCTCTGTCTGAACATTATAACATGTCACGATAATTTGGTGCAAGATTAATATTTTTTAACCAACACTGGAGAATTAGGCTCGGTCCCCGACACGGATACAATCCTTAATTTGACCACAGTCTCTCATCATCAAATCCTGTTTTTGTTTGTTGATTCTGTTTTCTTTTTTTATTCAAGACAAGCTAAAATACAAATATCACATATTATTGCAAAATAAACATCGAATTTGACTATTTAAAATAAACGTATCTGCAATAATAGTAACTTTATTATTATTCTGTATGCGAACGAAACACTGTCAACATTATGCAATGATATGTTGATCAAATTATGCAACACGCTTTATAAATTCACCGCTAAGTCTACATGTGTTTAACTCAGAACATCACAAACAAAATCACTGATTATATCAAAATGACTGGAAAAACCACGGTGAAGCACAGAATGGTGGACAAGTTTGTCTCTTTATCTATCACAAGTATGGAAACCTCCCTAAACTGACAACAAACTCAACTGTACAGAAATCTACAAAAACTTGTAAAACTTTACAGTCCATCCACACCAGCAAACCAGACACAAGATCCTTGTGTGGTTAGAGAATTCTCCATAAGTCTCCATAAGCCTGGAAACTTTGGAGAAAATTCAGTGGAGTTTATACTCTGTAAATATCATAGCTTGATGGTCAAATGTCTCTTTTCCATGACAGAAAATTTTTTGATGTTCAATATTGTGATTCACTTCGTACCTCATCATGTGTCGATTTGTGTACATACTAAATGAAGACTCAAACAATACAATACATATATTATATATATATATTCAATTTTATATATAAATGTACAATCATATACATGTATATGTATAGTGTTTGTTTCCCAAGCAACAGTACAGAGCCTATATCTATAAAAGTATATAGATATATATCATGATAGTGTACCAAATTCACACGAAGCAGAATGGAAACACGCAAGAAAGCCAAGTACAAAACCAATGTCCGCCATGAAAATACAGACTCCAAGTTGATAGAAAGTGCTGGAAGAGAAAAGACAACACGCTTGATTCCTGAGACAAACTTACTCGTTAAATCTACAGTTAGTCCAAACACGCAAGAAGATACATAATCAGAAAATCATTTAAAACGAAAAACACCAACTTCCAAAAGCATAACTGATGACGAACACATCGTGCTGGGTTTTTTTCTTCATATTTATAGCAAAGCTGGAGAGACACATATCTGATAATAATTACCAATCAGGACCCAAAAAAAACATCGGCTAATCTACACATTTCTGTATATATAATTTATGTATAAAAGAGGAATATCATGAAATACGAACCTAAAAATAAATGCATCTCAATAATTCTCTGTACACGCGCACTCACACATACACAGCCTGCCCAGAGCTATGGCTGACACGAGGGGAGTACACGAAGTGACTCGAGAGTGTGACGATTTACACGGGTCTCAACGGGAACAATGTACATATTGATGGTGAATCAGTACCCCTGGCTCAATGAGAGTACGGTGAACGGTCTACATGTACTATATAACACAGCTCATTGCACTATTAAATGTTCTCTAATGGACTAGATTCTGACAATAAAAAGCTCACGTTGCACACCGAGTGTCCAACACACTTGATGCTCTTTATTACAATGAAGCGGACATCGAAGTTTCTAAACAGCAGCGTGTTTTCACGAACTGATATCTCAAAATTTCAACCCAGTTGAAATGCACCATTTGAACAGTTTGGCCCTATCTCGCCGGGACAAAAAATTAAATACATAATAGAGAAAAACAATAACAAACAAACAAGTGTTTTATGATCCGACTATATCACTGACTCACACAAATATATAAGTGAATTGTTTGAACAACAGGTGTGAGGTTTTGGTCGCTATAGAAACCATAGCACTTTTTGGAATGAGGGAGTTTACACTTTGATGTTGAGTGACAAAGAGAGGCAGTCACCTTGTCGTGTTTGGAAACTGTAGATACAGAACTACACGACAACGGAGGTGGAACCCACAAAGAACAACTGTCCGAGGTAACGTAACATAACACGCTGTCGACATCAAAGTCATCAGGCTGTACAACAATAACAGTCTCCCAGTAACACCGAGAAACTTTGGGATTGCAGTTCTATACAAATCTGAACAATATCTCAGAGTGGTTCGGTTCCACCTCCTAAAACACAAACAAGGTAGGTAAATAGGGGCGTTTGGTCGCGCTTGACCGAGAACACGCCACGAAAACATTCTGCAGGTGTTTACAGCGGCCCCATACACAAGGAACGGTCCACAACACTAGCTCCGCCCGTCCCGGGCACGGCTCTGCCCATTTCACCTCGAGCTTCGCCCACTGCCGCCACTGGCTCCGAGGACTCGATCTGGTTCCTGTCAAGTACGACGTCACTGTTGTTACTCGTCCTCCTATACTGATCGCGTGTCGTCCCACGTGGCCGGCACTCTGTCCCGACCCGGGGCGGTGGCTGAATGTTGCAGGACTCGTCCCGACCTGGTTCTAACACCCAACTACAACGGTCAACAAAAAGTAAGGTAGCTGCAACAGAAGGAGACAGGAAACTGTCACAATCACTCTTGCTGGACACATTGATAACAATATAATACAGGTGACAATAAAATTCAGGACTTTATATAAGTTATATAACAGAAGATAAATTGGTAACCACTTTGAGTCAATGATCATGAAGTGAAGGAGCAATGAGAGATGTCTCACCGAGACTGTTATAAGTAGATTTCGCCCTCTGGGCCGGTGTTGTTCGGTGACTGAGCAGACTGGGAATGTGTGGGAGGGGTGGTCTGTGAGGCTGACTGGCTCAGGGCCATCGAGTTCGAACCCAGCGCTGATGACGCTGATTTGGGGCGAGGTTTCTCCGCCAGCTTCATCGGCAGAATATTGCCGGCCAGGGGCTGAGACTGCATCCGAGCACTGCTGCTACTTCTCCCAAGGGCCGATAGAGTGTGCTGTGAGCCACGCGAGTCAAGCGTTGAACTTTTACCAGAGGCTCGAGGACTTGAGCTGGCACCGGACAAGCCTGAGGTCTGTTTGGAGGCGAGCTGTGAGGCGCTCTGGCTCCCTGACAGCTTGAGGGGAAACATCTGTTGGACTCCAGGGCTGGGCTTGGCTTGGCTTGTGGCAGTCGCTGGGGGTGACGTGGGGACTCCTGGCTTGGCACCGCTGGAGGAGAGAGCAGCCAGCTTGCGTGGGATCTCCTGCTTGACTGGGCCAAGCTTCTGTTCGTTGGTCGCACTGAGCAGGTGGAGGGGGACATGTGCTCCACTCTCACGGCGCTGCGGGGCCTGGCTTGTGGACTGAGTCCGTACCTTGTCCCGCCCGGCCTCCAGCCCGCCCTCGGGGCTGACCTGACGTGTCAAGTCATCAGACGCAGAGCGGCGGTGGCCGTGGTTGAGCAGGGAGGACTGGGAGGCAGAGCGCTGGGAGGGACTGACGCCGCGGATGGCCGTGGGTGACTCTGAGCGTTCCCGTAGCGCCGCTGACAGACCCTTGGGCAGCTCACCGCGCTGTCGTCGCTGGTTCTCCTCAAACAGGTCCATCTGGCGCTGGAGGACTTCTCGCTGGTGCTGGATCTCTTCCTTCTGAGCTCGCAGCTCCGACTGACAACACAAATACACTCATCACTCATAGGAATGAACCTCCCACTAGTCTATACCAGTTTACTTTTTGACTGCTCCATAGTGTTTCTGTATAACAGATTTCAAGAGCAGCTTTCAAGAGCAATACATATAGTGATAAAGAAGATTTTCTTCTCAGAAATTCTAGAACAGAGAACATAGGTCACCATGGTTAAACAGTAAGTACCTTTTGTTTGTCCAGCTCGTCCCGGAGTTTCTCCAGCTCTGTTTTCTCCACGGACATTGCCAGGTTCTCACGTTGCTTGAGCTTTTCCAACTCAGCGCGCTCCTGCCGAATCATCTCCTGCACGGGACAACGTGACAACAAGCTCCCATTACTCTATCAAAACTCACAAACAACAAGCTTGAAATACTGGAAGTGGACACTCCATCATTGGTCAGTGCTGTCCACGCCCAAAGTTGTGTGATCAATTCAATACATTCAAGACCAGATCTACCTTAGCGTGACTGTGAGCTGGATACTCATGCACACAATACACCGCTTCAAGCCCCAACAGAATTGAATTGGAAAGCTTCTCCTCAATATTATAGGCTCTTAAATACGAGTAACACCCTCGAACTATTTATCCATCTGTCTGTCCATATTAAGAGCGACATACCTGTTGTTCTCGGAGGATCTCAAGCTGATCGTGGTGGAATCCGTGCGACAGACGTTTGTTCTCACTGTACAGCGTCGACACTTTACTGTTAGCTTCTGACAGCTGGGCGCGGAACTTCTCGATCTCCGTTACCTGGTGACCAGTGATACACTGGCCGGGGGACGAACAAACGTTATACTCAGACAAGTGTTAACTATACTTTGAGGGGAATTACATATTTACAGCAATACTTATATAGAAAACAGGTTTCATTTGTTCATCTACACCAGAGTTTTTCACATATTTTTTTTTTCTTGATTCTTCAACACAAATATATGTCAACATATGGAGGTGTCATATTAAAATTCTTGAATGTTTAATTCGTTTTGCGTAATCCATGAATGTACTGATAGCAAAACTCTAAATCCTGAATATGTGTATATTGAACATGTTGAAGTAAACTTTTCTGTTGGTTTGCCACTGACCTCCTTATTTCTGTAAAGATGGTCTAATACTGTATGTTAAAACCCAACATATAAAATACATCTGTCATCATGACTATTCTTTTCCAGACATTCCTCAACACAACTGCCTGTTCTGTTTTTACATGAATATTCTATTTGAGTGACTGATTTGATAGTGTTCAATGTTCATGCATTTAACAATATGGAAAACCTCATGACCCAGCATTTACTGCATAAAATAAAGATTGTCAAAAAAATTGAAAGATGTCAAAATAACCAAGTCAAACAAGTACACAAAATATTTAATCGCAGTAGAGTTATCTCTGGGTCATGTATACTTATTGTTGTGGTTTGATCTCAGAGTAACTTTTATCTGGGCTCTGGTTTACCTTTTTCATGTTTTTTATGCCTTGTACCATTGTGTACAAGCACAGTCCTGGCCAAAATTACAAGCCAAGCTACCGATGTCAAAGTAATTTTTTTCAAAAACGTTCTGTGGAGATTTAATCAAGAGATCGTTGTGTGAGATTGTCATATTGAGGCCTGCTACACCGTCAACTATTATACCAGACACACTCATTCAGTGAATGTCTTCAATCAATAAGCAAAAAACTCTGCAACTATTCAAATTCTCTCTCTCTCTCTCTCTCTCTCTCTCTCTCTCTCTCTCTCTCTCTCGAATATATCATCACATTGCTAATATATTCAAAGTAATTACTGACCACAAGTCCGTGTAGATACTGCATGAGCTGTGCCAGACTCTCACACTGCTCCCTAGAGGGCGCTGCGAGACCGCCAGTCGACGGTCCGCGGGCGCGCGAGTGCGTATCGTTCTTGACGCTCGAGTCCGAGTCCGAGTCGCGATCTGTGTGGGACTTGAGCAACGTCTGTAGGAAACTCGTCCCGGACTTGGTCGCTTTCTCCTCCTGGGGGGTGGGGAATGACATTGGTAACCATAGTAACATTAACATAGTGTGGTACTTAACAATGTACTCTATATTCACACGAGAATTGGATCAGGACTTATTAATATTTGATATCATAATAGTTACAGATTGAAAGTTATGTGTATCGAAATATGTGCTGTAAGATTTCACACGAATCAAACATTGATTAATTCACCTCCTGCAAGAAAATACAACAAAACATTATTGTCATGCATCAGACTTTGAGAACGATATTTTTGACATGCAAGACACCAAGTACACAGGTGACATCGAACTTACCACTTCCGAGGCTTGCAAAATATTTGATCGTTTTGGTGTAAACACATTCATGTTTTCTTTATATCCAAACAAAAACCCAGACTAAAGCTCTTATAAATCGTATTTATTCACTGTCCAGCATTGGTACATGTAACTCACTGAAGATATGACTGAGTTATGTTAATGGGCAGACGTGTCCGTGTCTTAAATACGTGAAATATATCCCGCAATATTCTTCTAAGAGAATTCAACTGAACAGTTTTATTTCAATTTGCGTGAAATCACACATTAGTCATTCAATTCATATGAATCCTGGGGGAAAATGCCTAAATTGTTATTGTTGACGAAATATCAAAGTTCTGGCCCCGTAGAACAATCCTCTCATTTATAAAGTTGGTTTCTTTCTGCGTCATTATAAAGTTTCCTGTGAACTCTGGATTGACACGTAGATACAATATCTGTTGACAACAGAGTTTTGTCAGATGTGATATCTTATAACAGGTGATTACATGGCGCAAGGCTACAAATTAGTAATTTTCAATTGCACATTGTACCAAACACAGGCACAAAGTTTGACACGTGTATTTTTGTGAATAGAAGTTTGGAGAAAGTGTCAAAACTTGTTGACATCAATTCAATCATATTCAATAGCAATTCTAACTAACTTCATGCTTGATACCATGTATCAGAAATACATAATATCAACAAGTTTTCAGTGAGCACCAATGCGCAAATTCAAGTTCCGAAATCAGTCAATATTCCCATTAGCATGTGTTTTAATCAATTCACATCTACAACATATAAAAACCCTTACCATTCTCGCATCCTTGTACTTATTTCTCCGCAAGCTTCTAAGTTTGCGGAACATTGGTGTTTGGTTGAGTCAAGTCTTCGTTTTAAATATTTCAGTGCTAAACCTGCTTTGAATATTGAACTCTTTCAGCAAAGAACTCTTCTCACAAAATACTCCAGATTACTCCAGAATGAACGCAAATATGTTCCAATGACGTTAAGACATGACAATCTAAACCCCCCCCCCCCCCTCCATCCCCCTACCTCACAGCCATCATATATAGACAGGTGTATCAGCTGATTCACAACACATCTATTTCTCAGATCTCCCCCAATAAATAACGGATATCTGATCGCTGCTATCAAATGGAGAGGAACATTTCTTGGCAAGCAATTTCTGCCCAAACAAACAAACAAACTTGTGGCACTGTGGGTGAGGTAAGTCATAAAACTTGACATTTCCGTGGCAGGAATCTATTTCCGTACAGGAACTTTGATTGAAGCTCTGTTGATGAGTCAGCCGTAAGGATCTAAATGGCTGATGACTAACTAAGGATGAACTTACACAAAGAGATCCAGATATGGCAGGGGTGTTAGGAGCAATGGGAAGGGGGGGGGGGGTCGAGAGGAGGGGGCAGGGACGAAATCCTGATCATATCGTGAGGTTCAGAAAGAGTCAACAGAATTTCAAGTGTTTTCTTCCAGGATAAACCACTTCTCGTATGACCATAAGTAACCTTGGTAACAGTATATCGGGACCAAACATCAGTTTGATTCCGTCAAAGATGTTCTGTCCAGTCTATTGGCAATAAACTGTTATCTACTTTATTGACAAAACAACAGACCGGTGTCAACTGGTACAAAAAAAACTCCCTCATTCGTATAGAGTAAAAGATTCCAATCCCTTTTGAATAATAAAATGTTTGTCACAAAAATGATTTGACATCTTGAGATCGTCTTCAAATGAGTCAAAAATCTATACACTTAGAAGTTACAATTACTATCTGATAATTTTGCAGATTGCATCAATATCATATCAGATAACTTTGAAAGGCAGTGATATCATACAGCCTCCAGGGAGTTTTTGTGAAAAAATACCTGAACATGACTTGACTAGATCTAAGTCAGGGCAGAAAACTAGTGTCATTTTAAAAGTAAACATTCAGGTATGTTAATATAAAGTTCAGGTATGTTAATATTTTGCTGATAAAATTGATTATGTCTATGAGCTGTGTCAAAATATGCTTTCATAAAAATCTCTAATTTGCGAATGTGCCTTGATGGTATAATTTTTTAAATTAAAGATTTCATGCCTGGATCATCTAATCAAGAACATTGTTCTAATCAGTTGAATGGAGTAATTGAATCCCTGTTAACACTTTATCCTTATTGGGTCAGATTGCCGATATATCCGATTAGTCAAATCCTGGATTCAGTCGGTTAGCACCGTGCCAGTCGAACCTGAGGTCACTGCGGACACAACCCATCCCTGGGGCTTGCTTAATTCTCGACAAAAACCCAACATTTGGCCACAACATTTGTTATTTGTAAACAGATACAGCTGTAAACCTTAACAGGGAAACGTTGAAAAATCTGTTGGAAAGAAAATCACCCAGTCAGTTCATGTATCTATCATTTGACCCATTTCATTTAAACTTTTCACCCTAAAATGAAAGTATAGATTTTTTTATAATGATTTGAATCTAATGATCAAAGAACTCTTGCACAATATTTATAAACTCAAGCTGTTAGAGCAAGATACATCTCCAACTCAGAGCCTGAATCTCTCATAAGTTCAATTTGTTGCAACTGCAGTTAACAAGGAGCCAGTTCAGCACAAAACAGGTGGCATATTTCAGTTCAGTTTGACATGAAAGAACAATTCCTGGACAAAGCGCGAACTTGCTCCATTTGGCCCATCTGTGTGCAGTATAGACTAAATACTAATTCCTGGACGCTAATGTAACTAGACGTCAAGGCCTAAAGATGCCTTGGAGGCATTTCGGTGTGATGAATAATTTATAATACTAGATATCGACGAAAATGAAAAATGTCGACAAATTTCGGGTCAAGGTCAAAGTTCATCCATAATACCCGCCAGACATGTTCGCAATACCATCCGTTTCGCTCTACGACGCACCGTTTCCGAGATATCGACGAAAACGAAAACTGCCGACTCGGCAAAAAAATTTCGGGTCAAGGTCAAAGTTAATCCATAATACCCGTTAGACATGTTTGTCTAGGGTGACGAGTCCGAAAATATTGTCCGTTTCGCTCTACGACGCACCGTTTCCGAGATATCGACGAAAACGAAAAATGCCGACTCGGCAAAAAAATTTCGGGTCAAGGTCAAAGTTAATCCATAATACCCCTTAGACATGTTTGTCTAGTGCGACGAGTCCGAAAATAACGTCCGTTTCGCTCTACGACGCACCGTTTCCGAGATATCGACGAAAACGAAAAATGCCGACTCGGCAAAAAAATTTCGGGTCAAGGTCAAAGTTCATCCATAATACCCCTTAGACATGTTTGTCTAGTGCGACGAGTCCGAAAATAACGTCCGTTTCGCTCTACGACGCACCGTTTCCGAGATATCGACGAAAACGAAAAATGCCGACTCGGCAAAAAAATTTCGGGTCAAGGTCAAAGTTCATCAATAATTCCCCTTAGACATGTTTGTCTACTGCGACGAGTCCGAAAATAACGTCCGTTTCGCTCTACGACGCACCGTTTCCGAGATATCGACGAAAACGAAAAATGCCGACTCGGCTAAAAAATTTCGGGTCAAGGTCAAAGTTCATCCATAATACCCCTTAGACATGTTTGTCTAGTGCGACGAGTCCGAAAATAACGTCCGTTTCGCTCTACGACGCACCGTTTCCGAGATATCGACGAAAACGAAAAATGCCGACTCGGCAAAAAAATTTTGGGTCAAGGTCAAAGTTCATCCATAATACCCCTTAGACATGTTTGTCTAGTGCGACGAGTCTGAAAATAACGTCCGTTTCGCTCTACGACGCACCGTTTCCGAGATATCGACGAAAACGAAAAATGCCGACTCGGCAAAAACATTTCGGCAAGGTCAAAGTTAATCCATAATACCCCTTAGACATGTTTGTCTAGTGCGACGAGTCCGAAAATAACGTCCGTTTCGCTCTACGACGCACCGTTTCCGAGATATCGACGAAAACGAAAAATGCCGACTCGGCAAAAAAATTTCGGGTCAAGGTCAAAGTTCATCCATAATACCCCTTAGACATGTTTGTCTAGTGCGACGAGTCCGAAAATAACGTCCGTTTCGCTCTACGACGCACCGTTTCCGAGATATGCAGGATGCCTCAAGGATGACTCAGCAAAAAATTATTTCGACCTCTAGGTCAAAGGTCGTTTGAGGTATCAATCCCAAAATCAATAGGGTTCTTCCCTGGTGATATATAAACCTCCGTGCAAAATTCTGCAACTTTTGCCTGAATATTTTTTGAGTTATCGTCCGGAAACCAAGTTCCTCGATTTCATCCTCACGGACCTCACGGACCTCGGAGCCGGATCAAAAAAAAAAGTACACCCTAGAGATGTTTGTCTAGGGCGACGAGTCCGAAAATAACGTCCGTTTCGCTCTACGATGCACGGTTTCTGAGATATGCAGGAAGCCTCAAGGATGAATCAGCAAAAAATTATTTTGACCTCTAGGTCAAAGGTCGTTTGACGGATCGATCCCAAAATCAATAGGGTTCTTCCCTGGTGGCATATGAACCTCCATGCAGAGTTCTGCAACTATTGCATAAATATTTTTCCAGTTATCGTCCGGAAACCAAGTCTCAAAATTAGCCTTGATTTCATCCTCACGGACCTCACGGACCTCGGATCCGGCTCAAAAAGAATAGGGTTCTTCCACATATCATTTCTGACTTGTGGTGAAAATTTGACAAGGATCCGTCAAGGCAATCTAAAGTTATCGTCCGGAAACCAAAAGTGGCGGAAGAAGAAAAAAAAGAAGAAAAAAAAAAAAAAAAAAATAAAATTCTGCTAAAACCATAAAGGCATTTCTGCCGAAATGCCTTAACTATGGCAACCAGACAGTTACCAACAAATCAGTGTTTGCAATTAATTGTATTTCTGTCTGCTGATTCCAGATGTACATTTGGGGTTTTTTTTGCATCTAAATCTTCTTCAAAGCGCAGAACCAACCGTTGAAATAGAGTCACCATATCTGTTTTATGGACATTCTCCAACTGGTACATGTACGTGAACATCATGATCGTTGAGATCTGTGTCATAATGCACCCATGCTGTCATATGTGTTTGCTTGATTTATGTGGAAAACAATATTTCCCAGGTTATTTCCACACAGGTTTTCTATTGGTTGAAGCTGTTACTCCATCCATGAACAACTATTACTGTAACCATGGAAACCCCCACCGGGTGTACCTAACTACAAACCAACGGCAACGAACCGCAACTTTTGCCGAAACCACCGTGTGCCAAACACAGTTCTTCCAAAGAATAGATCGATTTAACATGACTCTATTTTGTAATTCAACAATTGTTGTAGGAGAAAATGCTTGCACACGAAGATTTCAGCGCAGTAAAATTCCCGTCACCTACCTTGGAATGTTTTCTGAACTCAAGTAGAGTTGAGAAGGACAGACTTGCTCGCCGAAATATATTCCTCTGTATGTCACAGGATTCGGTTAGATATTAAAGAAAAGACGCAAGCAAGCAAATCATACACATAAAACGCAACAAAAAGTCAAAAGAGAGAGTTCAGTTGCAGATGATCAAGTGGGCTTAAGTTGTACCCCTTGAAAAATATCATCACAAATTGTTCCTGGTGTATTTATCTGTTTCCAAACATTATTTAATTGACTGACGCATTTTCACAGCTGTAGGAAAAGCCCATCAGTTTGCTAGAAATTCATTTGATCTTCCTGAATCAGAATTTGCCTTTTTCTTGCCTTTCCTAAATCCCTATTCTTGTTTTCTTTACTTATCATAATGCTCGTGCCATAATTGTGTAATCCATTACACAAATTTATCAGATTTGTTTGCATTATGATACGAGACCAGAAGAACATGCTACACACAGGAACAAGATATGATGATTGCAAAGCCATAGTGACTGTAAAACTTTATTTGGAGATGTTGTGAAAGAAAGGAATAGCAGAAGAAAACTTATATGTAGAATATCAAAAATACATATCTTTCCTTAGGTATTTCTGACAATATATTTTTACACCAGAACAAAACAATCATAGAGAATGGTCTAATATTGAACTTAGATACAAACATCATAGCACAATGATACAACATACAAGTCAAACAACACATAATCACACCGTAACAACTAGAAGAAAATCATGAGAGTGAAAGTCTTGAAAGGAAAAAGCAGCTTCACCAAACAACACTCTAAAGGGATGTTATTATTCATCCGTTTGTTGAAACCCATAACTGATGAATAATAAAGAACAAGAAAATGCTGAAGCTAGCAAATGACGAAGGTACACAAATATTGGTACAAGCAAGTGTTACTTGTCTGAGCATACTTCTGTAGCACTTGTATCGTGGATACCCCCCCTCCCCCTCACCTTGCTGGTATCCGTGGCAGCAGGCGCCTCCCGACTGACTGGTGGCTCCCCCTCAGTACCACTCAGTTGCCCCTCACTGCCGCTGTCACCCTCAGCCAGTGTCCCGGAGTTGTACCGCTTCTTAACTGCTCACAGAGAGAAAGTCACATTAGGTCATGGGAAATCTTAATGTCACACACTTACAGGGGTGAAGTTATTACAGATTGTATCTGTTGTTCGTGGCGTCACCTTTCTCGCGCTGGTCGAAGCCGCTGAAGGTCTCGGCACGTTTGGGCAGGACCGGCGCGACCCGCCCCTTCTCCCCGACACTGGTCGTACTCCGGCCGAGGGAGGGAATCACGCCCCCCGGGACCAGGGTCGACAACATCTGTGAACCTGGACACGAAAGTAAAACTACATGTAGTTAGAGTTCGATATAATCTTTGCATATCTTTGAATTTCAGCGTGGAATTGGTATGAATATTTCATAAAGTATGTCTCAGTGAATCTTTCATTCAGACATATAATATCACAGGTTATAGGATTCCCACCTTCTTCCATGGCAGCTTTAAGCATGTTGAGAGCTTCAGCGTCAAACACATCTGGACCATCCTCATCCCGGAACAATGACTGTACCTGTAATGTACACACGGATCCTCATGTATTGCATGGCAAGCAAATTACTCAGGGATTTTGACACAAGTCGAAGAGATCTGTATAATAGATGTTTCAGTAGAGAACACCTACATTTTTTGACACATCCTCCTTGCAGAAAACCTCCAACATTTCCATGATGAGAGAAAGTTTCTCGTCACATGACTGTCGAATGACCATGTCCTTCTGGTACACGCGATCTGTCGACCAAACAAGTCACAATGACACTACCATCACAGGCTACTAGTAGTGACTACAATTATCTGACTGTCGCCTCCAAGGAGTGGGAGGTGTAACTATAGTAACTGACCGAGGAGCTGGCGTATCCGGGCTGACTTGGCCTCCAGCTCCTTGCGATCTCCCTCCTGCTCCAGAACACTCCGCGAGTTCTTCCGACCCTCCGCTGTAGAGTTATAGTGATTTCTTTGAGACATATTACATGCTCGGGATGCACAACAAGTCAAAAGACTGTCATCACCCATACCGTGACATATCACACAACGTCAGTCATCAGTTGTACTGTAACATCAGACGTTACTCATTAGCTGCCGTTATGTCCACAGGTCCTTCTAAGCTTTTCAATTCACAATACATGTAGTTTATCCATATTATCTTCAAAATTTGGACAGTTGCGAAATTGACGAAAATAAAGCTTCAATCTGCCCACATGCAAAATAACTAAAACACCTCACGTTTGGCCTGTGAATTTACAGCACATGTACCTTCCATACAAACGCTGATGGCCCGCTTGATGACTTTGATCCAGGCCTTACGCTCGTCGGCGGATCGACACACAAACTCGTACATCTCGGGCTCGGTGCGGCTTTGACAGATCAGGTAGATTCCTTTACTGTCCCGAGTGTCACCTTTCTCACGGACCAGCAGCTTGGACAGCGGAACCACGCTCGACTGCAGGGAGACACACACATAAACATACTTGTCGGTGACTTGTCAGGGGTATAATCATACTGATGGTGTTCATACTTAAGTATCAGTATAGTGGTGTTTGTTTTTTCTTTGCTGTACCATGGGCTTGTAGCTCGTATATACAAATGAAGTTTGATGAATATAAATGAATGCAAGAATCGTTAAATACTTTAGATATACAGGAAGGTACGAAGACGTTTATAACAGAAGGCACACATCAATATGACACGTGACAACAATACCTTGCTATCCTGTGAGAAGAATGTGAACTTTTGGTTGTTTTCCGCCAGGAAGAACATGACGTCTGTCAATATCACAGCCAGGACTTCTGCAAGACATCAACAAGACAGCGGTTAGTTATCATGCCGATAGTTACTATGGCTACACTGGTTCACTCCTTAACGTGTTGCTACTTAGATACAAACCGAAAGATTTGCCGCGCGCCGTCATCCATTTCATGCTGCCTTCGTGGATCAACTTCTGGTGGCCAAGCAGATTTGACTTCTGAAAACAGAAACCAAACAGTCAATACCAATATCAAAATGCTAGAAATTTAAAACTCATTGTAAACAAATGTTTGTCTGCGTGCAGGAAGGAGCAGTGACCTTGAACTTTTCGCCCCTGAACCAGGCGAAGGACTTGGCGTCCAGTTTGTTGTAGATGTCCAGCAGACGTTCGTATTTTTCCTTCGCGTCCACCTGAGCGTCGATGTACTCGAGAACTCCCCGGATCAGTGCCAAGGCCTCGGTCAGTCGGTCCCGCTGGGCACGGTTGTCTATGGTTGCGTACAAAACATTAACCAATACACAATCATACACTATGGATGGGGAATTGCATCTTTTTCAGTTGTGCAAATGATAACCGCTAACCGATGTATGTATGCACAGGCATTGACAGGGACAGCTTTGAAGGGGCACTATATGGGATTCCGTTTTTAGTGGATTTCCAGATTTGACGGCCGACGATGTTTTTTTTATAGAACAATAGGTCAGATTACGTTTTTGTCCCAGGATCTCTGCCGAGCAAATTGTCAGATCAGCCAGGTCGGCTCGTCAGATATCCTAGGTCAAAAACGTCATCTGACGTTTTGTTCTATAAATAGAAACGTCGGGAGAAAAATCTTAGAATTCCCCCAAAAACAAAATCCCATATAGTGGCCCTTTAGTGTGAAATATTGCCTCACCCTTGGTCGTTTTGATGATGGGTTCGATGAGCAGAGGGTATTTTGTACATCGTTGTGTGACCAGCAGTATACACTCGGGGATACTCAGCCGCTTACATATCGTGCTGCGACTACATTTCTAGTATGGAAACACAATAAAACAGCTTGTACATTTATCCTTATTTTTCATGCTCAATCGAATTCCAGCAATGATATAATTTATACTCTAGCCATATATGCAGATTTAGAAACAAACCTTAATGAAGTTTTGGAATTTGCGGTCTGCTTTGAGTATGTCCTTGTAGAGTTGAACTGCGGAGATGTGACTGCTACAGAATTCTCCGTATGCCGTCTTCATCCGTTCTCCCATCTCTCCATCAAACTGTGTACGACAAAACACCAGTACTGGAGACAATCATGACAGATATTGCATTTGGAACATGTATTACTACACATATCCCACACACATGTTTGTATATAACTTCAGACCTTCATTTTTGGTGGACGTTGAAATTATCACCAAATTTGATTTAGTCCACATAAATATGATACCGCTAAACATGACATCATGTCGAGAATTGAGTGCGTGCATATTTTTATAACTTCAATATTAGGCCCCACTCCCATTTTTACATGGATGCCCCTAACTCAACCACTCCACCGCGTCACCGCCTGCTCCCGCCCCCCTTCCCTTCCCTGTGTTCTGTACCTGTTGTAGTAGCAGATCGCTGACGTCCTCGATGC
This sequence comes from Terebella lapidaria, assembly GCA_949152475.1. NCBI lineage: Eukaryota > Metazoa > Annelida > Polychaeta > Terebellida > Terebellidae > Terebella > Terebella lapidaria. Next base: position 9,716,160 of record OX424562.1, read on the forward strand.
TGCGGTCCGGCCGCAACCGCTGACGATCCCGGAGCCGAGATAGAAACGTGCTGTGAATGTCCGCCAGGTCCGATAACCGCGGGAAAATACGGTCCACCATCTCCTGACTCAACCCGACGTCCTCCCGCATCCCCCGCGAAAATATCTGCAAAACACGTTCTCGTCTGAGAAACTCTACAAGGAATTGTTCCAACTTCTGAGAGGTTTTGTATATTCTTCTCGGAGAAATTACACAGATTTGGTTGATGGAAGTGGTGATCACACAGTGGTGTGCATAAATGTTGTACTTACTTTCTGCATTATGTGAAGAGTTCTACAGTGACTACGCTCGGTTTGGATCAGCTCTGTAAACACACAAAATCCATAGGCATTAGTGACGGCTGTTAAATATATAGTCTGATGACAAACTCCATAAATTCTGATATCAGTAACGATCCCAGAACCCATCCACAACTAACTAAAAGACTAGAGAACTCTGACCGTATATGTGATCCTGCCTCTTGATGTCTTTGGCACTCATTTTCTTCAAAGTCTGCAAATAAACATAACAAATAGTTATCACTCATAGTGATATATTTATTGATAATCATAGGAATTATTATCATACATTATGGAAGTACTAGTCAGGCATACAATTGACACCTGCGGTATGGAAGTGCCAGAGAGACATACCTTTTTGTCAACAGTAACACTCCAAGCTTCTGGTTCTGCCTCAAAGTCTTCTTCTATGTCAGCAACTTCAGTGTTGCCTGCGAAAAACCATATCAGAGTCACATACATGTACATAGCAAAAAGGATGTTGACAGCTAAAGTAAAGACGATAATTTGATATTTACCTTCGTCTAATGATTCTAATGAAGCCGAAAGTGTTTCTGTTATGCTGCAAGACAAAACAGTGACTTCAAAATCAACGAAGAAGCAACAGTGAACAGGTAAACTTTCACATTAAACTATACGAATATTTCCCTGGTAATATTTTCATGTATATTCTAGCTAGGCGGGAGCGCTGAGCGTACTTTGTGGTGTCCAGAAGCTGCATCTGGACCTCCTCGTCCTTGACCTTGACATCTCGTTCCTCGTTGATCACCCGACTGTCGGCGAAAACACTCAAACAATCACACACAACTCATAGCATTGGCCAGTAGACTGCTAATTTACTCCATAATTAGCTACCACATCCATTTCGGTTTTGAGAATGAAAATTACAGGTCAGTTTATACTGCGTTATGTCTAATTTTATCAGTAATTTATATAATATTGTGAAACACAATTTGATGTATTATTGCTATACAAATCCTTTGTCAGCAATCTCTCTGTTAGTAATTATCAATAAACAAAAACCAACAACAGAAAATTGTTTGATTGCTTGATAAATTGCTTTTTATCACTTTTTATGATGTTAGATACATTTGCAGATAATGTAGCTATACAGAACATGATGATTGATCATAATGCACTCTATTGTCATATATCATAATGCATCCAATTATGAGTTATTCAGAGATGAACTGCTGAAAACACTTGTTGCACATTTATAATTTGATATTGAAAATATTAAGTACGACATAACGCATAGATCCTAGTCTATAGCAGCACATGCACTGAAATGTTTGAGGGGTGGATACTGGATATGTGGATGCAATACACAACAAAACATCAAGCATATTGAGGAAAACTTGAGTAATTAACCAAAAACATCAAAGTACATGTACTTGATTGTGAAAGATCGAAATGATCAAAGTACATGTACGACAACAGGAAGTATATATTGGCTGAATGAAGTAGCCAACTTGAGAAGGAAGGTGCCAATTGTAGGGGTGTGAAGTGTCAGCACTGGAGGGCGTGCAGTGATCGTGGACAGGGGGTATACAGGGACATGACAGTTGTGCCTGGGTCGAAGAGGTTTGTGTCCTCATAGTGGGGGTGGGAAGGGGTTCACAACAGCGAACACAACAGGCAATACTCGAGCAAGTCAACAACAACAGAGTACAACATCTATGTGAAGGTGCAAATATTCCAAGCACGACGGAGATTTCGGAAGGAAACCACGGAAAGTTTGCGGAGGTTTGGTGCTTGTAAATTCAAGGCTTGGAAACAAAACATTGGCGAAGGTGGGATGGGGTTGTGTGAGGGAGTGCAGGTGATTGGTGTGAGGGAGGGGTGCAAGGTGAGCAGTATCGGTTGAGGTGGTGTGGGGTTGTGTGGGGTGGGGGGGGGGGATAGAAATAAAGTCGGGGGAACTTACTCGATGCCTAGTCTATTGGCGACGCGCCGCCACTGGAAGTAACCGCTGCCCGAGACTGGAGCACTGCCAGCACCGCTGTACCCACTAGAGGGGGGGGGGGTCAGAGGGGGGGCAGGGGGGGGGAGGGGAGAGAGAGCATGCTCACTGGTCACTCCAGTCATGTGACAGTCATGTGACCAGAACGCTCAACGTGTGATCAAAGTACAGCCATTTTTCGGTTAACGCACATGCAAATCTGTGGTATATTGTGCAGTATTTGTGCTTATTGAAAGGAGTATTTTGATTATAATGAGGATGATGTTTCAATCGGATAGATAAGATGAGTGCCTTCATTCGAAGATCTGCATTTGAACAGCAGTCATAGAATCCATACATGTATACACATTCATGTTTATATCTAGATGGACATAGACCAAAGTAAAATAGGAGTACATTTATCAGGCACTACGCATTCTAGAAATGAGAAATCAACATTGAAATGCAGAAGCGGTATACATCATCTACACTTATCATTGTTGGACATCATATTGATTCAAGCTTGAAGATCAACAACATTAATCAGACATTTCTGCATTTTTTGTTTCTACCCAATCATGGCCTACTCATGAACTGAGCATGCCCACATGCAAATTGATTCATCTGGCTTCATGCAAATTTCTAGATACCGCTGTAGTGTTTGGAATAGAACTGTTTCTGTCGTACTAAATGAGTTTCTGAGTGTTGCATGATAAATTCAATCAAACAGTTGCAGTTTTAACTGGAACATGAAGGAGATTCCCCAAAACACTGCCCCCAAATCGAAAAGTGCCACTGAAAAATTAGCTGTGCTGATGTTAAAAGAATATAGTATGTGTGCTAACTCTGTTAGTGTGCTTCAGTCAGTAAAAGTGACATAATTTTGTGTGCTATGCATTCAAAATCCAAATGAAATGCACCTATTCCCAAACATGTAAAAACTATTATGCAGTAACCATTGAATGTTTCACATGTATTGAAGTCAGAACTGACAGATACTAAGTTTATGAAGAAACATTTGGAGAGTGACTGGCAGAGGCACAGAGTACCATGAGCGGGCAGCAGTGGTGTGCACTGACCTGGGACTGGAACTCCGAGGGAGGGCGCCCGTCGATGTCGAAACCTGCAACAGTCGATAAAACATCACATACATATTACAGATAAGATAAAACCCACCCTTTATAGACTTCCCCCTCTGTAAAGATGTTTTCCTGTGACATTAGGGTGAATTTAGCATGTAAATGAACCCATCGAAAAATTCCCCCTTAGATAAGACCTCAATTTTGTGGCAGACCACAGGTCTTATCTGAGGGGGACCACTGTATATGCAAGGTCATAAATGGCCTCTAGAATGGCGAGGAGAGAGACTAGGTCCTGTACATGACATGAACATCAGCATGCACGGACGGTACCTGTAGAGCGGGACGGGCCGGTACGGAGACACTCCGCCGCTCCTTGAACGACTGCGTCTGCTTCAGGTTCACGCTCAGGTTTACGCTCTCTGCATGCACAGGTGGAGAAAAGAACATCGGAACAGTTATTGGGTAATCTATATACATGAACCCATGTGGAACAGAGCTGTTGGTTATGATGATATCATTGTATTCTTTATAAAATCTATGAAAACTCGACGAGTTTAATTAGACAGACAGACCTGGTAAACTGGAGGATTTATCTTTGAAGCTGTCACCATTGGTGGCCTGTGAAAGGTCAAAGCAAATAGTTTATTACCACGATTACATACACTGATAGATTGTATTTCATTTTGAAGCACGTATCAAAATTTAATGTACATTTTACAACAAAACTATCACATAATATTACGATAGTCATGACTCATGAATATTCAAACTAGACATTTCCGGTCGCCTACGACCGCTTGGGTGTATCCCCCGTAGCCTTATCATCCCTGTTGCCCCAAATATATTACTGATAAGTATGAAAAACTAGAGCAAGGGCTGAAAAACATTACTAAAGAAATGTAAAATCTTAAGCCACAACTGTGTTGTTTTTCACCAAAATTGCTGCATTGATCTTTCAAGATTATTGAAAGTCAAATTCAAGATCACCTCCAAAATCATTGCATATGGATTTCCATTTCGACATGTTTGACAAAATAACGAAATTACAGCCAGATCACAGCCAGATCAATCTTTCCACCTGAAGTAATATGTCAACCCAGAATAGTTGACAAAACAGGTTCAAAGTTGATATTCAGAGTAAAAATTGACCAAAACTGCATTTCAAGTTGAAGAAATTGGAGCCAGATTGAACTTTTCGCCATGGGTTATATTTTAACTCATAATAAGTGCCAAACTTGGTTTCAAGTTGAAATTCAATGTAAAAGTTGACCAAAACTGCATTTCAAGATGACGAAATTGGAGCCAGATCGAACTTTTCGTCATAAGTTATATTTCAACTCATAATATGTGCCGAACTTGGTTTCAAGTTGAAATTCAAACTAAAGGTTGACCAAAACTGCATTTCAAGATGACAAATTTGGAGCCAGATCGAACTTTTCACCATAACGTATATTTTATCTCATGATATGTGCCAAACTTGGTTTCAAGTTGAAATTCAAATTAAAAGTTGACCAAAACTGCATTTCAAGATGACAAAATGGGAGCCAGATCAATGTTTTCACAAAAAGGTCTATTTTCACCTGAAATATGTTCCAAATTAGATTTGAATGTGAAATTCCATTACCTGGTTCAGCTCAATAACTTCCCGTCTTAACTATTTTTTTGAGGTAAATAATAGACCTAACTAGCAAAAATAATGTTAACTTATTTGGTTACAGCCATAAAACCTCTACTGAACAGAACCTTTACCTTGTTGAGCCCAATAATAAGTATTTCTTGTCTTAACTATTTTTATTGTGGCCAATTATAGACTTAACTAGTAAAAATAATGTCAACTTTTTCGGTTACACCCATGAAATCTGTACTGGACAAAACCTTTACCTTGTTGAGCTCAATAATAAATGTTTCTCGTCTTAACTATTTATATTGAGGTCAATAATAGACTTAACTAGCAAAAATAATGTTAACTTATTTGGCTAAAGCCACAAAATCTCTACTGGACATAACCTTTACCTTGTTGAGCCCAATAATAAATATATCTTGTCTTAACTATTTTTATTGTGGTCAATAATAGACTTAACCAGTAAAAATAATTTTAACTTATTTGGTTATACCCATGAAATTTGTACTGGACGAAACTTTTACCTTGTTGAGCTTAATAATAAATGTTTCTCATCTTAACTATTTTTATTGTGGGAAATAATAGATTTAACTAGTAAAAATAACGTTAACTTATTCAATAATATTGTTCTGTTTTTACCCAAAACATCAGTTCTCTATTCTGAACAAGAATCCATTGCCATTTCCTTTCATAATACAGGTTATTGGAGTGAGCACAGATGTCAAAGTGGGTATTTTAAAGGTCGTAATAAGTTAGTCCATTAACTAATTAATATTTATTTGATCATTCTGAAAAACAATAGGTTTCGTGTGACGGTCTTTCTCATCGAGCCTGTGCGATTTCATGATCATTCGATGAAAACTCCCACTTGTAGAGCGTTCACAAGCCATGTGTGTTAAACAGGCTAATTTGAGCACAAAATGTGTCGCCAATCGGCCAATTTGGTCGCTATGGCAACCAAAATCGATTGGTGTCGGGATCTTACCATAAGATGTGTCTGTATAAAAAATTATTAGAATCGGTTAAGATTTGCAACCTGTAGAGCGTTCACAAGAAAATCTCTACGGCGGACGCGGCGGCGGCGGCGCGACGGAGACAAATCCATAGTATCCGCCGAACTTCGTTCGGGGGATACAATTATTTATGGATGCATTGCCTACCCTGGCATTTTTGTATTTGGCACAAGAAAACTGGTCCTTGCAGAAGTTCTCATGAACATTCATCATACAATCTGAAATTTGTGTCAACATTCATTACACAATCTCAAGTTTATAAACCTTTATCCCATATGGAAAATATCAATGAAATTTATGATGAAACGTTATACTATAATTGAACTTGGCTTGTTGCTGATGTGATGCGACCTACTTTCACACTGTAAGGAAGCCTTGTTGATCATCGATTTGTTGCACACGTCACAAAGCGTCGCGTTGCTAAAGGATACGGAGACAAACTGGTGTGGATGACCGGGCAGCTTGGACTCAGGCTATCAAAACATGAAAATCACACAGGTCAAACATCCATAAACACTCGAACTTCATTTTGAGATACAGAACAGAACGTGAATCATAATAACCCAGAATTCATAGACATTACTACATATGTGGCTAATACTCACAATATATATTTATTTCTTACAATATATATATATATGAATTTACAATCAAACAAATCAAGTCGGGATGCTGGATATGATATGTTCACCTACCTTTTTTTGTCTGATGCTGCCGATTTTGGCGAAAACGCTGGTTTTTCTTTTCTTTTCAAGCTTGGGTTGTTCTTTCTGCTCGTCGTTTGACGGCAAACTCAAACTGAACCATACAACGTAAAGATTCAGCACACATCTCACAAAAATATCAATGAAAAAGATTTCACTCTTCAAATCTTATCATTTACACAGAAATACACAAACTGTATATACTCATGTAGACATACAACAGATCATTTAGTCCGCCTAAGACGTGATCCATACTAGACTCACTCTGTATTATCCGCGGCCGAGGGTCCAGCTTGTCCTCTTGTCCAGTCCTCCCGAGGGTCCTCATCCTCTGTCTGACCCGTCATCCTGGAAAAACCCGGCCGTGGGGAAAACCCATTATCGAGCGACTCCATAGACCCCAAAGTGACCGACATAGCAAAGTGCTCTCTGGTTACTTTGATCTGGCTAAAGAATCAAATTTTTATAATCCTTATGTCATTTTCCACTGCCTGATCATACATTATTCATGTGGAGCCGACAAAACACCGCAATATACAACTAGTTCCTTGTTCCTGGAAGTATTTGACTGTGACCACAGAGAGAGTGTAATTGAGTTGCATCACTGGTGTATGATTAGTGATGGCTCAAAATAAAACAACTGACTTTAGTTTCATTTTCAAAGTGTCCCATGGATGTGTAACCCAATAACTGATATAAGCGAGACTCACACGATTCTTACACACCCAACTGTCTAAACACATTGCCAAAATATAATAATATTTGTTGATTATGGCAGAATATTTATAAACAAATATTAGCAGTCTGATGAACTAGTGTGTAATTTACCAGGAAATTTGCATCAAATTATTAAATTGGTGCAAGCTGATGGCCCAGGCATGCAGTGTATTATGAGCTAATTATGGATCTTATTATGTACAAGCATAGTTTTATGGGTGTAGGTATATCAAACAATTTTTTCATTATGCACTAACTTTCTGATTTTCCTGTTCTCTTTGATCCAAGTCACATTGGGGGGAAAAACACACTGATAAACTGATAATATTTGTGCCAAACATCAATCATCAATTTTTTTAGCGGAGTAACGTATCAGGAAGAATCTGACGAGCAGATTTCTGATCCATGGTGTTAAGCATAGAACGAGCGAGTTCATTATTTGGACATGCTTGGAAGCAGTAACAGTATGTGGCGGCTTGTGGCGGAACCCGCAAACTTTAATTACCGGCCGTGTGCTGAGTTCACAGAATGCAGACTTGCGCCTGAGCCAAACTCACCTGACTGCCTCCGACGAAATGTTCGTAGCTGTGGAGTTTTCTGAAATAGATAGAACGAGTATTTAGATAAATAGATAAATTGCTGTATGTACACAGCCATGAAGACAAGAACAGTTCGCAGACGTAACCTTTTCTGTTATATATGTTTAGAGGAATAAATGATGAAAAAAAAAACATGATAAAAACTGGTGAATGTTTAGGAAGATGACTGGATACTGCTCCAACACTGCTTTCAAACAAATAGGCCAGAAAATTTTTTCTGAGCCGATAGAAATGTAACTAAACTGAAAACACATATTTACATGTACCTGAACATGCTGGATGTGAAATGGCAGAAATTTGCCAGAAAACTGCTAAATACACTTTGTAAACATCATTCTTTCCTTCCGAGATTAAACTTGGGCATGTTATAACATGATTGGTTGTGTCATCTCCTGTTATTTATTCGTCATGATCTCAGGACTTATGTCAGACAGGACCAGATAATACACTGATGCCAATCAAAGTCCAAGTACTATGACCATTATGATAGCACTTCTCTTGAGTACGTGTATATGTGCACATATTATACTTGAGCAAATTGATTCACATAACAATGACTGAATTATAGCAAGCCATGTATGATAGCCTGTAACCATGATAAACTATTCATATACGAAATAAATCAGCCAGTTTCCGCATGGATTCGGAGAAATGCAGACTGGTGAAGCAGGTCAAAATGAGTAGTATAGCTGATAGCTTTTGTGTTATTTCTGCGAGCCCTGAACCAGCAATGAAGCCATTTGTCTGAGGCATAAACTTGTTGAAATCCAAGCGGTAACTGGAACAGAAACTAGCAAACTTGATGGGAAATGTGTCGGAACGCTGAGAAAAACTGAAATGCTGGAATTGAAGCTAAAACGGACGGAAATAGCAAGGAACTTCGTATTTTTGGCATGCAGAAAAGTTAAGGCTCTACGAGAAAAACACTGCATATCACAGGGAAAGGGTTCGATTTTTATTGGAACATCCGTTAGCGTTAGTTGGTCGGGAAAAATTCATTGATCTTCTCACTACAGTCAAGTCCAGGGGAAATCCTGGGATAGATTTGTTTCTCATTCACCAAGTAGGAATGTGTTAACAACCCCTCCCCGACAGATGCCTCCCCTACCTGTGCGTAATATTTATTTGAGAGTCGAGACGATGATGTTTGCAGGTCAAAGGTCAATATCAAGGACCCAATAAACTAATACCGAAACAGCCGAGACTTGGAGCAATGTTCACTCAAATAGCAGAAGGAGGGAGGTGTTTTTGAGAAATAACTTGCATTTATATGGATCATGTGGACAGGTTAATATCACATAAAATAGGTGCTAGGAAGATTTGTGAATTCATTTGGGGTGAACTGGTTGGAAGTATGGAACAAATACAAGACTTTCGCACCATACTTCATGTAAACTTGACATTTTACGCTTGGGTATATCCGGTACACAGTTTGTAAGTTGCAGGCATTGAACATGAATTGCTCGAACTTAACCCATGCATACGGAGGCCTTCTTTCAAAGATAGTGATTTTTTCTTATGATTTGTAGATTGTGGAATGTATTGATGGCCAAAGTCCAGCACAATTCCTGGAACTATGGACCTATCTGTGTGCTACTTTAGGACAATATGCGTGGGGTAGACGAGTATGTAGCCCACATGACGAACATGATCTTCCTGTGTTCAGCTCGTCTTTTCAACAACAAATCGAGCAACAAATTTTTGTGATCTCCGACAGAGATGGACAGATATCTCGGCACTAATGCTGACTGTTGACTCGACTGCCCATGGAAAGGTGTTGTGAGCATGCCCCGTGCTGTATGCCTGATGCGTTTTCTCGGCAGTTTTCCTTCGCCGTCGGTGCCATAACACTACATTCCAGCAGTGGGAGATAGGTAGCGCAGTCACGTGTCCGCACTAACTCGAAAACTATCAATGACTGCCACGACCCGTACTCCCAGGTCACGCATCCACAAAACTTCAGATAATATGTCAAGGTAAAAACTTCAGCAGTCAAAACAAATGTCTAACTGAGTGAAGTGTGAGCACCTGAATGATTAAATATTGCTCTGCCAATCAGGGTTAATACACAAAATACGGTCGTCATAAAGCCATTACCCTCACTGTTGAAAGTGGTGGAGTCATGTTGCTAAAATAGACACAAAGTTAACTCACCTTTTAACTCACTAAGGTAACTCACCTTTGACATTGGTTGCTAGGTGTCATGGTTGCCATGGTAATTTACCTTTGTCATTTTGATTGCTAGGTGTCAAGGTTGCCATGGTAATTTACCTTTGTCATTATAGTTGCTTGGTTGCCATGGTAACTCAACTTGATTGCTGGGGGTCATGGTTGCCATGGTGACTCACCTTTGCCATTGTGGATGCTGGGTGCTACGGTGGTTGTCTTGGTGACAGTGCTTGGGAACATGAGGCTGACGACATCGTTGCTAGGGCTGGGAGTGTCCTGAGGGGTCAGGTTGCCAGGGTAGGCCTGAGGGTGAGTGCTGGCTGGAGACATCGCGCCACAGTCGGGAGCCACCTGTAATACACATTCATACATGTATGTTACCATGGTGATATATATCACTAGCCTGAATATTAAGCCATAGAGAAATATTATGATATTTCATCACCTTGTAATTGATGCCATGTATCTATTGCCAAATATGTTTATTATCATTATTTTTTTTTTTTTTGAGGCCATACATAATACAACCCTCAGGCTTAAGTGTATGGTCTCTTCAGCAACTTACATGTATCGATTGGTTTTTTTTGCAAATTATGTCTGTTTATCTGATAATTTGTCAGTTTATTCCATTATCATTTTCTTACTCATTGCTTAAATTATTTCATATCATTTCATTTCAAGTTGCTGAATATAACCTATTCTATTCTATTGATTCAGTCATAACATTTTACAATAAGTTCTGGTTGAATCAGTAAAAGAGATAACAAAACCGTCCAGTGGTGATCATAAATGACTGATCGGAGTTGTTTTCAGTGCCTGATACAGTGTTTGATTGCCTCCTGAACATCTTCGCTAGATTTTTTTGTACAAAGTAACAAATAACAAGCACTCTTCTGACAAACTTTCCTCGTTCCCAGCGCACGCAACATTGTGTGTGCGGTATTCATAGAGAATTTATAAACTGTCAGTGAAAATTCCCATAAATTGCAATGCAGAGACAGTGGGTGGCAACAATAATCCATCAAACAGCATCAGAACAACACTGGGACATGGCTTTTGTCTTTTTTAAAACTGTCGGTGCTGCACTTATTCATCACAACATTAATTTTTATGCATCTACAACATTAGGTACACATTTATCATGTTTACATGTATGTTCACATATTTATATTTTTGCAACATTTCTGTTGAACTGAAAATTTGATGATTTGTGATAGGCATAGATTCAATGGGGCGAAACAATTTGGCTGTTCAGTGAAGTTTTCTTGTATTACGTTGTATATACAGCAGTTTTACCAAGATCCAGTGTTAGATTCCCTTGAAATACTAGTAACTCGCCCCAATCAGTTTGATAAACGATCACACTCTAAATAATCACTTTCTCTGTAATTCAGAAAAAAAATCTACATTTTTGATTCCCATCAGTATCAAAATCACCCCCAAAAATCGGCAATTATTTATGCAAGTTGATAAATCGAAAGGCCGCCGTCGATCGCTGCTGATTGAACTGGGTGAATGCCACCAGCAGAAGGCAATGGGAGGCCGCTACGTAGGCTGTGTTTGTTGCCCGCTGATACTTCTATCTTCACAGCGGCTTGTCAATCTTAGAGCACTGATATATAGCCTCCGCCTGGGAGGTGGTCCAACCAGGCTCCGTCTTCAGCACCCAGTGATAAATTCCGCCGAAGAATGCAGCGCTTCGTATATCCAGAACGCTAGAGCTGGGAGAACGGGAGGGGACGGGACGTGTTATGCAACATTCCCAAAAGTATATCAAACAGCAGTCATGTATACCCAGTAATCATTAAGACCTTGTGTTTCTGCGTTCTCTGAAGCAAATAATTTTGGGATAACTTTTTGGGGGTAATTTCAGGTCACTTTCTGGTCAATATCAGGGATTTTCATACATGACACAGTGTCAGATCCAAGTGTGAGTTCATGATCATACTATACCTAGCTGAGAATAACCAGAGAAAGTGACAGAATTTATAACGGCATCACATGCCTGTCATTGCCTGACCACAAGTGACAAATTCTAGTTCTCCTGTGGTCCAGAACAAACACGGGAAGCAGCTTTCCATGCCACCTTCAGGTAACCATAGCAACACACAGCAACCTAGCTCGGCCAGAGCTCAGAGCAGGTCAGGTACTACACGTGGTATAGACTGTTGACAGTTCACAAATTTTGCAGGTATTTCTGCCAAAACGTGTGGGGCACTAGTTTGTTTAGCTGGCATAAAAATCCCAGGAATGTCTCCCTACATTGCCTCAGGATAAGTTGAATGGACTATCTCTGTGTTTGGGAGCGAACGGAAACGGGAACTGACCACAGCAAAATCAGAAGAAACCCTGTTGGTTTATGTAGGTGAGTTTTCTCCCAAGTGTAGTAATCAAACACCTGAGAGGGTGGGAGGGGAGGGGGGGGGGGTTAAGAGCTGTAAGAATAACAGTGGTCAAGGCCACACAATATTGTCCAAACTATCAGAACTAGCCAGTTGTGTTTGGTAATAGCTGTTCTACACATCCATGAGAACCTACTCTTGTGTAGCTTACAGGCTCAGCAACGGTCAACTGATGGCTGAAAAAAATATTACAAAAAAAGTTAAATGATGGAAAGGAAACAATGCCCAAGCAGGAAATTGGACGACCCACAACGTAAACAAGCTCCCCGATGGAACCAACGTCCTAACTTCTATCAGAACATCAGCTGCTGAGAAAATCTGTGGCCCGGATGTGGGAAAAAAATCCTTTTTTAGAAAAAAATTCTAGCCGGTTATTGTTGGCAATGCACAATCAATTTCAAAGCAGTATTTGGCCTTGCAATTTCAACAACATAAATATTGGAGCACAGGTTGGACTCGGAAGGTTTCCAATATGCTCCATTCATCTTCTCAGTATTAATCCAGGAGAGGCTCATCCTCTCAATATGACTCCAGGAGAGGCTCATCCTCTCAATATGACTCCAGGAAAGGCTCATCCTCTCAATATGACTCCAGGAGCGGCTCATCCTCTCAGTATGACTCCAGGAAAGGCTCATCCTCTCAGTATGACTCCAGGAGAGGCTCATCCTCTCAGTATGACTTCAGGAGAGGCCCATCCTCTCAGTATGACTCCAGGAAAGGCTCATCCTCTCAGTATGACTCAAGGAAAGGCTCATCCTCTCAGTATGACTCCAGGAGAGGCTCATCCACTCAGTATGAATCAAGGAGAGGCTCATCCTCTCAGTATGACTCCAGGAGGGGCTCATCCTCTCAGTATGACTTCAGGAGAGGCCCATCCTCTCAGTATGACTCCAGGAGGGGCTCATCCTCTCAGTATGACTCAAGGAGAGGCTCAACCTCTCAGTATGCCTCCAGGAGAGGCTCATCCACTCAGTATGAATCAAGGAGAGGCTCATCCTCTCAGTATGACTTCAGGAGAGGCTCATCCTCTCAGTATGACTTCAAGAGGGGCTCATCCTCTCAGTATGACTCAAGGAGAGGCTCATCCTCTCAGTATGACTCCAGGAGGGGCTCATCCTCTCAGTATGACTCAAGGAGAGGCTCATCCTCTCAGTATGACTCCAGAAGAGGCTCATCTTCTCAGTATGACTCCAGGAGGGGCTCATCCTCTCAGTATGACTCCAGGAGAGGCTCATCCTCTCAGTATGACTCCAGTAGAGGCTCATCCTCTCAGTATGACTGCAGGAAGAGCTCATCTTCTCAGTATGACTCCAGGAGGGGCTCATCCACTCAGTATGACTCAAGGAGGGGCTCAACCTCTCAGTATGACTCCAGGAGAGGCTCATCCTCTCAGTATGACTCCAGGAGAGGCTCATCCTCTCAGTATGATTCCAGGAGGGGCCCATCCTCTCAGTATGACTCCAGGAGTGGCTCATCCTCTCAGTATGACTCCAGGCGGAGCTCATCTTCTCAGTATGACTCCAGGAAAGGTTCATCTTCAGTATGATTCCAGGAGGGGCCCATCCTCTCAAAATGACTCCAGGAGCGGCTCATCCTCTCAGTATGATTCCAGGCGGGGTTCATCCTCTCAGAATGCCTCCAGGAGAGGCTCATCCTCTCAGTATGACTCCAGGAGGGGCTCATCCTCTCAGTATGACTCCAGGAGGGGCTCATCCTCTCAGTATGACTCCAGGAGGGGCCCATCCTCTCAGTATGACTCCAGGAGCGGCTCATCCTCTCAGTATGACTCCAGGCGGGGCTCATCCTCTCAGTATGACTCCAGGAGAGGCTCATCCTCAGTATGACTCCAGAAGGGGCCCATCCTCTCAAAATGACTCCAGGAGCGGCTCATCCTCTCAGTATGACTCCAGGAGGGGCTTATCCTCTCAGTATGACTCCAGGAGGGGCTCATCCTCTCAGTAGGACTCCAGGAGGGGCTCATCCTCTCAGTATGACTCCAGGAAGGGTTCATCCTCTCAGTATGACTCAAGGAAAGGCTCATCCTCTCAGTATGACTCCAGGAGAGGCTCATCCACTCAGTATGAATCAAGGAGAGGCTCATCCTCTCAGTATGACTCCAGGAGGGGCTCATCCTCTCAGTATGACTTCAGGAGAGGCCCATCCTCTCAGTATGACTCCAGGAGGGGCTCATCCTCTCAGTATGACTCAAGGAGAGGCTCAACCTCTCAGTATGCCTCCAGGAGAGGCTCATCCACTCAGTATGAATCAAGGAGAGGCTCATCCTCTCAGTATGACTTCAGGAGAGGCTCATCCTCTCAGTATGACTTCAAGAGGGGCTCATCCTCTCAGTATGACTCAAGGAGAGGCTCATCCTCTCAGTATGACTCCAGGAGGGGCTCATCCTCTCAGTATGACTCAAGGAGAGGCTCATCCTCTCAGTATGACTCCAGAAGAGGCTCATCTTCTCAGTATGACTCCAGGAGGGGCTCATCCTCTCAGTATGACTCCAGGAGAGGCTCATCCTCTCAGTATGACTCCAGTAGAGGCTCATCCTCTCAGTATGACTGCAGGAAGAGCTCATCTTCTCAGTATGACTCCAGGAGGGGCTCATCCACTCAGTATGACTCAAGGAGGGGCTCAACCTCTCAGTATGACTCCAGGAGAGGCTCATCCTCTCAGTATGACTCCAGGAGAGGCTCATCCTCTCAGTATGACTTCAGGAGGGGCCCATCCTCTCAGTATGACTCCAGGAGTGGCTCATCCTCTCAGTATGACTCCAGGCGGAGCTCATCTTCTCAGTATGACTCCAGGAAAGGTTCATCTTCAGTATGATTCCAGGAGGGGCCCATCCTCTCAAAATGACTCCAGGAGCGGCTCATCCTCTCAGTATGATTCCAGGCGGGGTTCATCCTCTCAGAATGCCTCCAGGAGAGGCTCATCCTCTCAGTATGACTCCAGGAGGGGCTCATCCTCTCAGTATGACTCCAGGAGGGGCTCATCCTCTCAGTATGACTCCAGGAGGGGCCCATCCTCTCAGTATGACTCCAGGAGCGGCTCATCCTCTCAGTATGACTCCAGGCGGGGCTCATCCTCTCAGTATGACTCCAGGAGAGGCTCATCCTCAGTATGACTCCAGAAGGGGCCCATCCTCTCAAAATGACTCCAGGAGCGGCTCATCCTCTCAGTATGACTCCAGGAGGGGCTTATCCTCTCAGTATGACTCCAGGAGGGGCTCATCCTCTCAGTAGGACTCCAGGAGGGGCTCATCCTCTCA
The DNA here is from genome assembly GCA_949152475.1 of Terebella lapidaria. Classification (NCBI taxonomy): domain Eukaryota; kingdom Metazoa; phylum Annelida; class Polychaeta; order Terebellida; family Terebellidae; genus Terebella; species Terebella lapidaria. Next base: position 9,732,001 of record OX424562.1, read on the forward strand.
GTATGACTCCAGGAAGGGTTCATCCTTTCAGTATGACTCAAGGAAGGGCTCATCCTCTCAGTATGACTCAAGGAGGGACTCGTCCACTCAGTATGACTCAAGGAGGGGCTCATCCACTCAGTATGACTCAAGGAGGGGCTCATCCTCTCAGTACATCTCCAGGAGGGGCTCATCCTCTCAGTACATCTCCAGGAGGGGCTCATCCACTCAGTATGACTCAAGGAGGGGCTCATCCATTCAGTATGACTCAAGGAGGGGCTCATCCTCTCAGTATGACTCAAGGAGGGGCTCATCCTCTCAGTATGACTCAAGGAGGGGCTCATCCTCTCAGTACGTCTCCAGGAGGGGCTCATCCACTCAGTACGTCTCCAGGAGGGGCTCATCCACTCAGTATGACTCCAGGAGAGGCTCATCCTCTCAGTATGACTCCAGGAGAGGCTCATCCTCAGTATGACTCCAGGAGGGCCCATCCTCTCAAAATGACTCCAGGCAGGGCTCATCCTCTCAGTATGATTCCAGGCGTGGCTCATCCTCTCAGTACGACTCCAGGAGGGGCTCATCCTCTCAGTATGACTCCAGGAGGGGCTCATCCTCTCAGTATGACTCCAGGAGAGGCTCATCCTCTCAGTATGACTCCAAAAGCGGCTCATCCTCTCAGTATGACTCCAGGAAAGGCTCATCCTCTCAGCATGACTCCAGGAAAGGCTCATCCTCTCAGTATGACTCCAGGAGCTCATTTCTCTCAGTATGGCTCCAGGAAGGGCTCATCCTCTCAATACGACTCCAGGAGAGGCTCGTCCTCTCAGTATGACTCCAGGAGAGGCTCATCCTCTCAGTATGACTCTAAGAGTGGCTCAACCTCTCAATCGACTCCAGGAGGGGCTCATCCTCTCAGTATGACTCCAGGAGGGGCTCATCCTCTCAGTATGACTCCAGGAGAGGCTCATCCTCTCAGTATGACGCTAGGAGGGGCTCATCCTCTCAATCGACTCCAGGAAGGGCTCATCCTCTCAGTATGACTCCAGGAGGGGCTCGTCCTCTCAGTATGACTCCAGGAGAAGCTCATCCTCTCTGTATTACTCCAGGAGAGGCTCATCCTCTCAGTACAACTCCAGGAGTGGCTCATCCTCTCAGTATGACTCCAGAAGGGGCTCATCCACTCAGTATGACTCAAGGAGGGGCTCATCCTCTCAGTATGACTCCAGGAGAGGCTCATCCTCTCAGTATGACTCCAGGAAGGGCTCATCCTCTCAGTATGACTCAAGGAGGGGCTCATCCTCTCAGTATGACTCAAGGAGGGACTCGTCCACTCAGTATGACTCCAGGAGAGGCTCATCCTCTCAGTATGACTCTAAGAGTGGCTCATCCTCTCAATCGACTCCAGGAGGGGCTCATCCTCTCAGTATGACTCCAGGAGGGGCTCATCCTCTCAGTATGACTCCAGGAGAGGCTCATCCTCTCAGTATGACTCTAGGAGGGGCTCATCCTCTCAATCGAATCCAGGAGGGGCTCATCCTCTCAGTATGACTCCAGGAGGGGCTCATCCTCTCAGTATGACTCCAGGAGAAGCTCATCCTCTCTGTATGACTCCAGGAGAGGCTCATCCTCTCAGTACAACTCCAGGAAGGGCTCATCTTCTCAGTATGACTCCAGGAGAGGCTCATCCACTCAGTATGACTCAAGGAGGGGCTCATCCTCTCAGTATGACTCCAGGAGAGGCTCATCCTCTCAGTATGACTCCAGGAAGGGCTCATCCTCTCAGTATGACTCAAGGAAGGGCTCATCCTCTCAGTATGACTCAAGGAGGGGCTCTTCCACTCAGTATGACTCAAGGAGGGGCACATCCTCTCAGTATGACTCCAGGAAGGGCTCATCCTCTCAGTATGACTCAAGGAAGGGCTCATCCACTCAGTATGAATCAAGGAGGGACTCGTCCACTCAGTATGACTCAAGGAGGGGCTCATCCACTCAGTATGACTCAAGGAGGGGCTCATCCATTCAGTATGACTCAAGGAGGGGCTCATCCTCTCAGTATGACTCAAGGAGGGGCTCATCCTCTCAGTATGACTCAAGGAGGGGCTCATCCTCTCAGTACGTCTCCAGGAGGGGCTCATCCACTCAGTATGACTCAAGGAGGGGCTCATCCACTCAGTATGAGTCCAGGAAGGGCTCATCCTCTCAGTATGACTCTAAGAGCGGCTCATCCTCTCAGTATGACTCCAGGAGCGGCCCATCCTCACAGTATGACTCCATGAGAGGCTCATCTGGCTTCAATAACGATTACACATGTTGAGCACTCAGCGACCGGCGCTATAACTCCAATCTTGTTAGGTAGCCTCTATGTTTGGATGATCAAGCTATTTTTCTGATCATCTCCATCAGTTTTGAATATCGATTCAAGATGATTCACGATTTCAGTCTTGAAGGTAATTTCAATTTTTCTCCCCATAAACAGGGTTGAAAGCATAATGCAAATTGCTACAAGCTTACTTGCTACACAATAGAATTTTCCAACAGTTACCTGTGTTTATTTCCATGCTGCTCATTGGTGAAATCTAACTGGTGTCAAACGAAAATAAATGTGTTGATACCATGGCATAATTATCAGTACAAAAATTTTCCATTACACTGAATATTGAGCATGTTTCATGTCAACATGATTGCTGGCAACAGACTGCGGGAAGTTCTATAAACATGATAAAGTAATTCTCAAATCTCACGCACAAAAAAAACCCCTGACACCCAGACATATAAACTACCTCCCACAAGATTTTACATTTTGCAGACAAAAAGTTAGACTCCCACAACTTTCCTTTCTTTGCCAATCAAAGGCAGACACAACAGTCTGACATACATATATTTATCTTTGCTACCCGTATTCTGATTCCTTATAATAAACTGATGTCTAATCTATCAAATTTAGCAAGTTGCTGATTCACACCATCAAACTTCTCTACTTTAGTTTGCGCAAGTTCAAAATTTAGGATGGTTATTTGGATCAGGAACAAAATGCATATCTGTCAAAATTGCTTTTTTCCCATCCTTCTGATTCTGTTTTCTACTTTTTTGTTATACAAAGTGGACATATTTTGGTACAAACTAATCGTTTATTGCTTGTTGTTCTGAACTCTGGCACTGAATCAACAATTATGATATGTTCGCCAAGGTTCACTTCAAGTTAGTTATTCCATCAGAACTGTACTCTTAGCACATTAATGTTGATCGGTTACATTAGCCAGATTTCTACTAATGAGTTGGGATTGATTCAACATCTCCGGAACACGTTATAATCATCATGCGATAGATCCGGAAGCTAAGCACCTATAACAGATGGCTGACTGTACAAGATTACAATCACAACTCGTGTGATCGCTAGCCAAGTCCCGAGACAACTGGCGATTACGCAATACTTACACGAGTGGTAACCATTGAATACATTGGCGCGCTGCCCTGACACCCATGCCGTCCACGGCGGGTAAACAGTCGCCGGTCTGACGGAGACAGGACAGCCGTCACACGCTGGTATCCATGACAACCCGTGTACTCCTTGTGTACTCCCTTGGTACGCTCACTGAGAGACACCGGTACACTCGTACAGTATCCACGAACTATATGTGCTATATCTGAGCGAACAGAAGTCGCTAGACAAAACAAAACAAGAGGTTGAATGAACAGATCCTAGGTGTAAATCCTAGCGAAAGGTGCTTGTTGCGGTTGTGTTCCGTTATCTGTGGTAACTTGCTTGCAGAAAATTTGTCACTTTCTCTCTTTCTGTTTCTGTTCTTCTTTGAGAGAGAAGGAACTGAAAGAATAATTTGTTGATTTTGCGGGTGAGAGAGAAAAACTTGCGCATGTTCCTCTCTCTACAGCGAGTTCTGTTCTGTTCTGTTCTGTGATGCGTCAGTTCAGACTTGCTCTAACCCGAGCAGAACCCCCCCCCCCCCCCCCCTCTCCCCATACACACATACACGGCGCTACCACTATCGGGTATGTTCTGGAACCATGAATCTCTGAAGCCGAACCTCAAAGCTGGCTGCTGGTTCCATAGTCTGCAAGAGAGAATCCAGAATCTCCTCTATCAGACCGATCACAGAGGTATTACAGCCAGTTACTGCTTGTTATGGCATGGACCGGGCGGAGTCTCCACCTTGGTAATTGCTCTTTTATTATAAATCTGACAAAATAACTGTTATTGTGAAATGGCAGAGCTATATAACAGAAAACTCAACACCCAAACCACATCTGAAATCTGATGTAAATTTCATCGGACATGTATTTATTACCGTTTAACCTGCATTCAAAAATGCAAACATTCAAATTCAGCTTCTTTACAGACCCTACGATGTTGTTTGTTTGACAGTTGTGTCTACATGTATCCTGATGGCCGGTATTAAACTGGTGCCTTCGAATGTATGCAATATTTTTTTTCAAATCCAATTTTTTGTTAAACACATCTAATGCAATATAACAAAAGGTGTGCTCAATGATTTTGACGATTATCGCGCTTAAAAGTCCACATCGAGTACATTTTCCAGTTCGTATGTGCGTATATAGTGTAGTTGTGAGAAAATAATCAGTGATATACCATGATGTGCGTGGAATTGTCAGTCTATCTCGAACTTCTATGCTTTGTTTACATCTGCGTGTGATGGATACAGTTCCTGTATTTACACGATAACCGCCTGTTCAAATGAGCAAAATTTCCCTGAGAACTGGTTATTTTCATTACATTTGAAGTGAGTATGTTTCATTCAGTTAGTTTAGCATGTTTAGTATGAAATATAGTTTAAGGCAGCTGGTTTCGAAGGCAGCTGCTTTAAGCACTGAACATGCTGAAAGTCTACTGTAGTCAATTTGTATTTCCAACAGGAGAATAAAGATTACAATTTTCAATCTTCACGAGACTTACCTTCAGGAAAATTCTAAATCTAGTCATTTTCACAATGGCAATCCAAACTAGAGCTAACAAATATTTGTTCCCACCTTCACATAACCCAGCACGGCTACATGTGCTTCTCAAATGATATCAAAGTAATGCTGAATGTATCAATGTCAGAAATCCGCTGGGGAACTCCCATATCATAGTCAATCACAGGCTACAAGCCTCGGACTGATGCCGCGTGTTCAGAGAAAACAATGTTTACTGCGGCGGCAAAACATGGATCTAAAGCATAAACGCTCCTGATTGATAAATATTGTGAATGATAGCTGTGTACGTAAGTAATACACTTGCTGACTTACACCTGATGCTAGCTCTAGCAAATGCACCGATAACTGCACGGGGCCGTGTCCAAGTGCAGAGACGTAAACATGCAATGTTTATTGTTTTCTTTACATCGACCCCTGGAGTAACTGGAAAATCTCAAACTCTCTCATTGTATCATCTTTGTTGGTTTGTAAAAGGAATTTGAGGGATATATGATCATTGATATGAAATCAAAGCATGCAAAATTCGCTACGAGATAAATCCCGGACTGTGGATTATTTCGTCACACAGCCCGCGATCACCGTTCAGGAGTCAGTTTGTACTGAATGGCTCGCACCGCACCCAAAGAATCAAACGCAATACAATCTGTGAGCTGTAAGACCTAATCACTCAATCCCGCTAAACGCCAGTGAAAGCTACACCGAGGGCCGGGCCATAAAGCAGTTTTTGTACGAGCACATGTCCCGCACCTGTACATTCCCCAGGCAGCCCTCCACAACACACGACCTCCGTCAGCACTGAGTCCCTAACACAGGTGAATTTACGGTAAATCGCCAAGCTTTTTCCAGAGATCCCCAGTCGGGTATTTTTTCGCCAATTTTAGGTCTCTGCACTAGGTTAAACTAAAGTACATGTACATGGAGGAAACTGTTAACATTCATGTATTGTACTTCTTGGAAAGATTGGTGCTCTATCAATAGTTATTGGGTCGTATGATTTATTGGGTCACATGAGTTATTGGGTCACTTGAGTTATTAGGTCACTTGAGTTATTGAGTCATATGAGTTATTGGTTCACTTGAGTTATTGGTTCACACGAGTTATTGATTTGAGTAATTGGCTCACTTGAGTTATTGGGTCACATGAGTTTATTGGCTCACTTGAGTTATTGGCTCACCTGAGTTATTGACTTGAGTAATTGGCTCACTTCAGTTATTGGGTCACATGAGTTATTGGTTCACTTGAGTTATTGGTTCACACGAGTTATTGATTTGAGTAATTGGCTCACTTGAGTTATTGGGTCACATGAGTTTATTGGCTCACTTGAGTTATTGGCTCACCTGAGTTATTGACTTGAGTAATTGGCTCACTTGAGTTATTGGGTCACATGAGTTATTGGCTCACTTGAGTTATTGGCTCACTTGAGTTATTGACTGAGTAATTGGCTCACTTGAGTTATTGGGTCACATGTTATCAGAAGATACGAATGATTCTGTCCTACCAAAAGACACATAACTCTTATGAAGCATTTTTGCTCAATAAACCTGCACAATCAGACGTACAACTTCTTGATGTATGTGTTTATGTTGAAAACATAATAATTACCATAACAGAGTCAAACATTGTGGGTCCTCCCCCAAGTACTAGCCAGTCAGATATGTCACAATCAGAGACCCTGCAGCATTGCTCCCAACAAGACCAGGTACTCACTCTACCACGGACACACAATATGCTACACAACTCCAGGGCGCGCACTACAACTCTAGGTCCTGTCTCACCATGAACCCAACAGTAGAGCCAACCTACACACTACAGCACACTACAGCACACTCACCATGAGGTCAGATCTGTCTGCTGTTTCCATGGCAACTGTCCTCGCTGTCACCGGGGTACTGGATGCTGCTAAAGAGAAAGGTTACCATGGTAACACACCAATGAGCCACAAAGACAATATACATGTAACTGGTTTAACTTTAACATCTTCAATAGAGAAGATCTTTTGAAGTACTTTTAAATTGACTGCGATAGTATATTCCTCGAAAAAATTTGAGTTCAGATACGATTACGAAGGGACTAACTGGGTGGATAGTGTGGGTCGTCAGGGTGGTTTCCATAGCGACTGGGGGAGGCGTGATCCGTGGGGGTGTTCTGATAGGACGCGGTGCTGCTTCCGTCGTCCTCATCATCCTCTTCTTCGTCATCGTCGGAGTCACCGTCTAAACTGCTCAGGCTCTGACTGTACGCGGGGAAACGTGGAAATATGCCTCATTATAGATTAAAAGGCAATTTAATTCATTGATTGTACTGCTATACATTATTATAAAAGTGTATTTGTTCATGCTGATAAATGATATAATGTGTCTGGTATCAGTTTGCCACGATGTTCGGGATTTATGAACATGTCTGGTCCACTATCATTACTGCCAGATCTCCTGGCTCTTATTTCATCGTAGTCTTACAACAAGTCTCTCTTGTAGCGACCTGTAGATAACCAGAACGAATATTATCGCTCACAATTCTTCTATGACGTCTTATGTTCGTATTGTTCAGCCGTTTTTGCAATATTACATGGGCTAATTGATATTTTATCAGCTTACAATAATCACAGCATGCATGCTACGCTCAGAAGGCAATAGTTTAGGAATAGATGGCTATAGATGTCTTGCATTTGGGAGCGAATTTTTGGCTCCTGCATTACTAAGACTGCAGGCAGAGGCATTGTACTAGAAGCGGACTAAGCAGTGGATCAGAGCCATTCAGACCTGGGCCAGGCACAGTAAGTGCTCAGAACTGTAAAGCTGATAACCTTTGCTTCCATGGACCAGTAAAAGTTCCAACTGGCTCGGAGTGATAATGGCCTTTTGTAAAACATGAAGGGTCCACTCCTACACCAATCTCCAAGGTTTTGTGTGTGGGAGATGGGGGGGGGGGGGGGGGTAGGGAGGGGTCCTGAGTCTTTCATTGTTTTGTTTGGGCACAAAAACATGATAATTATGATAATGTATTATACCAGGAAAGCTTTGGTGTTTATGATAGTAAAACAGGTTTGTTTGTTGGACAGCCTGCATCTGGAGCGATGACGATCATGGTATGTGGTACTACTATGAGTGATGACATAGTAACACAGACGTTTAACATTGAGTATGTTAATTTTGTTTGATGAGACCGATATATTAGGTCGAAATATGCCTCCAAATGTCTTAGGTGTAATGTTCAGCATTGCCAAGATATCAACAAAACTGTTTCTAAAAACAAGACTTCAGGGAAACCTACATGTACCTCTTCAGGGGAGAATAGCATAAGTACACACAACTAAAGATGAATTTTCGGATGCATTATGATGATATTCCAACCAGCATCATAATGCATGCAATCGTTTATACTTGGTGAAAATTTGCGAAATTTACTGGAAATGTAGCCAGACGTTGAGATAAACTTCAGCACACAATGACAGAGGTGTAAGCGAGATTTGACCTCTAACCTGCGACCAATGACATTCAGCATCCTCTGCTTTTCAATCTTCTCTTCTTTTTTGCGTCCCTCCTCCGGGCACCAGCTGGAGCGGCGCTTGTTTGCGCGCTTGATCTGTTCTATCAGGTCGCAGCCGGTCGCATCGTCCCCGGCGACGGTCGCCAGGGGTGACGCCACGAAGTCATCGGAGCTGTCGAGAGTCACGTCATTGATGACGATACGGACCTCTTGGTGGGGGGTTGGAGGGTTGTGGGGGGCTGGCCCCCTGCCTGGGGGGTTCATGGCCCCGCAAGCGGCATGCTTGTCTGGGAGCTTCTGATTGGTGGCAAGCGCAGTGTCCAGAATCTCCCGATGTATCCCATCAGGCATTGCAGCCTGCGCTGAGATCGTGAGGGGTGAGGCAGTGACCAGGCTTGACAGAGACTTGTGGTGGTCTGTTGGACAAAACAACATACAGGCTTTTTTTTTTATAAAACTTATTCTGTGTCTATATCTGTTTTTTTTTATGTACTCTGTGAGAACTTACGGAGAAGTTAATATTTTCATTATTATCTTCTCAGGCAATGTCTAAAAAGAATTCTGACAACATGTACATCTTACCTGTGTCCTGATTGACTACATTGGTGGTGTCGGCGGGCATGAGGGTCTCACTCCCGGGGATGGAAGGGCAAGACGTACTGAAGCGATTCAAGTTCTCTTTCCGAGCATCCTGTAAACACAAAATGGACAAAATACTACAGTTGCTAATGCTATCAATTCTACACAATCTCAGCAGTCTTAATTTCTGATCAGTGATGTTTACGAGAAGAATATGTAGGTATACATGCTCTTAGCACTACATGCCTAGATATTACAGCAGGTAGACATTGGTATGTTAGCTCATATAAGACCATGATTACACCCATATACTGTATAATTTCCACATGACAACAGTTGTAACTCCACAAAGTACACTCACTTTGCAACAACTTCCCCGTTATCATGGTTATTTACTGCAAACTAATACTAAATATCGCATAATTCACAATAACCTGTCAAGAAAATTTTCATCACGATCATAATGCATTGAGAAAGGACTATGATCCATAATCCAATATGGCAAGAACGCCCAGCGAACTTAATTCTTCGTTCAATTTCCATCGTGGGTCCCACTGGGGACCATCATGCAACAATTGCGGCCCAAATCGGTGCTAGACGCAGCCCTGTATGGATGGCCAACTGTCTCCTATCGCAGATAATGATGATTGATTATCCTGGAGCAGTGCAGCTCACCCACGATCATATGCGGAAAAAAAAAAACCTGGACGTGAACAAAACTAAAAGCATCAGCGACCGACCGACCGACCGACCGACGCTGTGACAATCCCGTAAGTGATTCACTTACATCTCCGGCAGCAACGATTCTCCAAACGTGGCCATCAACAAATTCTCAGCGCAAATAGAACACAATATATATATGGTTGTGCATACTCCTTCAAACCAATGGAGAAAAGTTACCATGGTGACCTTCAGAATACAACCGACATATTCAGTCGCAACATCGGTCATGGTCAATAAGTTGACATCACTGCACTGGAGTGCCTGGACATCTACTGACCACCCACCTCACCCCATCAACACCCCCCCCCCCCCCTCCACAGGAAGACCGTGTGTAACATCCCTGCGCAATCTTTCCCGCATGTCGCAATTGCCGCTGAAAAAAACCCAAGGTCGCGTTTCCAAAGAAGCGCTGGTAACTTAATATTGAGAGTTGCGCAGCTAATGGCAGAAGCTGCAGCTCTGTCCAAATCTTCACCCTCGCTCATACACAGGGAAATTCCACACTAATTCTTTTATTTCATGTGGAGACAGCCTCCATTGATCAACCCATTGGCTGCCGCACTTTTCCTTTCAGGGTCGGCTCTGACAGGACGTGTTTTGTGACAGTTACATAAATTAGACATGGCATGAATCCCGAGACATGCTGCTGGGGTGTGGAGGAGGGGGGGGGGGGGGATTGGCGGAGTGGGTAGGGAAAGGGGGGGGGGGGCATGTTAGATGTTTTGTGGGTCATCGGCTGCCATCTGGATCAATACAGCGGTGTACAGTGTCAGGGAGACATGACCGTGTCAAACGGAACATCGCTGGTCAATCAGGTTGAACAGTGGCCTTCTTCTTGTTGATTCTAGGAATTCACAAGAAATTCCCGAAACCAAGACAATATATCACATTGTCATTATGATTATTGCCTATATTGAGCCTTTTGCATTTACCGGTATACTATTGATGCATCCTTCCACCCAAATTTCCTGGAAGTCATTAGTAATAATCAAAATACACGATTATTACAAAGCTATCAGAAAGCAAAAACCTCGAAGATTATCCATGTATTATCACATTTTAATGTTCATTTTCTTCAAGTATTTGCATCAGAAACTCATGACAGTTTTATTATGAGTTATAATCATCAGCATTATTATACGGATGTTTTCCTAGTAGTTGCTATGAAGTATTATGAGGTTTGCCATGGAAAATCTGGAAGTAAATATCTGACAAATGGTGGGTTTCGGAAACCTGACATGTCTTGACAGAATTGTAGGTTCCACGTCGGCCACTGGAGACTCAAGCAACAGTTCCTAGAAAGTCCACTTCCCCCAACACGCAGAGCTCCAAAACACTTAACCAACTTGATTAATTAGAGACACAGATTGATCATTTGATGTGATTATTGTGCCTGTAATACCCAGTCAAACCTCATGACAGCACAATAACTAAACGTTTTGTCGCTATCAGTGACAAGGTTGTATCTCCTCATCATGCCCTTATGAATGAACCTGAAAGAATGATGTTTTAACATAAGAAAGCTAACCCGCCAAAACATTTCCCATTTTGTTGGATAGATCTAAATAAGATCAGCTAAGATTTTTTCAGAAGTCATTCAAGGTCAAATTCAAGGTCTCTATTCGGAGTGAACATTGGAAATCCGACTAGGTCTCACTGCCAGAAAGAACAGATTTGATACGGTCCATGATCACTGTCTAGCATCCAGCGAAAGTGATCTATGTTTAGTTTGTTTCCGTGCTGGTGTTTGGGCCAGAACGATACTAGAGTCAGTATCTAGTCAAATATCCCACATTGACAATACAAGAATCAAGTTCTGAAACTTGATAGGAACCAACTTTGCTTACCAGTCAGCACTCTGCGCTGGATATTTATACGGTGGATGGTCAAATTCTCCTTCACTAAGTGGATTGCACAATTGTCGTAACACCCGCATGGCACTGAACAAAGCCAGAACGTAACTGAGACTGTGGTCCAGGCAGTTACACAAATAAAACTTCGGTCGGCCGGTGACAGATTGAACCATCGTAACTGAGGGGGCTGTCGCTCTCAGGGTAAAGAACAGGGGGCTGTGGGGTACTGTACGATATGTGGGTTGGATTGCGTGGGGTGGCAACGCTTTTTTCAAGGGCTCCTAATCTAATAAAGTCACTTTTCTCTCATTCAGACGGAGAAAACTGTCTTCTAAATCTGGTGTTGTGCAAAAACAGATCAAGTACCCAACCCCACTCGAGACTGGGTTGAGTCAATTCCTGGAAAGTACATGTATGGACAGGGGCTCGAGGGTCATGATTGCCACACCTCCCCCCCCCCCTCCCCTGCCCTTCGAGTATACAATTCATGGTCCACTCCTTGCAAACCTTCTCATGACTATTGTCACAACACATGGCAGTAATTCAGCACCTGTCTCAGCACTGCACCAGATCTCTGACATTGGCCGGCTATTATTGCTCATCTTGTTGAAACTATAGACATCTACCCGCCCCCCCCCCCCCCCCCCCGGGGCATGGGCCTGGTAAAAACATGGTAAAAGTCCTTGTGGCCTAAGGATGTGGGTAGGTAGGGGCACGTCACCCTAGGGACTGCCCACGGGAAATGACAATGTCTCTAGCTTAGCTCGGCTGGACAGTCGGACAGTACAAGTATTTTCTTGACTTCTAGGAACTGTTGAGGAGATGAGGGTGCTCCAGCGGACGGGGGCGTGTCACTGAGTCGGAGCTCGTGGTCGACGGCACGACTGCCTCCTCCACACCTGCCCACAGAGACACTCATTAACAGGTCAGTTGTTGTCCAGCTCCGGTCAACCCCCCTAATTACTGTCTGCCTGGTCACAGAGGCAGCTTGGAGGGTGTCTAATAGGTGTCTGTATTAGCACTTTCTAGCTAGATCCTCATTAAAGATAACTTGAGAGCCCTTCAGGGAATACTGGGTACAAGATGATACATATTAACAAGCGATGGGCAGGCCACAGTTTAGGGCCAGTGACATGCTAACAAGCACTGTGCACTGGAGGGTCTCATGCAACAAGTTATTATTATCACCTTCCTGGCCTCTGATGTCCGTTGACGAAACAAAACACGCATGTTATTTACACAACCGATGACATCAAATAAGGTTTGAGCCACCAAACAAAAGATGCAGGCATCAAATGAAACTCCTTTTCATTTGAGGTCCGTGTCTTTCATTTGATGCCTGCATCTTGGCAAACTAGTCAAAAATGCCTCGCCAGTTGACCTGTCAGGTGCACTCTACATGTATACAGTATTTTGCGAGTCATAAGCAAAACTGTTATTCTGCCCATTACAAACATCTTGTACTTGATCATAATGTGTATCCAAGGCACCATTTACCTAAACTGACTCCACTCCAATAATTCACTACCTACATGTACATGCATCACCCAAGCAAAGACAGAAACATTAAATTTAGGAAATATGTTATTGGCTTCTATGAGCATAGCGGTTAAGCTGCACAACTCGGAGCTGAAAGATCACAAGTTCAAGCTCCATCAGCTGCCGAGACAATTGTGTAACTTCCCCTGACAATCTGTGCACCTGATGACCTTGAAAGTCGCCCTTCAGAATCTGGGTGCGGAGGATTTATTAACCAGCCTTCTTCCTATCCAACTAGGGTAAGGTCAAGGTCATTTGGACACGGAGCAGATGTTCATTGCCTGATGGCTGCCCTTACCACTTCCAGAGACTTTCTTCATCTTCATCGGTGCTAGCCTGGTCATCACGGCAAATTGCTATTTTGACAAATTGCTATTTTGTCACGATTATTGCTTCAGTTGAGCATAAATTGGGGTCCTAGTATGAATTCAATGATACTGTGCTCTGGGGGGGGGGGGGGGGGGCAGGGGCTAGTGAGGGCCTGTCTTGGACAAAAGTATTGGTACCAATACCACACATCTCCAAACAGGACTTACCAGTAAGCCTATCAAACAAACACAATGATCATGATATACTGGACAATTCGCTAAACTTGCAAGGTTTGTAGAAACACGAAAAATGTAACTTCCACAAAATGGGCTACAGGTGGATACATTGTATACAGGTATTGTTTGCCAAGTTCCAGGATTGTGATCAAATGACATGATTAGGCAGGAAACATCACAGAAACACACCAGTTGGTAACATCTTATTACAGAACCCTATGCCATATTCGGAATTTTGCTAGTTTACTAGCTTTGGGGGTGGGGGCAGGGCAGAAGTGGTGTGGTGTCTAAAAGCCACTTGCATCTCCAGCAGCACACACTTAATCACCAGCACACAAGCATTGTGACAGGAATTAACATCACTGCCGATTGTAATCACCCGCTTAGGGACAAACTGCTCGCGTGCAGATCTAGCGAGATCGCTGGCGTAATGTAACAGGTTGACGTAACCGTCATGACATTGGAGCTCCTGAGAGCGCGACACTCTCGCACTCGACAGCGCTACAACACGACTCACATCCCTCAGACAATCACTCGCCCGGCGTGTTATGAGTTTTGTACCTCACAATCTTCAATTAGTAACTGCGACACGATTACATCGTAAAATGTCAGGCCTCAATATAGCAACCTGCAATAGCTCTTTGCATGAATATTCATGAAGTTCAGGCAGATTGGAAATTTGTGGCTGGATTTCCAGGTCATAATAACTGTAACAGGAAAGAGATATTGCAGGATATCTGAGGAAACCATGCACATGCTTGTGTGTTTCTGGTTCTACGCATTATTATTATATGGCCTGTGTACAATGTTTTCTTACCATCAATTCATTCCTTGTTGAGGAGTAGTCGTCCTAATTTGCCAAAGTCATGTATCCAGCACATGAAATATTATCCAGTATGTGATTCATTCGATCCAGTATCTATCTTCCCTCAAATAAAGAGGTTACCTGAACATCCAAGAGAACCCCCATCAGTGTGTAAGACCGATGCACCTCAGCACAGGTTTGACAGTAAATAGTTCAGTGTCCCGGTAGTCATACTCCACTGAACATCTGTGTCTCCGCAGGCCGCAAACAAATCACTCCTCGCTCAAATCACAGACCTCGGGTCGACTATTGATGGTCACGACAATAGGCCTCACTCACTTGGCCAATCTTGCCGTCACAGCAGCTCAAAGGCCATAGAGAACCAGCAATTGACACCAGGTCAGAACCCTGAACTTGGGAGAGCAGTCCGGACCACTACCGATCATCACCTGCGGCTGTAAAAGGCCGACTAAAAGTGCAGAACGGTCGGTATCGGTACGTCACACGACATGCACCAATTGACCTCCCAGATACGGGCATGTGCGGTATTCAGGGCAATCGCAGGCATGATCCTCAGAAATACGACTCCAGATATATACTCATGCATGCTCTGTGTGCAGGACGGCAGGGGGGAATTGCATGGGAAATTGCAACAGTTGCCATTTTTTCTTTCAAAGGGCAAGAATTTCAAATGAACAGCTTCAAATGTCATCTAGAAATCACACATGTAAGTTTCATATTCGGCAGTAAATTGGATACATGCAACTTTCTAAAATAGATCTGGCAAACCTGGCGACTGATGAACTTATACAAGGTTAACTGGCAATTTATAATCTAACCTCAACTTGATCATCTCCGTTTCAACTCTCTAATTACTGCCATTCCACAAACATGTTGTTAGTTACATCCATATTATATTCTCTATTCATTCCTAGCCCTGAGTTCAGACCCTGTTCACTGCGTGATTATATTTTATTACGCTGGCATTTCACTACATGTGCAACAGGTATAATAATTGTATCCCCTGAACAAAGTTCGGCGGATACTATGGATTTGGCTTCGTCGTCCGCGTCCGCGTCCGTGTCCGCGTCCGCAGAGATTTTCTTGTGAACGCGCTACAGGCCGCAATTCTCACCCGATCACCATTATCTTTTGCAGGCACTTATATAATGGTAAGATCCCGACACCAATCGATTTTGGTTGCCGTGGCAACTGAATTGGTCGTTTGGGGACACATTTTGCATTGAAAACAGCCTGTTTGAGACACATGGCTTGTGAAAACGCTACAGGCCGCAATTCTCACCCGATCACCATTATTTTTTGCAGGCACATATATTATGGTAAGATCCCGACACCAATCGATTTTGGTTGCCGT
This sequence comes from Terebella lapidaria, assembly GCA_949152475.1. Lineage (NCBI taxonomy): Eukaryota > Metazoa > Annelida > Polychaeta > Terebellida > Terebellidae > Terebella > Terebella lapidaria. The sequence goes on from OX424562.1 coordinate 9,747,835, forward strand.
GGCAACTGAATTGGTCGTTTGGGGATACATTTTGCATTGAAAACAGCCTGTTTGAGACACATGGCTTGTGAACACTCTACAGATGACAATTTTTGACGAATCTCGATAATATTTGGAAGTGTTGTTGGGAAGGGCTGTCACACGAAACCAATCGTTTTTTAGAGTGATCATATAAATATTAATATATTAACAGCCTAACTTATTACAGAATTTTGAAATATCCATTTTGACATGTACGATCATTCCAATAGCCTGTACAATGGAAGGTAATGACACTGGTTTCTTGTTCAGAATGGAGAACTGATGTTTTCAGTGAAAACAGGACAATATTACTGAATAAGTTAACATTAGTTTTACTAGTTAAGTCTATTATTGTCCACAATAAAAATAGTTAAGACGAGAAACGTTTATTATTAAGCTCAACAAGGTAAAGGTTTTGTCCAGTACAGATTTCATGGGTGTAACTGAATAAGTTAACATTATTTTTAATAGTTAAGTCTATTATTGACCACAATAAAAATAGTTAAGACAAGAAATATTTATTATTAACCTCAACAAGGTAAATGTTTTGTCCAGTACAAATTTCATTGGTGTAACCGAATAAGTTAACATTATTTTCACTAGTTAAGTCTATTATTGACCACAATAAAAATAGTTAAGACAAGAAATATTTATTATTGGGCTCAACAAGGTAAAGATTCTGTCCAGTAGACATTTTATGTCTGTAACCAAATAAGTTAACATTTTTTTTGCTAGTTAAGTCTATTATTGACCTCAATAAAAATAGTTAAGATGAGAAACAATTATTATTGAGCTCAACAAGGTTAAGGTTTTGTCCGGTAGAAATTTCTGGGTGTAACCGAATAAGTTAACATTATTTTTACATGTTAACTATTTTCATTGTGGTCAATAATAGACTTAAGACAAGAAATATTTATTATTAGGCTCAACAAGGTAAGCTCAACAAGGTTAAGGTTTTGTCCGGTAGCAATTTCTGGGTGTAACCAAATAAGTTAATTATTTTACATGTTAAGTCTATTATTGACCATAATGAAAATAGTTAAGATAAGAAATATTTATTATTGGGCTCAACAAGGTGAAGGCTTTGTCCAGTAGAGATTTTATGGCTGTGACCAAATAAGTTAACATTATTTCTTGCTAGTTAAGTCTATTATTGATCACAATAGCTTTTTATGAAAACATTGATCAACTTTTACTTTGAATTTCAACTTGAGATCATGTTTGGCACAAATTATGAGTTAAAATATAACTTATGGTGAAAAATTCGATCTGGTTCCAATTTCGTCATCTTGAAATGCAGTTTTGGTCAACTTTCACATTGAATTTCAACTTGAAAGCATGTTTGGCACATATTATAAGTCGAAATATAACTTATGGTGAAAAGTTCGATCTGGCTCCATTTTCGTCATCTTGAAATGCAGTTTTGATCAACTTTTACATTGAATTCCAACTTAATACCAAGTTTGGCACATATTATGAGTTGAAATATAACTCATGGCGAAAAGTTTGATCTGGCTCCAATTTCGTCATCTTGAAATGCAGTTTTGGTCAACTTTTAGTTTGAATTTTAACTTGAAACCAAGTTGGGCAGGTATTATGAGTTAAAATATAACTCATGACAAAAAGTTTGATCTGGCTTCAATTTTTTCATCTTGAAATGCAGTTTTGATTAACTTTTACTTTGAACTTCAACTTGAAACCATGTTTGGCACATACATGTATTATGAGTCGAAATATAACTTATGGTGAGAAGTTTGATCTGGCTCCAATTTCGTCATCTTGAAATGCATTTTTGGTCAAATTTCACTTTGAATTTCAACTTGGAACCAAGTTTGTAAAATACTCTGAGTTGAAATATAAATAGGTGAAAAGATTGATCTATCTGTATTTTCGTTATTTTATCAAACATGTCGAAAAGGAAATTCATATAAAGAGATTTCAGTAGTGATTTTGAATTCGACCTTCAATAACCTCGGAAGATCAGTGCAGCAATTTTGGTGGGGAAAAGAAAACAGTTGTGACTTGAGATTTAACATTTCTCTGGTAATCTTTTTTAGCCCTTGCTCTAGTTTTTCACACAGTGATATATTTGGAGCAACAGAGATGATAGGGCTATGGGGGATACACCCAAGTGGTCGTAGGCGACCGGAAGCGTCTAGTTCATTCAGTGTTCAGCATGACTTGAAAGCTCAGGATTTCCCCACTAGTCTAAGCGAACTTGATCTCTGATCTGTGTTTGTAATTGCCAAATATGTAACAATGTCCGCACGTCGGAGTTAAACAAACGTAAACCTAAGAATTTTAGTATTGTAGCCTGTTACCTTTCGCATGTTCACAACAGGTATGAAAATTTAAACTATTCGTACATGTAGTATTCTTTCGACATGGTAACTTGACATTGTAGCATTCAAACACGAGGCCAACAAATAATTGTTATTTTATCAAATGCATTCAAACCCAAGAACAAAACAATTTTCTGTCAAAAAACAAACTTCTATTAGAAATCTGATTATCTTGTTGATTGATTGATTGATCTGGGGTGCAGCCAAATTTTTTCTTCATAGTACTGACTGAACAACTTTACTTTGCAAATTGCATGCAATTCTACAGTACGTTCACTCGTTTTTTATCTCGTTTGAATGCGAACACGACAACAAAGAAATCTTCAAAGAGCGAATTTTTACAAATGTTCCAGGGCTCAAGGGGTACATGTACACACAGACACAAGGATCCTGCGAGCAGTTTTCTTGCTCTGGGACTGAACATCACAAACGGAGAAGGAAATGCGTCTTTGTTGACAATATTTCACATGCCACGAGGCAGCGATGTCATCAAAGAACTGGCATTCTACATCGAAACTGGACGAAACTAGACGTCAAGGCCTGAAGATGCCTTGGGGCATTTCGTGTGAGTTCTATTCCTAGCTAACATATACCTAAGAGACCGTGTCTAGAACCATGATGACTCTGAAACTGTCCGTGGTCAAAGTTTAAGTGACATACCCCACCCTAAGGCATCTTTGCGTTTCGCTCTACGACGCACCGTTTCCGAGATACGGCAAACAGGAAGTGCTGAGTCGGTGAAAAAAAATTTGACACCAGAAGTCGTCTTGACCCAAGATACCCTCTAGACTAGTTTGTCTAGTGCCAGCAGGCCGAAATTGAGCTCCGTTTCGCTCTACGACGCACCGTTTCCGAGATACGGCCGAACAGGAAGTTATGAGTCGGCGAAAAAAAATTGACACCAGGTGTCGTCTCGACCCAAAATACCCACTAGACTAGTTTGTCTAGTGCCAGAAGGCCGGAATTGAGCTCCGTTTCGCTCTACGACGCACCGTTTCCGAGATACGGCCCAACAGGAAGTGGTGAGTCGGCGAAAATAAATTCGAAACCAGGGGTCGTCTCGACCCAAAATACCCCCTAGACTTGTTTGTCTAGTGCCAGAAGGCCGGAATTGAGCTCCGTTTCGCTCTACGACGCACCGTTTCCGAGATACTGCCAAACAGGAAGTTCCGAGTCGGCGAAAAAAAAATTGACACCAGGTGTCGTCTCGGCCCAAAATACCCACTAGACTAGTTTGTCTAGTGCCAAAAGGCCGGAATTGAGCTCCGTTTCGCTCTACGACGCACCGTCTCCGAGATACGGTCGAACAGGAAGTGCCGAGTCGGCGAAAATAAATTCGACACCAGGTGTCGTCTTGACCCATAATACCCACTAGACTAGTTTGTCTAGTGCCAGAAGTCCGGAATTGAGCTCCGTTTCGCTCTACGACGCACCGTTTCCGAGATACGGTCAAACAGGAAGTGCCAAGTCGGCAAAAATAAATTCGACACCAGGGGTCGTCTCGACCCATAATACCCACTAGACTAGTTAGTCTAGTGCCAGAAGTCCGGAATTGAGCTCCGTTTCGCTCTACGACGCACCGTTTCCGAGATACGGTCGAACAGGAAGTGCCGAGTCGGCGAAAATAAATTCTACACCAGGGGTCGTCTCGACCCGAAATACCCCCTAGACTAGTTGTCTAGTGCCAGGAGGCCGTAATTGAGTTCCGTTTCGCTCTACGACGCACCGTTTCCGAGATACGGTCGAACAGGAAGTGACGAGTCGGCAAAAATAAATTCGACACCAGGGGTCGTCTCGACCCATAATACCCACTAGACTAGTTTGTCTAGTGCCAGAAGTCGGAATTGAGCTCCGTTTCGCTCTACGACGCACCGTTTCCGAGATACGGTCGAACAGGAAGTGCCGAGTCGGCGAAAATAAATTCGACACCAGGGGTCGTCTCGACCCAAAATACCCACTAGACTAGTTCGTCTAGTGCCAGAAGGCCGGAATTGAGCTCCGTTTCGCTCTACGACGCACCCTTTCCGAGATACGGCCCAACAGGAAGTGCCGAGTCGGCGAAAATAAATTCGACACCAGGGGTCGTCTCGACCCAAAATACCCCCTAGACTTGTTTGTCTAGTACCAGAAGGCCGGAATTGAGCTCCGTTTCGCTCTACGACGCACCGTTTCCGAGATACGGCCAAACAGGAAGTTCCGAATCGGCGAAAAAAAAATTGACACCAGGTGTCGTCTCGACCCAAAATACCCACTAGACTAGTTTGTCTAGTGCCAGAAGGCCGGAATTGAGCTCCGTTTCGCTCTACGACGCACCGTCTCCGAGATACGGTCGAACAGGAAGTGCCGAGTCGGCGAAAATAAATTCGACACCAGGGGTCGTCTCGACCCATAATACCCACTAGACTAGTTTGTCTAGTGCCAGAAGTCCGGAATTGAGCTCCTTTTCGCTCTACGACGCACCGTTTCCGAGATACGGTCGAACAGGAAGTGCCGAGTCGGCGAAAAAATAAATTCGACACCGGGGGTCGTCTCGACCCAAAATACCCCCTAGACTAGTTGTCTAGTGCCAGGAGGCCGAAATTGAGCTCCGTTTCGCTCTACGACGCACCGTTTCCGAGATACGGTCGAACAGGAAGTGCCGAGTCGGCGAAAAAATAAATTCGACACCAGGGGTCGTCTCGACCCAAAATACCCCCTAGACTAGTTGTCTAGTGCCAGGAGGCCGAAATTGAGCTCCGTTTCGCTCTACGACGCACCGTTTCCGAGATACGGCCGAACAGGAAGTGCCGAGTCGGCAAAAAAAAAATTCGACACCAGGGGTCGTTTCGACCCAAGATACCCTCTAGACTACTTTGTCTAGTGCCAGGAGGCCGAAATTGAGCTCCGTTTCGCTCTACGACGCACCGTTTCCGAGATACGGCCGAACAGGAAGTGCCGACTCGGCAAAAAAAAATTCGACATCGGGGGTCGTTTCTACCCAAGATACCCCCTAGACTAGTTTGTCTAGTGCCAGGAGGCCGAAATTGAGCTCCGTTTTGCTCTACGACGCACCGTTTCCGAGATATGCATGAAAGCCTCAAGGATGAATCAGCAAAAATTCTTCCAAGCTCTAGGTCAGAGGTCGTTCGACGGATTGATCCCAAAATCAATAGGGTTCTTCCCTGGTGGTATATGAACTCCCATGCATAGAATATTTGCCATTGCATGAATACTTTTTGAGTTATCGATCGGAAACCAAGTCTCAAAATAAACCTTGATTTCATCCTCACGGACCTCACGGACCCCGGAGCCGCCTCCAAAACAATAGGGGTCTTCCATGTAATATTTCTGACCAGTGGTGTAAATTTGGACAAGATCCATTCAGGCGTTCCCGAGTTATTGATCGGAAACCAAAACGGCGGAAAGTAAAAAAAAAAGAAGAAAAAAAAAAAAAAAAAAAAAAAAACCAGACAAAACCATAAGGGCATTTCGGGCCGAAATGCCCTAATTAGAAGCCCCAGAAGTTACTGAGAGAGAGCCTGGCTGGTCCAGTTCACTACCGTACACAGGGGGTGGGGATGGGGTGGGGGGGGGGGGTTAGTGGCAGGGTGTCAGGGATAAAGAAGTACAATTTTACCCCTGCACATGACACAAATATGGTAAGTGGTATTTTACTGTTATAGGAAGCACTTGCAATGCATGGAAGTCACATTGGAGCGTGAGTTTCGGGCGCAGGAACACATACACGTACCAAACACCTCTCCGGGAGATTTGTGGCTGACGTGGACGGGAACCCTGTCCACAACGGCTAAGACGCACATCGTAATTGACTTGGGATTGCTTGTTTATTGGCTTTTCCGATGCCATAACATGTCAACCCTCGTCATCAAAAAAACCCGCGTAAGGAAGCCCTCCGGTTAAATGGATTCTTACACTGCCCTGCCGTATAACATTACAATGAGAAGTGCCATGATCCGGTCAGAACATTGAGCGGCCGAATCACGTCACTTGACCTTCACTGACCAATCACAAGGGGGCAAACTGAGGGTTGTGATGGGAAATATTGACCGCGGCACACCTAAATCAGAGCCTAATGAATGTCGGATCGGCCTGGAGCGGTGATCGTCTACTGACATAATTATATACCTAGGAGAATGACGCTTATCCAGCCAGGGGCAATATGTGGCTGGGAAAAAAACATACCGTGATTGGCAATTTGCTGCTCGGGTTCACCTTCATTGCCGCTTACAGCCCTGCCAAACTTCTGGCCAGGGCACGGAAATTATAGCCATGATACAACTGATTCCACCTTAAGCTGCCTAAACTGTCGTGACTGCATGCAGGGCCCTGTCTGTAGTTACATCAACTTACATATAATCACACAATCATGTCCTCTTTCTATAACAACCACCCTGGAACAATTAATGTACCACTCAACAAAATGTATGTATAACTGATTCTCAACAACATGTATTAGCTGCCGTTTACCGTTTACCGGGATGGTTATCTTAACACATAGAAATCAGTACCTAGGTAATAGAATGCTGGTTATAATACAAAAGTTCCCTGACATGTAATTAAGTGATCCCCACAAACCAGGAACCTGCTGAAGATTGGATCGCTGAGCCAGGTACGTGTAGCATTGGGTACCGTGGGACAAATCCCATTACATCAGCGTCACTAGCTCAATCTATCCCCATTCCGGCCCCTCCCATTCCCCCCAGCCCCCCCCCCCCCCACACACACACACACACACCTCAGGAAAACCCAAATCATGATGTCGACACACGCCAGCCTATTCAATCTCTGTCCTTCCATTACTTAGCAACTGAAGCCATCCCCTGGGCCCTGCGGATTTATAGACCTCACCTCAAGCTGGGGGTTCTCTTCAAGGTTGCCATGGTTACTGGCGTCACCAGGGGTATTCTGCAGTTTTTGTTGTATGTTCGTGTGGATTTCTTGCAGTTTTCTCAAGCTTTCTTCTGCAGAGAGAAAAGTTGAACAAAAATGTTAGAAGTTAAAGAGAACAACTCATTGTATTTTACGACTGTTAATTAGTTTCTATCACTTTGCATGAATGTAAAAGTTATCAGGTGACATGATTCTTGCTAACAGTCATTTACCACTTGCACTTCTCAATTCAACAATCACACATCGGTGACCGAGAAATTATTGATTCAAACACATTGATATAGAACTTTTCATCTTGTAATACTTTCCCCCAAGATATCCAGGCACAGACAAGCCAATATCATTTTCTACCCAGACGTTGGTACATATTTGTTCAGCAGCAGTGTGGGTATTGGTGCGCACTGCGCTCTACATGCTCTAGACCACGAAACACGAAGGAAGGAACATGTCAGGATGAGACGAGACGAGCATGGACGCAGAATGTTTGAGCGTGGTGTGAACACAACCCAACACAACACAGAACACGTCACACCAACACGCCTGACATGATCACATGCTCACTGCTTGCAACACGGGCACAGAACGCATGTTATCAGAAACCCATAAGAGATCTCTCATGGGTTTCCGATGTTATTTTACACTTTTACCTTATGAAAACTGCCGCAATCCCGACTGCCTGTATCCTACATAGCTCTATCTCTAATCTCTCCCCAGAAACATGCAATACTTGTTCACCATGTTCACGTACACCCAAAAACTTGATCCCTAAATTTAGAGCAACTGACTTAAATGTAGGAACATTGATTTGTTTTGAATTCAATGGTATTTTCTGAACCAACAACATCACAGCGCAAAATGTGTCTGACTCAAGTGCGATTATTGGGCCAAAGTGATGGGAGATGTCCAAAATTACAGGAAAACTACTGTAATAACACCGCAACGGCAACATCAATAAACACTCTACCCCGGGCTTACAACAAATTCAATACATATTTTTTGTTTCGCACTTTTATTTTTAGGCGATATCGACAAGCTGCTGAAATATATATGGCATGTAATGATTCCATACTTCCTGAAAGACTTTTGTTCAGCTCTGATGTCGGCAAAAATGGAAACATCAACGGCTATCGAGTGCCCGCATGATAAACATAACTTACAGTAGGGACACGTTTGCCGACGGTCGCTTTGCAAGTGAGAGAAATATCGGCACCTGAGCGAAAACGAAGAAATGCCACGATGCTCTCACATCAAAGTCATGGACATAGGCGGCCCTGGTCAGAAATCCTGCCACACAAAAATACAGACGAACGGACGGAGGGATGGGTGAAGTTGATCCCGGCCAGAAAGCGTCATCAATCGTTTGGTTCGGTGACAGCTGCAGGGAACTCTGGGAAGGCAGACGCGCTGCAGGGATGTGAGGCAGGAGCCAGAGACAGAAACGTAACCAACATGGCAACAAACGAGCATGAAACAGTTCTAAGCTTCTAGCACCACAGGAAGCGGTAGCATGTCTTCACACAGTGGACTGCCGAAGGGACGCAGAGTAAAGTGGCACACTCTCTTTCTTCAACTCTTCTCTCAGAAACAAACATGTACAGTACCACGACCACTGCCACTAAATGGCTTTGGAAATCGGATGACAGTAAGATGTCTTTGGTGTGCTGCTGAAGTGCAGGATCGTCATGCGAGGGAAACTTGAACTATTACCTGGGTTCAGGGGCGATGCATGCTGGGAAGAGCCACGGAAGAAGGATGTATACATGTGGGGAGGGGTTGTTAACATCCAGGACTACCGATGACCTTGGCTAAAGGCTAAGGACCCTAGATTTGTGGACATTTGAGTCTAGAAGTGGGCGCGTGACATGACACTTTGGCAGCTACCGCAGCTCGTTAGTTTGCCGCCAGAGTTTGGCAACGCGACTGACGCTGGCAGCGCATGGAGACAATAGAGCACACTAATGGATCACTGGGCCCCGGTCGCTAACAGTCTGCACCTGGGCGACCCACAACACAGACTCCCACCATTGATCTCTCTCCGCCCCACGCTAGGCTCTCACTGCTTCACTCCGCAGCCAAGGGATTTATGTCCTACCACTACTGTGGCATTAGGGTTTGAAAAACTTAAATCCCTAGTTCTAACTGGAGAATGTCAAATACATTTACAGGTGAAAAACGAAAGGAGAATCACAAATTGAATCTATATTTTGCAGAAAAATTTCCATTTCATTTGAAAGGAATAAAAGAAATATCAAACATCATAAAATATGATATAATATCTACATCAGAGCATTTGGGGTACAAATTTACATGTTGGGCATACTAACATGCTCAAAATTTCAAGTCTCACAAAACACAAATATACCAGCTGCAGAACACTATTTATGGTATAATGGAAGAAAATAATGAATAGCCTAATAATATCAGCCATAAACCATGCACTGATGTATAGGGAATGAAAATGGATTGTTGAAACTGTCTCATAAATTAACTCGAACAAAAAGAATTGTACACACTTGACAATCCCAGCAATTGCTGAGAAAGAATACACGCAATGAATGCTATTTATACGGAGCGGCGTTTATATTTATCTGGAGATTACGCACTTAGCAGGACCAGTTCAATAAAGCAGACATGCTTTTACATGAAAGCAAACAAAATGGCTCAAGTCCACATTGACGGATGGAGTTGCATGACATTTTTCTTTCTCTCCTGGTGATGTAACTGTCACGAGCTTCCAATTATAGACACCAAATCCCAATCTAAACCACAGCGATTGTCTTCGAGCCATAAAACAAAGCAGGACAATGCCGCGCAAAGCTGTGGAAACATTTAAATGCACACGGTAGTGATTGACTAATACAGGTCCATCAATCTTCTAAAAGCGGTGCGGAACATTCAACCGGTATAACATTGGTTTGAACAGTTGTTGAAGGTCGTGATTCTCATGTATGTAATTGTGGCCTAATGTAAAGGTTTAAAAAAAAAAACGATTTTCAAAAACACAATAATCATGATCATGAAAATTTATCAGAAAGTGAAAACGCAGCCTATGTGAATACCTGTACATGTAAAATGTTGACTTTGTCCTTGAATATATGCACATGAATGATGTATATATTGTATATTTCTAATGGACGATATATATTTTGCCCAAATTAAAATACCATTAGCTTTATAGTACTGTAGCTACAGTGCAATGTCAATTGTGATGAATTCTATGTTATGAGCCATATCGGATCTCGATATCGTGTCAGAACAAAACAGACTTGTGGCGTGGAGGGCCCTTAGAATTAGCCCAATCACATCAGGAGCGGTATGAAGCTATCCGAGAGCGGCTGACATCCAGGAGAAGGGAAAAGTGCTGGAGCAGCATAATATTGTCCCTCCACCCAGATAACACTACCTCATTGAGGACCTCAACTGGACCTCATTGAGACAAAAAACTTACACTTTTCCTCAGCACTTATCCCTGCACAATGCATGTGCAAAATAGTTCGGCAAAATATCCAATGATTTGAATAAAATTTCCTGTGTCAGCCTTGAACAGAGTAGGATCTTTTCCCATTCGCATGATTCACATGCCGTAATGACTTTGTTAATCCAGAAAACAAGCAATGACAGTTGTCCACATGCATCCATATTATTCCACATTTCTGCAACGCAATACTTGGACAATTACAAGTAGGTCTCTACTCATTTGCAGAGTCCTGATAGACAGAGCCATTACATTCAGGTCCTGCAGTGTTCTCAGTGCCATAAAACCAATGCAGCCGAGGACCGCAACAATGTGCAAAGTTGTAATCAGGTGTCCGGCCATAAACTCCTCATTGCTGTGAGAAAGCATCACGTTAGTATTTCCTTGGACATGGGACTCTGATGATAGCCACCACAACTTCACATCTCAGCGGCCATAAAATGACGGACTATCGGCTGCTCATAGCGGGCGAGCACACAGCCCCCAGAATTAACGATTCCCATCCCTCCGTGGTGTGTCCGCGTGTCTGCAAGGGCGATGGATTGGGGGCCGTCTCTCCCCACAAGCGGTGAGTGGGGACAGTCGGCAGCCAGCAAGGCCGAGACTGGAGACCCTCGCTCGTGACGCCGACAGGACGTCGACTCTCGGGTACTCTTGTCTGTGACGTGGACAAGACCTGAGTCTCCAGCCTGCCCCCGGCTACCAAGTACAAGACATGGGGCTCCTCAGCAAGTCCCTTCTACAAGATTTGGCAGATATCTGCAGCTGCAGGGGATTGAAAGTAAATGGTTTTGTTAGTGGGAAGACATGGCTCATGTGACAATTCTTATATAGTCCAACGAGAGGGACTGGTAGGGAAAAGATGTCTGAATACCTGCTACACATGTATGCTAGGGACAATCATGGTTCTGACTTATGGTGCATGAACTTGTGAGTAAGGGTTGGTGTATTATTAGTTAGTGTTTGGGTCAGGTGCTCAACACCCAGAGAACCATCCCTCCACACACCCCAACTCCACTTCAATACTCCATGTAATGACATTCTCATGTCTATCCTGAAAAACTAGATCTCACACAAAACACAAGCTATTACAATTGGCAATCAAGAGCCCCCAAGACGCTTCTTCAGGCTCTACACCAATAATAACCACACGGAAAATCAATCCGTGTTTGCCGAGAATGATGAACGACTTTCTCACCAGTTTGATTTCTTTGCGAGAAGCTTATTGTCCATATTCAAAACTATTTCTCGTAAGGAAATATCCCTCTTTCCCGGCGGTGCCTTTATACAATACGTCCAGTCCTTGCTCGGGCTAAAATCCCATCATTCACTAGCACACACGGTGACAAACTTGTCAAGTGCAACAAAGACGAGTTGCTTTATCGGGGAGTCTGGGAGAGAGACTGGTCTTTCTGACCACAGGCACGAACGGAGAAAACGACAGGCCCGGTGAGCAATGCCTTGAGACCTCAGGTAGCAAGCAATGACCTTTTCTCAGAGCTTGGATATCAAATATTTGAGTAATACATGGGCAGTCACTAAACAGCAGCCAGCACTCGGAACAGGGTATTATATCGTCTGACCACAACACAAAGCTAATGTCCTCAATCAGCCAAGTCTTGGGCGCAGTAGGATTGAATTAGTGACAACAATGGAGGGATATATGTATTGTTCCTGAAGACTGTGAGAGAAGTATATATAACTTGACTTTGAAGGTCATCTATCGTTAAATTCAGTGCCCATTTTCAGGTAGCCATAAATTCCTTTCATCAATAGTATAAAACCATTAGGGTTTATGTCCCATTTAATTAATTGATAATCTTGACAAATTGATTAATATCTAATAAATTTAATGAACATATTTATTTATTTTTGGCTCTAATTGGCTCAATTTCCTACAAAAACTTACATGTGATTATATTCAATTTTTTTAATTCGAATTTTTTTCCCAATGAAAAAACAAACAAGACGACAGATACCTGTGGGAATCAATAGGCAACCAACTCTCACCCCCACAGAATGTCCATGTACACTGTGAAACAATCAAACGATGCAGAAGTGGGGACTGTAGAACGAAACGCAAAAACTCTGCATAGAAGTGTCTACAACCTGACATACTCTGTACTTGTAGCATCACTAGTCATCCAGAGATCACACACGAAGCTGCCCAGTACCAATACCTGTATGTGGTGAGGTGGTACGTGTGTACAGCTTCAGGACTATATCCCCCTGGGCGGGTGCTGGCAAAGTGACCCGTGTCCTTGCTGGTGGACGGGGGACGGCTGTACTCCTTGACTGGACACATCCCTGTGAGGTCCGGGACACAGCAGTCACCATAGTAACCTGGTCACTCCTCCAACCAGACGTTCCTTGTTGCCACATTTCAAATCACGACAAATATTTCATCACTAAAACTCCAGATTTCAAGTGCTCTGATCAGTGATCAGTGTAAAGACTGCAAGTTCTGGCAAAGTACCAACTGGCAAAATTGCTACCAAAGTCCAGATTTAATGCTCATTAGATAAATTCACCAGTTCATTAATCTGAACCGCACTGATTAGCACATAGATTCACAAATTCTGTATATCTGCAAGAGCATAATAAGGTTGTGGTAATCACTTCTTTACTATCTCCCGCACCCTCCCCCCCCCCCCCCCCCTCTACACTTGAGTATCTAAGAAACCTTGGTTCTCTAATTTCTGGAGGTTCAGGATCCTGTAGTTAGCAAGGACACATACAGCAACATTCAAGAAAGTTGGGAAACAGTGACCTCAGCTTCCTAAAAATTGCCACATTTACTTAAAGTTTTCAAGTTTATTTTGGCTTTGTGTTATTTTTGTTCCCTTCTTGTCTTTGTTGTCTGGAGCTTTTTAGTGAGACGAAAACTAAAGCTCGGAATACAATTATTGCTCCTGTGCTTGCAAATTGCACCGAGGCGAGATCACGTTTTTCTCAGCAGATCGGCCACCAAATTTAAACGATTTATCACGAGGAACACCGGCTTTATTGCATGTGTAACAGACAAATTTGTGACAGCTCTCCAGTACGTTGAAGGATTCATGGCCGGCTCCTGGCTCTTTTACCGACCAATAGGAACCTGGAGTCCCCGGTGTGTTATCAACGATATCGTGACGAGCTGCGACAGAAATAGTAACAGTTCTCCCAAATTTGGATTTCCTCCCAAAAGCTTAGCATTCTCGCGCGATTGACAAAGTTGTAGTCACCTCACCCTTCCCCCTCCTTAGTACTACCACACATTTTAAGCTTAGCACAGAATGATGAAAAGGCTGCGTCTGTGACTGAAACATTCAGGACCATACCTGAGTTATAGACAAAGTGCAGTGGGGGGCCTCAGAGAAGAATATATTCCAGAATGAAGCTCAGACAAGACATGCTGCCAGCACCAAGGAGAAGAATGCGTCTGAAAACCAGTGCTTTTCATGTATGATAACACTGGTCTTAGCAAGCCAACAACTAAATAGGTACATACATGTATCATCACACTAGTCATGATGACGAGCCATGAGAATCGTTCTAAGCAAGTGACAGCTTAAAAATGGGATTATTACATTATTATAACCAGTGACCACAGGCCTTAATTTCCAGACATCAAAGACATTTGCCTCCCCCCACCTCTTGCCAACTAACGCCCCATTTAGAATAGTTTGGAAGAGTAATAGGTAATGTTGGGTGGACACTAGCTACTACAAGATGCCGGTCCAACCGACTTTCCTGTAGTATTTTTGGTAGCACACCCTGGTATAGCGCTAACGCGGATCTGCGTCAGAGAAAGACGTGATGACGAGCACTGTCAGAACATTATGACCTGGTGTGGTGGAGCCGTGATGGACTCCGGCACGGCTTTGACATCAATCAGGGAAGTCCGCCTGGTGCCTCACGCTGCGTCGCCCGCAGTTACAAGACTTGTGGCTTTCCGCTCAGCACTGCGGTCTGCCAACTCAATGACAGGGATGTGGACTGTTGTCAGTGCGATGATCGCTCTATACGAACTGGACGACACTATCGCCGCTGAGCTTGTAGACTTAGAGCTGCGATGAATTCTGTCTCAGTAGCTGTCTTTCCCTCATTCGTTTCTCTTGCAATTAATGCCTTCTTCCAACTGACAGGAAAATGACCAAATTCATACAACCTTCAAATGAAAGTCCTGACCTGAGAAAGTCAACCTAGAGCAGCCGTAACTCACTAATATGTATCCCGAGTGATGGAATGCGGGTGCACTTCGTTCAAACACATAACAAGCACTCCCAGGTACATAAATATCGCAGCGTGACCTGATTGCTCGGACAACTGAGATACCTGCGACATTTGCACAGTGACGGTTTCAGGTCGGCACCGGATGTGTCAAGGAAATGCTGCACTTCTCAACTGGCATTTGACAGCGAAGGCCTTCAGTTATTCTTGGAAGAATGTCCTGAAATACAACGTAAAACATCGAGCACTCACTGTCCAGCGACCAGCTTCCTGAGGTGGAATGGACACTATATTTAGAGCAATTTAACCAGTTTCCACTTCCAATTTATATGACAGTTGTTCCGTTCTCTCTGAGCACTTGTCCGACGGTGGTCAGACTGAACAATTTATTTCAATCACATCCGACTAGAAATCCCGGAGGTCCGCGTTAAATCTCCATGTTGACCATGTCGACTTTCAGAGACTGTATTATTTATACATCATGGAAGAGCTTTATCAGAACAAATGCATGTTTGCTCTCGAAAAGTATCCGCAGTAAATCAGGATAAAGAAATCTGTGAAAGATACCTTGGCAAATATCTTGTGTGCCTTGCATTGATCAAATCATCAACACATTTGTACCGGTATTCAAACTACATGTTATCAGAAACCCATATGGGTTTCTGATGTTATCTAGAGATGTATCTCAGATTTAATCACATGGAATTCAATAATAAGAAATTTACAACTCGTAAAATGGCTGATGGATCGAGAAATGGGACAAAGCCATTGGTTACGAATTGATCAACATCAACAATCTATCAAAACCAGTGAGTGAGTGATCACATGCGATCAACGTGTGACCAAAACATGCATTCATCAACTCGGAAATTACAACTTGGGGTTTTCCACATGAGTGGCTAATATCTAGTAAGTGGCACAACAACGTGAAGAGGTGATTTCCGACCCGCGCTGGACCTGGATAAAGAACGGTGGTTGATGTGGTGATATCTAGGCTGGCAGAATCCATACAACTTCCCTTTACTTCACATTCCTGTGTTGTGCCACCTACATGCGATCTAGCTCCCAGTACAGTGAAAATATGCCAATGTGTCACGCTGATTATAAATACATGGAAATCTTTTTTTCCTGTGCCATTAATCTGCAAGTTCCCAGGTGTTGAAAATCAAACGCTTCCCCATTAGACTTCCTACACTACATCGAGTGCTAAAAATTAATTCATTTGGTTTTGTTTTCCATGCTCGGTTCCACGGAGAGTGTGTGTCTAACATGGACTATCACACAGTGTAAGCGCAGTGTTGCGGACAGCACGTCAGCATCAATTCACACTGATTTCCGCAGGCATTTAAGTTTTCAGATTGGCTGCAGAGTAACTGTTATAATAGGACATGCATGTGAAAACACACATGAACACTGGAATGA
Organism: Terebella lapidaria; assembly: GCA_949152475.1. Lineage (NCBI taxonomy): Eukaryota > Metazoa > Annelida > Polychaeta > Terebellida > Terebellidae > Terebella > Terebella lapidaria. The sequence continues at coordinate 9,764,197 of OX424562.1, forward strand.
TGAGTGTAAAACAACATGGTCCATTCCAAATCACAGATGAGAGATTAATGAATACATGTTCTAGTAACTAGACGCTTTCCGGTCGCCGACGACTGCGTGGGTGTAACCCATTGATGCCCTGTTGTCCCTGTTGCCCGAAATTATGTCCATAGCATCTTTCATCAATGTCAGTAATAAATGCTTCAGGACTGAACTATGTTTCTTATATATGCAGTAATACTTTATATGCAGTAATACACAAGAAAATCTCAGACCTGGCAGCACACAGGTTGCATTAACAAATTTATAATATTCAATGTTCTCAAATTAAAATCTTCATCAAAAATTGATAATGATCAAATATGAATAATGACAAACAAATGCCCTAAAGAAATCGAACAAACTATATATTCCCACAACACTAATTTCTAGAGACACCAGATGATCACAGAGAATAAACAACGATTTCCCAGAGTTCTGGCTTGTATCTGGATATTTTTGTTCCTGGCCAAGTTTGCGTGAAACAATTTCTTCGCGACAGACGTGACCAGTAGCGTGGGCACAGTCGTCGTCAACGGCAACAGGAGAAAGCCAAGACCCGTGGCCTGGATGAGTGTTTGTTAATGAATTAAGAAATGTGTGGACAAGTTCTCTCAGGTTGTGACAAGAAGCTCTATTAATTGAGATCACAATGGCGCACAAAACCGCTCCCCTTGACAGGTTTGCACCGACGGTTGGACAATTAACTTTGTTACTGGGAGGGCGACAAAACTGTGTACTGGGTAGGTTTGGACTTTTCTCTTACAGAATGTCTTTGCAGACAGCCCCCGACACTTTGGTAATTGCCAGTTGGACTTGGCAACCTGTGTGAGATGAACTGTACTGTAAGACCAGCTCACTATTCAATCATTACTCCATTAACTGCCCTGCTTTTTCAGGAATCAATCCAGGTCAGGCAACGTGAGTGAGTCGTCAGCTTCCACCATAGATGTCATTATTGGCCATGTAAACTGAGCCACTTTCATGTTCATTGGACAATAGACCTGCAAACTTTGTGTTATAACAAGTGCTCTAGATACGGAATCAGGTAACCTTTTTGAAGATCACTAACCCAATTTTCCTGCATACATGTACAATTGAAGGCTGGAGCAGTCATTGTACTCAAGTTGTCCCCATGAAAATCAAACATGTGACGTGCATGTCGACAGTAGGAAGTGCTAAGTTGAGAGCGTTGAGGAGGTGATGCGGTAACTCACCTGGAGTTCACCAGCGGTCTCTTACCTAAAACAGGAGCTTTGGCCCACTGCGTTGACCTTTCTTCAGGTATGGACGATTCAGTGGCTCTGTGATTTAGGTGTCTCGGAACGGAATGTGAAGTGGGTCGACTTCCCTTGGCAACCAGCCCTGGGGCACTTGTCTCCATGGAAACACTGGTATCCATAGCAACAGTAGCGCTTTGGGTGATTGAGTAGGAATGTGAGGTTTCCAGAGGACGTTTATGAGGTGGGTGGTATTCCCGGTAACTATGGTGATGACTAGACATGTTGGCATGATGACGGTATCCATGGTTACTAGTGTTCCGGAATGGTCCATCATCGGTATCACTCTCCTCAGAGAAAGACTCTCGCTTAACACCATCTGCAAAAAAAATTTGAAAGAAAGACTATAAAGAATGCCTCTGTATTCAAATAGTTCCTTTGAAATGACAGGCTCTAGATTCAATGTGAACATTGTTATCATTCATTTGGGAGAATGATTGTACTCTTGCTGATAACAATATTGCCAGACCTGCTATATGGCAAACAGCACAATGATAGTGCATTGGTACATTATGACGACAATGGAATATGCATTTTCTGAAAATCATAATGCAAAATGCAGTACATGTATTTGAGATCTAATCTCACATCATGTTGCCGATAACTGGACTCAAAGGTAAACCCGATTTTGACCTTCGCTGAAATGACTTTCACGTGACCCTGAGGCTGGGGGGTGGGGGGGGGGGGTCTATGACTGACCTGACTTTGACTGGACCCTGAGGCTGGGGAGTCTGTGACTGACCTGACTTTGACTGGACTCTGAGGCTGGGGAGTTTGTGACTGACCTGACTTTGACTGGACTCTGAGGCTGGGGAGTTTGTGACTGACCTGACGTTGACTGGGCCTTGAGGCTGTGGGGTCTGTGACTGACCTGACGTTGACTGGGCCTTGAGGCTGTGGGGTCTGTGACTGACCTGACGTTGACTGGGCCTTGAGGCTGTGGGGTCTGTGACTGACCTGACGTTGACTGGGCCTTGAGGCTGTGGGGTCTGTGACTGGCCTGACTTTGACCTGACCCTGAGGCTGTGGGGTCTGTGACTGACCTGACTTTGGCTGGACCCTGAGGCTGTGGGGTCTGTGACTGGCCTGACGTTGACTGGGCCTTGAGGCTGTGGGGTCTGTGACTGGCCTGACTTTGACTGGACCCTGAGGCTGTAGGGTCTGTGACTGACCTGACTTTGACCTGACCCTGAGGCTGTAGGGTCTGTGACTGACCTGACTTTGACCTGACCCTGAGGCTGTGGGGTCTGTGACTGGCCTGACTTTGACTGGACCCTGAGGTTGTGGAGTCTGTGACTGACCTGACTTTGACTGGACCCTGAGGCTGTGGGGTCTGTGACTGACCTGACTTTGACCGGACCCTGAGGCTGTGGGGTTTGTGACTGACCTGACTTTGACCGGACCCTGAGGCTGTGGGGTCTGTGACTGACCTGACTTTGACTGGGCCCTGAGGCTGTGGGGTCTGTGACTGACCTGACTTTGACTGGACCCTGAGGCTGTGGGGTCTGTGACTGACCTGACTGACTGGACCCTGAGACTGTAAGGTCTGTGACTGACCTGACTTTGACTGGACCCTGAGGCTGTGGGGTCTGTGACTGACCTGACTTTGACCGGACCCTGAGGCTGTGGGGTCTGTGACTGACCTGACTTTGACTGGGCCCTCAGGCTGTGGGACCTGTGACTGACCTGACTTTGACTGGACCCTGAGGCTGTGGGGTCTGTGACTGACCTGACTTTGACTGGACCCTGAGGCTGTGGGGTCTCTGACTGACCAGACTTTGACTGGACCCTGAGGCTGTGGGGTCTGTGACTGACCTGACTTTGACCCGACCCTGAGGCTGTGGGGTTTGTGACTGACCTGACTTTGACCGGACCCTGAGGCTGTGGGGCCTGTGACTGACCTGACTTTGAATGGACCCTGAGGCTGTGGGGTCTGTGACTGACCTGACTTTGACTGGACCCTGAGGCTGTGGGGTCTGTGACTGACCTGACTTTGACTGGACCCTGAGGCTGTGGGGTCTGTGTCTGACCTGACTTTGACCAGACCCTGAGGCTGTGAGGTCTATGACAGACCTGACTTTGACTGGACCCTGAGGCTGTGGGGTCTGTGACTGACCTGACTTTGACTGGACCCTGAGGCTGTGGGGTCTGTGACTGACCTGACTTTGACCGGACCCTGAGGCTGGGGGGTCTGTGACTGACCTGACTTTGACTAGACCCTGAGGCTGTGGGGTCTGTGACTGACCTGACTGAGACTGGACCCTGAGGCTGTGGGGTCTGTGACTGACCTGACTTTGACTGGACCCTGAGGCTGTGGGGTCTGTGTCTGACCTGACTTTGACCAGACCCTGAGGCTGTGAGGTCTGTGACTGACCTGACTTTGACTGGACCCTGAGGCTGTGGGGTCTGTGTCTGACCTGACTTTGACCGGACCCTGAGGCTGTGGGGTCTGTGACAGACCTGACTTTGACTGGGCCCTGAGGCTGTGGGGTCTGTGACTGACCTGACTGAGACTGGACCCTGAGGCTGTGGGGTCTGTGACTGACCTGACTTTGACCGGACCCTGAGGCTGTGGGGTCTGTGACTGACCTGACTTTGACTGGACCCTGAGGCTGTGGGGTCTGTGACTGGCCTGACTTTGACTGGGCCCTGAGGCTGTGGGGTCTGTGATTGACCTGACTTTGACTGGACCCTGAGGCTGTGGGGTCTGTGACTGACCTGACTTTGACTGAACCCTGAGGCTGTGGGGTCTGTGACTGGCCTGACTTTGACTGGGCCCTGAGGCTGTGGGGTCTGTGACTGACCTGACTTTGACTGGACCCTGAGGCTGTGGGGTCTGTGACTGACCTGACTTTGACTGGACCCTGAGGCTGTGGGGTCTGTGACTGACCTGACTTTGATTGGGCCCTGAGGGTGTGGCGTCTGTGACTGACCTGACTTTGACCGGACCCTGAGACTGGGGGGTCTGTGACTAGTGGTACGAGGCGGGGGGTCTGTAGCTGACTGGGAGCGAAGGTTTGTGTGGGTGGTCACTGTCGGACGTCTTGCTCCTAAAACCTCCTGAATCAGTGACAAATCATCGTCTGCGGAAGAAACAATAAAATATGAATACATACTAGTATACAAAAGGTACAAATGTCTGAGAAATGAAGGATGGTACCTCAACAAGACAACTGGCTGAAAGTACACTTTGCCATCCCACTAGTTCATGGCCTTTCAGCCGCCAAGCTTATATGTGTCTGTATATTCAGGCAAGTCAGTGGTCTACTATTTCACATCGACTAACACTCTCCAGGCATACAGTGCAGACAACTTACAGAGAGAGTTGTTGGAGGTTTTGATGTTAGTGGTGAGAGTGTAGAGGTCCTTGTCGACTCGTCGGATACGTGTTGGCGGAGCATTCCGCTCTATGCTGTCAGTATCACGCCAGGGAGGGTCACCTTTCCAACTCACAGGTCGCCTAAAGACAGCAATACATGAACTTCAAACATTGCTATTTTGTCTCAATCCGTGCATAATACTATTGTTCTAGAGTTGTTCCTTCTAAATGCAAATAATCAACACAACTTCAGATTTGTAAGTTGTTTAGGTCTCTTCTTGCCGTGCGCACACATACCCAGAGAACATCTCTGCGAGGTCGATGTTGCCATACATGTTGCTGACGTCAGTGGGTGTGTCGTCCTGTAAGTTCGGGAGTTCCCGCGCCTCACGGCCCCCGGGCAGTGTCAGCAGGTACTGGGCTGTCCAGCGCAGACCCAGTCGGGCACACAGGTGTAGCAGGGTCTCCTGTGGCTCCGGGGCTGGGGGATGAGTGAAGTGTCATGCTTCACTGAAAGCTATGTTAGGAAAAAGTATTAAAGCTCTAACAAAACAACTGACCATGCTACAATACCTGAGTACTTTCCGCGCTGTGCAGCTAGCAGACTCCAGTCTGCCGGCAGCACTGTCCGCGCGATGTACTTGCAGATCTTCCTGTCAACGGTGGCGATGTCGTCGCGGAAGGCTTCACGGTGCTGCTGTTTGAGGCGGTCCAGGTGGTCAAGGGCATGGGGGTGGTACACGCTCCCGACTAGGAACTCTGCGAGTGTCTGTGCCGCCTCTGCCACGTACTTGAAGGAGCTGGTGGCTAGGGCCTTGATACTGCCGTCTCGCGACATCAGGATAGAGAGACGCACCGTGTCCGCACCTCTGTTCTCTGTTAAAAGGAAACACATCTACCAACGTTACAGTTCATTGATTCGACTTACTGCTGGATATGACACTGAATAGCTGTATTCGCTACATTTTCCATCACCTGGTATGGTCGAGTGGAAGGTCACGGCGTCCACCCGTTTGGCCGTCACCAGATGGCGCCAGGATGTACCCTCGAAGGCGACAAAATACTCGGCGTCGGCGCGGAGCGGCGTCTCATCACTGAAGGCCAGAATCAGCTTACCCCCACCCTAGAACAGCAATACACTCGTCAAACAGACTCATACATGGATGTACAAAAGTTCTAAAGTACTTTTCCTCATGTGGTTCACATGTAATCAATCACTTTATCCTAAACTCAAAGACTTGGAAATATTCGTGAACTGACTGTGAACATTGCCGACCAGCTCATGATTACCGCTACTCGTAATATTTCATCCCTGCCTTGATTCATACAACTTGTAATAAATATCTTTGGCAAGCCGTAAAGTCAGCATATAACATTATTGTTACAGCATGTTATGTTTTCATTTATACCACACAATTCATTCATGATTCATGAAAGGCCATAAATACTTCTGATGCTCCTAGAGTTACCAGTGTATAGCTAGGAGAACATTCACAGGACACACAGTATGTACAGTACAGTAAAAACTGATCTCTCATTTTAACATTATTTACCAATTTTCACACAAGGTTTTGATTTCACCACAGGCAAGAGAATTCCATGAACTAACAAAAGCTCCAAAGCTATAAACTATGTTTTATTTCTATACATGTACAAGCCCGTCTCTAACTTTGACAGGATATTACAACATTCCTAGACTCTGGGGTAAGGGCTAACAACGACATTTCTGCCGAATATCTCCACTAGGTACTCACACTTTGTTTGCTTTCATTCGGCGAGAACGCCATTCGGACTCCTTCTGCAACAACAAAAACACAAAACTAAAACTCGGGTCAACTTGATCCTAACTGTACATGATTGTATTGAACAACAATAATAATTGTGATAATGTCAAACATGCAACATGTGGGCATTTTTAATAATATTCAATCTTTGTACTCTTGTGTGCATTATGTGTTAAGTGCCATTTATTTTTTATATATATATATATATATATATGTAACACTATAAAGCAAAAGAATGTCAATTATGTTGAAAACCAGGAAACTTTCGGATGACAAAGTATTTTTTGGTCATTCAACCAATATGCAGACACAAAAAAACTGCCTACAGTCTAGGACATCTGGTAGTAGGAAGTGTACGCAAATCGTGACGGAAAGCCGGTTAGCATTGTTATGTAAGGTATATTTTCGCCAGGGAAATTTCCTATAGTATTGCTCAAGTTTCTATAGTACCACTATGCACCGAACTTGGTATTACGATCTGCACGGTTGTAGATTGTCAACCAGCAGTTATTCATATACAAATGAAACACTTAATGACCCTTGAACACAGCTGAAAATGTATAAAAAATATGTAAAATTCTGAGCGATCAATAAACATCTGGATATTTTCGTCCAATATCCTAAATCTGTGTTTCATTAACTGGCCTGCACACTCCGATTATATTCACAAAATTGCAAGTGTCAGTTTTAGTTTGCTTTTATACATATTATGCATACATACATTATACACGTGTCTGAATCATTGATTTTAAATCATCAAATGGTCAAGATTATGAAGCATAAACCAATATAAATTGAATTCTGTTTACCATGTTTACATGGCATATTATTGATACATTATTCAGTTAGTTGCATCAGAACATGTCAACCAAGTATCAATTCTAATTTCCCAACCGATTCCCAACACTAATCCATTTGGTCTTTCTGGAATGAATCTCAACTATACTTAGATGATTCCCAATGAGACAGATAGTAAACATATAGTATAGTGGTACCTGAGTGGCCAGCAGCTAGAGTGCGTCTGAGCACACTGGCCTGCTCGTCTGTCTCGGGACCTAACGCCATCTCGTCCATAGCTAGATGTCCAACACACTAGTGCAGAGAGCTACACGCATCCCTCCTCGGGCAACAACTGATCCTTCCGTCCATGGAATCACAACAAGACCGTCCAAGAGCCACAAAACTTCTAATGTCATAACATATGATAATTCCCTTCTTCTGTGTGAGCATTCACACCACAACTGTGAGTTCAAACAGTGAAATGTTTAGCTATTAAAGCAACCGAGCACAGCAGATCACACACAAATTATCCCCATCATATATGGCCCACATACATCGCAACTGGGCGTCACGCAGTGCGTAACCAAACAGTGGAGCATCAAAATTCCCCTAACTCATTACATGACAAACAGACATGTGCAGCAATGAATGCTCTGTATTCTCTGTTCGTTTTTAGACTTGGTCGGTCGTAAATGATACCAGCAATCATTCTCATGTCCATTGTGATATACAAGTAATTTATCCAACCGTACACTTGAAAAGTAAGTGAAAAGACAATTTCAGCGTGTCTGGGTCAGTTATTCGTGTGCAATCGGCAACAAAACTAAATCGTTCGTGGAAATGACACAATACATGTAACAGATAATCAGTGTTCAAACAAAACCCTGAACGGCAAAAACGGACACAGCCAATTGACTTTTGACTCACACGAAATGCAAATTTCTACAAGAGGTTCAGGCAGTTTTATTCTTTTCAATGACTCCCCCCTCCCTCCCCCCCTCCACCCCAGTGTGTGAATACACCTCTCACATCGAGAACTTCGCAGGGGTTATATATCGAGTGTGCTATCTATCAGAGGCAGATGTGATAAGACGCGATTAGTTGACCATTTGTTGGCCAACACCTCCACAAGTGGGGACCTGGTGAGTTGTCATCAGTTTGGCAACGGAAGAAAATTTCCGTTTTCGTGATAGATATAATGTAAATGTCAAAGCATTGATTCAACATTTTCTGGCCAGTTAATATTCTAATCAAAACAACTACACTGACACATATAAACTCTTGTAAATTTTAGTGGACCCTCATGGTTTACAAAGTACTAGTAATCTCTGACACCTGCATCCGTACATAAAAGTCTGATATACAGGCGCGAGTTGGTAAAGTTGGAACCTGTATAGTATCTGATTGGGTGGCCATGATTAGCATGTCATGGGCGCTGTGGTCACAAAAACGCAAGGCCTCCTGATAACAGAGAGCTTTGTTTGAAGGGCTCCGTCTGCCACAAGTGGACAGACCCTGGACCCTGGATCCCGACACTGTGGCCAACAAAATATATGACCAGGCCGTGTGTCCGTACATCTACAGTGGTGGCATGTTTTGTTCGAGCTTCAGGTTTTGCAACATGTAAATATATTATGTAATGCGCTGCTTGCACCACAGGAGAACGTTTGAATGCTTGTGAAATACTAACTGTACCAAATTATGTTTCTGAGAATAGTGAAATCAGTTCAATTGCATGCACAATTACATGTATCAAATTCATTCATCATGTTCAAATATTACCCTGTGACCTTAAACTCAGACAGAAAACACATTAACTTCCAATGTACCTTTGCATGCCCATATCCAAAGTTTGGCACATAACTTGATGGTTCTAAAACTGTTCTTGAGAAATTGAATGTTAATCATACTGACAGCATGACCGGTATCCGCAGCTCTGCAGCAGAGTTTGAGACTGACCTGAGCCCACAAAGACATTGTGGAGAGAGAACATCACTCAGGCACCGAGGGCGTCTCACTGACTGGAGAAATACGAACTGTAATAAAACAAGAATATAGACAAATTTATTACACTGTTGGCACTTGGCACTAGACTACAACTGGCAAAAATTTTCACCATTTTCAGATCATAGCGAAGTCACCAAAAGATGTCAAATTCTCCTAGTATTGGGGGAAAGTTCATGTTCGACGGACCACCAAACTCTCTGCAGCATACTAGTAACTGTGATATCTATACTGATATACACCAAACTTTGGTTTACAACAGATTTAGAGTGTAACACATCACAGTGATCACAATTTCAGTTATCTGGAACTGGAATTTACAAAAAAAATTAGCCCAAGGGCTAAGAAAGGTTACCGGACAATATACATTTTAGATATTAGCCTTTTGTCCAGTGACCTTGAAAATAATTTTGCAATAAATATATCACTTCTAGTATGTCCACAATAAATTCCTAAGCTGTAAAGTCGATAATAAGTGAGATATTAGCCATTCTGTGATCGGTGATTATGTGACCTAGAAAATGAGGTCAAAGTTCAAGTTCATGAAAAGATTCAGTATATATCATTCCTCTATATTCGCAATTGATTCCGAAGCTGTAAAGATGATAATAAGCGACATATTAGCCATTTTGTTCTCTGACCTTGAAAATTGGATCAAAGGTCAAATTCTAGATCACCAAAATATTCAGCATACATCATTTCCTATATGTTCACAATAGACCCCTAAGCTGTGAATTTGATAATAAGAGAGATATAAACCATTTTGTATTCTGACCTTGAGAATAAAATGACTGGCCTTGAAATTTAGGTCAAAGGTCAAATTCAAGGTCATGAGAATATTCAGAATATATCATTTCCTATATGTTCACAATTGATTCCTAAGCTGTAAAATTGATAATAAGCAAGATATTAGCCATTTTGTCCTGTTGACCTTGAAAATGAGGTCAAAGGTCAAATTCAAGGTCACTAGAATATTCAGCATATATCATTTCCTATATGTTCACAATTGATTCATAAGGCGTAAAGTCACTAATAAGCAAGATATTGGCCATTTTGTCCTTTTGACCTTGAAAATGAGGTCAAAGGTCAAATTCAAGGTCACAAAAATATTCAGTATATATCATTTCCTATATGTTCACAATTGATTCCTAAGCTGTAAAGTCGATAATAAGCGAGATATTAGCCATTTTGTCATGTGACCTTGAAAATGAGGTCAAGGTCAAATTCGAGGTCACGAGAAAATTCAGCATATATCATTTCCTATATGTTCACAATTGAATCCTAAGCTGTCAAGTCGATAATAAGCGAGATATTAGCCATTTTGTCCTGTGACCTGAAAATGAGGTCAAAGGTCAAATTCAAGGTCACAACAATATTCAGCATATATCATTTCCTATATGTCCACAATTGATTCCTAGTCTCTAATCTCAATATTAAGTGAGATATTAGGCTTAATGTGTCCCATTATCATGATTATAAAGCATAGGAGAATTTAACATGGGAAAGTCCCATTTGGGCTGAGTTTGGGCCCAAAATGGCCCACTTCGAGCGATTCAAGGGCAACGAAATTTATACATGTCACAGAGGTACATATGAGGAGTGTTATGCATGAATAAGAAAAAAAGTTACTGAACAGATTTTGAGAAAACGACAGCCAAAGTCCAAAATTGGCCATTTTTCGACGAAAACGGCCGCCATTTTGAAATAATTGCGAAAATCAAAAAACTAAAAAATACCTCCCTCTCGAAATATTTTTAGGCATTTTTGTGCAAAATTTCAGAAAGATTCGATCGTAAACTTTAAAGATAAAAATGTAGACGGACGACGACGGACGACGACGACGACGGACGACGGACGCAACGCCACGGCAATAGGTTATCGGACCAAAGGTCCGGTAACCTAAAAAACCATCAAACTCATTTTGAACTATTGTAAACGGAGTAAATTATATTTCAAACTACTTATTATTTTAAATTGGGAGAATCTTATTTATATCTCAATGTGATTGTTGCTGTGACATATCATCATGATAGGACCCTGCCGTCTCCAAAAATTTGACTTTCAACAGTTCAATTCAAACTTTCTGTACAATGATCATGTTGATTGCTTCAATAATATCAGAGTTCTAAATGCACATTGTCCAAATCCACTTTACTGAAGACTCAGTGTTCGTGTTGATAAATAATTTTTGTTGGTATATTCAGAGGATATCTGACAACCCCACACCGATTCTAATGAATTCAAGCCAGATACCACTAGCACTATCTGGGAGCGAATGTTGTATAAAGTGCAACTCTCGGCAAATGTTGACGAGACCAATCATTGCCATGCTATCTGCACCACGTGACCAGTTTTAAACCAATCCCAGCCTATTTCTCAGATTGCTCACGTTACTGTACATGCAACCCGAATCGAATGCAGTAATTCATGGTGCAATTTGCATGGGTACGGTGATTTCGGCCCATGGTGACCTCGGCCCGGTGATCTCGGCCCGCCCTTTCAATTGCAATCAATAGTATCAGGCCAATAGGTTATGTTTTTGATTACTTCCATCGTTTGTTTACATTTTAACAAATTTTGTGCCTATGTTTCCAAAAGCTGTGCACAAGACCATACATGCAGCGCGACCTGGCGAATCAAACAAATTCACCTCAATCGCAATATTTTTTCGTAAAATTGCATCCACAATGAATGACAAAGAGCATCGTCGGTGTGTTTGTACGAAAAACAGCCAAGTTTCTGATATCTGTTTTACTTTCAGTACCGGTAGTACATTTTCTTCTGTGAGCTGACATGTGTACTGTAAATTTTCTAATTTACCCTCTTTTTTTTAGATCAACGGGTATGAGACTCTTTTCCGGAAATTCCTACCGAGTGCTCTGATGTATTAAAGATAAACCCGGGTGTTCAATGAAAAAATTAAAACACTGAGATTTGGCTGAAATTTCAAATATACATGCAGAATAATGTTCTTCAATGAAAGATGTGCAAAAAATGATATGTCACCAGTGAAATAACTGAGATATCGATCTAGAACTGAGGTGTGCCAATGAGCCCCGAAGGTTGAAAAAAGACGTGATTTATGCAGCTGAGCACGTTCAAATATATGAATACATCACACATATAATATGCCGTACATCAGTCACAGGGATCCTAAATTATCTGTCATATTAATTGGTATAATCGCAATATATTTTACAATGACAATTGACAAAAGTGATACATGTTTAAGGACCTTCAAGAAAAATATTTCCATTCAACTTTTAGACATGGTTTTGTAGGCTTGTTATTGTAACGTTAATTATTGCAGATATGCAATCAAGTATGATGATTCATGTATGTTCCTACTTGATATAAAACACTGAGATTTTTCCGATATTTTGCACATGGACACTATGTTAACGTGTCTTTCAGAATATGTCAAAAAAATGATATGTCACCACGCTTATTTTTTAGGTACCCCTATATTTACTGTATATAGGTTGAACATTTTGCAGTGGTATCGTTCAGAAAAAAGTTATTAGAGACACATACCACGGTAAGACCAAAATCAATATTTGATAGTTATGAAAATTTTGTGATATTGGTGTAGAGTACGTGTTGTCAAATGTTTGTATTTTCATCAATAAAAAAGTATGGATCACTGCGCTCAGTGTTAGTTGCAACGACAAATACATGAACTCTGTGTGTCTTGCCGGAATTCAACTAGCCTATGGTTTTATGTGTTATCAGGAGTCAAATGGGAATGAAATAATCGAAGAATATTTATTACTTTTTTGCAAATTTTGTGTAGAATTAATAGATGATGTAAATTGAGCATGTCACTGCGCTTGTTTTCTGCGCATTAACAGATTTGTACAAGTATGTCGTGTCTTGTAATGATACATATGATAGTACGTGTTTTAAGGGAATTCAAGTGTCCGCGCTGTGTATTGTCCGTTAATCTATACTCTATCGGAAAGTCACATATTAAAAATGCCCGGGGAAAATGTGAACTAAATATGTTAGTTTATTGCAATTTTCGTGTAGAATTAGAAAATGTTAACTGCATGTCAGTTCGATTTTGTCTGGCCACAGCCATATTTATGTCGACACGCCGTGCCTTGTATCGGTATATACCCGAATGTCGTACGGTAATTCCTTGTATTTTGGAAGGTTATCAGAAGCTCAACTGTAATGGAATATACGAAAAATTATACTAGTCTATTGCAAAATATCAGTATGTCACCACGCTTGTTTTCTGCTCGCAACCATTGCCTACTCATATCAACATATTGGGCACACTATACGAGTAACTTGCAACGACTAAATGTGTAGCCCTACATTTCACTAAGAGGCTGTTTGCTGATAGGTCTAGATTAAATCCGTGTGCATGGTGTACTAAAATAACCACTATGGCTTGTAACTCGGAATGCCAACATGTTCTAATAACCCCTGAAATCCGAATGGATAAGCCTGATTCAATGGGAAGATTACGATGGCAAATGCCTATATCGTATACCAGGCAACGTCCATATTCCCGCGTAAAACGTCATTTGACGTTTTCGTCCGCCAGATGGAGCATGAACACCCGGGTTTACCTTTAAGGAGGATAGGAACTTCATAAAGTACAGCACAAAATGCAACGCAAGATATATACCAATCAGGTCTCATCTGGGTATATTCATTATCACCAAATTTCAAACCAAATTACGCATTTCATTATTGCTCAATGTATAGATGCATTGATTGCCTTTGGTGACTTCATCATAAAGTTATTAAATATTCTCAGGGCCGAGATCACCATGGGCCAAAGTCACATAGATCTATAATCCAATTTGAAGAATCAAAATGGTTAAGTTTGGACCGAGATCACCATGGGCCGAAGTCACATATAATCCAATTGGAAGAATCAAAATGGTTAAGTTTGAACAGAGTTACGGCATTAGACTACGTAGTTCAGTATCAGAGCACTCAGAGGCAGCCAAACTAAAAGCGACACGGAGCTTTGGCTGTGTCAGAGGTTGTTTGATCCCGGGGCCAGTGAAATGTCAGAGATCACTGAAATAAATGAACTGCGGGGTGGTCATGGTTGAAGTGAACGGTTGACGACTTGAAATGATTCGTCACGCGTGACGTGCAGATCAGGTGGGTTTGGTCAATCACTCCATGATCCTTCGTGGGTGTTTCAATGAATCAAATCTAGGGCATGCTAGACTAGATCGTCTGAAAACCTCCGATCTCCTATTAACATAAGTAAATAACGATTTAGGCATGTTACATGTTTAATTCTGCTGTTGACCATTTAATTGGTTACCTGTAATCGTACAAAGACACGATAAAATCGGGAAATGTGCAAAAAAAAAGTTGGAAGTGATTCGCCATAGTTCAAAACTTCCGGCAACCTGAAGACATTTAGCCAATCACAGCCATCGACATGGAAGTACGACAGGTAAATAGAATCGTAAGACAGTTTCTGATTGGCTTAAAGTTTCGTTGCTGAATACCTGAGGGATTCCTAATCCGGATGTAAAAGTTAAATAATTTTAATTTTAAAATTTGGAGCTCTTTTCCACAATCTGAAAATGCCTACAGGTGAACGTAATAATTGAGATAATTCATTCAACTGGTGTTCGAATTTGGGTGCAACCGCCCCACTATTTGAAAAACCTGACACCCGAGCCATGGACATTGATTACAAAACAGTTTTCTTCCTTATGCCAGTAACTGTTCCTGAAGGTGGCATAACCTTCATGTTTATGGAATTTTGCCTAAATTGATGAAAAATATCGTCCTGCATGCTTTTCAACCATGGTCCCGCAGTCACTCACAAGAGGAAAGCCACAACAAAGTACCAGTGCAAGGAAATTCAGAAACTTTATCTTCCAAGATAAAACATAACTATAGTTGTATCGTCAAAAACAACAAAAAATACTACTTCTACTTTGTTCCTACTTTGTGGTTTCCTCGTTTCCTCCAGGAGAATCACTGTACAAGTGCAATGCTGAAACCTAGTTCAAGAATCACGATCACTCAAAAATGCAGCACATTTGACTAAGCATATAGTTCATAATACAAACTAAGCAGAATCGCCAAACCTAATAGTATCTATATGGGCAGTCACATATCTTGGTGTAATCATAACCAGGGAGTTAAGCACTAAGGCCCTGTATAAATAAGGCCCGATAGAAATGGTCGGGTTTTTGCTGAAGGCAAATTGGCTGTTTTGAATTATCAAGGGCATTGAAGGTCAAACTCAAGGTCATCACTGAAATTGCCATATGATTCCCATTTGAAAGTTTCAATAATTAAGCTCTATCTCGAAGTATTATGGGTGTTCATTTTGTTCAGCTCCCATTGTGAAGGAAACAGTACAAGTCGTATTACCGCACAGGCCTGCTAGGCCCAAGCCTAGGGCGCCGAATTTTAGGGGGGCCCAAATTTCAGAGCATTGTTTTCGCAGTTTAATATACATAACACATTAAAGCGCACTGAACAGACTTTCCTAGCAAACATTGCAAATGTATAACTAGATCTAAATTCCAACATACTTTTGCTGCCCGCCACCTGAGAAGAATATTGTTCAAAAATCTCTTGAAATAAATTGATCCACAAATAAAGTTGATCTGCAGTGTCTAAATCTAAAACATTATCTTGAATTCAGATAACTTGCGTAAAAGACGGTGTCTGAGAAGTTCAAAATCAGAACCGGGAATGTCACAGAATGCTCCTGTGCATTTAACGAAAAAGGCTACAGCTGCTTCTGGGGCCCCTGAGTGGGCCCCAAACCCTCAACAGTGCCGTGAGAGACTGGGATCATGTGAAGGGAAGCAGGGCATAGATGTCGATGGAGTCGTGACCAACTGCTCCAAAGTCGCCCTGGAGTCGGCGCTTCACCCCATCCTCGTGAGGCAGGGAGAGCCTGCCGGGATGAGGAGGAGAGGAAACATGGAGATGTTCAGCGCTTTAGTACACCTAGGCGCCACGGATCTCCCGGACTCTATTCCCAATGCCCCGGAGCAGAGCAGGTTGGAGCAGTTGGTAGATGACACCCGTTCATGGCCAACTGCTCCAAAGCCGCATTGGAGTTGGTGCCAGGACCAGAAGCAGACACAGCATCTCGTCTTTTTGATATTTTCTGTGACTGTGGCTGATAACATGTACATTAAGGCTCTCGGACCAGTCTTAAGTGGGTCTAAGCCATATACGGGCCTAAATCTGGGCTAAATCCAAGGTAAACAAAGTCCAGTACTATTGCACACCATGAATGTACTTTCCATGGTAGCCTTTCGAGGCCCGGTGCTCAATCGAGGATATACAGTAGGTAGGTTTTACACTGTCAGATAAATTTGACTTGACTTGGCTTGGTAGAAGACTGACATTGCTCCTGACTGGCCTGTGCAGTAACCGAATCGGCAATTAGGAAAACCAGACATACGTTTCCCTTGATCTTAAGTCAACGGAGGTTTGAACTTTAGAGGCATCGCTTATTGCTAGACAAAATGAATGCCTATGGTGCAAGAAGGACCCTGTAGATAACTATTCTTGTCTTTAGCTTGAGCTAGACATTCAAATAACAAGGCCATATCAATGAAAGACGAGTTTGAGCAGAATCCCGCTGTGGGGTGTTCAGTTGCGTTTCTAGTGTCTGATTGGCATGGGCTTATAATGACCTTTTCCATGATTTTACCTGGCAACGACGTACATTTAGAGCAGAAGCTATCTTCGCCCACTTCAACATCATACAGACCGGGATTTCCAGAACTTGTGTGATGACTCAGGACTGCTTCCTTGAGATGTTTGGCATATATTTGCTACGCTTCCATTCTTCAGCTCTTCCATTCAATATTATCAGCAGTATTTGTAAAGTGTCAGTTTCTGCCTCATAGATACAGTTAAGGGCTACGACGGTTGTGGATACAAGGTGGATTGCCTCTTCAACTTCGGCAAGGCTGTTTTTTTTAAAGTTGATCTCAAAGTTCAGATACTGTTTTATAGTTGGGATCATTTGGTCTGTCATGTTTGAAGTGCCCTGCTGACCATGGCATAAGTCACTAGAAGAGACTTCTAATTTTGACATCGATTAGACAGCTCATTTGGCTCCCAGCCTGTCAGTGTCATCAAAAGTTCACCTCATCCGATCACTCAAAGCTCACCACATCCACACTCAAAGCACTAAGCACACTCAATATTCGCATCCACTTGCGGAGATGGGAAGGCACCAGGAGGCCTTGATCATTCCTGGACTTGAGAATAACAGACATCACATAGACAATGTCCTGTCTGTTTAGAAAAGCCTTGAAACAACCATATAGCATGTACATGTATGATGTCTGGTAGGAATTCATTTTAGCTGGACGATGAAGGTCATCCAAACTATTGAAATGATTGTTTGCTTAGAACGACCCGGGAAGACAAATATATGTAATGTCCACTGGCCTCTACAATATACTGATAAATGCATTCAGCCTCAAATTGTTGTGCCCTGTGTCAATGGTCATAGATGTTTTTGTTAGGCTAAGCGATACTTACCTCTGACTCTGGGGTCGTGTAATTGGCAAGCCCTGATTCGCCAACCACATATGAAATATGGATGAAAAGCTGAAACGGAGTTAGCCAGTCCGTTTGGACCCTGTGCTGGTAATGGTAGTTACCTGAGCAGTTCACCCTCCGTGTGGTATCATGATCGTGACGGTCCACTGCCTCCTGGTTCACTTTTGTTTTTGACACCGACCTACCTGCCGTCACTCGCGATTGCTTTGAAGTTGAAAAGTTTGGAGTTTGTTTTTCCTATGATGGAGAACCTTTCAACTAGAAGTGCGGCCATTTTCTTGTGCCTTTAGATGTCGACCCGCACGATTGCTGTCCTCGCAGACTGTCTGTCTGTTTGACGTTCGTCGCTGCAAGATTTGCGAGTCTTGGTCTGATGAGAAGTTTGCTTCACTAGATCAACGTCGGCTCGACAGGGAGAAGAAACGAGTCCGTTCTGCTGATCGTCATTTGGTGGATTCCTCATCTTCTTCACTTATGTATTCTCTGAAGCAGACAGTCGGGATTCTCTGGGCTTCCATTGCGTCCATGTCTGCTATGCTGTCGTCGCTTGTTGGGAAGGGAGTCACCACTCTGTCTACCCTATGCTGGATGAGATGCCTGACTCCATCATCTCCCGGGCCGTCCTGTTCCTGGGATCTGCCGTCTCTCGACCCAATCTTTTCTGAGTCAGCGGGCGTGTCAACGGTGGATTCCCGTTCTCAGGCTGCCAGGACCGGCGAGTCGGTTTTGAGCACACAGCTTGTTGAAGGCAGGGGCCCCGTTCTAAGTTCATAGACTGGACCGCTTGACCACGCTGACTACGCTATGATCTCAGCTTGTTGAAGGCAGGGGCTCCGTTCTCTGATCATAGACTGGACTGCCTGACTACGCTGACTATGCTACGCTCTCAGCTTGATGGAGGCAGGGGCCCCGGTCTCTGATCATAGACTGGACCACCTGACTACGCTACGCTGACGGCCCTGTAGATGTTCTGGTGGTGGACAAGTCACTCAGGTCTAGCCCGGGCCATGTTCAGCACTGTGACGAGCCTCCTGCCCAGGCCTCTTCCTTTCAAGCAGCTGCCGTCTCTCGCGGGTGTTCACCAGACTGTGACCATCACCAGCAGGCATCGGTTTCCAGCTCCCGGGCTTCTCGCGGCAGTGATCTGCCCCGCAGTCAGCCACTGGCCGACCGTCAGTCTGGGGACCATCCTGTCTCTGGTGGCAGTTCTCCTCCACATGCGTCATCGGCAGCAGCACACTGCTTCTGTGCAGCCGGCGGTGAACCGCCCGTCATCGCCTGAACATCACTCCTGTTCAGCTCATCCTGTGGACTCGCACCATTCCGGGGATTGGGATCGCCCTTCCTCCAGCCGTGCTGACCACTTCGGGTCCAAGCAGTCCTCCTCGCAGAACTCCAAGCCGAAGTTTGAAACCCATGGCCAGTTCTTCTCATGGAGGTGGCGGCAGATGCAGATCTTTGTCTGCTCCCAAAGCACAGCCCCATTTGTGATGTGCTCCAGATGCTCCCACGGTCCCAGCCTTTGGATGTGTCACACATGGGAGCTCGTCTTCCAGCCTTTTGGTCAACCTGGGATACAGAGTTCAGAGACACTCTAGTAACAACGAACCTGCGTCACAGGTACCGCATTCTTTTCAGTCAGGCACCACCCCTCTCCCCCTTCCCCATAGCGTTCGCATCTTATGCCCCAGGGTCGGAGAAGTTTCAGGTCTTGGACAGTCTTGTGTCGGAAATGCTGCTCAAGCAAGCTACGAAGCTGGTCACTTTGGACACCCAAGACTTCTACAGTCGCCTGTTCGTCGTCCCCAAGCTGACGGGCAGCTGGTGTCTGATCATCGATCTCAGCCCACTGAACAAGTTTGTCTCCAAGGAGAGCTTTTCCATGGAGTGCCCAAGCACTGTCCTCCTCTCCCTTCGCCAGGGGGACTGGATGACCTCCATCGATCAGAAGGATGCATAATTTCACATCCCATTCATCCATCATTGGGGTCTTACCTGTGAGGCAACATAATTTACCAGTTCCGTGTGCTGTGTCTCGGCCTGTCCACAGCACCATATCTTTTTACCAGGGTGTTTCAGCCAGTCTTGGCGTGGGCACAACACAGTGGCATCCGGCTTACTTGGTATCTCGGCGACTGGCTGATCATGGCAGTGGATCAGCGCACGGTGGCTTCTCGTACAGATCTGATTGTTCATCTCTGCCAGCGTGTCGGGCTCATCATCAATTTCAAGAAATCCGACCTGCTCCCAGCCCAGTGAGTCGCCTACCTTGGGATGGATATCGACACACAGTCCTTCCTGACCTGCCCGACGGAAGACCGTATTCAATGGTTACGCGGAGTGCTACAGTGTTTCCCCGTTTGTGTCCCTGTCGTGGCAGTGACCTTCCTGCGGCTCCTGGGCCACATGGTTTCGCTAGAGAAGATCGTCCCGGGTGCTAGGTTATGAATGCGAACGATCCTGTTTCATCTCAAGGACCACTGGGACGTGGATCAAGATCTAGCGACCCTGGTCCTGGTAGTTCTGGCTCTCCAGTCATATCTTCTCTAGTGGTCCGACCTCAGCAATCTTTTACAGGGTCATCCGATTCACGAGTTGGAGCCACGAGTTGTTCCTCCTGTTCTCCTATGCATACTGCTTCGGATGGTGCGTTCATCTTGGGGCGAGTCAAGTCTCTGGCCTTTGGTCTGCCAGCGGCCTGCTTCACCACATCAACTGACTGGAACTCAAGGCTACCTGGCTGGGTCTTTGGCACTTCCAGCAGACCACATTCCAAGATCCTTGCAATGTCCGACAAGAAAATAGTCGCCAGTTATATATCAAGAACCAGAGAGGGGGGGGGGGACAAGGTCAAGGAAGCTCAACACCTTGACACACAAGATTTTGGAGTGGGCCGAGGTGCAGGATGTCAACCTCCTGGTTGACATATTCCTGGATCCCTGAATTCCATCGCCGACGCGCTTTCTCACAAGAGTCCGGTGTCTGCAGTCCCCTGTGGCGTCTTTGGGGTCAGCCTCACCTGTACCTATTCACCACATTCCAGAACAATCAGCTGCTGTTCTACGTCTCCCCGTCCCGGACCCTCATGCCTGGGTAGTCGACATGCTTGCTCTGGACGGGTGCGGACTCTGGGCATACGCTTTTCCATCGTTCCCCTGATTCCTGTGGTTCTGCAGAAAATTCGGTTGAGTTCTGCTAGGTCATTCTGATCGCTCCCAACCGGCCAGTCAAGCCGTGGTTTCCAGAGCTCCAGGACCTTGTGGTAGATCTTCTGTGGTCTCTACCGCCGATCCCCAACGTGCTTCGTCAGGGTTGGCAGTTCCACAAACATCTCGACGCTCTTCATCTTCACGCGTGGAGATTATCCGTCATTCGTTCAGAAAGGCCAGTTTTTCGCACTGCCAGCAGATGACCAGAACAGTTCGGTCATCCTCGGAACGACTTCACCAAGCCAAGTGGAAAGTCTTCTCCTCTTGGTGTAATCGATGGCAGGTTGATCCACACCGTCCCCCTCTCCCTATGGTAGCAGACTTTTTCGTCTGGTTAAGAGACAAGCATAAGTGGGTGCTTACTATCGTCGAGGGCTCCTGGACCTTGTGGTAGATCTTCCGTGGTCTCTTCCGCCGATCCCCAGCGTGCTTCGTCAGGGTTGGCAGTTCCACAAACATCTCAACGCTCTTCATCTTCACGCGTGAAGATTATCCGTCATTCGTTCAGAATGAAGTTTTTTGAAGAGCACTGCCAGACAGATGTCCAGAACAGTTCGGTCATCCTCGGAACGACTTCACCAGGCCAAGTGGAGAGTCTTCTCCTCTTGGTGTAATCGATGGCAGGTTGATCCACACCGTTCCCCTCTCCCTACGGTAGTGGACTTTTTCGTCTGGTAAAGAGACAATCATAAGTGGGTGCTTACTATCGTCGAGGGCAATCGTGCCGCCTTGGGCAATGTCTTGTCTGCCCACGGTTTGGATCTCGTCCTCGAGGGAGATTACCACTCTATTTAAGTCTTCCGCCCAGGACTTACCGTCGAGCACCGAAGTGGGACCTGCCGCTGGTGCTGTCGAATTTGAACAAGGCCCCATATGAGCGGTTAGAGGAAGCAAAGTTGCACTTTCTCACACACAAGACAGTTTTTCTTTTGGCCCTTGTTTCCGCGAAGCGGTCATTGAGCTCTAAGGGCTCTCAGCTGAGGTCTTGCACCATGAAGATTGGTCTTCAGTCACAGTTCAGAGACACTCTAATAACAACGAACCTGCTTCACGGGTATCTCATTCCTTTCAGTCAGGCGCCACCCCTCCCCACTCTTCCCCATAGCATTCGCATCTTATGCTCCAGGGTCGGGAAAAGTTTCAGGTCTTGGACAGTCTTGTGTCGGAAATGCTCCTCAAGCAAGCTATGGAGCTTGTCACTTTGGACACCCTGGGCTTCTACAGTCGCCTGTTCGTCGTCCCCAAGCTGACGGGTGGTTGGTGTCTGATCATCGATCTCAGCCCACTGAACAAGTTTGTCTCCAAGGAGAGCTTTTCCATGGCTTGCTCACGCACTGTCCTCCTCTCCCTTTACCAGGTAGACTGGATGACCTCCATCGATCTTGCGGATGATCTGCATCATCTCAGGTCGATTGTCACATCACAAGCCATCGTCAAGCCCACTGCTTCTTCTGCCAAGAGTCCTAGGGGGGTTCGGTCCGGAAGCGTCATGCCAACTCCTAGCTGTGGCGCATCGCCTCGCAAGAGACTTGTCAACAGATATGTAATCTCGGATTCTTCTGGACTAGGCTTTGCCTATTTTCATACTGTTAACCTCCGAGCTACTCTGTGGTTAATTGGTATAATAATTTCCAAGTGAGCAGGTTCCTCTCCTTTGTATAGTAGTTATTGCCATTGTTCTCATCTTTCTCCTTGCAGAGGATGATCTTGTGCAGGCATACTTACTCTCTGAGAGGACCCACCACCGGCAGGCCATTCCCCACAGTCAGAATAAGTATCGCTTAGCATATTAAATCGAATGTTTTAAAATAACTTTCATTTTTATACTATGCATACTTACCTCTGACTTTGGGATCGTGTAATTGGTGAGCCCTCATTCTCCAACCACACATGAAAAATGGGTGAAAAGCTAAAACCAAGTTAGCCGGTCTGTTAGGACCGGCGAGGTTACCGGAGAAATGTTCAGTTTTAAACCATAACATTTTTTATTCAAATTGTCATATTGACCTTTCATGGTCATTGAAGGTGAAATTTAAGATTACCATTGATACTGCAACATGATTTCCCATTTGATACTGCCAATGTTTAAGGTCTATCTTGAAGTGTTTTACGAGTTTATTCCATACAGCTCCCATACGTGAGTTCGGAAATGTTTTCAAGTTAAGTACATGTACGTGGAATTGGGTCAGGGTCAAGTGGTATAAACATAGCCAATTCATGCTGTCCCGCTACCATTGTCGAGTCACTGTCACCAACACCTTACTCGATTTCGCTTGTACAATACTAAATACTTTGTTTTCTTCGAGTTCACCTCGTCACTCACACTTGAACATGGCGCGTACGAACATTTTGTTTATACTAATTGACCTGACCTAGAAACATTTCCGAACTGGCCGATCATGAAGGAAAAATGAGGTCAAAGGTCAAATTCAAGGTCATAACAATATTCACCATATATTAATTCATTCATGTTCACAATTGATTCCCAAGCCGTTAAGTTGATAACAAACAAAATATTAGCCATTTTGTGCTCCGACCTTGAAAATAAAGTCAAAGGTCAAGTTCAAGGTCATGAGAATACTCAGCATATAATAATTTTCTACGTGTACACAACCTATTCCCAAACTGTAGAGTCGATAATAAACAAGATATTAGTCATTTTGTGCTCTGACCTTGAAAATAAGGTCAAAGGTCAATTTCAAGGTCACAACAATGTGCAGCATATATTATTTCCTATAGGTTCACAATTGATTCCTGAGCTGTAAAGTCGATAATAAGCAAGATATTAGCCATTTTGTGCTCTGACCTTGAAAATGAGGTCAAATGTCAAATATAATTCAAGATCACGAGAATATTCAGCATATATCATTTCCTATATGTCCACAATTGATTCCTAAGCTGTAAAGTTGATATTAAGTGAGATATTAGCCATTTTGTACTTTGACCTTGAAAATGAGGTCAAACGTCAAATTCAAGGTCATCAAAATATTCGGACTATATCATTTCCTATATGCGCACAATTGATTCCTAAGCTGTGAAGTCAATAATAAGCGAGATATTAAATAATAATAATAATAACTAGACGTCAAGGCCTGAAGATGCCTTGGGGCATTTCGTGTGAGTTCTATTCCTACCTAACATTTACCTAAGAGACCGCGTAGAACCATAATGACTCTGAATCTGTCCGTGGTCAAAGTTTAAGTGACATACCCCGTCCTTAGGCATTTTTGCGTTTCGCTCTACGACGGACCGTTTCTGAGATATGGCAAACAGGAAGTGCTGAGTCGGCAAAAAAAAATTCGACACCAGAAGTCGTCTCGACGCAAGATACCCTCTAGACTAGTTAGTCTAGTGCCAGGAGGCCGGAATTGAGCTCCGTTTCGCTATACGTCGCACCATTTCCGAGATACGGCCAAACAGGAAGTGCCGAGTCGGCGAAAAAAAAAATCGACACCAGGGGTCGTTTTGACCCAAGATACACACTAGACTAGTTTGTCTAGTGCCAGGAGGCCGAAATTGAGCTCCGTTTCGCTCTATGACATACCGTTTCCGAGATACGGCCAAACAGGAAGTGCCGAGTCGGCGAAAAAAAAAATCGACACCAGGGGTCGTTTCGACCCAAGATACCCCCTAGACTAGTTTGTTTAGTGCCAGGAGGCCGAAATTGAGCTCCGTTTCGCTCATGACACACCGTTTCCGAGATATGCAAGAGAGCCTCAAGGATGAATCAGCAAAAATTCTTCCGAGCTCTAGGTCAAAGGTCGTTCGACGGAGTGATCCCAAAATCAATAGGGTTCTTCCTTGGTGGTATATAAACTCCCATGCAGAGAATACTTGCCATTGCATGAATACTTTTTGAGTTATCGATCGGAAACCAAGTCTCAAAATCAACCTTGATTTCATCCTCACGGACCTCACGGACCCCGGAGCCGCCTCCAAAACAATAGGGGTCTTCCATGTAATATTTCTGACCAGTGGTGTAAATTTGGACAAGATCCGTTCAGGCGTTCCCGAGTTATTGATCGGAAACCAAAACGACGGAAAGTAAAAAAAAAGAAGAAAAAAAAAAAAAAAAAAAAAGAAAAAAAAAAAAAAAAAAACCAGACAAAACCATAAGGGCATTTCGGGCCGAAATGCCCTAATAATAATTGCAAGCTTTTATATAGCGCTTTTCCATGTACAACATGCTCAAAGCGCTTTACAATTATTACCCCTGGCAGACCTGTTCATTCCGACACATTTTCAACCTCCCGGGAGGCATACAGCTGTAACTTAGGCAACCATCTCTGGTGCACATACAGTATTCATACACATTGCCATCTCTATCTATAGCCAGGTACCCATTTTACTGATGGGTGAAACAGATCCCCCAATGAAAGTCTTTCAGCGCCGGCGCCAAGGATTGAACCCAGTACCTCCCGCACTCAACCCTGACGCCTTAACCAATTGAGCTATCATGGCTGGATTGATATTAGCCATTTTGTGCTCTGACCTTGAAAATGAGGTCAAAGGTCAAATTCAAGGTCATGACAATAATCAGCATATATCATTTCCTATGTGTCCACAATTGATTCCTAGTCTCTAATCTCAATATTAAGTGAGATATTAGGCATAATGTGTCCCATTATAAAGCATAGGAGAATTTAACATGAGAAAGTCCTATTTGGGACCCGTCAAGAAAATGAAATTGGCCGCTACACGCAGACCGGAGATTCAGGGGCAACGAAACTTATACACATCACAGAGGTATGTGAGAGCAATCTTTTGAAATGAAAATCTCAAAACTGTCTGAACAGTTTTTGAGAAAATAGCCACCAAAATCAGAAATTGGCCGTTTTTCGGCGAAAATGGCCGCCATTTTGAAAAAAATGCGAAAATCAAAAAACAAAAAAATACCCCCGTCTTTGAATATTTTTAGGTATTTTTGTGCAAAATTTCAGAAAGATCCGATCGTAAACTTTAAAGATAAAAATGTGGACGGACGACGCCGACGACGGACGCAATGCCATGCCAATAGGTTATCGGACCATAGGTCCAGTAACCTAAAAATAAAAGTTATTTTAAAACTTTTGATTATCATGCTATATAAACACGGGGGTCAAGCGAACCTGAATTATTCGGAGGAACATTGGCGCCCCTGAAATATTGGGAGTGGGGGCGTGAGATATTCGGAGGAAAACGTGAAAGTGGGTTGCTTAAAAGCCGCAAATAACTCGACTTTGCTGTTTGAACAGACAAACCAATGCCACCATAGAGTATGGGATATAGTTCTGTATTTATTGCCAATATACAGGTTCCCTAGCTTTCCTAGTTTATTCACAATTATGTTCACCGATTCTGAACACCGATATAAATGAACCCACCGAGTCCAATCATACGTGGAAGTATTATGGTTTTGCACATATAACCACTCAAAAGTACATCAACTTCAAAGCATATCAATAGTAAAGTAGTACTAGAACATCGGCTTTTGATTGTAAGGTGTTTTATTATGTTTTTGTTTCACCTTAAGTGTTTTTTGGCCGGGGCATGATTTATTGGGAGGGGCAGTATTGATATTTTAAAAAATTAGCCCAAGGGCTAAGATAGGTTACCGGACAACTTTAGTTGAAACAGGACAGGTGAGATATGACGTTAAGATAAACCAATCATCTTCGTGAACTTCAATGTCATCATTAAGTGTGCAGCATATAACCTTGTATTCATGTACATGTATGTTCAAAATACAAATACAAGGTCTATCTACAAGTCTTTTGTCTATAAACGAAATTTACACATTTCTTGTTGGACGTGACACTGAGATATAGCACTCAATGTCATCTGACGTCAAGTTCAACGTCACCCAAAAAAGCCACATATATATGTGGTATACATGTATATGACCTCCAATTCCAGCTATACCTACAAACATTTTTTGGCTGTAGAGGCCAATTTACACACTCAAGGGGCCTTTTAAGCAATTCAAAGCACTCCATCTTTATACACAATGTCAGGGACCCCAATTAGCATGTTTTATAACAAAAATCTCAAAACTGATCAGATAAATTTGAAGGAAAACGACCAAAAATTAAATTTGGGGCCTATTCAGCCTAAATTTCTAGCCTTTTGAGCAATTCAAGGCACTTTATACACTATATACATATTTATACACATCATGTCAAAAACCCCAATTACAATGTTTTGAAATAAAAATCTCAAAAGTGATCAGACAGTTTTCGATTAAAGACAAACAAGGTGCAAATTTGGGCATTTTTCGACTCAAAAATGGCTGTTTTGACATTTCAAGGTCAAATTCAAGGTCACCACACAAGTCTTCATATATGACTTCCCATTTGAAAGTGCTAATTTCTAAGCTCTATCTTCAAGCATTCTATGAGTACAGTCTAGGCAGCTCCCATTATGAAGGAAAAAAGTGCCGAAATTTTTCAGTCACAAATTTTTTTCAAAGGGTGAAAAAAATTTTTTTGCCTAGAAATGGCCCAAAATGGATAGTAACGCAATTTGGGGCAAAAAATTTTTTTTTCGTCGACCCGTCAAAAATTCAAAATGGCCGCCACACGGAGACCAGCGATTCAAGGGCAACAAAACTTATACACATCATAAAGGTACATAGAGGGAATCTTCTGAAACGAAAATCTCAAAACTGATCAGACAGTTTTCGAGAAAAGACAGAAAAGCTGCAAATTTGGGCATTTTTCGACCCAAAAATGGCTATTTTGACCTTTCAAGGTCATCCAAGGTCAAATTCAAGGTCACCACACAAGTCGCCATATATGACTTCCCATTTGAAAGTGCCAATATCTAAGCTCTATCTTTAAGCGTTCTATGAGTACAGTCCCGGCAGCTCCCATTATGAAGGAAAAAAGTGCCGAAAATTTTCTAAGTCCAAAATTTTTTTCAAAGGGTGAAAAATTTTTTTTTGCCTAGAAATGGCCCGAAATGGATAGTAACGCGATTTGGGGCAAAAAAAATTTTTTTCGCCGACCCGTCAAAAATTCAAAATGGCCGCCACACGGAGACCGGCGATTCAAGGGCAACAAAACTTATACACATCATAAAGGTACATAAGGGGAATCTTTTGAAACAAAAATCTCAAAACTGATCAGACAGTTTTTGAGAAAATGGCCGCCAAAGTCCAAAATTGGCCATTTTTCGTCAAAAATGGCCGCCATTTTGAGAAAAATGCGAAAATCAAAAAACTAAAAAAAAACCCCCTCTTGAAATATTTTTAGGCATTTTTGTGCAAAATTTCAGAAAAATCCGCCTGTAAACTTTAAAGATACAGCTGTGGACGGACGACGGACGACGGACGACGGACGCCGGACGACGGACGGACGACGGACGCAACGTGACGGCAATAGGTTATCGGACCATAGGTCCGGTAACCTAAAAATACATAAATCATCGCGAATGTACTTATGTTGTGGTTTAAAAGGCTGTCTCACTTTAATAAATACATAATCCTCAGGACACACACTGATGGAGAAACAGGAGTATTCAGGAAGGAAGGTTTATTTTTCATGAATCTCCGAAAGATGCATGTACCTCCTCCCAATAAATCATGCCCTGGCCAAAAAACACATTGATATGACTTGGATGAGACAAATACACAATAAAACGCCTTACAATTGTAAGCCGATGTTCTATTATCACCTTACTTCAGAGATATGGTACTTTTGAGTGTTTACTGATGCATAACCAGAGTAATTCCATGTGTTATTAGTCCTGGCGGGTTCATTTCTATCGGTGTTCAGAATCGGTGAACATAATTGTGAATAAGCCAGGGAAGCTAATGAACTAATACATGTGTCAACAAATACATAACTATATCCCATACTCTATGGTGGCATTGCTTTGTCTGTTCACACATCGTAGGCGAGTTATTTTTGCGTCTTTTTAGCGACCTACTCTCACGTTTTCCTCCGAATATCTCACGCCCCCACTCCCTATAATTCAGGGGCGCCAATGTTCCTCCGAATAATTCAGGTACGCTTGACCCCCGTGATAAAGCAAAGTGCAATTTTTTGCAAAAATGAGTCAATGCCCAAATCAAGCAGGGTTCCATTATTGAACTACTGGTAGACGTCAAGGCCTAAAGATGCCTTGGAGGCATTTCGGAGTAGAGACTGACCTATAACATTTATAATATGCTTGCCATGAATGACATCCGTTTTGCTCTATGACACATCGTACTGAGATACCAAACAAACAAGCAAATCGCTAACTCAAAAAATTAGCCCAAAGGCTAAGATAGGTTACCGGACAATTTTAATTTGGCCATGGCAGCATTGGCAGGTAACAGACCTTTTACCAATCAAGGTTCGCATTGTAAACATATGACCTTGGGATTTACCAATCAAGGTCATCTGTATGAACTTCGATGTTACCATTACATGTACGTGTGCGGCATTTGATATTCTATATGTTGGGTGGAATCGTTTAGGCCGCTCAGGTCAATTTACACATTCCAAGTCAGACATTTGGCACTCAAGGTCATCTGACGTCAAGTTCAAGGTCATCATTAGTTGTGCCATATATGTCTTCCTATATGTTCATAATGCAAACAGGAGCCCTATCTGCAAGCATTTCAACTACAAAGGCAAATCTGGGCATTTTTTGACCCCAAAATGGCTGCTTTGACCTTTCAAGGTCATCCAAGGTCAAATTCAAGGTCACCACACAAGTCGCCATATATGACTTCCCATTTGAAAGTGCCAATTTCTAAGCTCTATCTTCAAGCGTTCTATGAGTACAGTCCTGACAGCTCCCATTATGAAGGAAAAAAGTGCCGAAAATTTTCCAAGTCCAAAATTTTTTTCAAAGGGTGAAAATTTTTTTTTGCCTAGAAATGGCCCAAAATGGATAGTAATGTTATTTGGGGCGAAAATTTTTTTTTTCGCCGACTCGTCAAAAATTCAAAATGGCCGCCACACTGAGATCGGCGATTCAAGGGCAACAAAACTTATACACGTCGCAGAGGTATATAAGAGGAATCTTTTTAAGCAAAAATCTCAAAACTGATCAGATAGTTTTTGAGAAAATACAGACCAGGTGCAAATTTGAGCGTTTTTCGACCCAAAAATGGCTGTTTTGACCTTTCAAGGTCATCCAAGGTCAAATTCAAGGTCACCACACAAGTCGCCATATATGACTTCCCATTTGAAAGTGCCAATTTCTAAGCTCTATCTTCAAGCGTTCTATGAGTACAGTCCGGACAGTTCCCATTATGAACGGAAAAAGTGCCGAAAATTTTCTGTCCAAAATTTTTTTCAAAGGGTGAAAATTTTTTTTTGCTCTAGAAATGGCCCAAAATGGATAGTAATGCGATCTGGGGCGAAAAAATTTTTTTTCGCCGACCCACCAAAAATTCAAAATGGCCGCCACACGAAAACCGGCAGATTTAGGGCAACCAAACTTATACATATCACAGAGGTATATGAGGGGAATCTTTTGAAACCAAAAACTCAAAACTGATCAGACAGTTTTTGAGAAAATGGCCGTCAAAGTCCAAAATTGAGCGTTTTTCGACAAAAACGGCCGCCATTTTGAAAAAAATGCGAAAATCAAAAAACAAAAAAATACCTCCTTCTCAAAATATTTTAAGGCATTTTTTGTGCAAAATTTCAGAAAGATTCGATCGTTAACTTTAAAGATAAAAATGTTAACGCCGGACGACGGACGCAACGCCATGCCAATAGGTTATCGGACCAAAGGTCCGGTAACCTAAAAAAATTAGCCCAAAGGCTAAGATAGGTTACCGGACAATTTTGGTTTGGCCATGGCAGCATTGGCAGGTAACAGACCTTGAGATTTACCAATCAAGGTTCGCAGTGTAAACATATGACCTTGGGATTTACCAATCAAGGTCATCCGTATGAACTTCGATGTAACCATTACATGTATTTGTGCGGCATTTGATATTCTATATGTTGGGTGGAATCGTTTAGGCCGCTCAGGTCAATTTACACATTCCAAGTCAGACATTTGGCACTCAAGGTCATCTGACGTCAAGTTCAAGGTTATCATTAGTTGTGCCATATATGTCTTCCTATATGTTCATAATGCAAACAGGAGCTCTATCTGCAAGCATTTCATCTACAAAGGCAAATCTGGGCATTTTTTGACCCCAAAATGGCTGTTTTGACCTTTCAAGGTCATCCAAGGTCAAATTCAAGGTCACCACACAAGTCGCCATATATGACTTCCGATTTGAAAGTGCCAATTTCTAAGCTCTATCTTCAAGCGTTCTATGAGTACAGTCCTGACAGCTCCCATTATGAAGGAAAAAAGTGCCGAAAATTTTCTAAGTCCAAAATTTTTTTCAAAGGGTGAAAATTTTTTTTTGCCTAGAAATGGCCCAAAATGGATAGTAATGTTATTTGGGGCGAAAATTTTTTTTTTCGCCGACTCGTCAAAAATTCAAAATGGCCGCCCCACTGAGATCGGCGATTCAAGGGCAACAAAACTTATACACGTCGCAGAGGTATATAAGAGGAATCTTTTTAAGCAAAAATCTCAAAACTGATCAGAGAGTTTTTGAGAAAATACAGACCAGGTGCAAATTTGAGCGTTTTTCGACCCAAAAATGGCTGTTTTGACCTTTCAAGGTCATCCAAGGTCAAATTCAAGGTCACCACACAAGTCGCCATATATGACTTCCCATTTGAAAGTGCCAATTTCTAAGCTCTATCTTCAAGCGTTCTATGAGTACAGTCCGGACAGCTCCCATTATGAAGGGAAAAAGTGCCGAAAATTTTCTAAGTCCAAAATTTTTTTCAAAGGGTGAAAATTTTTTTTTGCTCTAGAAATGGCCCAAAATGGATAGTAATGCGATCTGGGGCGAAAAAAATTTTTTTCGCCGACCCGCCAAAAATTCAAAATGGCCGCCACACGAAAACCGGCAGATTTAGGGCAACCAAACTTATGCATATCACAGAGGTATATGAGGGGAATCTTTTGAAACCAAAAACTCAAAACTGATCAGACAGTTTTTGAGAAAATGGCCGTCAAAGTCCAAAATTGAGCGTTTTTCGACAAAAACGGCCGCCATTTTGAAAAAAATGCGAAAATCAAAAAACAAAAAAATACCTCCTTCTCAAAATATTTTTAGGCATTTTTGTGCAAAATTTCAGAAAGATTCGATCGTTAACTTTAAAGATAAAAATGTTAACGCCGGACGGACGGACGGACGGACGGACGGACGGACGGACGGACGGACGGACGACGGACGCAACGCCATGCCAATAGGTTATCGGACCAAAGGTCCGGTAACCTAAAAATTCGGGTCATGGTTTGTTTTGCCTTACGATGCACTGTTTCTGAGATATCGAATAAAATGAAGAATGCCGACTCAGCAAAAAATTAGCCCAAAGGCTAAGATAGGTTACCGGACAATTTTGGTTTGGCCATGGCAGCATTGGCAGGTAACAGACCTTGAGATTTACCAATCAAGGTTCGCAGTGTAAACATATGACCTTGGGATTTACCAATCAAGGTCATCCGTATGAACTTCGATGTAACCATTACATGTATGTGTGCGGCATTTGATATTCTATATGTTGGGTGGAATCGTTTAGGCCGCTCAGGTCAATTTACACATTCCAAGTCAGACATTTGGCACTCAAGGTCATCTGACGTCAAGTTCAAGGTCATCATTAGTTGTGCCATATATGTCTTCCTATATGTTCATAATACAAACATGAGCTCTATCTGCAAGCATTTCATCTACAAAGGCAAATCTGGGCATTTTTTGACCCCAAAATGGCTGTTTTGACCTTTCAAGGTCATCCAAGGTCAAATTCAAGGTCACCACACAAGTCGCCATATATGACTTCCCATTTGAAAGTGCCAATTTCTAAGCTCTATCTTCAAGCGTTCTATGAGTGCAGTCCTGACAGCTCCCATTATGAAGGAAAAAAGTGCCGAAAATTTTCCAAGTCCAAAATTTTTTTCAAAGGGTGAAAATTTTTTTTTGCCTAGAAATGGCCCAAAATGGATAGTAATGTTATTTGGGGCGAAAAAAATTTTTTTCGCCGACTCGTCAAAAATTCAAAATGGCCACCACACTGAGATCGGCGATTCAAGGGCAACAAAACTTATACACGTCACAGAGGTATATAAGAGGAATCTTTTTAAGCAAAAATCTCAAAACTGATCAGAGAGTTTTTGAGAAAATACAGACCAGGTGCAAATTTGAGCGTTTTTCGACCCAAAAATGGCTGTTTTGACCTTTCAAGGTCATCCAAGGTCAAATTCAAGGTCACCACACAAGTCGCCATATATGACTTCCCATTTGAAAGTGCCAATTTCTAAGCTCTATCTTCAAGCGTTCTATGAGTACAGTCCGGACAGCTCCCATTACGAAGGGAAAAAGTGCCGAAAATTTTCTAAGTCCAAAATTTTTTTCAAAGGGTGAAAATTTTTTTTTGCTCTAGAAATGGCCCAAAATGGATAGTAATGCGATCTGGGGCGAAAAATTTTTTTTTCGCCGACCCGCCAAAAATTCAAAATGGCCACCACACGGAAACCGGCAGATTTAGGGCAACCAAACTTATACATATCACAGAGGTATATGAGGGGAATCTTTTGAAACCAAAAACTCAAAACTGATCAGACAGTTTTTGAGAAAATGGCCGTCAAAGTCCAAAATTGAGCGTTTTTCGACAAAAACGGCCGCCATTTTGAAAAAAATGCGAAAATCAAAAAACAAAAAAATACCTCCTTCTCAAAATATTTTTAGGCATTTTTGTGCAAAATTTCAGAAAGATTCGATCGTTAACTTTAAAGATAAAAATGTTAACGCCGGACGGACGGACGGACGGACGGACGACGGACGCAACGCCATGCCAATAGGTTATCGGACCAAAGGTCCGGTAACCTAAAAACTAATTCAGGTGAAGTCAAAATTCATCCTCAATACCCAAAACAAATGTTTGTCTAAGACGAAGAGTCAGAACGTAATGTCCGCTTCGCTCTACGATGAACCGTTTTCAAGATATCGTCGAAAACGAAAAATGCTGAGTCACCGAAAAAAACTAGACGTCAAGGCCTAAAGATGCCTTGGAGGCATTTCGGTGTGATGATTAATTTATAATATATACTAGATATCGACGAAAAAGAAAAATGCCGACTCGGCAAAAAAATTTCGGGTCAAGGTCAAAGTTCATCCATAATACCAATTAGACATGTTTGTCTAGGGCGACGAGTCCAAAAATAACGTCCGTTTCGCTCTACGAAGCACCGTTTCCGAGATATCGACGAAAACGAAAAATGCCGACTCGGCAAAAAAATTTCGGGTCAAGGTCAAAGTTCATCCATAATACCCTCTAGACATGTTTGTCTAGGACGACGAGTCCGAAAATAATGTCCGTTTCGCTCTACGAAGCACCGTTTCCGAGATATCGACGAAAACGAAAAATGCCGACTCGGCAAAAAAATTCAAGGTCAAGGTCAAAGTTCATCCATAATACCCCTCAGACATGTTTGTCTAGGGCGACGAGTCCGAAAATAACGTCCGTTTCGCTCTACGACACACCGTTTCCGAGATATCGACGAAAACGAAAAATGCCGACTCGGCAAAAAATTTTCGGGTCAAGCTCAAAGTTCATCCATAATACCCATTAGACATGTTTGTCTAGGGCGACGAGTCCGAAAATAACGTCCGTTTCGCTGTATGACACACCGTTTCCAAGATATCGACAAACCGAAAAATGCCGACTCGGCCAAAAAATTTTGGGTCAAGGTCAAAGTTCATCCATAATACCCATTAGACATGTTTGTCTAGGGCGACGAGTCCGAAAATAACGTCCGTTTCGCTCTACGACACACCGTTTCCAAGATATCGACGAAACCGAAAAATGCCGACTCGGCCAAAAAATTTTGGGTCAAGGTCAAAGTTCATCCATAATACCCTTAAGACATGTTTGTCTAGGGCGACGAGTCCGAAAATAACGTCTGTTTCGCTCTACGAAGCACCGTTTCCGAGATATCGACGAAAACGAAAAATGCCGACTCGGCAAAAAAATTTCGGGTCAAGGTCAAAGTTCATCCATAATACCCTCTAGACATGTTTGTCTAGGCGACGAGTCCGAAAAAAAATCTACGAAGCACCGTTTCCGAGATATCGATGAAAATGAAAAATGCCGACTCGGCAAAAAAATTCAAGGTCAAGGTCAAAGTTCATCCATAATACCCCACAGACATGTTTGTCTAGGGCGACGAGTCCGAAAATAACGTCCGTTTCGCTCTACGACACACCGTTTCCGAGATATCGACGAAAACGAAAAATGCCGACTCGGCAAAAAAATTTCGGGTCAAGGTCAAAGTTCATCCATAATACCCCTTAGACATGTTAGTCTAGGGCGATGAGTCTGAAAATAACGTCCGTTTCGCTCTACGACGCACCGTTTCCGAGATATCGACGAAAACGAAAAATGCCGACTCGGCAAAAAAAAATTGGGTCAAGGTCAATCTTCATCCATAATACCCCTTAGACATGTTTGTCTAGGGCGACGATTCCGAAAATAACGTCCGTTTCGCTCTACGAAGCACCGTTTCCGAGATATCGACGAAAACGAAAAATGCCGACTCGGCAAAAAAATTTCGGGTCAAGGTCAAAGTTCATCCATAATACCATCTAGACATGTTAGTCTAGGGCGACGAGTCCGAAAATAACGTCCGTTTCGCTCTACGACGCACCGTTTCCGAGATATCGACGAAAACGAAAAATGCCGACTCGGCAAAAAAATTCAAGGTCAAGGTCAAAGTTCATCCATAATACCCTTTAGACACGTTTGTCTAGGGGCGACGAGTCCGAAAATAACGTCCGTTTCGCTCTACGACGCACCGTTTCCGAGATATCGAGGAAAACGAAAAATGCCGACTCGGCAAAAAAATTCAAGGTCAAGGTCAAAGTTCATCCATAATACCCCTTAGACATGTTTGTCTAGGGCGACGAGTCCGAAAATAACGTCCGTTTCGCTCTACGACGCACCGTTTCCGAGATATGCAGGATGCCTCATGGATGACTCGGCAAAAAATTATTTTGACCTCTAGGTCAAAGGTCGTTTGACGTATCGATCCCAAAATCAATAGGGTTCTTCCCTGTTGATATATAAACCTCCGTGCAAAATTCTGCAACTATTGCCTGAATATTTTTCGAGTTATCGTCCGGAAACCAAGTTTCAAGATCAGCCTCGATTTCATCCTCAAGGACCTCACGGACCTCGGAGCCAGATCAAAAAAAAATATTACACCCTAGAGATGTTTGTCTAGGGCGACGAGTCCGAAAATAACGTCCGTTTCGCTCTACGATGCACGGTTTCTGAGATATGCAGGAAGCCTCAGGGATGAATCAGCAAAAAATTATTTCGACCTCTAGGTCAAAGGTCGTTTGACGGATCGATCCCAAAATCAATAGGGTTCTTCCCTGGTGGCATATGAACCTCCATGCAGAGTTCTGCAACTATTGCGTAAATATTTTTCCAGTTATCGTCCGGAAACCAAGTCTCAAAATTAGCCTTGATTTCATCCTCACGGACCTCACGGACCTCGGATCCTGCTCAAAAAGAATAGGGTTCTTCCACATATCATTTCTGACTTGTGGTGAAAATTTGACGAGGATCCGTCAAGGCAATCTAAAGTTATCGTCCGGAAACCAAAAGTGGCGGAAAAAAAAAAAAAAAAAAAAAAAAATTCTGCTAAAACCATAAATTTCTGCCGAAATGCCTTAATTAAGGTCAAGGTCAAAGGTCATCCCTAATACAATTTAGACATGTTTGTCTAGGGCAACGAGTCCGAAAATAATGTCTGTTTTGTTCTGATAATAACTCACCGTTTCCGAGATATCGATGAAAAAAGGAAAAATGCCGTCTCAGCGAAAAAATTTATGGTCGAAGTCAAAGGTCATCCCTAAAAACCGTTAAACATGTTTGTCAAGGGCGACAAGTCCGAAAATAACATTCGTTTCGTTCTACGAGGCATCGTTTCCGAGACATATGCAGGCAACCTCAAGGATGACTTGGCGAAAATTCTTCCGACCTTTCGGTCAAATGTCATTTGATGGATTGATCCTAAAATCGAAAGTGTTCTTCCCTGGTGATATATGAACCTCCATGCAAAGTTCTGCAGCCATTGCCTGTATACTTTTTGAATTATCAAGCGGAAACAAAGTCCAAAAATCGACATGGATTTCATCCTCAGGAACCTCACGGACCTCGGATCCGGCTCAAAAAGTATACACATCTATATAATATATCTGTGCAGTGGTGAAAATTTCAAGAGGATCCTATAAACACAGATCACATATGACCTGTTTATTCACAAAATAAGTGTGAACACTATATTATGATATAATATATTTGCATAAATGTATATATAATATTGTAACTCATATCAGCATAACATATTGTGACAAACAATGGAACTTTTTAAATGCAAGTCTGTTAATGTGGGAAACAATGGAAAGTGAATATCATTCACTTATTCAATTGAATTCATTCAATTCCTGCAGCATTAAACTTGTGTGAATCCGCTTATTCAGGTAAAAACAGTAATACCCTGATACAGTAATACATTTTTTTTTTGTGACATTGCGTACATGTACATCGTATCTCAAAATTGGCTACAATATAATATTTAGTGACATGCAGAGTAAAAAATAGTTCCCTCAATATTCAGTGCATACCACTGGCTTGTGTGTGTCATATTTCATAATTATACTGTAGCACACACTGAAAACTGAACACAAAATGTACCATGTAAATCCGCGAGGCACTAACTGAGCGATGGTTGTCAAGAAGTGTACACATAGTTGTATATCATCTATACATAGTATTTCACATTATTCTCATATGACAACAAAAAGATATTTCACTGCCAGTTTGCCACGCGAAATACCAAATCGCAACACGACACACAAATTCACTATGGCGATTTACACTGGTAAAAGTCTGATAAATAGTCTTGGTGAACTACTAATTCGCCATGGCGAATTACAT
Organism: Terebella lapidaria; assembly: GCA_949152475.1. Taxonomy (NCBI): domain Eukaryota; kingdom Metazoa; phylum Annelida; class Polychaeta; order Terebellida; family Terebellidae; genus Terebella; species Terebella lapidaria. Next base: position 9,802,120 of record OX424562.1, read on the forward strand.
TCTCATCATGTCATATCAGCAAAAAGATTCCGTAGATTCCAGACATACATCAGGAATGTAAATGGCAAATAATCTGCATGGACAAAATAACACAGATGTATCTGAAAGTATGCGTGAAAATATATGATTTAAATATGTCTCGTTGCGGGCCTAACAAACTTCATAACATGAAGTATACATCCCTAAGTATAACTCTAAAATGCTCAAAGAAATATACAAATCAAAATATTGTCTTTTTGCAATCATAACACATTTCACTCAAGAGAGTATAAGCAGGTATGTCATGTGTATAATTTATTATTAACACAGATTGTATACTGTAGTAATGTAATGAAGCTACCATTCATATATATATACATGTATATACATGTATTTACATGTATCTCTACCTAAACATATTACAAAATGCTTCTAAAACAGTAAATTTTACTACACAATGGTCATGATACATCTCATGTATATATATATATATAATTGTAAATAGTAAATATCCAGTATATATTGTATATAAAATTCAAGGCATCTCTGTGACAAACAATTATTCTAAGTTGTTCCCTGTTTCTCCTGATGTGACCTGATGATCTCGCGCCACTGGGCAAAGAGTTGTTCCTTAGGCGTGTTCCAGAGTGTCTCCAGCTGTTGCCAGCCTTGCTTGGCGGTGGTCAGCACGTACAGGTTGCTAGGGTCCTGGGAGAATGTGTACTCGCCCATGACGAGGGACGTCACGTAGCGGCCAGCCATGCACACCTTCAAGGCGTCAAACTCGGCTTCACTAAGCGACCGCTGGGAGAGGTACCCTGCTAGAATATGTCCCGGGACCATCAGCGGTGGCACGACCGTACTATGCACTGAGAAGTGGGTAATCATCACCGCCACGTCAAACACATAGTAGGAGTTTAGCGAGTCATTAAAGTCGATGATTCCATGGATGAAGTGTTCTCGGGATGCAGCAGGCAGGTTGTCCTGACCAGGCTTCTCTTGGACGATGATGTTTTGTTCATTCAAGTCCCCATGAATCACACCTAGGTATGGACAGAACAGGTTGTTAAATGCCCAGGAAATATAAGTTAAATGCACACAAAAACAAGCGGAATGAAAAAGTCATCATTTTATCGCTCACCTTGTTCAAATTGGCTGCACTTTGGGAGAATTTCTTTCTTGAAGGTTTCAATGACTGTGTTTGACAGTTCCCTTCTCTTGTCATCTCTCACGGCATAAACGAAATCCTGAACATCAGCAAAGTTGGCAAGATTCCAGATTGTTTTGTGGTTGTCGAGTGCTGGATGATTGTATCCCTGTGAACCACGAAAGTCAGTTCCAAGCAATAATTTATATATGTCTTGTGATCTAGATGTACCAGTAACAATTGAATACCCACAATATTGGTTTATATTCTACTATGCTATGCCTAGTGGTTGAAAGGCAGGCAGTTTGTTAGGAGAAACCTGGTGCGTTTGCTTTATACTGTACCTTGAGAGCAGAGTTGACTCGGGCTGTGTATGACCCAAGCTCATATAGAAGGTCCGGTGTGTATGTCACACTGTGGAAAATCTTTCCCGGAATGAACTCCAGCAGGCGTACAGAATGGATCTTGTATGGTCTGCTCCCATCAGCTGTTATTACAATGTAGAATCAAGTTAAATTAATCCATTGTGAATTTCCGGAGAATTTACCATGGCTATAGATTTTTACATTTAAATGACACGCTGTGTCCGTGTGGAGACTTACGACCATCCCCAGAGATTGGGGTCCCATCGTCCTCCTCTAGGAAGAGTTTCTCCAGGGACTTGTCCTCACCGTGTCTGTTAAGTACCGGCACAGGACAGTTGAAACCTTTCTCCTTCAACACTCGTTCCATACCATGCTCAGCCGCTGCCAAAATCACAAAGGTTTTGGATATTATTTGCTTGTCCACATACCATCTGGAGTTTGATTTTCTTTAATATGCAGCTCACAATGATGTACTACATGTAATTTCAAAAACTCTGTGGTATGAAAATAAATCTCATTTTTTGTTAACTTGAATCTATTATTCAACCATGATTTTCAACCTGGTCTTATAAAAGTACAATGACAGATCTTACCAACATGCTGCTTCTGTGAATCCATTGCATTGAGAACCTTGAACACGTAACCATGAGAACACAACTTGGGCACATGAGGATTGTCCCATTCCGGTTTGACGGTGACGCGGTAATTCCGATCATCGTAACTGTTCTGTTCAGTGATGCTGTCCACTGTCATACCGTACAGATCCTGGATCAGTCGGATCACTGTCTGTTGAGAGACCAGCGGCTTGAGGAGCTGGCCGGGCTCCAGCAGTGTGTCTGCCGACACAGAATCCGACACTGGAGCATTGTTGTTCACTATAGATGTCATTTTGCTGGGATGTCGCTCTGCACGAATAAACAAATCATCTATATTAAAACTCTCATTGAGGGAAATACATGAGACCCAAGATTGAAGACAATCAGTGGTGTTTTTGTTTTTAAATGAGGAAAAAACAGATTAGTCAGACATGTTAGCTAATGATAAAAAATTTGTGAACACAGTATGTTACTTTCAGTATGTGATCTAAAAATCCAGTATGTAATGTCAGAATTGTTCAGGTCCTAATGCTTAATAAAAGACTGTTTACTGTGTCATGAGAAAGAGTGTATGCATTATATGTGTAGTGCATTTTTATATCCTCCATATGAAAAAGACAGCAACAGCTTGCACTGACCAATTCTTTCCCATAACAATGCTTGGTCTTTCACAATCTAAAGAGAACTAAAACTCAATATCCACCAGGTAAGATGTAGGTTCATTATATTATAAAGATAAACAAAAAAATATTTAGCCATTTCTTGTTTTCTTCAAGCAAATCAACATCTGTTACCTACAGTCACAGGTGCTCACATTATTCTTATACAGGGAATCTATATATGAATACATGAATATTTTTTACTTGAAAATTAATGTTGTTACATTTCTTTGACAATGCATCATTATTATTGAAGATATCAATGCAACAATGATCCCAGCACAGAAGAGAATTTATTGGCTCATGGCCCAAGGAGCTTTGAGGTATAATGTAAATTACCTCCACAATACCCCCCCCCCCCCCCCCCCCCTAATACATTACCCCTGCACACTTACCGAATAAATCAATTCATTTACCAGGTGTACAATGTATTCCATGTTTGGAAGATATTGACATGCATAATTCATGATATCAAATTACAAATTCTTGATTTGGGCAATATTATCCAAATACACATATGTCAGGTTTGTTTGGTGGGTTTGAATGCAATTGATTGATTTGGTTCACATACATGCAGCCTAGATAGTAGCTATGATGTAGTCTACCATGATGCTTAATCATGATTTCAAACAAGACCGAAGGCTGGCCACTTGCCTTATTGTGCCATATAATCTAAAGCAACGATACTAACCAGATAACAGAATATGTCTATGTCACTATGATTAACTTAGGGCAGCCAGCAACACGCCTCACAATGCTAGTCGATATACTACAAATATCATAGCGGATATCACACAGTACTCAAGTCATGTAGCCTAATAATTCAGCTGTTCTTTAGCCCTAATGCATGATTTGAGCTGCAACTCAAGGGTTCTAATTGTTTTCTCACGTTGCCTCCTTAATTGACAGTAGTGAATTAGCACCTTTTCATGGGAGGCGGCAGAGCGTTACAAAAAATAATCGTGGCACTCTCGCTTGATATCGATTAGTTTAGCCCGTCACATCACTGCGTTGACAATGCTCCCCGGAAAAAGCTTGACAACCGCAAAGAAATTGAACTCAATAAAAAAACAATTTCCATATATTCTTGTATTTCTAGTAACGTGGAGCGTCATTATGCTTGTATTCCTACAGTCTAGTTCATCATAAAAACATAATATTTCAAAAAGAATCCCAAATACTGTTTGTGCTTACCGAACGTTAGCATAAAGTGACAGTAGGTTTAGTGAGGGTAGTCGTAGCCTACAGGGACCAGTGCTCGTACAATCAATGACACAATCAATGTATGGCAGACACATTTTTTTTATGATTCTCCAGACATAAGGACGGATAGAAGTAGATTTACATGGAAACAAATAATTCCAAATTCATACCATGTCAGCAGCTCATATGACACACTTTATTGAATGTACGAGCACTCAACTTTGCGAGCACTGGTCCTAGTAAGAGCACTGGTCACCACACTGTATGCCCACCAAGGAAAGCTTCGATATTTAAGGTAGTCCGCTCCAAACAGTGAAGGGAGGGGGCTAGCCCTATATATGACTCGAGTTTATCCTACATTGGACTCCGCAGGATAAGAAAATTAAAGTCCTAGTATATGGCTAGAGGGGGCCAAAGAGTTTTTTTTTAAATATATAACTGTGGCGATTTTGCCCTAAGCACGCGGCAGGTGATTGTAAACATAAAAGCCATTTATGTGGCCTTTCTGTACTTGGCCTTGTTTTGACATGCTCCGTTCGAGCGTGCGTTGCCACGGCGACGTATTGTAATTTACGCTCCAGTAAACTATAACAATGGATCGATTTAACCTCGCGTGCGTCCTACAGTTTGTGGTGTATTATATATACACTGGAAGCGACTCGTTCGAGGAGATTGTCCAAGATCGAGACTAGGACGCACACGAGGCTCGCCATGAGCTTTGTGTTCCCTGGGTCTGAGTAGTGGGCTCCTAGAGCCCTGGGGACGATTTCCGTGGGGAGGCCCGGGCTGGGAGAGACGAGTTGCTGACTCGGGGGCCTTCGGCCCTGTGGATCGCCAGCTCTCTCCCTTCCCGGGACATGTGACAGAGGCTCTGGCCAGCATGTCGGACTGTACGGGGTTCCGTCCCCGAGGCAGACCGCGGCTCGCCAGGCCCCGCCAGTTAACACCGTGGTGATGAACCAGTTTCTGAACGGTGTCCGTAGGCCTGGGAGTGTCGGGTGGGCTGTTACCTGGTTACCGTTAATGATGAAGTAGTTACCGTGTCCGCCGCGACCTCCGGTGAGCGGCCCTGCCGCGAGGATCCGGAATAGCGGATGCGCGTCCGCAAGGACTCGGATGAGAGAGGACTATCCTCGAGGATCCCGAAGAGCGGACGGTAGTCAATAACTTTACATTGGTGCCGTGACCAGGATCAGTCCGACAGTGTTCCATCGCAGCCTACCGTCACAGTGTTGTCGCCTCCTTAGTCCCTGGGGATCGCCCGCTCCTCAAGGACGTCTCGAAAAAATGACGAGAGCGAAAGAGAAGGCCAAAGATAAGGCCGATGAATCCAAGGGGAGGGATAAGGGTGGAAGTGTCGCGGACCACACCCGGTCACGCGACAGCCCCCGTGAGACGTCTCCGGACGACTCCGGCGGCCGGAAGGAACGCGCGGAAACCTCCGTGGACAAGACCCCGTCCGCGGAGACGACTCCGGCGTCCCTGGCTCCGTCTTCGGACGTAGAGTCGGGCCCCGCGGGGCCGCAGCAGGAGTTGCCGTCAAGGCCGGACCTTGACGTGTTAGGCGCGGTGGGTGGAGCTGGCAACGGCTCTACGCCGCGCCCGCCCGCGCCCAGAACAGATCCGTGGCAATCGGCACCCTTCCATAAGACGCCTTCGAGCGTCCGGAATCGAGCGCCGATGCATGCGGGTCCTTCTGGACGAGCGGACCAGTCTTACCAGATGCCGCACCCGGCCGGGTGGGCTCCCTCGCGGGCCTCTGGCATGGGTTCTGGTCGGTCCGCACCGGGCAGTGTGGTGGATCAGCTCACCGACGCACTTGGTGAGCTGGCTCCCCTCGGGCGCTATGACCGCGCCCGGTCGCCCCATCAGGGACGATCAGACCGGCGGAACCGCTCCCCTTCTCCGCTGTCACAAGGCAACTCGGGGCCTTTGACGGAGAGGGAGAGGTGGCTGATTTCCGAGGCGCTTGTACTGTTCAAGCGGAATCAGCTGCATTCGAGCGTTGACCCGTCGGTCACCCTAAGTCCGGGGATGTCTGGGCCAGTAGCCCCTCCCCAAGTCCTGCCGAGTCCGCAGGCGCCAGTGGCCCCCGCAATGGGACCCGCGCCTGCCCCGCGGCTCGGAGGCACCACGTTGGCGACCGCGTCGACCGTTCCGACGGTTGGAGCGCAAGCCGCGTGGTCGACTTACCCTGGCACGTACAGTGTGTCGGACGGGCAGTGGCAACAGGCGGCTTCGGCCCCAAGCTTTGCCGCCCCTTCTGGAGCCTACCCAGTAGGTTCGATGGGAGCCCCGCCCGCACCTAGCCAGAGTGGGTTTTCAGCGGGAATGATCCCGGCGGCAAACGTGAGCTTCCCTGCTCCTATGTCCGCGGCGTCGATGTTTGCTCCGGCAGACTCCGCCGCAGGCGTGGGAAGCGCGCGGAACTTGCCGCAGTACACGGACGACCCCGGAGCCGGGACCGCACGTCGGGCGCGTAACAAACGCGATGACGGGCCCGACCACTCTTCGTGGCGGAAACGGTTCAACGGGGATAACGCCGACTTGGAGGACTACTTGCTCCAGGTATGGCGTACCGCCGTGTACGAAGGATGGTCCCAGCCTGAGGCTGGACACGTCCTCGCGGGGAGCCTGGAAGGGAAAGCTCTCCGCGTGATGCCGTGTCTGCCGGTAGGAACAGTGACGTTCGGCGAGGTTGCTCGTCAACTTCGCCTGCTGTTCCCGCCGACGACCAATCGGCGGCAGTCTGAACGAGAGTTCAAGGCGCGTATCCGCCAGCCGACTGAGTCCGTGACAGACTATGCGTACAGCTTACGCATACTCGGCCGGAGAGCTTTTCCGGACATGGACTCCAGACGGTTTGAGACGATGCTGATCGATCAGTTCATCGATGGCCAGCCTTACCACCTAGCGTACGGGCTGGCCACCCATGAAAAGCGATCGATGGAGGAGGCGATAGACTCCGCGCTTGCGCTTGAGATGGCTGTCCGTCCGAGACAGTTGCCTCCAGCCTCGGCTCCGGCCCCGGCTGTACCCGCGCAGGTGGCGACTCCTCCTCCGGTCAAGGCATCGCAGGTAACCCCGTGGCAGGACCCGGTCGTCCGGGAACCCGCCAGGGAACCTACCCAGCAGTGGGTTAGTGCGCCGGCACCTTCTACAGGGGCGCCCGCACATGCGGCACCGGTCGCCGCGCCGCACTCGCCTTCGGACGAGTGCGACATAGAGGAATACGACCTCGGCGCCGCGCAGATGATTGCGCACTGCGCCGGGCTCGAAGCTCCGGGAGCCGCAGAATGTTGCGCGTTCACCTCCGGACCAGCTCAGAACCGTCCCTGCTACTTCTGCGGAAAGCAGGGACACTTTTGGCTGAAGTGTCCGGAGTTGTTGGAACGCCTGCGGTCGCGCGGATACCAGGGAGCTCTCCCTGGCCCGCAACGGAGGAATTCCTTCCGGTCTGGTCCTCCGGGACAGCAGAATCGGAACCCGCGGCAGGGAAACTAGATCCGGACGTGGTGGCGACCAACACTGCGTCCGGGGATAGTTGTTCGGTGGCAAACAATGCCGCCCCACCCGCTGATGAGCAGGACGGACCCCAAGTGGATATGACTTCTCCGGAAGTAGTCCTTGGAGACCAGTCTAGCTCCTCCGCGGCTGAGGCGGATGGCGAGGACTCCGTAGATGAGCCCAGCGCGTGCGAAAGGTATCGCCCGACCTGCGCGCTGGTGAGGGACCCCTGCTGGTACCTGCCCCTGTCCTTCGGACGGGAGCCGGTCCGGTTCCTCATAGACTCAGGCTCGGAGGTGACCCTCGTGGCCGCCGGAACGTTTAGGAAGGAGCCCGCACTCCGCAACCTTGAGTTGCGAGATCCCGGACCATACAAGCTCTACGGAGCGGGAGACAACCGCATCCGTATCCATGGCATCATCGATCTGCCTATTACCCTTGGGGACAAGGTGTATCTGACAGAGGCGATCGTGGCGGATATCGGAGCGGCCGGGATAATTGGGATGAATTTCCTACGGGTCCACCGGGTGATTGCCAACTTTAGCGCTGGCGAGTTCCGGATGGGAGAGGACACACACTTCCTCTTCCGCTCGGGCCCGATGCATTCATTCCAGATGCGGACATCGCGCACTGTAGTAGTGCCGCCGATGAGTGAGATGATCATCGAGACGAGGCCGCGGCGTCCCCGCATGCCCCTCGATGGTCGTCCGTGTATAGTGCAACCCGTGAGCAGTTTCGCCGCAGGAACTGGGCTCGTGCTGGGTGGGGCCCTGGTCATGTCCAACCCCCGCGCGATGCCCATCCTTGTGGTGAATCCTACGGATGCTCCGATTGTACTGAAGCGCGGATGCATAGCAGCTACTGCTATTCCCGCGGCTTCGAGTCGTGTCATCCCCGACGATCCGGTCTGCCGCGCTGCGTGCGCGGCGGCGGCCGCCGGAGATGATCCGTTCACCCTGCCGGACCATTTGGAATCTCGGGTTCCGAAGGACCGGCTGGATGAAGAGCAGCGCCAAGCGCTCCGCAGACTGCTGCGGCAGTATGCGGATGTGTTCATGGGTCCTGATGGTGCGGTTGGCAAGACTGACGTCGCCAAGCACCGCATCGACCTCGTGGACGAGCGTCCTCTCAAGCAGCGTCTTCGTCGGGCAGCAATAGTGCACCAAGAGGTCATAGACCAGGAGGTGCAAAAGATGCTCGACTTGGACATCATCGAACCCAGTGACAGCCCTTGGGCCAGTCCGGTGGTTATGGTGAAGAAGAAGGACGGCTCGTGGAGGTTCTGCGTGGACTATCGGAAACTCAACGATGCCACGCGGAAGGACTCATATCCTCTCCCGCACATTGAGGATACCTTCGATGCCCTGGCCGGGTCGCACTATTTCTGTGCTCTGGATCTGGCCTCCGGGTATTGGCAGGTGGAGATGGAGGAGAGTGATCGGGCGAAGACTGCCTTCGTTACCAAGAACGGGCTCTACCAATTCAAGGTAATGCCGTTCGGGCTCTGTAACGCACCAGCGACGTTCGAGCGCCTCATGGAGATGGTACTCAAAGGGTTCCTCTGGAAGCGATGTATGGTCTACATCGACGATGTCGTCGTGTATGGCCGGTCGTTCGAGGAAACCCTCACCAACCTCCAGATGGTGCTCCATCGCATCCGCGGAGCAGGGCTTAAATTGAAGCCAAGTAAGTGCGAGCTATTCGCGCAGGAAATCCTGTACTTGGGCTTCATGGTAACGGGCACCGGAGTGAGACCAGACCCCGCAAAGGTGGCGGCCGTGCAGAAATGGCCTCCGCCATGTAACGTGGCGGACGTGAGGTCCTTCTTGGGCTTCGCGAGCTACCACCGCAGGTTTATTCGCGGCTTTGCGGAGATCGCGCGTCCCCTTACTATCCTCACGGAAAAGGGCGCCGATTTTGTTTGGTCCGCCGAGCAGGCTAACGCCTTCTCGGGACTCCGGCAGGCCTTGGTAGTGGCCCCGGTGCTGCGGCACCCTCGTCCGGACTGCGAGTTCATCCTGGACACCGACGCGAGTAACTTCGCGCTTGGCGGTGTCCTCTCGCAGATCGTGGATGGGCAAGAGCGGGTAGTAGCTTATGCGAGTGTGGCCTTGAGCCGCTCTCAAATGAACTACTGCACCACTCATCGCGAGTTGCTCGCGGTGGTTACGATGACCAAGCGTTTCCGGCACTATTTGTTGGGACGCCATTTCCGCTTGCGGACTGATCATAGTTCGCTGAGATGGCTCCTCAACTATAGTGAGGCCGACGGCTTGGTGGCGCGGTGGCTCGTCAAACTCCAAGAGTATGACATGCAGATAGAGCACCGCGCTGGTAAGTTGCACGGCAACGCGGACGGCCTGTCCCGTTGTCATAAGTGCAAGAATCCGGGTTGTGCAGGGATGGCACCATTCCAGCAAGCCGCGGATTCGTCCTCAGACTCGGAATTGGACGTTCCGGGGAGACCGCAGGCCGCCGCCCCCTCTAACAACACGGCGGCCGGAGCGTCTAGGGCTCATCTCCGCGCGCGGACCCGCCGATATCGGCGAGGGCGTCCCGCATATGAAGCGGAGGTGCGGCTCAGCTCCAGCGAGTCTTCCTCGAGTCCGGCGGTGTACTCCTCGTGGGTACCCTCGTCCTCTGGAGAGTCTGAGTATGAGCGGTCCTTGCCCCCTGTGGTGATGGCCGCTGCGGCGCAGCCGGACGCGACGGATGAGGAGCCTAATTACTTGGGTGGCTACTCTCCGGCGCAGATAGCGGCGACGCAGAGAGCTGACAGAGCTCTGGCACCGGTAATCACAGCCCTTGAGGCCGGCCAGAAGCCCTCGAAGGATGAGCGGAAGACCTACAGGGAGGAGACCTTGTCTCTAGTATCTCAGTGGGAACGACTCTCCTTGAGGGATGGCCTCTTATACCGGCGCTATGAGCCACCGACCCCACTGCCTCCAATATGGCAGTTGGTGCTTCCGGCGGAGCTGCGGAAAGAAGTACTCCACCAGTTGCATGACCTCCGGGTGACCGGTCACTTGGGAATCCGGAGGACCGTCCATAGGCTACAACAGCGCTTTCATTGGCCTGGTAGCGGCTTGGACGTGCAACGGTGGTGCGCAGCCTGCCCTCGGTGTCAAGCTCGCAAAGGAGTCCCGACTCCTGGCCGCCACCCCTTAACCACGGTTAAGGCGGGCGCGCCGTTTGATCGGATAGCTCTGGATATACTGGATACCCACCGGGTCACCCCGCGCGGTTTCCGGTACATCTTGGTGATATCCGACTATTTTACCAAGTATACCGACGCCTACCCACTGCGCCGCCAGACTGCGGACGAGGTAGCTCGGTTATTGGTGAATAGATGGGTGGTGTACCATGGGGTACCTAAACAGGTACATTCGGATCAGGGCACGCAATTTGAGAGCAACCTGTTCCGGAACCTAGCACAGATGCTAGGGAGTACCAAGGTGCGTACCACCCCCTACAGGCCCCAGTCTGATGGCCAGGTCGAACGCTTTAATCGATCGGTCCTCAACATGCTGGCAGCCTTTGTGAATGATCGTGCGAATGATTGGGATGACCACCTCCCGTATGTCTTAATGGCGTACAGGTCGTCGGTCCACTCTTCGACCGGAGTTACTCCGCACGCGATGTTGTACGGCCGGGAGTTAAATTTGCCCGTGGATATTATGTATCCAACTGCGGCAGAGACCGGCGCAGTACCCCAGTGCGGTCCGGAGTACGTGGAGTGGATTCGCCGCGCCCTGGCGAACGCCCATGATTTCGCGCGCGCGCGCCTGGACAAGTCTGCCCTCCGGCAGAAGCGAGGCTATGACGCCCATGCTAAGGGTAGGCCAGCTTTTGCGGAAGGCGACAAGGTGCGCTACTATTATCCGCCGCTTAAGCAAGGCAATAAATTTGCTAAGCCGTGGATAGGCCCGTTTACCGTACTGAAACAGGTGACAGATGTGGACTACCGGATCCGGAGGGATTCCGATCCGGACAGGGTTCTGGTTGTCCATATCGATAATCTGAAGAAGTACGAGGGCCCGCTTGTCATGGATCCGCTAATTCAAGATGCGGAACCGGATGATGCTCCCGTATGGGATCCGTCCGGTCAGCATCCGCGGACTCCGGACGAGCGTGTGCGCCGTATGGTGGGCCTCCCGGACCTCTCTGACCCGTCAGATGATGGGCTGGGTGGCTATCAGCCAGATGACGGCGATCCGCAGGTACCTCCACTCCCTCCAGTACCTGCGGATGACGGGCGGCCACGCCGGAAACCACGTGCGCCAGCCCGGTATGGGTGGGAATAACCTTCCGCCCATGCGGATGCGTCTGCGGTACCCGTCGATCATACTACGGACGGGTTTTAGGTCGTTCCGTGAGAGTCCGCACGACTTACCTCCGCGGGTGGCTACTTTGTGGCCATCTTCGGAGTTGAGGTCCGCGGAGACTTTCATGTCGTAACGCCGCCGCTCCGCATCCGCCCTCCTGTAGTTTCTAGCGCCAGGGACGTGCGGATGGCCGGTCCGCACCTTGTGGACGGCTGTCCGGCGTAATCCGTACAACGGTTACGCTGGCCGGACGAATTTACTGATTCGGCCGGACGCCCCTGGTCCCGGGACAACCTCTTATATGGCCAGACTGGGGTTGGGATTTACGTCCGCTACGGGAGAAGCGTCTACCCACGGATTTGGGGAACTGGCTCTGGACGCGGGGATAGTGTCCGCAGATGAGGACTGATGTCCGCGGTTCGTCCGCGTGACTCGTCCGGCGTCCGCGGCGCTTTAAGATGACGCACTTCGGTGTAGTTATCCCCCGTGAGCCACTACTGTAATTGCGGTTATAGTAGATTAAGGTTTCTTACGGCAGGAAACCGACTATCCATTATGATAATGGAGCGGTTGTTAAGTCCGCGTGTGCGGACCAGCCGCGGCAGCGGGTGACGCTCGTTCTCGTCCGGATCGTACCTTACAATACGCGGTCCGGCCGGAATGACCGGAACCCCGGCCTCCTTCTAAGAAGGGGGTCGTATATTACATGCGCAACACTTGTGGTGGCTTCTAATTCCAATTTCATCTTCATTGGATAAGGGCAATACGCCGTACAATGGTAGACGTCCGGCCTGGACTCCGTCCGCGGGCAGCCCCGGACGTCCGCCGGCTATTGCTTTCACCATCTTTGGGCGCCTCTAGATTGGGCGCCGGTATGAAGGGTTCGCCCCCTAACCAGTGCGGTTATGGACCATGCCGGCTCCGCGTCTAAATCTATTGGCTCCGCGCTCCGGTAGTCGTTTGAGGAGGCTCTGGGCTGGACCGGGCACCACTCCGCGGCCGGGCAGTACGTCGGGGTTGCTAGTGGGCGCTTTGCAAACGCCCATAGGGCGCCCGATTGTCTGTCCGGACGTCATGGGTATGTCCGATCGCCCTGTAAGCGTGCCAGCGGCTATGGGGAGTGATTTTGTTTATTTTCCATCTCAGTTATTATTTATGGGAGGATTATAAGCCACAAGTGTGCGGCATGTCTCTGGAGAATTCTGTTCTTGCTCATTTACTGATACAAAGTGAGACAAGTATGTGAAATTTCCTTTCCGGTGCAATAGGGAGTAAGAAATCGGGAGATTTCTGCTTTCGCGAGAGGGGTGTAAGGGATTGCGCTAATTTTGACAGTGACGGATTGCTGTGATATTTGAAAAGACTGGAGAACGGCAATTTATTGTTGTTTTCGTCTGACATATTCGTACAAGCCACAAGTTAGTGGTTACTGTCAATTTTATGCCCAATTTCTACCTTGCTTTGGTGATTAATTTCACGTCATTTACCGCCAGTGCGGAAGCTTTAGCTAATGACTGATCTTAATTACTGTAGTTATTTGCGAGGTCCCCCGGGATAGAAATGCGTTTCTACCCGTATACCTGGTTTGATTTGGAGTCACCGGAGGGAAATGACTGCCTCCGCATGAGTTTTATGGTGTTTGTATGTTGGTACGGCAGTGTGTCAGTATGACCGGGGACAGAGTTTTGCAGCGACACCGCGTGCATTGCTGCACGTGTAGTATAGCTGTCATTTGTTACATGTATATATATGTAAAAATGTCGTTCTCGGATTTTCATTAATCTCCAGATGTGTAGCACATGTGTTTTGTGCCATCCGCATTTCGTCCGCCGATGCGGCGCTGGATTCCGCGGGATCCGCGTGTCCGGTGTTCGAGATGCGGGTGATTTTGTCAGTTGTAAACTCCCCATGCGGGCCGTGCTGAAGACGTGCGGGCGGGCGGGCGGCTGCATGAAAGTGCAGACGTCCGTCCATCTGCGTGTCTGTACACAGGCCTGTGCGGGTTGCAGTATACAGATACTGGCAGTCGATGCGGCTTGCCGCGTTGGCTTTGATAGCTGTCTGCGACAGCTGTCCGCAGGTGTATGTGTGTCTGTTAGATGTACATATGTCATGCGGGCGTGCCGGAGTCGCTTCCGCGGCTCCGCCCTGCCTCAGACCCGTTCTGCGGATCTGAGGAGCCGGCCGGCAGGGCGGTCGGCAACATTTTAGAGGTACTATCACTTTTGATCACTCGGTGTGTCGTTTTACAAAATTTCTAAATTTAAAGTCTAACCTTAAAGATATTCCAAAGACTCGACACACCGTCCTTTTATAATGGATGACCTTTCAAGGTCATCACACGGTTTTGGACCACCTCGGTCAAAATTTTAGCTTGTTTATGAGGATTTATTCAAAATTGCAAAGCGCGTTATAGTTTACTCCATAAGTCCGGGGGTAGTTCCCCATTCTTCAAAAAGGGACTCTTAAAGTCCTAGTGTTTGCGCCGTGACTTCCGGGCGTTGCCATCGTGCCTTCTTCCGGCCCCCGCCATGCGAAGCCTTCGTCGGGTTTCGAGCATTTTGGGCGCGGGCGGAACATGTTGGGGACCAACATTGTAAGAAGGGGGTAATGTGGCGATTTTGCCCTAAGCACGCGGCAGGTGATTGTAAACATAAAAGCCATTTATGTGGCCTTTCTGTACTTGGCCTTGTTTTGACATGCTCCGTTCGAGCGTGCGTTGCCACGGCGACGTATTGTAATTTACGCTCCAGTAAACTATAACAATGGATCGATTTAACCTCGCGTGCGTCCTACAGTTTGTGGTGTATTATATATACACTGGAAGCGACTCGTTCGAGGAGATTGTCCAAGATCGAGACTAGGACGCACACGAGGCTCGCCATGAGCTTTGTGTTCCCTGGGTCTGAGTAGTGGGCTCCTAGAGCCCTGGGGACGATTTCCGTGGGGAGGCCCGGGCTGGGAGAGACGAGTTGCTGACTCGGGGGCCTTCGGCCCTGTGGATCGCCAGCTCTCTCCCTTCCCGGGACATGTGACAGAGGCTCTGGCCAGCATGTCGGACTGTACGGGGTTCCGTCCCCGAGGCAGACCGCGGCTCGCCAGGCCCCGCCAGTTAACACCGTGGTGATGAACCAGTTTCTGAACGGTGTCCGTAGGCCTGGGAGTGTCGGGTGGGCTGTTACCTGGTTACCGTTAATGATGAAGTAGTTACCGTGTCCGCCGCGACCTCTGGTGAGCGGCCCTGCCGCGAGGATCCGGAATAGCGGATGCGCGTCCGCAAGGACTCGGATGAGAGAGGACTATCCTCGAGGATCCCGAAGAGCGGACGGTAGTCAATAACTTTACATAACTATGTCAACATAATCTAGAGCTTCAACATGACATATTTTATAGAGTAACTGTTCAGCATCCTGAAACTAAAAAGAAAATAGGGGGTCACCGTATCCGTTCGCATGGAAAACACGATGCAAGATGTGAATATGGACGAAAAAATGTGCAGAAATGCCATAATTTACGTCATTTTAGGTAAATGTGTGTGATTTTGATCGAATATGTAGAAGAAACGAGCACGATGACCCCCTGTTTTCTTTTCAGTATTAGGATGCTGATCATTTATTCTATAAAATATGTCATTTTGAAGAGAAAATATTCAAGAAATGACTTTTAAACTTTTACTCTTCGTTACCTCACTGTTTGTAGCGGACTACGTTAAACATTATTATGTGATTATGATATGATAATTATATCACATTATATCACAGTTCTTTACTATAGCCTATATTCTTAAATCCAATACCGCATATAGTCGCCCAGCATTTGCACTTGTTTTGAAATAAGCGTACAACAGCTTTGGGGCGCCATCTATTGTCAATACAAAATACTAAGTTTGTAAACATAGCACGTGCTTGAAAATGAGTTGTGTTCTAGAAAACGATGTATATTTGAATCTGGAAAGAATAAAATACGTTATAAAAAATATAATACATTTCATCGAGGATTATAGATGGATTATTGACGCATATGTTTCGGTAATATGTTTTTTTTTATGCTGTTCGACACTGCTTTAGTCTTAAAATCCTCCAATATCGCTCAACGCGGCACGGTGAGCCTGATAAGGGCAAATTATAGTAATTAAATTGACCATTGATTCAACTCAATGTTAAATGGCCTCATTTTGTTGGTCCACAAACACCTTTCTAAAAAAAAAAATCCCAACCTAACCACTATGCTAGTTTTATCAAATTATTGATGTATTGTACATCGCGTGATAAGAATCAGAATGAATATAATTTGACAACAGTCAACACATGGGATTTTTTTGCTATTCTGCCTCTAGTTGCGGTGATGACATCACAGACCGTACAGAGTGACTGGCAGGAACTATTCTGCCTTGAATGGACCCACGGTGAAAATACCCGAAATTATGGGTGATAATGGCCATGCAAACCCCCTTTGCTTCCCCAGCTCCTGAGAAGAACAACAACAAGATATTGCCTTGAAAACTGGTGTCACGTACATTTCCTACCCCCGTACAATTTTTACTGACCTGGCAAAAAATGCCTCATGGAGCATGTGCGGAAATATCCGCGCACGCTCACAAGAGTCAATTACGATGTAAACAACCTGTCGAAAATCGACCAAACCAAGTTTCATTGGACAAGTCTTTCACAAATATATAACTTATATATAAATTACTTATACGTAAATTACTATTATATTTATTCAAATACGGTGTCAAAGAGACTGACAACGTACTTGAATAAATATAATGGTACCTGATGATAATTTCAGTTGCCCTGTCTCATACACGAAATTATACAGATATCACGAGTCAGCATTTAATTTCGTTACTGTAGCACATCTGGAGAAGACATACTGATTATCATGATTATCGAACGTTTGGAATATGGAATATATCATATTGTTTTACTTGATCAATCTTTTATATGAGCATTGGTCAATGATACTCTTTATTCAACTTCATTCAACTTCATCGTTGTCACACTTTAACTTTCAAATTGGCACTTGTGGTCGTGACACATGCATGTCATGTAATGTAATTAGGCCTGAGCGTAACACTTGGGCTTTGATGTAAGTGTGAATATGGTAATTAATTAATTTAGTATGGAGGGTAAAACATGTATGGCCATGTCCGTACAATTTTTACCTGCCATACAATATTATTCTGCAAAGGTAGACCCCTAGATACAGTATGGAAGGTTGAATGTTCGTCCTGATCGACTCGCCTGTTCACAGTTAGGCCTATGCAAGTCAGTTGCTAGCGGGGGTAGTAATTGTATTTCAGCAATTTCAGCACGCATCGCGGCGTACTCAAAATACCCACCGTTCGCGAATGCGTGAAAATCGCAGGTCAGTAAAAATGGTACGGGGGTAAAAAATGTACGTGACACCGGGTCATTATTTCCCAGCAGTGTATTCTTTCAGATGAAAATACACTCGTACAGAAATCTGGCATAAAAAAAATACAAGGTGGTGTTTCAAAAAGGTTTCCCATTAAATTGCCTAAGTGAGGTGAACGCTCGCTGATTGGCTAAATGGGTTACTGTATTGTGCCCATTAGGACACACTTACGATGTAGTAACCCGTTCAGCCAATCAACGAGCGTTCACCTCACTTAGGCATTTTAACGAGAAACTGTTGTGAGATATCACCTCATATATTTTTTTATGCCAGATTTCTTAACAAGTGTATATTCATCTGAAAGAACACACATACTACTGGGAAATAATGACCCGTTTTCAAGGCACTATCCTGTTAACGTTCTTCTCAGGAGCTGAGGAAGCAAAAGGGTTTGGCATGGCCATCAGCATCATTAATTAGGCATCCCGATTGAAAATAGGGAGGCCTTATGTTTTTTTTTGTTTTTTTCCGCTGTTTGGTTTCTGGACGATAACTTCAGTTTGCCTCGAAGTATCCTTGCCAAACTTTCACCACTGGTCGGAAATTATATGTGGAAGAACCCTATTGTTTTTGAGCCGGATCCGAGGTCCATGAAGTCCATGAGGATGAAATAAAGGTTGATTTTTTGACACTTGATACGATAATATTCATGCCATGGCGGCAAATCATTGCATAGAGGTTCATATACCACCAGAGAAGAACCCTATTGATTTTGGGATCAATCCATCAAACAACCTTCAACCTAGAGCTTGAAAGAATTTTTGCTGATTCATCGCTTGAATGCCTTGTGATAAGCAATGTCCAGCAGACAATCCCACTGACTGATTACCTGTGCATGTCCAGCAAACAGTAAACTTGCCTATCAGACTGCCACTGATCTACACAACCTGTAGTTAAATACATCACCTGTTCAATCAGTTCAGTAAGTGATAAGGCAATACCCCCCCCCTCCCCCCCTCCCTCACTTGTGATAAGCAATGTCCAGCAGACAATCCCACTGACTGATTACCTGTGCATGTCCAGCAAACAGTAAACTTGCCTATCAGACTGCCACTGATCTACACAACCTGTAGTTAAATACATCACCTGTTCAATCAGTTCAGCAAGTGATAAGGCAATACCCCCCCTCCCCCCCTCCCCCACTTGTGATAAGCAATGTCCAGCAGACAATCCCACTGACTGATTACCTGTGCATGTCCAGCAAACAGTAAACTTGCCTATCAGACTGCCACTGATCTACACAACCTGTAGTTAAATACATCACCTGTTCAATCAGTTCAGTAAGTGATAAGGCAATACCCCCCCTCCCCCCCTCCCCCACTTGTGATAAGCAATGTCCAGCAGACAATCCCACTGACTGATTACCTGTGCATGTCCAGCAAACAGTAAACTTGCCTATCAGACTGCCACTGATCTACACAACCTGTAGTTAAATACATCACCTGTTCAATCAGTTCAGTAAGTGATAAGGCAATACCCCCCCTCCCCCCCTCCCCCACTTGTGATAAGCAATGTCCAGCAGACAATCCCACTGACTGATTACCTGTGCATGTCCAGCAAACAGTAAACTTGCCTATCAGACTGCCACTGATCTACACAACCTGTAGTTAAATACATCACCTGTTCAATCAGTTCAGCAAGTGATAAGGCAATATCCCGAGCCCCACCTCCCCCACCCCCACTGTCGGCCAGTCTAATCTGCATATAAATGTAGCAATGTATCAGTGACTTGTATGCACCCCCCCCCCCCCCCCCTCTTCTGTCCCCTCACCCCAGTTTACTATACTAACACCAACAGGTTGGAACAGTGCCCTCCTTACCTTCCTAAAGAAAACTAGACGTAAAGGCCTAGAGGCCTTGGGGGCATTTCGATACACAACACAATCACAGGTGAACTGTCAATTACTGACAACTCTGCAACCAAAATGATTACGTAGATACATCCATTTCACAAGACAATGGTTTCTGATATAAAAATTAAAATAAACGAGATATGGCCGAAAATGAAAAATTCCTACTCAGCAAAAAAACACTTTGGCTCAGGGACAAGTTCACCCAACATACCCCCAAGACATGTTTGTCTAGTGTCACGAGTCCGAAAATAACGTCCGTTTCACTCTACGATGCACCGTTTCCGAGATACGGCCGAAAATGAACAATGCCGACTCAGCGAAAAAAAAAATTTGACCCAGGGTGAAGTACACCCAAGATACACCTAAGACATGTTTGCCTAGTGTCACGAGTCCCAAAATAACGTCCATTTTGCTCTACGATGCACCGTTTCCGAGATATGGCCGAAAATGAAAAACGCCGACTCAGCGAAAAAAAAAATTTGGCCCAGGGCCAAGTTCACCCAAGATACACCTAAGACATGTTTGCCTAGTGTCACGAGTCTGAAAATAACGTGGGTTTTGCTCTACGGCGCACCGTTTCCGAGATATGACCGGAAATGAAAAACGCCGACTCAGCAAAAAAAAAAAATGGCCCAAGGCCAAGTTCACCCAAGATTCACTTAAGACATGTTTGCCTAGTGTCACGAGTCCGAAAATAACGTGGGTTTTGCTCTACGGCGCACCGTTTCCGAGATATGGCCGAAAATGAAAAACGCCGACTCAGCAAGAAAAAATTTGGCCCAAGGCCAAGTTCACCAATGATACACCTAAGACATGTTTGCCTAGTGTCACGAGTCCGAAAATAACGTTCGTTTCGCTCTACGACGCACCGTTTCCGAGGGCCAAGTTCACCCAACATACCCCTAAGGCATGTTTGTCTGGTGTCACGAGTCCGAAAATAACTTCCGTTTCGCTCTACGATGCGCCGTTTCTGAGATATGCAATGAGCCTCAAGGATGACTCAACAACATTTTGTTTTCGGCCCCTGGGTCAAAGGTCGTTTGAGGGATTGACCCCATAGTCGATAGGGTTCCTCTGCAACACTATATCAACATATATCGTCCCCCTAAAGCAAAAATGGCGTAACTCATTTTTGGTGGTTTTGAGATAATCAGTTTAAAAGGTTTCTTGCCCTTAAATTCCAAGTAAAAGCTTCCAAATTCAGAGACCTGTTGCATAAATTACCAAGTATAATACCACTGTAGTTCAATTACTATCAATGTTATTCTTACTTTCAAGAAAATGACTAGTTAACTAAGATTAGCATGACTTACGCCAACGATGCTCTCATTGACAACTTGCTGGACAAAATCACTAATGCAATTTTGGCGTATCTCACGAAGGTCCTAAAGCACAAATGGCGTAACTCCACAGCTGAATGCAATTTTGGCATAAGTCAATACCCACTAGTGACGTTTTTGGCGTAAGTCACCATGCACAAACACTAGAACAGTTTTGGCATAACTCAAGATCAAAATGGCGTAAGTCAAGCCTCGAGATACGCCAATATGTTATAGGCTTCTAGTTATTTTATGGTGCTGATTACAACCAGGAGTGATATACGAGCAGGTAGTGGACATGTCAAGCATTACTTTGGTATGTCTCATTGAGTTACGCCAAAAATCGAGTTACGCCATTTTTGCTTTAGGGGGACGATATGTCAAGTTTCAGAATGGTAGCACAAGTA
Source organism: Terebella lapidaria (assembly GCA_949152475.1). Classification (NCBI taxonomy): domain Eukaryota; kingdom Metazoa; phylum Annelida; class Polychaeta; order Terebellida; family Terebellidae; genus Terebella; species Terebella lapidaria. The sequence goes on from OX424562.1 coordinate 9,822,901, forward strand.
CTTTTTGAGTTATCATCCGGAAACCATTTGACACAAAATTCATCCTCACGGACCAACCGGACTTCGGATCCGGCTCCAAAACAATAGGGTACATCAATGTAATATATGTGATAACTGGTGAAAATTTCTCGAAGATTTGTCAAGGCGTTCTTGAATTATCGGCCGGAAACCGAAAAGTGAAAAAAAAAAAGAAAAAAAAAATTCTGACAAAACCATAAGGACATTTCGTGCTGAAATGCCCTAACAATAGGTGGTTATGTAATAATGAGCCAAGCTGAAGATAACAGCTTTGAAGGTCTGCCTGGGCCTTGGTTGCCAGTCAATTGTATTCAGCTTAAAGTGATGTTGGCAGGAAAACTATTTTTTCCAAATCAATTACATATATGCCTGTGGTCTCAGAATAATAGGTTACAAAACAAACTTTGCTTGATCAAATGGATAAATCAAGCATTTGACAGTACTAGCAGCCGCTTTTTTTTGTTTTGTGCGCCACTCAGAGTTACCTCTGACTTAACCTAGTTCACGCTCGATTGGCTTGAACATACACGAGTAAGCTGGAATCGCACTGCGTCACGGTATACAAAGCACCGAGAATGGCGGTAATGTAAACAAACTCAAAATATCTCCACCAGAAACTCGCAACGAAATCTATTAGAAAGGGGCGTCTGTTTGGGCATACAAGTGCAGATAAATTAATTTTTATGTTTTCTTCGTTCGATCAGAAAGATATGGAAAAATCCATAACTTACTGCCAATATCACTTTAAACAGCACTGTGTTTATCTGGTTGAAACTGCATCCTTTGTTTTGTTTTCCAGCTGTATTTCACATGCAGTGACCAAATTATCATTGTTTTACTTAGCCAGAACCCAGAATAAGTTCCTTTTTGCTTGTATTATGAATGTAGAAATTTTCATTTGAACATCTGTCATGTCTCTACATTTAATACTTATTGAGATGTCCTTGAAATATCATTAAAAGAAAACATGACAGGCGATTCTTTAAAAGCATATTGTTTTACATTTGGCAATAGTACATGAAGAATATTATGGAAGCCAGGAACACACTGAATAAGTATACTCTGATGGCAAATATCGGATGTGCATTTGTCTAGTGAGCAACTGCTATAAATTGAACTCTCACTTCCACCTGTGTTCAATAATCTTGGTATATGTATTATAATTTCAGTTAAGTTTTACCATTAGAAAAGAAAAGAAAAATTGGGGGATGCCACAAAGCCTATAGGCTTTTATGTCTAGTTTCGGGTATTTTCATCCCCTACCCATTCAAGGCAGAATAGCAAAAAATCCCATGTGTCGTCAAATATATTCATGCTTATCACGCGATGTCCAATACGTCGAGTGATAAAATTAGCATAGTGGTTAGGCTGAGATTTTTTTTAGGAATGTGCTATGGACCACCAGAGTAAGACCATATAACACTGAGTGGAATGGCCAATTCAATCACTACAATATACCCATAAATCATGACAAAGGTCCGTTCCGAGGCATTCTCGCCAGCAAGTGGCTCGAGTCAGTCTGCTTCGGACATTCTGGCCTGCCTCAGTTCGATTCAGACATTAGATGAACCACGGCCAGACTATGTAGTATGACGTAGTATGAGCATGATGAGTATGGAAAAATGTTCCCAATCGAAAATTATTGGGATTATGTCAGTTTAGAAGTGCACTTTCGGTATTACTAGAAATGTCCACCTTCCAATTCTTGGACACTGATAACAGGCCAGTTTGAGGCAGCCTCCGCGTCGCTCAGGTTGTTAACAGGCATCACCAGCCACACACGCGCACAGCCTTAATTGCCACCACAGTTATGGTTCGTTCCAGCACGGCACATTTCTAGAATAGGCCTAACTTATTGATGAATTTGAGTATCACTATTCTGGTATTATATTCCAGCAATCACACTGTGCAACTGATGCAAGTATGGCTAACCTGCGAAAGCTTTACTAGATTTAGTAAATGTATAATATAACTTGAAATCCACTGGATTTGTATTTTCACAAAGATTTTGACTGTCACATTATCGTAAATGCTCCTATGAAATGAATAGTATGATGTCAGTCATTTGATATTGCAGGATTACTTTTTACGAAGTCTCCCTGACCGTCTTCCAAGAACATGGCAAGATGCGCTTACGGACATGGAACCTGAAGTTTTGGCATCGCTGCTAAACAGTAAAACGTGGACAGCCCGGTATGATCTCATTGTCACTGATGACCTATACTGCCAAGGTATCAGTGGATTTACTCCAAGTCTTCACAAATTAAAAAGTGTGTAAATTTGTATAATTTCTGAATAGCCAAATAATTGACATCACATTATGTTCCAGAAAAGCCTGGCCGCTCTCGTTGTTGGCATTCAGATCCTTCGCCACTGGATTTTGTCTGAAAAGAGAACCACAGCAATGCACGATTGACTCATTGAAGGCGCTATTGTGTGGTCAACATACACCTCATAATCACAAAGGTTCACAAGCAAAAGTTCAACGATGAAAGTTTTGTCAGAAATTTTCGTTTCTGTTTTTATCTTTATTTTAGCTGATATAGCTCATATTGTTGATATACCTTACAGTTGAGTCCGCTGTGGAGGGTGCTGCTGAAATCGTTGATGGTCAATACTTGAACCTTGAACACTGCTACAGACGGCACGTCAAACCCAAGAAACAGCACGAGATACAGAGTCTTGGGAAGGTAACCATGGCAACTTACACTCTAATTCATCTATTTAAAAGTTCAGCAGTAATTCTGTGGTGCAAAACAGTGTGCACTGTTATCATGTGAAAGTTATTTTGTTTTGTGCATGTCCACTGATTCTAGTAAGTTGAGTAGCTTGCAAGGATGTCTGTGTGTCACTCGCCAGACCCTGAGTGCGCTGTGTGCGGTTTGCTCGTGTCATCACGTGGTCGATGTTGGAGCCGGTCAAGGTCACCTCTCCCGTCTGCTGACCTTCGGGTATAAGGTCAAGGTCACCACAGTGGAGGCCGCTGGCTGCCACGCCCCTAAAGCCCAGAAATTTGACAGGTCAGAAAAATGATACTTCGCGCTTGTTATAGACACTGGTTGACTGGTTATGATTTTGTGAACATTGTCTCTATGTTTAATGTATTTTCTGTCTGCAGAGAAGTGAAACGGGACATTCAGATTGGAAGAGTGCACAAAAACAAGGTAAAGATCATAGTATCGTAATGTGAAGAATTTATGCATTCACATATTTATGCATTTTGTTGCTTACATATGTCATCTAGTAACGTGGACAGGACCTTCCTTTTTTGCCAGAAGTCGAATTCCACCCCAAGCAGTGATATACCAACTCCAGATCTGTTGTACGAAGACCCACAGCACATCATAGCTACCATCGACCCATCAATACCCATGGAACAGTTTCTGGAGACTCTCAAATTGACCAAGCCTTGTGGCCCTGTAGATGAATCCAGTGATGATTCAGGACTTCCCACCAGCCAAGCCTCTGTGAAAGCCTCTAGTTCTGCAGGGATTGACACTTCACCTGGCCACTCCATGTGGCACGGTGACCTTGGCAGTGACCTTGATGCTTCCCCGCAGTTTATCTTGAATGGGCTGCATGCTTGCGGAGACCTTACGCCGACTGCTCTCCGTGTCTTCGAACAGTGTCCGGCTGCCGTCGGTTTGTCGTCTGTCGGCTGTTGCTACATGAAGCTCTCCACAGATCGGTAAAGTAGCAGGGGCGCTGAAGACTGCGGAGGGAGATTGCTCTTTGCAGAAACACTGAGTACATGAATAAGCCACATTATAATACATTTTTCTATATACTAATACACACATCTTGTTTTACTTAAGGCATGTAGCATCAACTGTTTAACACTTGTCGAATATCAAGACATTTGTTTAGGATGGTTACCAGTACATAACTATGTGTCCATAACTTTATGAGGCCATAACTTTATGAGGCCCCTGTGCATACAGGGAGACCGCAGCCAACGATTCAGCTTGTGTTGGGTACCCGATGAGTGGTTACGTCCGACAGATTCCCCAGCACGGACTCAGCTACGAGGCTCTGGAGATGGCTTGCCACTTCATCGACTGTTATCACGACCGTCTCACAGGTGAGGGGTGAAGGTATGACATGTGATAAGTGGCTCTTAACACCGAAGAGGGATCAGAGAAAGAATTTGTTGAAACATAACATCGTGTTGTATGTTGTATCTGTGTTGCATGATGTGTTGCCTGTTCCATGTTAGAAAATCTTTGATATATTTCAGAGAACTCCCCAAGCCTGCGTTCCCATAGTTACCGGGCTGCACTACAGGAAGTGATCGCTGACAAACGTCCAGACTTCAAACACGGCTGCATCAAGCTAACTCTCAAACATGTCCATGAGCGATCCTTCCAGGAGTGAGTTGGGATCACTCTAAGAAAACCTTCAGTTTTGTGAAGCGAACCCCAAAAACGTGACTCCTATTTGAGCTTTAGATCAGTTTTCCCACAAGTACATCACTTCATTTTGAGTACATTCTCCCTGTGTCGGAACAGTTACGCGAGCGCAGCGCTGAAGCGTCTATCCATGGACCCCAGTCTGAGTGAGGAGCAGTTAGTACGGGCGGAGTCACGTCTAGCGCAGTGGCGTGATGTCGTAGCGTTCTACACACTGAGACTGTCACTGGCACCGATACTCGAAACGCTGGTGCTGTTGGACCGTGTGCTTTACCTCAGTGAAAAAGGCTTGTATCAAGTTACCGAGTTAGATAGTAGTGTTGTGGTATGGATTGATCAATTTTGTCACTTCACTTGGCTAAAACAAAGCTTTACTCTAAAATAGTCGTTAGTTTTTGATTGAAAATGAATTGCTTGTGTTAATAAGTTATATATTATACTTTTATAGGTGTTCATTGCTGTTTGTGTCCAGTGTTTGACCCGAAATTATCGCCGAGGAATTTTGTTCTGCTTGCTGTGAAGAATCATCCATGTGGAAATCGGCGAGAGAAAGATGTTTCATGACATCGAGATACCTTCGAGTCTACCTTCCAAATGACAATACCTGCAAATGTTTTTCTACACAAACTGTGATATTTGAAAGAATAGTGAAGTGTGCATTATTTTATCGGATGGGAGCATTCACCAAAATTTAGAATATCTCTTTATTAGAAAACGTTTTTGGTCAACTACATGATGATGGTATACTGTATTTGCCTGGTGTTACATCTTCGAAATCAGATAGCTGCTGAAAGCTTGCACTGTACACAAAATATGCGTGGGGTGTATGTGATGAGTATTGCCAGTCTTGAATAAAATACTGAATCATCAAGTTTTATTGATTTATTTCTCAAATGTTTCTCGGGAATTGAACGATGAGTAGCAAAAACCTCTGTTTTTATGGTGGGTTAACACGATATTACGCAACACTTTGTGTGTTGCCGTTCCTCTGCCCCTTGCTGGATACATTTCCAGCAACAAAATACTAATTTTGCAGACACATTTATTCAAAACAAACAGATTCTTATCCAATTCCTACACAAGTGTTAAAATTGCCTTGTTTCACAATGATTATTGAAAATCACAAAAGGTTTGAGACCATGATTTTGAGCAAATAGGAATACCTTTTTGGAAACATAAGGAAGTGCACTTAAGAAACTTTGGAATGTAACAAAGCTAGATATACAAAACACTGATTCAGTAAAGAAAAGCGATAAACTACTACTAAATTTATCTTATACTACTGAAAAAATTAACAAATGTATATTTGCATATACACATGTATCTAGTAATTAACGAACATATCCTGGCTGGCTGGCATTCAAACAAATTTCGATATTACAAACGACCAAGCAATGTTGAAAAAAAAAATCTGCATCTAAAATGATACAACACACATGTTGGGCATCCCATTTACAGAGCAAGTTTAGAGCTTTTGGAATTTTTTACTCGTGATATAGGAGCAACAAATGCATCATCATTGACTGTACAACGTTCAGGTTTATAAATAACAAAATGTACACATGATTCGCTAGCGACATTTTCTTCAAAATATTCAATGACTATGTACACATTGGCAGATGAAATTGTACACAACAGAAACGTAATGGACCTCGTATCAACCTGAGGAAATCATATGTACACTGGGGAATATTTGTACATGAATCCGTTTGTAGCATCAAAATAAAACGTCTAATGTCCACAACCACTAGAAGAACATTTCAATTTCCAACTGGCCTTGGTATCGTGAGTTTCATTTGTTGAACTGAAATACCCAAAAGTCAAGATAAGCCACCGTCATAATTATGATTCGCATCACCAGTATCTTAAAGGATCACTTTTATGACACTTTTGACAAATTCGTATAATTCTATGCCTGCTCTGAATATATAATAAACACAGTTTATAGTCCCTTAACACACTGTATTTTTGTTTTGTGAACTTACCAACAGCTAGTCACTGCATGGATGTAAAGTTCGATGCAACCGGTAGCAAAATTTTTTCAACTAATAAATGTTTGTGCAATTCCCTTACAATCAGTACTCAGTTTGACCATGATCATGTGACATTCATTATTCTACACTGGATATTTGCCCTTGAAGTACATGTACCTTGTGTATCATATCTTTCATGGGTGAAACACACCTGCTTTGCATCAAACTTCCTGGATGAGGCATAAGCTTCACACAGGGCGAGTGCCTGTCACTCTCAAACAGTAATATCTTGAAACGGTCCAAGAAAGTAACTAGATAAACCTCCCAATACAATCGATTGAGATATTGCAACTATTAAACTATTACTATAGTGTGCCCTTTGGCAGATGTCATATGACCTATAGCCATTGGTCTGTACACACAGGACACAACAAGACTCAAGACACTGGTCTTTAGCTTTTCTGTGATAAAATCTTACAAATTTGTAAGTGCATTGCGTATTGTTCTCGAATAATGGTCCGTGGAAAAAAAAAAACCCAGTAAAACATACTTGTGCAATTGTCAAAGCACTCTAATACACGCATTGTTATCTTCTTTTGTGTTGAACCTTCCTCCACACACTGAAGTAGTCACATATCAGTATTTCAAATTATGCATTCAACTGGAAACCACTAAAATAATTCTCACTAAGATCACTTACATCATGTAACTAGCACATAGGAGAAGAGATGAAAGACAAATCATTCATAAAAAATCTTGCATATTTTACACCATAATCTCAAAATAATCTATAAAAATATCTGATTGTGCAGATTGCTGGTGACAGTTAAAAGAACTAACAAATTTGATGCTTTAAGTAGCAGTCCCAAATATAGTAAAACAGTCGTCTGATCAGCTGGACAGCATGTCTGCGGAAGAGGTGCTGGTCTCTAGCTCTGAGGAACTGGTCAGATCGTCCAGCCCACTCCGAGTCTGCGCCCCAAAGAAGGTCACTTGTGCAGTTGGACGACTAGGTGAGTACGGGAAGGACGATGTGGCTTCGAGCAGTCGACGTTTCCGAAGGTCAGTCCAGGAGTCGGTCAGCCCGCGCTGTCCACTGTAGCAGGTATCAATGTCAGGTTCCTGTACGGACCCATTACACAAGTCCTGCCCCAGGGACTGGAGCTTCTTCTGGAGGTCGGAAATCTCGTCCACGATCAGTCGCTCTAGAAGCCCAGGGATGTTTGGGCCGCCGCCGACTATCTGGACCGGTGTGAGCCAGCGTAGGTAGCAAGCCGCCCAGAGGTCGAGGTGACAGACACGCCACTGTGGGCTGAGGACTGGGGGCGGGGTCTGCGGTGCAGTGTCTTCCAGGTCCAAGTCGATGAAGCAGTCGGATGGTTTCTCCTTGTAGTACTTGGACAGGATGCGGATCTGTCGCTGAGGCTCTCGGCGTGTCGGCGTCTCTTCCTGACCTGTGTCTGGGGTATTGGGTTCTGCCTTGTACAGTGGATTGCGGAGGAGACCCAAATCTTCTCGTGAGTACTGCTTGCTCCAGTCCCACACATTGAGTAGGGTGTTTTTGACCTGCTTGTCGCCGAGACGTGAGAACCGGTCCTCAGACTCTGGGTCACTTTGGGTGCTCAACATCTCATGCTGTGAGTTGAAGAGGAAGTTGCCGAAGAGGCCAGAACATACAGCATCCCATAGAGCGATGAGGAATGTCTCCGAGAACTGGAAGGCTTGCGGGATCTGTCGCATGATTTGCCAGACGCAGTCCAGGAACAGCAGCAGTACAGGACACTGGAGCAGTAACAAGTGAGGATTTGTTACATGTCGTACATATACTGGAGATCAGAGTAATCGAGTAAAACATAAATGAACAAGTATTTAAGGAATATTGCTATATATTCTGACCTGTCTATCGTCCTGGTCGGGCTGTGACACGAGGCTGTAGCGGTCCTTGAAGCGGTGGCCGAGAGCGACCCACTCCCGCTCCACCAGACTCTGGAAACCGACAATCGTTCGCGTGTGTGGATCGAGGATGATCTGTACCAATGACGTCAGCAGTGGAGCCATGTCCCGCGCCCCGTCGTGTTCTACCAACAAGGTCAGCCTCGATGAGCTTATTTGTTCATTACATGTATGGTTATATACAAATCTGGAGTGAACTGCTGTGTTTTGTGTAAATCACAAAAATTACAAAATTCATCTCATGTTTACATGTAGCACTACCGTAATTATTTCTATAAAATTACAAAATTCATCTCATGTTTACATGTAACACTAATTATTTTTATGAATATTTAAGATCAGAATACCACTGACACTGCCGTTTCCCTACCTTTGATGACAACGCTGACACGGCGCAGCCGTTTGTTGATGTCAAACGAGTCTCCCGTCATGAGCAGAGCGATGCGTTCTGTGACGCGTAGACATGACGACACATGTGCCAGCCACTTGGTCGAGTCCACCGCACCCAGCCACGAGCCATCTGAGTGCTCAACGTCCTTCACTGTCACTGAAACAGGGCACGAGTATTCCTAGATCACACACATTTCAAGAAATCACATTAATATCTCAATGGATCAGGACTATTTCAGGTGTACTATAAAACACTTGATGGGAGCGTACCTGACATGCAGATGTCACGCAGTTTGTCAAAGCTGTGTTTGATGTCCTTGATGCCAGGAAGACGCAGACTGTCGTCCAGGTCGGCGGCCGAGGTCATGGGGAAGGTCTCGTGGACGTCGTAGACGAGAGGTTTTTTCTGCTCCGGGTGGATCTGCTTAAGGCACTCCAGATAACTGTAGAGAAAGTACTCAAGTCAGAACCTTACCGTGGAGTGTTTGACGGGATACAGGTCACCGATTAAATATGATACTTGGGGACTTTGAGAGTGACATTGATAACGGACCTGTTCTCAACATCCTGTGCGTGGATGTTGTTGAGTAGTGGGAAGGTCATGCGAATAAGTGATGCTCCATTCGTGTGTGAGTAGCTCCAAGCCTAGAATATGAACACTAGAGCAGTCAGATTACATGTACCAGGTGTTTGATGTCTGTCTGTAGCAGTAGGACTTCTCAGGTCCAACTCACCGGGTATCCGTAGTTCTCAAAGCTGTGGAAAGCTCGGCGCACTTTGTCCCCAGACAGCGCAGATGGAACGACAAAGTATTTTGGCATGCTGCTCGTGGGAGAAGACAGGATATTAGATTAGAACAGCCAGTTTCATAGGAAAAGCAAACCCAATGTTGAAATATGTCATTAACATCTTTCCATAATGTAGTTAGATCGTCAAAATCTATGTTCGCTTAATTAGTTGAAACAAAAATTGGTAGGCATCAAATAATATGAATAAAGATTGACTCAAAGTTTATCAGAAAATTTATTCCCAATGAACAACTAAGCATCCCGTGAAGTAGCTTTGAGTTAGATGAGTTATTACTGTACTGACAACTGTGAATCCTGGAAGTTTTCGTTGCAGTCTGTGACTTTGAAGGACTTGGCGTGAAGTCGAGTGATCTCGCGCTCCCACGAGGCTCGTTCATGGAACTCAGGGATATTTGGGGACTCATCTGGATCTGAGCACAAACATAATGCGAATTTCAATCCAGATGCAATAAAATTATCCCACATCTGTACAATTGAGAATACACCACCAAAAATGTAAGCATCAGCGGTGGTAATGACATTGAGTATTTTGTTTGACGTGACGGCAGCTTATGCAAGCTATACATTTACTAGTATTTCACATACCGACTGTGGTGTTCCCTCTGTAAGAGAACGCAAACTGCCGATCCACTTTGTCAATATTTGAGAAATGTGCGATTGCATCTGCGACCTGTGTAGTGAATGTGTAAATGATGGAAATTATCAGTGTAGTTCCTACGAAAAATCTTCATGTCTGATTATGAATTGAAAGATTCAGTATTTCAAAAGCCATGAAAAAACCTATCAAGTTTTATTACCTTGTTTGCACTGTCTCGTGAACAACATTCTAAACTGAACTGGTGAATTCGAAAGTTCTGCAATCAAAATATTACCGGTAACTTATTAAGTTAATTCCAAGCCACGTTTTTCACAGAATGTAAACAACAAATCAAGTCGCTATACGCTACAAAATGGTGTACATGCACCCATGTGAGTGTATGGTTTACCTTGCAGTGTATTTCTATTTTCTTGAGGGTAGAACGATCTGAGTGTTTGCCAGCCACGAGTCGCTTTCTTCTGCCTCGGGAAACTATGAAATCAAACACATTTGTCAAAATATAGAAAAAGAACTAAATGAGAAAAGCTCTTCACAGACAACCAAAACTGAGAGGTGAAGAAAAGAACCTGAACATGTTGTACATGTATACAAAATAGGCAGGAGTTAGGAATGAAAACTAAAAGAACTCACTACCGTTTGACTATGATTGTGATTCTGACATTGAATACAGTCTAGGAGAGTCCGGAACTTACCCTGATATGCAGCGTCCACGTTGTTAAGGAGTATGTCATCCTCACCATACAGCTTGTTTCTCCACACACGACAAGACTGAGGTCAAACATATCAGCGTCCGTCAGTTACCGAATGTTGTAACAAATCATCATTAAAATGAACAGACAACACACAAGATACATTTTTCTCGAGACACTAGAGCATTCAGCTGGTCACCATCTTCTTACCACATGGTTGTTGGTTGATGCGTCTTGGTTGACGGGGATGAAGGTAATTCGGAAATTTGTGACACAAAGCGATCCCATCGCTCCTTGCTTACAATCGCTGAACGGGACGTAGCGCATTACTCGAGCGGCTCGGCCTACCTCAATCTCCCCTACCAATCAAATATGGCACAAATCACAATTGTACTCTATATACATATATATATATATATATATATATATATATATATATATATATATATATATATATATATATATATATATGATTGCTACAATGTACATATAACTACACATCTCATCATTCAAATTGACAATATAATATCCATTTGTGGATTTCACCTGGCAGGTAATCTGGAGCAAGTTGTGTGAAGACATCGTCAGGGATTGTCAGTGTGTCTCGTTTCAGTGTTCCTGACATCGAAGCCATCGACAGCCGGTCATCGTCAAACTGCAAGCCAGGAAGATTGACACATATCATATCTGATGTGACTCACAAAATGGTTGTGTTTTCAAGTAAAGGTTACATTTCCTTCTTAAATTTTTTTCTGTTCATAATTTTCATCTTGATATGAAAACAGGGATGGCTGTTAAACTTTCAAAGTGCTGTGATATTTTATAATACATGTACATGTATCAGAAGCTTCCAAGTTTCTAAAACTATCTGGTTGAACCAGAAATACATAAGACCAACTCACTGATCTCACTATATTCATCATTGTAGTAATTTATCCATGGGTCATCAAACTATTCTCAACCAGTAGCATATAAAGTGTACCAAGTAATTTAAATTTATAAAGGCAGAAACCCATAATAAGTAATAAGTTCATACTTGAATGTCTCTGTATGAGGAGTAAATGTAGGACAAGGTGCCACTAAGGCCCACCATGTGCAAATGTTGGCACCAACAATCAGCACTACACGTTTATCTGCCCTGAGTGACCTGTTTTTAATCAATCACATCCATGTCTCAGATTGCCCACACTACTGTAAGTTCACTGCCACAGATATTCGCGTTTTTGCGATCAGACCATGTTCGCGGCCGTTTAATTTCGCGATTTAACCATCTTGAACAATTTCTTCATAACAATGTGGGTTGTCATCAAAAATGTTTCGCGTCCATTCAATTTCGAGATTTTTTGTTGTTATAAACTAGACGTCAAGGCCTAAAGATGCCTTGGAGGCATTTCGGTGTTAGGACTAATTCGTAATATTTAAAACATGTTTGCCACGGGCTCTATGACACACCGTTTGCTAGATATCGACGAAAACAAAAAATGCCGACTCGGCAAAAAAAATTTCAGGTGAAGGTCAAAGTTCATCCATAATACCCCTTAGACATGTTTGTCTAGGACAACGAGTCCGAAAATAACGTCCGTTTCGCTGTACGACTCACCGTTTCCGAGATATCGATGAAACAAAAAAATGCCGACTCTGCAAAAAAATTTCGGGTCAAGGTCAAAGTTTATCCATCATACCCCTTAAACATGTTTGTCTAGACGACGAGTCCGAAAATAATGTCCGTTTCGCTCTACGATGCACCGTTTCCGAGATATCGACGAAAACGAAAAATGCTGACTCGGCAAAAAAATTTTGGGTCCAGGTCAAAGTTTATCCATAATACCCCTCAGACATGTTTGTCTAGGGCGACGAGTCCGAAAATATCGTCCGTTTCGCTCTACGACGCACCGTTTCCGAGATATTGACGAAAACGAAAAATGCCGACTCGGCAACAAAATTTCAGGTCAAGGTCAAAGTTCATCCATAATACCCCTTAGACATGTTTGTCTAGGGCGTTGAGTCCGAAAATAACGTCCGTTTCGCTCTACGACGCACCGTTTCCGAGATATCGACGAAAACGAAAAATGCCGACTCGGCAACAAAATTTCAGGTCAAGGTCAAAGTTCATCCATAATACCCCTTAGACATGTTTGTCTATGGTGACGAGTCCGAAAATAACGTCCGTTTCGCTCTACGACGCACCATTTCCGAGATATGCAGGAAGCCTCAAGGATGAGTCAGCAAAAAGTTATTTCGACCTCTAGGTCAAAGGTCGTTTGACGGATCAATCCCATAATCGATAGGGTTCTTCCCTGGTGGTATATAAACCTCCATGCAAAGTTCTGCAACTATTGCCTGAATATTTTTCGAGTTATCGTCCGGAAACCAAGTTTCAAGATCAGCCTCGATTTCATCCTCAAGGACCTCACGGACCTCGGAGCCGGATCAAAAAAAATAATACACCCTAGAGATGTTTGTCTAGGGCGACGAGTCCGAAAATAACGTCCGTTTCGCTCTACGATGCACGGTTTCTGAGATATGCAGGAAGCCTCAAGGATGAATCAGCAAAAAATTATTTCGACCTCTAGGTCAAAGGTCGTTTGACGGATCGATCCCAAAATCAATAGGGTTCTTCCCTGGTGGCATATGAACCTCCATGCAGAGTTCTGCAACTATTGCGTAAATATTTTTCCAGTTATCGTCCGGAAACCAAGTCTCAAAATTAGCCTTGATTTCATCCTCACGGACCTCACGGACCACGGATCCGGCTCAAAAAGAATAGGGTTCTTCCACATATCATTTCTGACTTGTGGTGAAAATTTGACTAGAATCCGTCAAGGCAATCTAAAGTTATCGTCCGGAAACCAAAAGTGGCGGAAGAAGAAAAAAAAAAAAAAAAAAAAAAAAATTCTGCTAAAACCATAAAGGCATTTCTGCCGAAATGCCTTAATTATTTTGACCTCTAGGTCAAAGGTCATTTGACGGATTGATCCCAAAATCTATAGGGTTCTTCCCTGGTGGTATATGAACCTCCATGCAGAGTTCTGCATCTATTGCCTGAATATTTTTCGAGTTATCGTCCGGAAACTAAAAACCTTGATTTCATCCTCACGGACCTCGGAGCTGGCTCAAAAAGAATAGGGTTCTTCCACATATCATTCCTGACTAGTGGTGAAAATTTGATAAGGATCCATAAAGGCAATCTAAAGTTATCGTCCGGAAACCAAAACGGCGGGAAAAAAAAAAAAAAAAAAATTCTGCTAAAACCATAAGGCATTTCTGCTGAAATGGCTTAATTAGCAATATAAATTTGAGATCTGTCAAGCTTGAATACATACTATACAAGTATCATCTTGCAACTACTGAGGTTTCAAGAAAGTGGAGGCACTGTTGGTTCACTGGTCCTGTTGTGGTCAAGATACACGTATATTTAGATTTCTACGTGACCTCCAGAGGTCGCAGTACCCTGTTGATCAGTCATGATCTAGTCAATGGTGAGGTCGAGAAATCGGGGGCTATTCAACATGTTCAACCATGGATAAATGTGAAATCTTATATTGTTTGTCCACATTGATTATCAACTGAATTTCAATTTTCAACGGCCATTGCTGAAACCATGCATGCCTACAACCACGCCTCAAGCCAGGCCAGTCTCAAGCAGGTCTCAAGTCAATGCGAGTATGACATGGAGCGGTTGGCTTTTCCCAGTTAGTCGACTTTCCCTGTTAGTCGACATGCTGCTGTGTTTCGTAAATACAGATATCGGGAACATTAATTTAAGGGACAAGACGCTGTGAGTTCATGATTGCTCATTGCCATTGCGGCCATATGGTGATATAGGTACGGTTTATTTTGGTCGGTATGATTTAGCTGGACTTTTAGCTACCCCCACCGCCTCCCTTCAGGATTCTCCAAGATATACATGATAGAAGTTGGCTCAAACCATTAAAGTAGTGTTTTGGATCATGTCAACTTGAAGGCGCACTGCTAGTTTACATGCTCAAATAAAGGATGAATATCAACTTCTTTTATTGAATAATTGTTCAGGCATCACCTACGGTGTACGAGCCATCCGTCCCAAATTCGCCGCATCCCAAAATAAGCCAATTCAATATTATCAGAGCTCAGAAACTCGTTTTATGGAAAAACGAACTGCTGGTGCAAAGATTGAATATCAGAGTCTCGATTAATGATAGAACTGGTTGATTTCATTTGCATTAAATTACAGGGTCTGAAAACCCTGTTGGCGAATTTAGGAATGCGGCGAATTTAAGACGGATGGCTCGTAGCGTGATCTATTTCACAAGAATGCCGCCATTGCGATGATTGATTGACAGTCACTGTGGGGTGGCAAAATGTCAAATAGTCGAAGACTGACTCACCGTCCCGGACACTGATAGGCGATCTCGCGACCCTGTGCTGTCACCGTCTGACGCCTTGACGCGTCGTTTGTCAGACGCATCGACATAGGACACAAAGGACGGCTTCGTCCCTCGCTTCGACGGACGGTGAAAGAACGACATGTTTGTTGACAAAAATACGGAAGTAGTTTTGACACAAATCAAAGTTGACACTGCCCCGTGACAGCCATTTTTACGTGAACAGCGCCACCTAGCGAGTGTCAAATTCATTCGCGAGGTGGCGCTAGGATTGTTATGGATTGCCTGACAGGACCCACATACGACTTTTGAAACAGAACAGGCACTCTTGATTGAATTTATTCGTGTAATCAAAATGAACTCTTGGGCCTGGCACTGTACATTTGCTTATTGAGCCGCAATGGAATGTAATATGTTGACATTCTGTAACATGTGTATACGGGACAGATCATTATACTTTTCATGTGGACAGGATCTCTGTTGAGTTACCGACTAAATCTTATCGTCTGGACCGGAATTTACACAGACTATCAAAAGCTATAGGAATATACCAGCAATTAAGAAATTTAAGAAATCATCAGAAACGTCACAAAATACCTTATATATCATAATTTCATGATACTAGCACTGGAAAATGCTTTGAGATAGGACAATGTCCTATAAATAGGACAATGTCCTATAAAAATAGGACAATGTGGTGACACACACAGAGTTTATTTTCTACTGTAATCAAACATGGTGCATCCGTATGTGGAGATTACAAATGGATCAGTATGTTCAAGAAACACTGACCTTGCCTTTAGTACAAATTTTTGTTTGCTTACGAAATACAGTGCCATCCATTAATTCGGAGCCACCAAAAAGTAGTGACACATTTCAAACTGTTGTGCAGCCAATGGCATATTGATGTATGATATACTTGTTTCTTATTTTTTCCACATTCTGAGATACTGGACTACCAATTAATTACATAATTTAATTTCTGAAGTGCCATATGACCATACAGGTGATCCAGATTTGCGCATCTGGATCTAGGACATTTATTCCTGATCTGTGGGCGAACACGGACCTCAAATTCTTTTCATGAATGTTTTTTATTCAATATCTTCATCCACCTTGAAAGATTCTGAGCAGAGTATTTTTTTTTTGAAAATGAATATATTCCCAAAGAAAGGGATTCAACGAATGTATGCTCCCCCAAGATTATGTGATATATGATCCAGAACAAGTGGAAGATCCAGTCAAATCGTTACGGCTATCACTCTTATTGTAACCCAAATGTAGCCTGTAAGTTTTGTCACTGGGTTTATTGAGAATATACACCCATAATCGTGTGACTGCAGTATCAAATTGTGGTAATCAAGACCTCACTAAAGTGGCTCCAAATTAATGGATGGCACTGTATATTCTTTTATCTATCCGCTGAAAGCTAATTAGCTTGCAGTATTTGAATTGGCACAAATATCAACATGTACAGGTACCTCCAAAATAGCACAAGCTTTGAAATCTTACCCAACCTGTTTTGTATTATTGCAGGAAAAAAAACCATGAGGATCTTATGTACTGCATACCAATCACAAAAATATGTATATATACTTAAAATTGTCATATCACAACAAATTCTCACATAAATATTTGGCATCAAGATTCAAATACTTCAATAAATATAAACATTACGAAAAATATGGTACATCAACAACAATTGTAAAGTCACTGGTTTGGCGCACAACATACGTCTACAGTTTTGGCAAAGGTCTGTTGTAAGTTTACAGTTGAAATTGATATAATAAAACTGGTTTGTAAAAAACTAAAGTACTTGGCACATAAAGAGCACACATATTATAATGATTGTCATGAATTCACAGAATCAAAGCAGCCGTTTCTGATATGGAGAACGACACACTGGACACATGTTGCTCCTATCAACTGTGAACTCCTCGAATGTCTCCAGGCAGACCTGATGGAATACGTGCGAGCAGGAGAGAAGTACACTCACTCGGCTTTGCTTCTTCCCAGTGCGGTCCGATACTTTACCGTCCTTACCGCTGAGTTCTCCAGTTTCCGTCAGAAATACTCTGGCAGCCGTTTTGGCACTCATCTGTTTCTTTGGCATGATTTTGTGAGGGCCGGGGTTGGATCCTTTGGCAGGAGCCCTGGGTACAGCTGTGTTGTCTGCAGCGGTCGGCTTCCCAGCTGGACTTCCTCCTGGTGTCCCACTCTCCAAGGCTGTCAGACAGATTGGGCAATCCTCGCATCCACGTTGCACAGCCTGTCAAACAGTACAAGATTGTGAAATACGTGCAGATAAATGTAATTTCTACCTGAAAGACCTAAATATGGTAGTACGAATCAGAGTACAATCCGAGGATATCCTTGCTTGGATTTTCAATTCTTTCAATTGATGTTTTCCATTACTTGGGCTAATCACATACATTCAGTGGTAATGTTTTCTTTCGTGTGCTTTTGTTCGATTAAATAGGTTTTATGAAATACTTCTGGATGGTGTTTTGGAATACCTGGAGTTGTATAGCGTCCCACTGTTCCTCTGTAATTATGCGCTGTAACGACTCAAACTGCTGGAAAATGTTGCGGCTGGCGGCCAAGGAATTGTCCAGTTCCTGGAAAAACCCATCCACGTCCAGATCAACAGTCTGCATCATCGTGTCTGTCAGCGTCTCGAGCTGTCATCAAACGAGAACAAAACATCACATGTAAATAAGGTGCGTGTAAATTTATCTATTGCTGAACGTCAAATTTTTTGCAGTAATTTTTGCAGTAATGTTTTAGGTATGCTCTTAAGTATGTTGGAACATGTTTTGTTTTAAATTCAACCAATACATTGTATTGAGAAGAATTGAATTGAATGCACGTTGTTAAGCCACGAGAACATTTTTTTTCCTGTATGTAGAGTGTGTTACTGTAGTTGTACCTTTCGCTCGTAGAATTTCTTCCTCAGCCCCGGGTCGTTTGGAGGAATAGTTTCTCGCAGCTTTTTGTACCATCTCTTGACAACAAATCCACGCCACAATGCTTGAATTCTGTAGCGTGATGAGTTAACACAGAATGATTAGTAATTGACCTCCGAACATCTTGACCCAACTTTCTATTTCTTGATTATTGATTTATTTATTAAAATTACCGAGTGGCACAGCGGTGGTGGTGATACGTCGCCCCCTCAAAGATCACTCTTGTTTGATATTGTTCACGGCGACACATTGGACAGGATTTCTTTCCCGTGAACCTCTCGAAAGCTTGAATACATGCCTTGTGGAAGACATGTGTACAAGATAGTAACACCTGGAATACAAACCAAGGAAGAGCAAATTTTAGTGAGATCTATACTGGCAGACGGCAGTTCCCTAATCATATTATGTACTGTTGTATTGGTATCTGAGCCGATTATATGAGATTCACAGAGTAAATGTAGAAATAAATCACAAATTAAATCCATTCTTGTGTCTAATGTACTGAATATATCACTATGAATGTTAATGTACCTGTTCCTGTGTCCCGAAGTGCTCCTTGCATATCACACAAGGCTGCTTGGAATCTTCTCTCTGGTTTGACTTCTCCTTTGCCGTCTTCCATTCTTCCTCCGACAACACTTTTGACTGTGTCTCGACTAAACCCAACTTTTGTGCTGTTTGCATGCAGACATATATACATGATGCAGACAACAATTCACTTCATGATAATACAATCAATGGCCCTCAAGGGGTAGTTAGCAGTTCAATATAATGTACTGTTAGGCTTGCAATTAACTTACCAAGAGTCAAGGGAGGAGGTTTGGGATCCAGCACATATTCCTTTTGAATTTTGGAATTCGCTGTTGAAGACTTTTGCCCATCTCCTAAATCAGATAAATTGTAAAAAGCGAAATTTTACTCAATTCCTCCATCATTGCACAAGCTATTGGATCTACTTCATTTGTTCCATGGTTGATTTTTCATATTATACCCCGTCCAGTATCCACAACAGCTTTGACAGGTTTGGGTTTGTATTTCTGGGATGTGGGTTTTAGTGGTCTCGGGTGAGCTAAGTTCAGGTTGAGATTTCTCATCAGATGGTCTTGTAAAGCCACCGCCGTGATCGCTGTGTTTTCGCCCTGTATGATAAATACTATAGCTTTATCCAACAATGTTCAATACAACATCTGACTTACATGTAAACACTGATAAAAAAAAAAATATCGGAGCATAATATGTATAGGATAGATACACTGGGCATTTATTATCACCATCAGACATGGTACATACAGCATAGCGAACTCATAGTTTACCAATAAGGCACATCATGCATAACATACCTCAGCAAAGATGGACCATATACCGGTATTCAACATATAAGACCGGAGAACACATACCATGTTGTGTTATAACATCGTGTGCCTATTTGGGTACTTGCCAGGCCTATTGTGGCTCTCCATTAGCTCGCTATCGGACTTTCAACACAAGACGATATCGAGCCAACGAAGCACAATGGATTGCTTCCTATCCTTCCCATTCAATGATAAACAATGATAAAATTTCCTCGTGGCCAGGCCGTCTCAACAGCCCTGAGAAACCATATGCAACTACTGACAAAATAAAGAAAATCACCCCAGGGATTGATAAAATTATCACTTTCATTGACAGAAGTTTTATAATATCCATGCGACACTTCGAAAGCTGGTGTCCTGCCTGTTCTGCTATCTGTCAACACTGTGGCAAGGGATAGCCAGATTCAATGGAAGGTTTTATTGTGTGGAGTCAACGGGGCTGGGTATGCATATCGATCATGCATGCATTCATATTGATTTGGCTCGTGCGTTGTGCACTATATTATTCTACATCAGTGTTCTCACAGTAGTCAAGTAGGATTTTTTTATGGAAGTATACCGAGGTGTGGACACAAAATTAGGTCTAATACGAGTAGAGATTTCCGTAACCGAGTACTCGGCAGTGTGTAACCGGTTAGTATAACCGGATAGTACTCATTATATTGTAATACCACTGGAGACTTAAGTTTGGAAAGATTTTAATGTAGTAGTCGTATACATATACATGCTTAGCATGGGTCTGAAATCACCTATACTATTGCCAGGACATCGAAAATTCGAAATACCCGGTAAGCACACGTGTCATCGTCTGCCAACAAACGCAGCAGACAATTGCATTAAATGTTGCACGCAGTCCTGGATCAATTGAAAACATAACCACGTAATTTGACAAAAAAATGGAACTAGCACATGCTGAACCAATGTAGAGGTATAAATTACAATGACGGCACGAAAAATAACATTACACACCCAAAAACGAGAACAAAAAGCTCAGAATTACTGGAGAATGTATTGTTTTTTATCACTTCTTAAAGCAGCTGCCTTCGAAACCAGGCAAAATTCTTTGAAAACTATATTTCATATTAAACATGCTATACTAACTGAATGAAACATACTCACATCATATGTAATGAAAATAACCAATCCTCAGAGCAATTTTGCTCATTTGAACAGGCGGTTCTGGCGTAAATACAGGAACTGTATCCATCACACGCAGATGTAAACAAAGCATAGAAGTACAAGATGCACTGACAATTTCACGTACATCATGATATATCACTGATTATTTTCTTGTACACTACATATGCACATATGAACTGGAAAATGTACCCGATGTGGACTTTTAAGCGCGATTTGAGCATTTGTTTACATTCAGGTTTGATGGATATACACTTCGTTTGTTTATTTACAAAACTGGTACAAAATGGGCACTAAAACGGATGAAAAGACAACTCGGACGGACTGTAATCGTCAAAATCATTGAGCACACCTTTTCTTTTATTGCATTATACTCTGATTTTTCTAACTCGTTTACACAGTTTTTCATTGATCTTTTTGCGATGCTAAATGCTATCGTTCTGTAACATGGCATACTTCACCTGGGAGTCAAACGGCAATTATTTACCGAATTTCAGACTTCTATCACAAAAATTGAAAAAGTTGGCAATCTACCCCTATGTTAAATTTAGCCCTGTCATGTATTTTCTGGGTCCGCACACAATTTCGTGCATTTGCTTTGTTTTGTAGTGGTGCAATCTTTCAAAATCAACATGCTTGTGTAGAATACACCCCAATGTGTCATCTGGTTTAAAATTACAACAATACTTCGAATCCTGGTGGATGTAAACAGGATAAAATCCTCGAATAAGCTCAGATTCTCCAGATCCCGTTTTTGGCTGAAATTTAACATTATGGGGTAGATTGCCAGCTTCTTCAATCATTGTGATAGAAGTCTGAAATTTGGTAGAAAAATGCCGTTTGTCTCCGAGGTGAAGTATGCCAAGTTATAGAACGATACCATTTAGCATCGCAAATATATCGTCAAAAACCGGTGTAAACAAGTTAGAAAAATCAGAGTATAGAATGTGTTTAACAAAAAAATGGTTTTGAAAAAAAATATTGCATACATTCGAAGGCAGCAGCTTTAAAACTCACGAGCAACCGGTTAGCCAATTCCTAACCGGTTAGAAGCCTTTTATAACCGTCAACGAGTACTCGCCTACTCGTATAAGCCCTACACAAAATTGGGTGGAACATGAATTTGGTGTTTGTCCTTAGAAACTTTTTTGATACTCATATTATCGCCCATGACAACACGATACTTTCGCCGCTTTCTTTGATAAAATACCAACAGCTGACACGGTCGCCGGAGTTGCTGCTTTTGGAGTTCTTGTTTTCTTCATTTCATCTTCAGTTGTTATCTTCATATATGAATTCCGGTGATTATTTGATCGAAAAGTTAGAGAAAAGTTTCAGATTTAGTGCTGTATGGAAGCCCTAATGTCAAAGTGCAAATGTTGTTCACCCATGCTGATCACTTACACTACTGATTTTTCTAACACGTTTACACTGGTTTTCCCTGATATTTTTTCTATGCTGAATGGTATCGTTCTATAACTTGGCATAGGGGTTAAATGGCAATTTTATACCGAATTTCAAATTTCTATCGCGAAAATTGAAAAAATTGGCAATCTATTCCAATGTTGAATTTAGCCCCGTCATTTAATTTCTGGGCCTGCACAAATTTTTGTACATTTGCTCGGGTTTGTAGCAAAATCAACATGTTTCAACATCTTTCAAAATCAACATGTTTGTGAAGAATACACCCTAATGTTTCTTCTGGTCAGACAATAATATTTCGAATCCCAATGAATGTCCGGGATGATTGTAAACCAAATCCACGAATATGGTCAGATTTCAGAGATCCAATTTTGGGCTGAAATTTAACAATGAGGTAGATTGCCAATTTCTTCAATTTTTGCGATAGAAATCTGAAATTTGATAGAAAATTGCCGTTTGACTTCCAGGTGAAGTAGATCTATGCTAAGTTATAGAACGATAACATTTAGCATCGCAAAAACATCGTCAAAAACCGGTTTAAACAAGGTAGAAAAATCAGAGCACAGTTTTATTTAATTTTTTTTTAAGCCATGGAATGGGACTACACTGCCACAAAAGAGTTAGGCCGGCAGCCCAGATAGGCTACCATGCACCCCTCCCACAACAAAATGTCAGTGGATTTTCATTAAGCCCTGGGATGTCCTCGATTTTATATTGAGTGGTAACAATAAAATAACTCATTCCCACTATTGGTTATTGAGCTATTTCTAACATCACCCAAAATATCCAAATTTTTCGTAAAATCGGTCTCCGCAAAACACCAAAAATTCTGTATTTTCCCAAAGTCACTATTTTCATCAGTTCTAACATAACTCCTTCTGTAATATACCATATTGAAGGTAATTATATATAAAATATGAATAATAAGAATGATTTGTGACATTTTTTTCCTTTTGGGAATAACATTGCATTGAACAGAGTGCCTGTATCCTGGCTTAATTTCTGGTTCCGTGAAACACCAAAAATTCTGTATTTTCCCCCAAGTCACTATGTTCATCAGTTCTAACACAACTCCTACTGTAATATACCATATTGAAGGTAATTATATGTAGAATAAGAATCATCAGAATGATTTGTGACATTTCTTTAATTTGGGGAATAACAATGCACAGGGGCGCCGGAACCACGGGGGCAGCGAGGGCAGCTGCCCTCGTCGCCTTTTTGTTGCGGGGGCAGCACGGGGAAAGAAATGTGCCCTATCGTGAGTCAGATTATCTGATATTGTAATAAATGGCTTTGGATCAGCAAGTTCTTTACAATGAATGCTGGGCTGATCGGTAACTTTAGTCTAAATGAGGACAATTTCACACTACCCAGTTAACCCGCAGATATATAGTTTTTAGGTTACCAAACCTATGGTCCCATAATTTATTGACATGGCGTTGCATCCATCTTCTTTCTGTGTCGTCATCAACATTTTCACATTAAAGTTTACTGTCAAATCTTCATGGATGGATGTATGTCACTTCCACATTTGGTCAAAAATGTCCTTTGATGGTCGTTTTCTCAAAATCTGGTAATTTTTTTCTAAATTCGTACAAGCATGAGCCTTCAAGTCAAATTTATACAGATGTAATGCCTTGAATCGCTCGAAACGCTCCGAAATGTAGGCCCAAAAGGCCAAAAATGCAGGAAATTTGCTTCATGAAAGTTTTTTTTTTATATCTATTCATTATCGTCTTTCTAATTTTACGAAGCCATGTATGACATTTTGAACTGCTTATATATGAAGATGGATGCCTTGAATTGCTCAAAATGCTCAGAATGCAGGCTCAAATGGCCCAAAGCGTAAACTTGTTCCCTGGAGACGAGACGCTTTTATATTCAACTTGATGGCGTATTATGAGCGTATGGTGAATAATATTTGGACCATCTTTTGGGGACCTTGAACACGACCTTATGTGACCTTGAATGGTAATCGTCGATGTGGCAACTGACCTGACACGTGTAAATTGGCCGCTGCAGACGAAACTTATATGGATAGAGATGAGATTATGAACATATAGGCAGTCTGATATGTGATTGTTTGGTCACCTTGAATTTGATCCGCAATGAAATTGCTAGGTCAATGCATCGATTTTAGTAAATACGTTTTATTAGACAGTTAAATAGTGGAGTAGTCTAGTAGAAAAGCAAGGCATGATAAGGTAGCATACTAAAAATTTGAATAATGAGCAATGTTTCACGTATATGCGAGCTCCATCGTCCGTTCATAATTCAGCTGGTGTTCACTCTCCAAAATAAACATGTATATGAACACTTCCATGGGATGATGGCTGCCACATAGGCCTACCATTTTTGAATTTCTTTTATAATTTACGATTTATTATTATGCAAACTATGCCCTTCTGATGAAAGCTGCCCCGCCCTTCAAACTTGCTTCCGGCGCCCCTCACAATGCATTGAACAGGGTCTACTCAAACTCTATAAACATAGTTAAGTTGATCCTTCGTT
Source organism: Terebella lapidaria (assembly GCA_949152475.1). Taxonomy (NCBI): domain Eukaryota; kingdom Metazoa; phylum Annelida; class Polychaeta; order Terebellida; family Terebellidae; genus Terebella; species Terebella lapidaria. Next base: position 9,847,495 of record OX424562.1, read on the forward strand.
CATATTCACACACGCTTTTAGATATTTTTCACAACAGATTTTATTGTAATCAGATTTTATTCTACTGAGTATTGAATCTCTGAATATTCTCAGTTGCTCAAGCGTGCGTGGTAGAGGGTCAGATTTCATGTATTCTAAAGAAAAATGAAGGTGGTGGTGGATATCAGGTGGCACTTGTCTCTACTTGTACATTGTCATCTCCCCCTGGTGACTCCTATCATTCCATGTATACGGGTCGCCAAAAATTTGCATGCCATCCCGGGGATCCCACAATTACAATTAATAATTGAATCAAGTCATTAGCATATATCATGTATATAGCTGCCGCACCTGTGGTCGATGAGAAGAAATATTAACTACAGCAGGATAAAGATCGTATGCATGCAGATTGACAGTAGCTGTCCACTTGTGGATGTAACAAATATAAATAAGTCGAAAGCAACAATAAATAAATTATCATCATTTTGACTTTGTCTTAGGTCACAGCATTCTGCCGTCATGTACACAATCTTCCATAACTTTCTTCCGAGAGCGAAAATCTCCTGATTCTCAAACCCTCCATTGCACCAGGGAGGAAATGTATTCCTTAAACTTATCTCAATTGTGACATAAATCGAGAAATAACATAATTTTCTATGGAGTAGCCGCATACTTGTGGCTTAAATAATCCAACCATAACTAATAACCCCCCAGACTCAAACGCCCAAAAGGAGTTCTCCTGGGACGCCTTATGGACAAGCCAAACAGTTTTGAGCGCCACAGGAGGGCAGCAACCCACTGGTATCTCGTCCAGGCCATCCTCACTCTGCGCTCAGTCAAGATCGGTGGTATCCTATCGCCGATCACTTGAACCACTATGTGAGGGCATATAACTACCCCTGGATTCGAACTTTCGTCTGCTGGCAGTGCTTATATATAAGTGGCCCCAAGCGACAACATTTTTTGAGTCTGGAAGCCCTGACCTCCCATTGCGCTTCAGCCCACAATAGCGAGCCTGTGGTGAGTGCGGTGAGACAGGGCCCATATCTACCTACAGTTATATCCCGCCTAGGGTTGCCTCGGACATGGGGTCTACCGGTTCGAGGCAGAATCTCACCTGGTTCTATGGTCCATGGCGCTTCACACAGTGCCTCATGGTCGATATCTAGAAAGACTCAGGTACGGTGTCAGTAGGTTCGAGCTTCGGTGCTCACCTGTCGGCCACCATGGGTGAAATCCGGACCCGGCCCAAGGTCCCTGCTGCTCCGTCGGATGGAGTTGCATGGGTGCCACCTGATATCCACCACCACCTTCATTTTTCTTTAGAATACATGAAATCTGACCCTCTACCACGCACGCTTGAGCAACTGAGAATATTCAGAGATTCAATACTCAGTAGAATAAAATCTGATTACAATAAAATCTGTTGTGAAAAATATCTAAAAGCGTGTGTGAATATGAACGAAGGATCAACTTAACTATGTTTATAGAGTTTGAGTAGACCCTGTTCAATGCATTGTGAGGGGCGCCGGAAGCAAGTTTGAAGGGCGGGGCAGCTTTCATCAGAAGGGCATAGTTTGCATAATAATAAATCGTAAATTATAAAAGAAATTCAAAAATGGTAGGCCTATGTGGCAGCCATCATCCCATGGAAGTGTTCATATACATGTTTATTTTGGAGAGTGAACACCAGCTGAATTATGAACGGACGATGGAGCTCGCATATACGTGAAACATTGCTCATTATTCAAATTTTTAGTATGCTACCTTATCAGGCCTTGCTTTTCTCCTAGACTACTTCTCTATTTAACTGTCTAATAAAACGTATTTACTAAAATCGATGCATTGACCTAGCAATTTCATTGCGGATCAAATTCAAGGTGACCAAACAATCACATATCAGACTGCCTATATGTTCATAATCTCATCTCTATCCATATAAGTTTCGTCTGCAGCGGCCAATTTACACGTGTCAGGTCAGTTGCCACATCGACGATTACCATTCAAGGTCACATAAGGTCGAGTTCAAGGTCCCCAAAAGATGGTCCATATATTATTCACCATACGCTCATAATACGCCATCAAGTTGAATATAAAAGCGTCTCGTCTCCAGGGAACAAGTTTACGCTTTGGGCCATTTGAAACTGCATTCTGAGCATTTCAAGCAATTCAAGGCATCCATCTTCATATATAAGCAGTTCAAAATGTCATACATGGCTTCGTAAAATTAGAAAGACGATAATGAATAGATATAAAAAAAACTTTCATGAAGCAAATTTCCTGCATTTTTGGCCTTTTGGGCCTACATTTCGGAGTGTTTCGAGCCATTCAAGGCATTACATCTGTATAAATTTGACTTGAAGGCTCATTCTTGTACGAATTTAGAAAAAAATTACCAGATTTTGAGAAAACGACCATCAAAGGACATTTTTGACCAAATGTGGAAGTGACATACATCCATCCATGAAGATTTGACAGTAAACTTTAATGTGAAAATGTTGATGACGACACAGAAAGAAGATGGATGCAACGCCATGTCAATAAATTATGGGACCATAGGTTTGGTAACCTAAAAACTATATATCTGCGGGTTAACTGGGTAGTGTGAAATTGTCCTCATTTAGACTAAAGTTACCGATCAGCCCAGCATTCATTGTAAAGAACTTGCTGATCCAAAGCCATTTATTACAATATCAGATAATCTGACTCACGATAGGGCACATTTCTTTCCCCGTGCTGCCCCCGCAACAAAAAGGCGACGAGGGCAGCTGCCCTCGCTGCCCCCGTGGTTCCGGCGCCCCTGTGCATTGTTATTCCCAAAATGAAAGAAATGTCGCAAATCATTCTGATGATTCTTATTCTACATATAATTACCTTCAATATGGTATATTACAGTAGGAGTTGTGTTAGAACTGATGAACATAGTGACTTGGGGGAAAATACAGAATTTTTGGTGTTTCACGGAACCAGAAATTAAGCCAGGATACAGGCACCCTGTTCAATGCAATGTTATTCCCAAAAGGAAAAAAATGTCACAAATCATTCTTATTATTCATATTTTATATATAATTACCTTCAATATGGTATATTACAGAAGGAGTTATGTTAGAACTGATGAAAATAGTGACTTTGGGAAAATACAGAATTTTTGGTGTTTTGCGGAGACCGATTTTACGAAAAATTTGGATATTTTGGGTGATGTTAGAAATAGCTCAATAACCAATAGTGGGAATGAGTTATTTTATTGTTACCACTCAATATAAAATCGAGGACATCCCAGGGCTTAATGAAAATCCACTGACATTTTGTTGTGGGAGGGGTGCATGGTAGCCTATCTGGGCTGCCGGCCTAAGTTACTCTAGGCTTGATGCATTAATGAAATGATTTGCGAAAAAACATATTTTTTTGCTGAGTCATAAAAAGTTCCGCGAATGCAGGTATATGATGTGGTGGGTAGCGTTACCTTGAACATACAATTTCTTTGGGCTTCATTATATGGATGATTCTATCTGTTTCACCATAAGTACAGATAGCTATATGATATGACATTGAAAATTAATGACTCAATATTTCATCTACATTGATTATTGGAAGTTTATTTTCAAAACTGAAATAGGATAGATTTCCATCCTGTATTTGAGCTAATTTACATTAGGTAAAACTTTAAAAAAATTGAAACTGAACAATACCATTTGATCAGATATTCTCCCAAGGTTAGTGTTTCAGAAATTCAGAGGCATCCGAATAAAAACATTCTTCGCAAATATCCTGCATTTTGATGTTATAGATCTGTCTATTTATCCCGCCCGTCCTTTGAATAGGCCACTAATGTCCGTTCATTTAGTATATGTTGAGAAACGTCATGATTTTCTATGTGAGTTGACAGTGTTATCAACGTTACGTTATGATCCGGTATAACGGGTTTCGCAATGTACAGTGTACGTGTTTTGGTTGAGATATTGACGGAAGACAATAAAACGTGTTCATAGAAACTGGAAATCTTTCTATTGAAATTGAACCTAAACATGGTGTCAGAAGTTTGAATGGACAATTTAAACAGATATACGAACTCACCATGCCGAAATTCAACCCACCAGAATCATTCAACTTCAGTGCTGTTTCCGAGTGGCCGTCCTGGAAACAACGCTTTTCTAGATACAGAATCGCCACCAAACTTGATGCAGAAGCAGGTGAAGTACAGGTATCATCCCTTGTATATGCTATGGGTCAGGAAGCTGAGCATATATTCAACTCGTTTGTGTTTGCTGGTGCTGATGATAACAAGAACTATGACATCGTTATGCAGAAATTTGATGAACATTTTGTGCCCAAAAAGAATATCATACATGAACGGTCGTGCTTCAATGAACGCAAGCAAAAGAACGGTGAGCCAGTAGAGTCATTCATCAGAAGCCTATACGATTTAGCAGGAAAGTGTGACTTTGGTGGACAGAAAAATGAAATGATTCGTGATCGCCTTGTAGTTGGAATTCTTGATAAAGACTAGCCCTGAAAACAAGGCAAAAGCAGGGTGTATTTTAAGATTTTTTTTTTTCGTTCACCCTGCTTGCCTTGAACTGATGCATTTGAGAATCCACGGAGAAAATGACGAAACACCCCCGGTCACTTCAACTCGACAATTCATGCAGAAATACACATTTCACGCATACATCGCTTGTATTTTTTATGCACGGGTCCTTATACTACATCACCGGCCAGTTTATGTTGAGAAATATCCAAGTTTATTCATGAATACGAAGATTTTATCCAGTTTTCTGCAAATCTGCCAGCGGTCGGATTTTCGAGCCGCTCGTATGCCACCAAAATGGTCATGTGACCTGTCATGTGACGCCGAGTCGCGCGAGTGGTAAATCATTCCTGGTTATTTTCTAGAAGCGGTGGATTTCAAAGTAACGAAAATATTTTGTCACAAACAAATGAAGTTTTAGTTGCGTTCCTTTAATTAGGCATCCCGATTGAAAATCGGGAGGCCTTATGTTTTTGTCTGTTTTTTTTTTTTTTTTTTTCTTCTTTTTTTTTTTTTTTTTTTTTTTTTTTTTTTTTTTCTTCCGCCGTTTGGTTTCCGGATCATAACTCTTGAACGCCTCGATCTATCTTTCCGAAATTTTCACAGCTCATCCGAAATACTTTGCTTCTAACCCCTATTGTTTTTCGTCGAGATCCGAAATCCAAGATGGCCGCCAGCGGCCATTTTGGAAAAAAAAATCGGGCGATTCCTGTCAATGTCATAATTTGATTCAGGCAATTTCCAGAGGAAAAAAAAATTTGTAGGTGCATTTTTTTTTTTTTTTGGACTTAGAATTTTTCCCTCGCCTGCGCCCATGCAGATGTAATACTGTAACTGAGCCATGCTACTGCATTCACTGACTGCAGCCTGCATGTCCAGCCTGAGGCTAGGCTCTGCCCTCTCAGCCAGTGCAGGAGATCAGCCAGTCTGTCCAGCACAGCAATGGGCTCTGCCCCTCTCAGCCAGCCCTGCTCGGTCATGCCTTACAAGATCAGCCAGCCTGTCCAGCTCAGAAATAGGCTCCGCCCCTCTCAGCCAGACCTGCTCAGTCATGCCTGACAAGATCAGCCAGTCTGTCCAGCACAGAAATAGGCTCCACCCCTCTCAGCCAGCCCTGCTCAGTCATGCCTGACAAGTGATACAGCTAGCATGTCCAACATGACCCTAGGCTCATATCCATGCATTATCCCTCACTCCCCCCTCCAAAGCCTGGTTTACTAGTGTGTGTACATGGTAAAAGAATGAAGTTACATCCCACAGAATACAATAGTTGGTTAATAAGCCAACACACATGACACAACATGCTTGGGGGATGATTTGCCCTGTCTGCATTTATATTGTACAAACATGTATTGTTTGAATGTTTTGTTATTCAACTCTATTTCACATGCAATGACCAAATCATCATTGTTTTAGTTAGCTGGCAAATGTTTGGCTTTGGTTATAATATGAATGCGAAAATTCCGCTGTATTGTACAAGTTTTGAAATCACAAAATTGGCCAAGATGACACAGCATTCTTTTAGTCACGTATCATTTTATATTTGACAGGAGCACCTGAAAAATATCACGAACATTCTGATTAAATATACTAGTACGCTGAATAATATTGGCTGGGTAATTGTCTATTCATTTGGGGTGGCAAATGTCTGGTGGGCCAAGTTGTCAAGATGATAAAAAGCAGTTCTGGTAAGAAACTGTCTGATGAGCTCTCACTCTTACCCACATACAATGGCCTATGTATCCTTTTTTCTCAGTCCAGTATGACCATTTGAAATGATAAGAACAAAATGGGGGATGCCACAAAGCCTATAGGCTTTTATGTCTAGTTGTAACAACATTTACCGTAATTGTGACAACATTTAAACAGATGGTACACACCTGTACCAGTTTCGGGTTGTGGTATCTGGAATTATAAAGAAACCGCCCATGATGAAATATAGCGAATGACGCGTCACATGACAGGTCACATGACCATTTTGGTGGCATACGAGCGGCTCGAAAATCCGACCGCTGGCAGATTTGCAGAAAACTGGATAAAATCTTCGTATTAATGAATAAACTTGGATATTTCTCAACATAAACTGGCCGGTGATGTAGTATAAGGACCCGTGCATGAAAAATACAAGCGATGTATGCGTGAAATGTGTATTTCTGCATGAATTGTCGAGTTGAAGTGACCGGGGGTGTTTCGTCATTTTCTCCGTGGATTCTCAAATGCATCAGTTCAAGGCAAGCAGGGTGAACGAAAAAAAAAAAAATCTTAAAATACACCCTGCTTTTGCCTTGTTTTCAGGGCTAGATAAAGACTTATCAAGAGAGTTACAGATGATTGGAGATCTGACCCTGGACACAGCCCAACAGAAAGTGAAACAAGCCGAATTAGTAAAAGGCCAAGTAACTCACCAAGCAGGACAAGCAGCTGGGGTTGACGAAGTTAGAAGTAGAACAGCGAGTCAACAACAATTTGGTCGCGGACGAGGAAGATGGCGAAGGGGAAATCGTGGTCAGAGTAACCATGGCAACCAGAATAACCACAGAGCTGGTCACAACCACAGCAACAACAATGATCGCCGCCGAGTTGACAAATGTGACAAGTGTGGAAAATTGGCACATAGAGAAACTGCAAACTGCCCCGCCAAAGACTCTGTTTGTAGGCAGTGCAAACAAGTAGGCCACTGGGTACGATGTTGCCGAAGAAAAGAATTGCGTGAGCTAACGTTAGAAAATCCACAAGACCCTTTCTTTGTTGGAGCTGTCAGCTGTACAGAGAGCCGTCGAGCATGGCACACTACATTAAATGTCCGAGGAACCAGAATAAACTTCAAAGTTGACACAGGGGCTGACACATCAGTAATATCCACAGACATCTACAACAGTTTGAGAGATCGCCCTGCCTTGATGCCATCTCAAGTGATGTTGAGTAGCCCAGGCGGGAGACTGAACTGCGTGGGATTATTTCGAGCCACAACAAAGTACAAGGGGACATCATATGACTTTCCAATACACGTGATTGAGGGGCCCAACAAAAACAGCCTGTTAGGACGTGATACAGCCAGCCAGATGGGCATAGTACAGCACATTGAAGAGGTGCCAACAAATGTCTACGGGAACATTGGACTCTTGAAAATAGATCCGGTCAAGATCTCACTGAAAGAGGATGCCATACCTTTCTGTGTGAATGTAGCCAGACGAGTTCCATTTCCACTGCTCCCTAAAGTGACAGAAGAACTCAAGAGGATGGAACAGCAAGGAGTTATCGAGAAGATTACAGAACCGACTGATTGGTGCGCGCCTATGGTGCCGGTTTTGAAGAAATCGGGCCAGATCAGAATTTGTGTTGATCTAAAGAGACTCAACAAGGCGGTGAAACGAGAGCGTTTCCAACTCCCAACTCTTGAAGACTTAACGGCAAAACTAGCTGGATCCAGGGTATTCTCGCTTCTTGATGCAGCGTCCGGTTTCTGGCAGGTGCCACTGAGCCAGGAGAGTGCACGTCTGACGACATTCATCACTCCCCTGGGCAGATACTGCTTCAAGCGGTTACCCTTCGGCATTAACAGTGCTCCAGAAATCTTCCAGCAAAAGATGTCAGCACTCCTGCACAGTATGGAAGGTGTAACATGCTACATGGATGACATTTTGGTTTACGGATCTGACATGGCTGAGCATGACAGACGACTGAAGAGTGTTCTTGAAGCCATCAGTTCTGCTGGATTGAGACTCAACCAAGCCAAATGTCAGTTGCGGAAGACATCGTTGGAATGCCTAGGTCACCATATCAGTGGAGAAGGCATGAGCCCTGACAGAGGAAAACTCCAGGCTCTGGTAGAAATACAACCGCCAACCAATATCACAGAGCTGAGAAGAATTCTCGGAATGATAAACTATCTGGGGAGATACGTTGAGAATCTATCATCAATCTGCCAACCTATGAATGACCTCCTGAGATCAGATAGTGTATGGACATGGGGGCCAGCTCAACAAGATGCGTTTACCAGAGTCAAGAAGATTCTGACCTCTGCCCCCATACTAGCTTATTATGATCCGTCTAAAGAAACAATCGTCAGCGCAGATGCCAGCAGCTATGGCGTAGGAGGTTGCCTCTTGCAGAAGAATGAAGGCCAGTGGAAGCCAATTGCATTCTGTTCACGAACTTTAACAGATGCAGAGCGCAGATATGCGCAGATTGAGAAAGAATGTCTGGCCTCGGTCACAGCCTGTGAAAAATTCAACCGGTACCTCCATGGATTGGAAACATTTCGCCTATTGACGGACCATAAACCGCTAGTACCACTCATCAACAGCAAGACATTAGACCAAGTCCCTGTCAGATGCCAGAGACTTCTGATGCGTTTGATGCGTTACAATGCAGTAGCCGAGCACCGACCAGGGAAAGAACTGGTTGTGGCTGACGCGCTTTCGAGGCATCCTTTGCCCGGGAGCGATGAACCGAGTGAACTGAATGATGACATTGAGGCTACGATCAACACGATAGTGAATCATACAGCGTCAAACTCGAAGCTGTCAGAGCTACGATTAGCAACATGGGAGGATCCAACACTCAAAACAGTCATGCACTATGTAAAGTATGGATGGCCGAAATACATCAATGATGTCACAGCTGAAGTCAAGGAATACTTCAAGCAACAGGGATCGTTATCTGAAGTCGATGGACTCTTGATCTTCTGTGACAGGATAGTGATTCCAACATCCATGAGAGCTGAGATGCTGGAGAAACTACATCATGGTCACTTGGGCATCAACAAGTGCAAGAAAAGAGCTGAGAGCGCCATATGGTGGCACAACATTGGAAACGACATTCAACAGTTTGTGTCCAGATGCATGTATTGCACATCCACAAGGCCAACACAGCACAAGGAACCACTACTTCCCACTGAGTTGCCACGGAGACCATGGCAGAAGGTGGCTGCTGACTTGTGTGAACTCAAAGGTAACAAATACCTTGTCGTCACGGACTATTTCAGTCGATTCTTGGAGATCACGCCAATGACGAGTACAACAGGGGAGAAGATTGTACATGCCTTGAAGCATATCTTCGCAAGATATGGAATCGCTGAAGAAATTGTAACCGACAATGGACCACAATTTGCCTGTGCTGAGATGCGAGAATTCGTGACCACATATGACGTGAAACATACGACAACCAGCCCACACTTCGCCCAAGCAAATGGCGAAGCAGAGAGTGCTGTGAAGATCGCGAAGAAGATTATTCAACTGCCTGATCCATTCGTAGCATTGTTGAGTTATCGCGCTACCCCAATTGCAGCAACGGGAGTTAGCCCAGCTGAGCTTCTAATGGGGCGAAAAATTCGAACAACTTTGCCAACTCTGGAGTCAACACTGGAACCCTGTTGGCCGGATCTGGAAAAAGTTAGAGCAACTGACAGACACATGAAAAACTCTTACAAGAGCCAGTTTGATCGACGGAGAGGCGCAAGAGATCTCCCTGTGCTGAAACCAGGTGATGATGTTCGGATCAAGCTCGATGGAGAGAAACATTGGACAAATGCAGGAACAGTCTTAGGAGGTGCGGCAACTCCTCGCTCGTATCTGATCCAAACTGACAAAGGAGTTGTCAGGAGGAACCGTCAGCATCTTCAGAGCGTTCCATCAAGCGAACCTGTACAGGATGTACAGCCACCCGGTCCAACTTTAGATGACACACCAGTCGTGATCACAGAAAATTCGCAAACGCCGCCAGCAAGCTCCATTGATGGTGCCACGAACAGCTCGCCGCCAACTGCTGAACATGCTGGAGGCAAGACCACCAGATCGGGGCGTATTGTTAGACCTGTGAACCGATTGGACCTCTAAGTATGAATGTGGTAGACCGTGAATGGGCAGAATAATCCCATGTCTATCCACAGTAGTGGAGTCCTGGGTAGTCCACCCCAGTCTCTACCGTCTGTAGTGTACATGTACTAGCCGATTATTGTTTATGAATATGTTTGATGTACCGGAAATGTTATTCCTCCACAAGTTATCACGTGATTTTGTTGAGCATATTGTCTTTCGATTTGAATAATTGTATTTTGTCGATAATTCGACAATCTTAAGGGGAAGGTGTTGAGAAACGTCATGATTTTCTATGTGAGTTGACAGTGTTATCAACGTTACGTTATGATCCGGTATAACGGGTTTCGCAATGTACAGTGTACGTGTTTTGGTTGAGATATTGACGGAAGACAATAAAACGTGTTCATAGAAACTGGAAATCTTTCTATTGAAATTGAACCTAAACAGTATATTCGCCAACATATTGGACTATACCGATAAGAATGAGACACATTGTGCTTTCCAATGAAATTTAAAGTGAGAACGGGATCAAAACCAACCTGATTTAGCGGGCTGATTTAATTGGTGAACAATACTTTTTAAACAAAGTCGATTTCTCTATTTTCTTATGGAGATTTAACATTTATCGGAGTAATCCGATCGACTTACATTTCAGCACATTTCACATTTTAGTTTATTCAAGTTTTGCCCAGCCGTTTGCAGGGGTCGGCGATTAGGGAGAGGGTCGATGATTAGTAGTTCCAACGAAACTGGGTGACTGACCGTACCCAGTTTCATCGCTGAATGCCGTTTTACCGTTAGCAGCCTTCCGACGTGGTTTTACATCGGAAGCGAAATTTCGAGGGGTGCCCTATTTCAGCAGCCATTTACTGATATAAGATGTCAGAGAAAGACTTACACAAGTATGGAATTAGAATGATAGATAATATAATGAGCAGAATCCGACAACAAAACACATGAATAGTGCTGATAACACAGACAATAACATATTTTGCATTGGATATCGCCAATATGAACAACCACTGCAGCCGTGGAGCTGCACAATACGGATTCACGACCAGATAAGCGACGGCAGCCCCTGACAAGAGGCTCACATACCTTACGATCGTACATGTAGGTTGACTATTGGAAACGCGAACTTTTCAACTTGAACAATTAAATCAAAGAGAAAAAAAACTATCAACTAGCAAAAAATATGTATTTAAGTAAAATTATGGTTTGATTCGAGTATCACAAAAAGTCAATTGAAACTTGTGATTTGGAAAGTGCTAGGCCTGGATCAAATATACCTGGATGTACGATGTATATATACTGGGAGACCGAATATAGCAATTTTTAGGTTACCTATGGTCCGATAACCTATTGTTGTGGCGTTGTGTCTGTCGCCCGTTCACATCTTTATCTTTAAAGTTTACAATCCAATATTTCTGAAAATATGAGAGAAGATAACTTAGAATAATTTGAAGACGTATTTTTTTAGGGTTTTTTTCAGTTCTTAATATTTCTCAAAAAGGCGGCCGTTTTCGTCGAAAAATGCTCAATTTTGAACTTTGGTAGCCATTTTCAAAAAAATTATCAGTTTTGAAATTTTTGCTTCAAAAGATTACTCCTATGTACCTTTTTGACGTGTATAAATATTGTTGCCCTTGAATTGCCGGTCTTCGTATGGTGGCCATTTTTTGCCCCAAATCGCATTACTACCCATTTTGGGCCATTTCTACGCAAACAAAATTTCACCCTATCAAAAAAATGTGGGATGTAGAAAACTTTCGCCACTTTTTCCTTTCATGAATGGGAACTCCAACAACTCTACTCATTGAACGTCTGGAGATGAAAGCTTAGATATTGGCACTTTTGAATGAGAAGTCATTTATGGCGATTCGTGTGGTGACCATTAATTTGACCTTCGATGACCTTGAAAAGTCAAAACAGCCATTTTTGGGTACAAAATGCCCAAATTTGCCTCTACAGACAACCTGCATGTGAATAAGGCTTATGTTTGCATTGCGAGCATATAGGAATACGTGTATTGCATAATTAGGCATCCCGATTGAAAATCGGGAGGCCTTATGTTTTTGTCTGTTTTTTTTTTTTTTTTTTTCTTTTTTTTTTTTTTTTTTTTTTTTTTTTTTTTTCTTCCGCCGTTCGGTTTCCGGATCATAACTCTTGAACGCCTTAATCTGTCTTTCCGAAATTTTCACAGCTCATCCGAAATACTTTGCTCCTAACCCCTATTGTTTTTCGTCGAGACCCGAAATCCAAGATGGCCGCCAGCGGCCATTTTGGAAAAAAAAATCGGGCGATTCCTGTCAATGTCATAATTTGATTCAGGCAATTTCCAGGGGGAAAAAATTTTTTGGGTGTATTTTTTTTTGGACTTGGAATTTTTCCCTCACCTGCCCCCATGCAGATGTAATACTGTGACTGAGCCATGCTACTGTATTCACTGACTGCAGCCTGCATGTCCAGCATGAGGCTAGGCTCTGCCCTCTCAGCCAGTGCAGTATATGAGAGCCCTGCTCAGTAATGCCTGTGATAAGGCAATACCCCCCCCCCCCCCCTCTCCCTCCCCCACCTCCACTGTCAGCCAGTCTAATCTGCATATGAATGTAGCAATGTATCAGTGACTTGTATGCACTGCCCCTCTTCCCCCCCCCCCCCCCTCTCCTGTCCCCTCACCCCAGTTTACTATACTAACACCAACAAGTTGGAACAATGCCCTCCTTCCCTTTCTAAAGAAAACAATAGGTGGTTATATAATGATGACCCAAACTGAAGATAACAGCTTTGAAGGTCTGCCTGGGCCTTGCTTGCCGGTCAATTGTTCATTGTATTCAGTTAAAACAGCACTGTGTTTATCTGGATGAAACTACATGCATTGTTTTGTTTTCTAGCTGTATTTCACATGCAGTGACCAAATTATCATTGTTTTACTTAGTCAGAACCCAGAATAATTTCCTTTTTGCTTGTATTATGAATGTCTGTCATGTCTGTACATTTAATACCTATTGAGATTAAAACAAATATCTGATGGACATTTGTCTAGTGAGCAACTGCTAAAATTTGAACTCTCACTCCCACCTGTGTTCAATAATCCTGGTATATGTATTATAATAACAGTCAAGTTTCACCATTAGAAAAGAAAAGAAAAATTGGGGGATGCCACAAAGCCTATAGGCTTTTATGTCTAGTTAATGTTGACCTTGAGTTTGACCTCGGATGACCTTGAGTGCTAAATGTCCGACATGAAATGTGTAAATTGGCCTCAGAGACTTAAACGCTTGCATCTAGAGGTGAGGATTGTAAGCTTATAAGAAGTCATGTTTTTTTACACGAGTCATACATATATATTTTGACACATCTTTTGGTGACCTCGAACTTGACCATCGACGACCTTGAAGGCTAAATCTTGCTTGTGTTTCAATTGAAAGATCGTTGATGTCACTGTAATACTAGTTTGGCGAATTTGCCCAGGATTGCCACAGGAGTTTGGCCTTTTCCATACACCAGACCGTTTTGGCTGCTTCACGTTCGAAGCTCGTGTGTCGATTTGCGACGCGTTGTCATTCATCGATCCACTGCACTGTTTCTTTGGACTGTGACGTCACCCCTGGGATGGTGAGTATAAGCTCTGGCAGACCGTCGGGCTATCCGGGGTTCTATCCCCGTGGTGGATATCCCCGGCCAGCATAGGTAAGTAAGAACGACACCCGCCGTGACTGTGCCCAAGGTGCGGGGCGCTTGAGCCTTGCGCCCTAGGTAGCGGGCATCAAACTTTACATTAGTATGTAAATAGGATAAAAAGCACAAAACTACACACACAGTAAATCTTTTTACATTATAATTACTGTAAAAATAACAATTTTGCCAGCTATTAAGTATGGCGTTGTGAGCCCCACGTTATTTGGCGGTTTCAAAATCACTTATGTTTCTTAACATATCTAGTTCGTCTCCCCTATCGCCAAATCCGAAAAATAAATCGCCCGCCAAAATCAGTCGTTTTATAGTAATGCTACAAGTCACAGTGACTTTATCAACAACAAAACAACAACATGAAGTTGTGATTCATTTTTCAATTAAATCACTTGGCACATCCCTGCTTCGATGTTTGTGTATGCAGCCATGAAAGCCTGGAAATATGTAGTATTCATGTTCGTTTTCAGGAAACAATAAAAAAAAAACATGAACTAAAATTTTACGAACAGAATTTTGCATTATCTTTGCAATAAATTTCTGCAGCAAACTCAGTTATTTCATTTACATTCACCATAAATTAATTTACAGATTCCATAGTTATTTTTCGGCAATTTCTGTTTGCAACTGATCACATATCATAATGAAAAACATACTTGTTATCTGCTCGTACGTGTACTAGTAGTATTACAGTACGTGCAGCTGCATTGCTTGGATAGATCTCGTCCGCTTCACAGCACGCCGGGATGAGAATTCGTATTGTGGAAAATTGGCCAGAATCATGATGGCGGCTTCCTCGATTCTAACTGCCGCTTCGATGGCGATTATTCGCGGAATTCTTGACTAATTCACGCATAACCAAAGCTTTACATCACTTTTGATCATTATTCTTATATTTTGTTAAGTTTTAGAGTGATTCTGCATCCACACGTCACACCTTATAGTAATAATGAGCAAAATCAGGTTGCTAACGGCAATTCGCATTCAACGATGCAACGCTGGGGCATTGAACCAGGGTTGCGATGTAACTAGATGATTAGGTACTCTTGCTGCGTTCCATTCAAGTCGTACAAATGGTGACCACGAGTGGGAAGTGGTGCAGTACGAGTTCAAAGCGTTCCATTGGCAAAACACATACAAATTGCCTTCAAGTATCTATGGTTAAAAATAAGACCTTGTAAATGAAAGTAATTGTGACACTCATTATTCTATTATTTTTTAACCAACTCAGGCCAAAAATAATCAAAAAGTTAAAAAAAAAATTTTTGATAATTTTATGGAAAAAGTCAAATCTTCATTTCAATGTTTAGTATTTTACCATTTCAAACATGAATGCATGATAATAGGTAAAACTAGCAAAGTTTCTCCATTTTATATGTTGCTTTCTTACAAAATCCCTCCCCTTGCCGCCATGTTTTGCCTACTCGTGCAAATCGAGTCTGAAAATCCGACTCCACTTCACGACTTGTGCAAATGGGAATTCACCAGTCGTAACGTGAATGAAACGGTTTTTACTAGTGGGAAACTCGTGATCACTATTTGAACGACATGAATGGAACGCAGCATTAGACGCTATGCGAATTGTTTACAGAGTGTGAAGTACGAAACTGCAAGTCGTGCATCCCGGGTCGTGCACTGGTACAGTAATGTGCATGAATTAAAAAATGATAACAGGTATAATCTTAGAAACTCTATTTATATTCGCTAATCAAGTGCCTGTTTAATCAGATCTACTGAAAACTACTGATTACAAGTAGATCTAGATCTATCAAGTTTTCATGCATGACAGGCAGTCGATTATGGAACACCTAAAACGATTTTTTTGAGCACCTAGAATTGGGACTGTGACAGATCAGCTGATATGGACGATATTTTCATTTCGTTTGTGTCAGCACTCAGCAGGATTTTCCACTATAGATTTATATGATATGATATCCTTGATACCGAATCACTGATCACGTGAATGAAATATATTTTTTTTTATAATAATACACTTTACTATCCTTAGGCTTAGCTGAATGATCTAGAGATCATGAACACTGATGAATGAGGAACAATGATTTAATGCCAATAAATTAAAATAAATGTACATTTATTGTTCATGGGGAATTGAGATATAATGTAAATGTATAATAGTTTGTGTGTATTTATGTTCATGTTTTTACAATGCACCATGTCCGTGTTGAATTTTGTGGCTTCATGTCTGTCGTGGGGCCATTTATCACAGTTACTTGCATATGGGTCAAAATACGCTAATGCGTACCACACTGGGTACTTCAAGTTTATAGGATTCTAACTTTGAGACACTTGAATATAATAAAACGATTTTTTTTGCATCGATTAGGTAATGATATCAAGACATACTGTCCTTAATCTTAATAACATTTGATGGGAAAAAGATTTTGTAACTACATTGAAGTACTTTGATGTGTCGGATTTCGGGGACATTAATTGTGACATACGGTATACACGTGCATTTGAAACCTCCACAAACCATTATGATTAATATATGTCCTTAATTTAAAAAAGGGAATATAACTAATGTTTTATGGAGAATGTATTTATTCATCCATATTTGTCATTCAGCGACTAGAATATCCTGATATTTAATAAAAATTACAACTATATCGGTCGTCACGTTGTCCGTCAATCAGGTATGGGAACTTCAACAACTATTCGTGCCCCCCAAAAAGCATGATCATATCATGTCACACAACTATAAAACTGGTTTTTAGATCCTGTTTTGTGTTAAGACATTTGAAAATACATACACACAACATAAATAACACATTTTAGGTTTTATATGTAACTATCGACAATTCCGTCAATGAATCACGCCCGTTTTTTCTGACATTCAGGTGCGATTTTCGAAAGTTGTTCGCGGTCTTGATGTATTTTTGTTGTATATGACCATGTTCACTTCATCAATATTGCCGTGACGTCACCAGTTTTGGTGAATCAGCCAAAATGTCTTTCCGTGTCAATTTTGTAATGTTTCCGTCCACAGCGATTTGCTTTCATCACGCCCATACCTTTCATCACGACCGATCTATTTTGACAAAATTGTGGCCGTAATACCCAAGATCATTATTCGATAAGTCTTGTAGATTGAAATCTCAGAAAAATCGGTTAACGTGAATGATTTTGCAAGGAATGTCGATAGTATAAGGTCACATAGAACACTCTGAACATGTGGTCTGTCCACGTGTGTTATATCGGTCGTGACGCCTTGACCAAACCACCGAATAACGGTCATGATGGTTGACTTGTCCAACGTAACGCCCGTATATAATGGATGAAACGGGCGTGATGTATAGACATGCACGGGCGTCATGCATGGAAATGAGTTCATCACGTCCGATCACTATCCATGAAATAGTATCGTACATACCCGTTATAGGTATACCTGATCTGTCTAAACAGAACATCTCAAAGAACATGGGTTCAACGTCGAAAACTTAAATTGCAACCTGGCGATATAATGTCCAAAGGAACGTCTGTGATGTGGTCTGTCCATGTGTTATATCGGTCGTGACGTATGGACATGCACTCAAAGTCTGTCATTTATCATACATTTTGGACATCAGAATGGTCGTGATGTTTTGACATATTTTGACATCGTCACGTTGTGTGATCGATTATTTTTGTATGGTGGTGCTGAACTACTGGTATCATTGATATTCTGTTGTGTGACAGGTTAAACTTTTATCTGAACCTGTGAACGGAAAGGACAGGACAAAATGGTGACCACGTCGGACTGGTGATAAAATGCCTCAATACCGATTGACAAATAAGATTTCTATTCCTTTGTTTTTTGTTACACGAAGAAGCCAACCAGACACTCTATATAATATGGAAGGTGTCAATTTCCCAAATGGCCCACCAAAATACAGATTATCTAATTCCAGCATTCGTAACTCAATTAATGGATGTTGTCATAATAAACGGATGTTCCACTCGGAAGTTAATTGCAACATAATATATTCTCATCTGTCCAGCCTTATCTGTAAGGTGAAACACATCATTGTATCAACAAAAAAATCAGAGCTATTTCAAAATTGAAAGGTACATGTAGCATGGAAACAAGGCGTTAGCAACAATTGTGTCTGCTGGAATTGGATTTCCACGCTAATTATGTGGCTGATTAGCTGTAGATACGAGTTCCAACAGCCCCTGAAAGGTGCCCTTTGTTACCTTACACCGCATCCGGAACTGCTCGTCGCTAACCGTATCTCTTCTCCAATTACTATCATCATCTTCTAAAATATGTACATTTGCAAGTTTGTTTGATCACCTATCAGCCAGGATTGTACAAACACAACCAAAGTGAGGAAGGCGCAAGGCAGGTGTACCTTCTCCTCAAGCTTTACTGAAAATCGTGCACTCAATTAAGTATGAGTGACGTCTGTGAACGCTTGAAGGGTGAGGTCGACCTTCTACTCACTGAGACCGACCTTACACTCAATGAGGATGAGGTGAGACTCAATAAGTTCGTGGTGAGACTCAATGAGTGTGCTTTCGAAATACAGGCTTTAAGTATTAAACAGGCTTCGCACATAGACAAACACGAGCCGAATTGTCACCTACATGTACTTCATATTGCGGTAGTAAAATCAAGTCGTAGTTCTGGTTGATTCCTGAGAAGAGCCGGTAATATGCGACGATTACTACATACTGTTACGTTAGTCGCCTAACCATAACATATATTTTCAGATTTCAAGCACTACCTTAATGTCTATTTGAAAACTATATCAAAATACATTTATATTTGAAAACACATGTATAGTATCAAACTATATTTATAGTTTAGTTGAAATATATTTATTTACATTTGATTTCCCAAAAGCTGTCGCTAATCGAGGGGCGCTCCACAACATATAATATACAAATAAATACATAATTTACAATGGGATGGACTGGGTTTTAGATTCAATGGTGAATCAGTAATTTGTTAAAACACACGTATTGTATCAAGGTTGGTGATACAGGTTGTTGTCTGGCATTGTTCAAGGGAAGGTAAATGTTTTAGGAGAATCGTTCCGTTCTGATCACATACTAGTAGTCCACAGGAAACAATTCGAATATTATCCATTACACTTAAGTAGCTCAGGATTTTCATGTAGCAAACAGGCTAGCAAAATATTTATTGACTAAACATGGTAGGAGATGAATATTGGTGTTTGACCCGATTATGTCACGAATCGCTCCAAGAAGTTTGGACCTTTCGAGTGTATAATTAGGGCAGTCAATTAGATAGTGGATGCGGTCCTCAGATGGGTGACCATAAGAACACTGAGGAGTTGGTGTGAGATTTCTGGAAAAGAAATCAGCAATCTGGTATTGAGATGTAATCTTGTGGTGAGCTTGTTTTCCCATTATTTTCCCTTGGCGGTACCACACTGGAGGGCTTTTGACAGAGTGCTTTTGTTCACCGCTGATAGATGGATTTTTCTGCAATAGATTCGGACAGAACGTTCTAATCACGAATCGAGTGACGAATGAGCGCCTTAATCGTTCAGTTTTGCATCTCATATTTCTCAGTCCTTGGGATCGAAGTTGGTACCGCTGGTCAAGCGGAGGAATGCGTGGATTATATTTGTCGGTCAGATATGTAAGACACATATCGTTCAAGACCTTGTACACATAAGTGAACCGAGCGATTTCACATATTGAATTTTACCAGCAGAGTGACCTGGATATAGACAATTTGTGTTTTACAGTTTTACATACTGTAGTAATCTCCACTCTGATATCACCTTTGAGCTTCTTTAATAAGTTTTGAGGTCGTAAAGTTTACAAGTTTTGAGGTCATCACCCACCGGTATTTTGTGTGTTTATTGAAATAAAAATTTCAAGATTGCATGTGTGATTTCTCTTACCTAATAAATTAGTGTAATAAACACTCATCTTCGTTAATATATTTTGCTATACAGCAATCTTATTATAAATGATACCAAACTAGTCATAAAATAATATTAATGGACCATGTGTTACTGTATGTGTTAGCATTCTGCTGATCATTCCAATATTACCACCAAAACACGTTCAAGTGACATGAATCTCTCTACAAATGTGCTCAGGTGATTATCATTGATATCTTTACCCAGGTACATGTTATTGCCAAATACAACATCATCATTGGAGGATCACGACTGCTGTGTTGTATTAAGTGACAAATTATATATTAGGCCTGCACATTATAATGACATGGTCAAACGTCACGGCTGAATCATCACGACCGTTATGACTTATGTCAAACGTCACGGCCGAATCATCACGACCGTTGTCTCATGTCAAACGTCACAGTGAAGCCCAAGTTAAGGAAATATGTAATAAATCTTATAAATACTGTATGGTAAGCGAATATTTGCATTTAATAATGTTGATTTTCAAGATGGTGGAATAGATTCAGTTGAAAGTGCTCTGATTCTTTAATTTTCACCGTATAAACAAAAGATTTGCATTGGTTCAATTGACCTGTTGTCACGCACTCATTTCGAAGAGTGTACCTGTGTCAGATTACACTCCAGATGTATGAAAATCACTGGAGGAGTTCGTGCTAATTTTATCTTCGACGCTCCTGTAAATATTACATGTGAATAAGCATTACTTGAGTAAATAGGGGGAAAACATTGATGTCAAAATCACGCCCGTTACTTTTGGTATCTATATTTCAAAGTTAAATTCTACGTTCTGTATAATATCCATTATCTTTTCGATGTCATTTTCGGAAAATTATTCCATAAAACTGACATATTAAAACAATTTCAACACCAATACATTCATTTTATTTTGGGGTTAGCATGTCACACTTTTGGTCCCCTTTAGCGTATTATGACCCACATGCGTCTTTATACTGGTATGTACATGATGTAATTGCTACAGTAGTATTTCATGTATGTACACATGATCCAAATAATATTGACATAATTGAGTATAAATGCACCTTTACATTCACAATATATGACTTATATGTTCCACAATTTCACAATATAGACTGCTGTAAGTAGTACATACGAGATATAGTACTGCTGAATATAAGAAAAACCCCACAAAATTACTAGTATAAATTCACTGACTGTTTATTACTGAGCATGCTGAGTGGGCGGATGAATTGAGGGGTGGCAACATCATCCAGGAAAGGCATTTGTGAGACAATAGGGGCCTTAGGGGGTTATCAAACTATCACTCGACAGGGGGCAACATTGTAATATCAGTCATTTTTGGCGCCATTGACAAATATCGTCTGTAACCATCAATGATATGAACTATGGTGGGAAAATTACGATTATATTCAGATTGCCAGAAAAAAACAGGACAATGACATCATGAGACTGATAAAACAATGCGACCTATGGGCATGATGGGTGATAATTGTCTGCCTCTCTACCTCTCTGCCTCTCTACCAATGCCTCTCTACCAGCGCACGAGTTCATGAACGTAACTGTTGTGAATGGTCAGCCACCATTTAAATGATCATATAATTCGCATGTATTAACACATCGCAAAACTTCATACATTTACAGTAACGAGTTATACAATACAAAGTTCATGACAGTTGAAGCACAACAAAGCATATTGCTTTCTATCCTTGATTGAAACCTGCTATTCATGTTTACAGGACCAAAATTTCACTCCATGGATCTGATCCGGAGATGATAACATCAGCAAAACTTCCCGATTGATTGCTTCCTGGCAGTGTTTTAGTTGTGAGCTAACATGAAATCTAAGAAATCACCGCGTAAAAACTCAAGGAGTGGTCAAACCAGTGAGCAGAAAAAGCAGCCAAGTATTGTGTCCATGTTCCAGAGTCAAATCTACCGGCAGATACAGAACCAGCCGCCGACTGTGGATGATATCCCGCAAACCAGCCCTAGCGGAATAAAGTCAAGTGAACCAGACCAGCAGTCAAAATATTTCGGCAAAAATCATCTAGCTGCTGATCTTGAAATTGATGTGAATGATTTTGTAGAAAGGGGTGAATCCAGTTCGTCTAATGTTGCACATAGAGATGATAGCGACATTGATGATGGCAGGTCAGGCAAGTTAACAAAGTTGTCGTTGAAACGAAAAAGAGTTGAAAGTGGTGAAATCCAATGCATCAAGGAATCAGAATGCAGGCAGCCTGTCCACGTGATTTCCGATGAAGAAGATTCGGAACTTGACGATTCTGTGCCTGATATAGCAACACCCGAAGCTGATATCAGAGCCACCAGTGTAGGTCCCACGAGAGTGTTACCGCCCGGTCATGATGGTGAAATCCATGGTGATTCTGGAATAGAGGGATCCTCAAATTCTAGTTTTCCAGCAAGTTGTAACACTGAAAAAAGCAGAGGTTCTTCAGATGACAATTTGTTGTGTGTCACTCAGGAATCTGAAATAACAAACATCTCTGATTCTCAATCAAACTGTGAAACGAGTTCACAGGAAGTGCCACTACCAGCTACCTCGAACTCAAATCTGGACGATCACCATGAGAGACTGACAAGCAATGACATTTCAAAAGAAAGCACAGCATCAGCTGGGACAGAAGCCCGGAGGATACTTCACAGTTCTCCTTCGCTGGATGAACAAACACCGGGAACAAGCACAGAATCCTCTCAGACCCCCAGAGCATCTCGCCCTGAGTCGGCGTCACAGACCTCGCATAGGTCGCAGTCCCTTGCCGTCACGGACGATCCAGACGGTGTCACAGATGACCCTGATGGCCAAACAGAGACTCTATACCGAGTGCCGTACTACCTGGAGAACTTCATCCTGATTCTGAACACTGTGCTGGAGGATGAGTACTACTACAGTCTCTTCAACCCGGAGGACAGAACGGCCATTGAAAAATTCCAGAATCTTTCTGGTGGGTAGATTTTTATTTGCACTGGTGCTCAGTTGCAAGAATATTCGTGGAATTTGTTGAATTTCTTTTTACACACATTATCGGTTGTCATAATTGTACCTGATCTATGATTTGTTTTACATCAGCACATCAGTATATATATTTATTGACATTCAAAGTGTTAAAATTAGGATGTGTACACATCTGTAACTTCTAACTTCAATGTAACTTAATGTTTTCATTCTACAGAGGATGCCCAGAAGCTGTATGTTCGATTGTTCCAGAGGAACTATCGATGGTTACCCGTCAACAAAATCCAGTATCCCAAGATTGCTGAAGACCTAACGGACATATTTCAGGAGTTGGTGGCTTCAGGAATGCTGCTAGATTGTAAATATTCTGGGACGTATAATATAATACGCACTGCTACAGTGATGTTTGAATGTTAATTGTGTAAATATAATATTGCATTTTCTGATGTACATGTATGTAGATGTACTTATTGGTAGTTTCCTGTAAATCTATCCTGGAAAGACTATGCATGGAAGATTTACAGTTAGCACTTACTAGCATGCATTCATGTATACTTTATCTCTGATTTGATTAGCATGCAGATAATGATGTCCTGACTTATGAAGACTGTATACACATAATGAGGTGACATATGTTGTTCTGACTCTCACACAGCGTCACAGCTGACAGATCTGGGGGAGATTCTGGCCGTGCTCCCGGCGCCTGAGGTGAGAACCCTCGCTAAGAGTCTCAAGCTCGGGTCCACTGGCTCCCAGAAGGAGGCTCTTGTGGCCGCCATTCTCCGGCATAGCCGTGAGGGCGGCATCAGTGCATTCTTCGGCCGGGGTGGCGGGGTTTCAGCCAAACAGAACATGGTCCAGAAAAGGTAAGTTGATTGTTGGTCCTGCCTGGTACTTGTCTATATGATTGTAACTGCTAATGTAGATTCTATCATTGTATGTATTTGCATACCTGCCACAGAGCTAAGTCGATGCTGAGCGCCTGTTACAAGCTGACAGCCGACTGCCGGCGAGTGTTCATGCGAGTCATCATGTTGTTCGGCCTCCAGCGGACTCGAGGGGACGAAGACGAGGACGGCGGTGGTCAACAGTTCGTGTGAGTGACACTGATGCAGTATTCACTTCTTCAATCAAGTTCAGTGTATTATACCTACTGACCATTGGTATCAAAAATGATTTCTATTCGAGCTACGGATTTTGGACAATGAGCGAGATCTTGAAAACAATCGGCCGACTTTAATTTTTCAGGTTCCAGATGTTGATGTCGACTATTGGGAGGATAAAATATCCAGAGTACACAGTGTCGCGAGATGCGAGAGTCTTCAAGGACAGGGATGCACTTCTCAGGCAAGTATATGGCTATCCCAGTACTGTAGTCAAAATGTAAAACAAAAGTTTCATGTAAATTATCATTTTCATGGTTCAGTAGAAATTAGGTATTTCTGTTTAGTTAAAGAAGTTTTGTTATCGCGGACTCTTTTCTCCAGATTCAGTGCCGCACTTCAGGTTGAGACAGACATGTCGGAAGCAATGGCTGCGAAAAACTACTCCACAGCAGAGGAGATTTACAGCTCTGCCAAACCAGTCGCAGTGGACATCATACAGGATATGGACAACGTCAAGTGAGCTTCCTAGTAAAACATGCATATTCAGCATCTTGGTGTAGATATAGAAAACACTCATCATATCCTGAGAACTCAAAAGAATAAATATTTAACAAATTGAATTTGGTGTACAGTGTTCACAAGTTATTTAATTATCCAGTATATGATATAGTATAGTATATGATTTGATATAGTATAGTATTTGGTATACAGTGTTCACAAGTTATTTAATTATCCAGTATATGATATGTAATATTTGAATTTTATGTTCCCCTATTTTCTTGGTTGCATGCAGGTATGACCTTTCTCTGCCAGACCATCTTCAAGTGTACACAGCAGGATCAGTGTACACACGCATACTGTCACAGGGGGTGGAGTTACTGCAGTACCAGAAGCGGTATGGGGAGGCTGTGCACCAGTTGGAACAGCTGTTGGAGCCTGGCTGTTACCAGGCTGAGTACAGAGGGAGGTGGTATGACAGACTAGCCCTGAACGTCGACCATCATCTGAAACAACACAACAAGGTACAGTACTGATACCAGTACATCAAGCAATGAACTGTGAAATTACTGTGAAACTGTGCAAATTACAGTTGTGCTTATAGACAAAATTCACACATGTCACTCTCAAATGAAAATCAATGTCAACTCCTCCGGTCCTTGCACTATGACGGCAGGCACTGGATGTGGTCGCGAAGGCACTCGCAGACCCCCGCGTCAGGACGGGCCACCGCCTTTCCCTCTTCCAGCGTGCACAGCGAATCTGCACCAGTCATGCCAAAAACCGCTTCATCCATGACCGCTGGACAGACTTCTCCGGAGACGAGTACAGCGAAGTAAAGGAGGCACCTAAGGTAGAAGGAGTGAGCTCAGTGCCTGGGTACAAGTCTTGAGGTCAAATTTAGGAAAAGCACTGAATGATAAACCTATTGTCTTCAATCCCCTTTATTATGATTTAAATAACATAAATGTGTAGGTCTTGCAAGACCTGATTACAAAGATATGAAGTGAATTACAAGGTTACAGAAATCAAACACTTTTGGGGAAAAGAGGGGGGCGCTCTACTATTAGGGCACGTGCCACTATTAGGACCAATACAGTAAATACTTGTATCAAGACTGTGTGAACAATTAGGTTACGAATTGTTTATATACAACAGCTTACGAGGGTTATTGTCTGGTTAGTTGTGTATGATGAAGTGTTGCTATCCGATGCAGGTCACAATAGAAGGTTGCCGTGTGTCCTGTGGTCAACAGGGACCTCTATATCGCCATGGTAACCCTGACGATCCGGAGTCTTTCACCCTACTCAAACATGTGGAGGACGTGGCACTGGCCCACTACAAAGACAACGGATACACCCAAGGTCTGTTGTGTTCATCTCTCAGGTCTGTTGTGTTCACAGAATAAATCAAGATTAATCCTGGTAGATATTCTAAAAGACAAATCTGTTCTTTGATCGCAGGAATACACGGAGAAGGCAGCACTTTCCGCTGTCTGTTTGCTCTCTTCCTGTGGGATGTAATATTCTGCAAGGGGATTCCCGACACGTTCTACAACCCGTTCCAGACATGTCCGCTAGACTGGTACAGCGACTCCTTCTACCTGCGGCGCAGGGACGCCATAGAGGACAGGTTGACGCAGATCAAAACTGCTGATATACAGGTGATTTCTTGCGATATATAATATAAAATGTACTTCTTCCATTCACTCAACTGCCCATGGAGTTCGCTAGTTGGATGTTGTAGCCTTGACATCTATATTTTTCCCCCCAGACCCTGGAGGACATGTTGGGGCGGTCTTGGGACCAGCATCAAGACGTGCTCTGCATGGGCATGAACTGGGAACGGTTCACCGACGTCGACCACGCAAAGGTCTGCATGCCTGTTACGGAGCAGACTGATACCTTCTATTGTAAAGTCATGTACATGTAATCGCAAATTGTCTCCTAGTTCCTATAGATTACAGTTGATGTACACTCCAAGACATTCAAGCTACTGTATATCAAATTTCAGAAAATTCGAAGACAAATTTCGGATTTTCAAAAATGTTTTCTTCTCCAAAAAGTTTCCATGTGTTTTTAACTTACCAGCCCAGGCTGATAAGCTATTGTCATGGTTTTTCGTCCATCGTCCGTCTAGCCATCCGTCCGGCGAATAATTTTTTTTGGCCTTGATGATTTTTTTTTGTAAATTTACTAAAGCTTTCCTTCTTTTCATTTTATTAAATCGTTTTTGCCCATTTGACAGCTATTTCTGCCGAAAATTGGCCAGTTTTGGATTTAGTAACCTATCTTAGCCCCTGGGCTAATTTCCTTAGCCCTTGGGTTTAATTTCTCAAAATCTATTCAGAAAATTTTCCTCAAGATCTCCCTATGTACCTTCTGTGATGTGTAGGCGTTTTGTAGCCTTTGAATCGACAGTCTGTGTGGGGCAGCCATTTAGATTTTTGGATGAGTCACCATTCGTGTTGAGTGATTTTTAGCCTCACCTTCCCCCCCCCCACCCCAAAAAAAAATGAACATGTTTTGACAACAGAGTTAAAGATCACTGTAAAAGTTTATATTTTGGAAAATCAATACTCTGTGCAATTCTCATGATCTGCCAGTAAGCTACAGCACCCTTGGTGCTCTGTTTGAGTTATGGCCTGGTAGAAGCATGGCCAGCAGTAAAATGTATTGTGTTGTTCTGTAGTATTTGAGTGTAGACCAGTGTGATCATTATATACTATAGTGACTGGGTATGGTGTATGATATCATTTGTCTTAGGGTCTAGTGCGGTGTATTGGACCTGCTGCTCTCGCTGCGATCTTGGGCAGGTTTGCGAGACACATGAGCAGCACAACGGGAGGAGTGCCGGACCTCGCAGTGTGGAACCCCGACACTGGAGCTTTCAAGGTAACCATGGTACCTAAATATTTTAGGTCAGCAGCGAATACAAAGTTGATATTTGACACCATGTATCTATCTTCGTGTACTATTTTCCTGAGATGGTGGAGGTTAAAGGCCCCGGAGACCGCTTGTCAACGAAACAGATCCTGTGGCTTGACTATCTCCTCAGACACGGGGTCGAGGCAGAAGTGTGCCATGTCCAGGGTAAGGGACACTTCAAGAGTTATAATATAAAGAATTCTTCGCAGAGGGAGACTCAAAATGTCATTGCTTGTTGTGCTATACTAGAACTAATTTACAGCACATTCTCTCGCAATCAAATTTCTAAATTTTCTATTACATTTTCAGCTATCAGCAATAAGAAGATTCGCCGATGACTGTATGAGATCTCTGGGATTCTGCAAATGATGTTCAAACACAGAGTTATCAGTGAATGAGAATATGCTATATGAATCTACATTATACATGTACCCGGTATATGTATTTTGAAACTATGTCTTTCACAACCTTGGGAGTGTTCATTTTGCATATCATAGCTGTTTTGCTGAAGTACAACTGACCAGGCATTTACAATTATCGCGATTTGTGAATGTTTATTTCATACACATATATTTTGCCAAGGTCATATTACCGACTAGACTAGGTAGTATTAAATGGGTGCCATTGCAACCAAATTGGCTGAAATCAACCTCCATAACCAGTTTCTACAATACTCTGCAGGCCTTCTTTCTGGATTACGATCAGAACTTTATATACTGTAAAAATACTAATTTTGGTGGCGATTAAATTTGGCGGTTTTGAAACCACTTCTATTTTCTAACATATATCTAGTTAATTTGGGGGACGATTTAATTTGGCAGTTTTTCCCCTACCGCCAAATTCGCCGAATAAATCGTCCGCGAAAATTAGTAGTTTTACAGTAGTACAGAACTGTGATAAATTGTTCACTCTTCACCTGAATTCACTTACACTAAGAGCAAAAGATTGTATTTCTAAATATTTGACCATGCGCGAACAATTCTCACCAGTCAAGTATAATGATGCATTTGTATAAATTTGTTGGCCGATAATATACAGCACTTACCGGGATAGATTATAGAAGGTATCAAAATTAATGTCATGTGGTGCTTATAGTAGTTAGGTTAACATTACGAGTGTGAGGATTTTAGATGTGACAATCTTCATTGTATTGTCAAGACATTCTATGAACATATTGGAGAAGGCCAAAGACTGATGGTTTTTGGAAATATCGAAAAGATATCAAGCAAATTGGTTACTCAACTTTGATCCCTCAAATTACACATTTGCACTGTACTTTCCTGGTTGGTAACTCTGTATATGTATCGACTTGAGGTAGTCCGCTCCAAACAGTGAGGGGAGGGGGTCAAAGAGTTTTTCAAAATAAATGACTGTATTAACAAAATCTAGAGCTTCAAAACGACATATTCTATAGAGTAACTGATCAGCATCCTAAAACTGAACAGAAAATATGGTGTCACCGTATCCGTTCTCTTGGAAAACAAGATGCAAGATGTGAATATGGGCAAAAAAATGTGTAAAAATACCATAAATTAAGTCATTTTAGTAAATGTTTGTGATTTTTGATCGAATATGTCGAAGAAACCAGCACGGTGACCCCCTATTTTCTTTTCAGTATTAGAATGCTGATTAGTTACTCTATAAAATATGTTATTGTATCCCCCGAACAAAGTTCGGCGGATACTATGGATTTGGCCTCGTCGTCCGCGTCCGCGTCCGCGTCCGCAGAGATTTTCTTGTGAACGCGCTACAGGCCGCAATTCTCACCCGATCACCATTATTTTTTGCAGGCACATATATAATGGTAAGATCCCGACACCAATCGATTTTGGTTGCCGTGGCAACTGAATTGGTCGTTTGGGGACACATTTTGCATTGAAAACAGTCTGTGTGAGACACATGGCTTGTGAACGCGCTACAGGCCGCAATTCTCACCCGATCACCATTATTTTTCACAGGCACATATATTATGGTAAGATCCCGACACCAATCGATTTTGGTTGCCGTGGCAACTGAATTGGTCGTTTGGGGACACATTTTGCATTGAAAACAGCCTGTTTGAGACACATGGCTTGTGAACGCTCTACTGATGGCAATTTTTGACGAATCTCGATAATATTTTGAAGTTTTGTTGGGAAGGGCTGTCACACGAAACCAATCGTTTTTTAGAATGATCATATAAATATTAATATGTTAACAGCCTAGCTTATTACAAAATTTGGAAATATCCATTTTGACATGTGAGATCATTCCAATAGCCTGTACAATGGAAGGTAATGACACTGGTATCTTGTTTAGAATGAAGAACTGATGTTTTCAGTGAAAACAGGACAATATTACTGAATAAGTTAACATTGGTATTTATTGCCATACCACTACCTCTATAATAAACTCTTTGGGGTAATCTTACCTTGGCATTCAAAGAAGAGGAGAGAGAAATGAATGTCACAAGAATTTTCTCAAAATTCCTGACATCCATCTCGAACTCGAAATTGAAGGAAATTACTCTCACACATCTCAGATTCCCCGCGGTGTAGATGTGACGTCACACCGGTCATATGATTGACCTTAACCGCCATTAATTTGCTCCTCCATTGTTGGATGTGCAGCAAGTCTTGCTTTCGGCATTCAAAGTCGAATTTCTTCACGTCTACGATCGTCTTTAGGCTGTTCTTTGCACAGCTTTTTCTTCAGTAGATCGTTCTTTCGTTGTTAGACTAGCTTAGAGTTAGTGATTTGCGATTTTTTTGGGAGGAAATGGTAAAGCCTCCCCAGGCCCCTTTCCTTCCCCCATTATCGCCCGTTTGTACTTCGATGTTTGATATGTTTCAGATATGAAGTGCATCGTTTGCAAACACTACCTTCCTAAGTGGGAGGCTCATAACGCCTGCTGGCAGTGTAGGGACACTGTTTATTGCCGTCCTTCAGCCACCTGTGAGTTATGCGCGGATTGGTCCATCGACGAGTGGAAACTCTGTCTTCAAGGCTTACGGGAGATTCAGGCCCGCAGGTTTGCTGGTTGCCCTACTCCCCCTTCCCCGTCAGATTCTGATAGCGCCAGGCCGCGTCCCAAGGCGTCTGAGGAACGCAAGCGGCGTTTAGATTTGCAGTTAACCAATGCTGTTTGTGCTGTAAGTTTTGATTTATCATTGTCATTTTCTTTCAGCCAGGTACGGGTCCCGGGAGCCGCGCGTTCGGCTCTCGGCACCCTAACTTCCCCACAACCTACGGGTTTGTGTGGCTCACTTTTGGCTCCCTCTCTACTGGCCCCTCGTTCTCATGCTTCTCTGGCTGAACGACCTGGGTTTCAGTGTCCGAGTGTGGTTTCGGGGTCTGCCGGTTCCGTCGGGCTCACGACGGTTCCCTGCGCCCGGGATCCCTCTGGACAGAGAGTGTTGTTTCCCCCTCCGGGTCGGGCACCTGCCCCCGGAGCTGGGTTTCAACCCCATAGCCAGGGCGGATTTCGGTCCGGGCCCGTGTCGCCAGTGATACGGCCGCCGGCACCCGAT
Organism: Terebella lapidaria; assembly: GCA_949152475.1. NCBI lineage: Eukaryota > Metazoa > Annelida > Polychaeta > Terebellida > Terebellidae > Terebella > Terebella lapidaria. The sequence continues at coordinate 9,878,416 of OX424562.1, forward strand.
TTCCCGTCGGTTACTGGACCCCAGGCCGTGGCTACCGGAGCCGTGGCCAGTAGGGGCCGGGAGCCAAGGGCCATGAGCCGTCCAAACCCATGGGTTCCTGGAGTTTCCATGTCTCCACGGTTTCCAGAGTTTCCTTTTTCTGATTCGCCCTGTGTGTTTCAGATCGCCGAGGATATCAAGGACGATTCCCCTCTTACGGCCCTGCCCTCCGGTTTCGTCGCCTCTAGCCAGGGTATGTTGTCCTTCGCCCAGTTGGCGGACCAAGGGTCTTCCCGTGCGTCGGAGCCGTCCGGTGTTCCTGTCCAGGGGAGCTCTTCCACGACGTCAGAGCAGCGCCTTAGGGGCGAGCTTCAGTCTTTTCGGGAAGAGATGTTAGGCCAGTGGCAGCAGTTTCTGGCGAGGTTCACGCCTCCACAGCCGCCACCGCCCCCGTCTTCCCCTCTGCTTAGGGAAGAGCCGTCTTCAGATGAGGAACCTTCCCTACAGGTCTCTCAGTCGGCTGACCAGCCGTTACCTGGCCCGTCAGGCCTCACGCTTCCGCGAAAGCGTAAGGCGGACCCGGACCAGGAGGCGGACCAGCCCGAGTCCGACGACCCTCTCTCTTGGGGGGAGAAGTTGGATTTTGTGAAGAGGGTCCTCCCGGGTTTGTGGCCCGAAGAGCATGCTCCGGCCCCAGTCAAGAAGGTGGCTCGTTCGATGATCTCTTCTGAGATAGAGCACCCCCGGCCGTCGAAGGACGCCTTACGGTTCCCTCTGTCACAGGGAGTTCGCGGCTCCATGCAGGAGCGCATGGACGAGACCATCAGGTCCAACAAGTCGGCGATTGGCGCGTATCCTGCTCGCCCGTCTGTCAACGACTACTATACGTCGTCGGAGTTGGACGACAAGCCTACAGCTTTGAGGAGGCATCACCCCCATTACGCCTTTTTCAAGGAGCCTAAGGCCGTGGAGATCCCATGGGCGGCCTTGGCGGAGCTGCAGCACACGTTTCGAGTGGGGCTGGCCACGGATTCGGCCATGGACTGGCTGTCGATGGCTACGAGACGGGCCATTCTTCAGTGCCGTGACCAGGTCCTGGACAACCCTGACGTCGACCGGGATGATTTGGCAGAAGCCTTATTGAGCTGCGCTTCATTGGTCACCTCCATTGGCAAAGGTGTCGGTGACAAGGTGGCCCTGGACTCCCACTCACTCTGGGTGTCCGAGTTGTGGCGGCGTGACGCCTTCCTCTCATCCCTCAAGTTCGAGGTTCCGGACCAGCTCATGACAGACATGAGAGTTCTCCACCCCGTTATCCCCTCTTCCGGAGCCCCTACTTCACTTCTACTCCCTGACCGTTCTGCGGAGTTGCGGGAGGTGAAGAAGGAGGCCGACGAGAAGGCCGCGAAGTCCTCTACTTCCAATGCCCTCCTGAGCCAGTCGAAGTCTCTGGAACGCCTCACACAACAGATGGTTTCGGCCTTTAAGAAGCCCCAGTCTGCAGTTCAGCAGTCTCAGCCTCAGCAACAGCCGACTCGTGGCCGTGGTAGAGCGAGAGGCAGGGCCTCAGGGTTGCCCTTTCGCGGGGCCTCTGCCGGCAGCACCCGAGGAGACCGTGGTCGTGGCCGAGGCCGAGGACGCGGAGAGGCTCCCAAGCCCGCAGGGGAAAAGAAACCGGGTACGTATAGCTTCGGATTCCGGGCCGGATCCTTTGCTCGAGTGTCGAGAAGAGCTGCATGGTCAGCTCGTTTCGGTCGATATTCCTTCCTCAGACGAGCCCGTAGGAGCTCGTTTAATTCTGTTTTGGAAAGAGTGGGAGCGGCTCGGGGCTTGCCCCTGGGTCGTCTCGACGCTCCGTCGAGGATTCGGCCTGAAATTCGAGAAATTGCCACCGTTATCGCCCGTCCCAAGGGGTTTCACTCTTCCAAACGATCCAGAACGCCGCCGTGTTCTCCACGAGGAGATAACGGCGATGATCGAGAAACAAGCGATAGAACCTGCTCCCGGGGACACTCCCGGGTTCTACAGCGTGTTGTTTGTGGTTCCCAAAGCGTCGGGGGGTTGGAGACCAGTGATAGATCTTTCTCCGTTGAACAAGTTCTTAATAGTGCCGACGTTTTCCATGGAAACGCCGGAGCAAGTTCGTTCAGTCATGCCTCGCGATTCGTGGGTGGTAACGATCGATCTCAAAGATGCCTATTTCCATATTCCAATGAAACCTGCAGTTCGCAAATACCTGAGATTTCTCTATCTCGGCCGCGTATGGCAGTTTCGGGCGCTCCCGTTCGGATTATCGACAGCGCCGTGGATTTTCACCATGGTGGCTCGGGAAGTCCAGATTCTCGCCCACAAGCGGGGGATTTTTATCCACCAATATCTCGACGATTGGCTAATCCGGCACCATTGTCGCGAAACGCTGATCGTCCAAGCACAGTTTGTGGTAAATCTATGCTCACGGATGGGGTTCAAAATCAACCAAAAAAAGTCCGACTTGTCACCGCGTCGAGACTTCGTCTTCTTGGGGTATCGTTATCAGACTACCTCAGAGACTGTGTTGCCGACGCTGGATCGTCAGTCAAAATTATCCGTGCTGTCAGAAGGCTTCCTTCGTCGCATTCCACAGACGGCCAGACGCTGGCAGTCCCTTCTCGGGATGCTGGCGTCCACGGAAAAGTTAGTTCCGTTGGGCCGCCTGCACATGCGGCCTATTCAGCGGCATCTACACTCTCAATGGTCCCAGGTCACGGGAGACAGATCCCAGCTCGTGCAGGTCTCTCCGGAAGTCGTTTCCCATCTGCAATGGTGGCTGGATCCCGTCAATCTGCTCCGAGGGTCGTCATTCCGCCGGCCGCTTCCATCCAGGCACGTATTTACGGATGCCAGTATGGACGGCTGGGGCGCTCACTGGGACGACAGCGAGGTCTCGGGCACCTGGTCTTCGTCTCAGCAGGAATGGCACATAAACCTGTTGGAACTGGAGGCCGTGTTCTTGGCTCTCAGGCATTGGGAAACACATTTCCTCAATCAGGCTGTGTTGGTGGCCACCGACAACTCCACCGTTGTCGCTTACATCAACAAGCAGGGCGGTACGAAGTCCCAGTCGCTGTGCCAGGCCGCTATCGACCTCCTGCTCTGGTGTCACGACCGGGGTATTTCGCTTTTCGCGAGGCATATCCCTGGTCATATGAATGTTTGGGCGGACCGCCTCTCCCGGAGGGGCCAGGTCCAGGCCATGGAGTGGAGTCTTGCCCCCAGGGTATTCCAATCTCTCTGCGGCCTATGGGGCACGCCGATGGTCGATTTGTTTGCGACCCGGTGGAACCACAAACTTCCTTCGTTTGTGTCTCCCATTCCCGATCCCACGGCCATGTCAGTGGATGCGATGTCGACGTCCTGGGAGGGCATGTACGCGTATGCTTACCCCCCAGCGGTGTTGTTGGACAAGGTGATCGCCAAGTTTCGGACTCACCAGTGTCGCCTCCTGCTGATTGCTCCGTGTCTACCGCAGAGGTCGTGGTTCCCGGACCTTCTGGAGTTGATAGTAGACTTCCCTCGTCAGCTTCCGGATCGGTGGGACCTCCTCAAACAACCTCGTTCCAGCATGTTCCATCAGGCTCCCGCAAGTCTGAAGCTTCATGCCTGGATATTGTCGAGCGATGTTTCCGAAAGAAGGGATTTTCAAGGGAGGTGTCCGCTAGGATCGCCCGATCAAATCGAAAATCTTCTTTGGCAGTCTACCAATCGAAGTGGACTTCCTTCTGTGCTTGGTGTCGTCGCCGGAAGGTTAGTCCTTTCAGAGTCGATGCTCCCCTAATTTCCGAATTTCTTCTCGAAAAGTTCAATGAAGGGCGAGCTCCATCCACGATCGCGGGTTACCGTACGGCTATCGCGAAGACTCTAAAACCCAAACTTGGGATCGATTTTGGTCATGATCAAGGTTTGACTGCGTTGATTAATAGTTTCGAGATCGAAAGACCGAAAGCTAGGAACCCGGTTCCTGAGTGGGATCTATCGCTTGTTCTCAACGTCTTAAGAAAAGATCCGTTCGAACCCCTTGAGCGGGCCTCACTAAAGTTGCTGACGTTTAAGACGGTCTTCCTTTTGGCTCTGGCTTCCGGGAAGCGACGGAGTGAGCTTCACGCTCTGTCCTTTTCCAAAGTTAAGTGGAAGTCGGATGGCTCCTCGGTTCTCCTCGGAGTCATTCCCTCCTTTCTGGCCAAAACTCAATTAGCAGGTACGCCATTATTGAGCTTTTCCATTCCCGCCCTGACTCCTTCTCTGGGGCCGGGCCTGGAGGAAGACGCGAAGCTTTGTCCCGTGCGAGCCCTCCGCATCTACGTTAATCGTACGCGTGAGCTGCATCTCGGCAAGCGTTTGCTTTTCGTGTCCTATCTTAAGGATTTTCCAAATGATATCCGTCCTGCTACGATCTCATCTTGGATCAAGAAGTGTGTTAGATTTTGCTATGAAAAGTCACAGGCGAAAAAATCCACAGGTTTCAGAGTCAAAGCGCATGATGTGAGGGCTCTCGCGGCTTCACTTGCCTTTACAAATAAAGTGTCTCTGAATGATGTCATGTCTGCCTGTACCTGGAAATCTCATAACACATTCACTTCTTTCTATCTCAGGGAGTTAGCTTGGGAGGATGACTCCGGCCTCCAGCTTGGACGACTGGTGGCGGCGGAGCGTGTAGTCCAGCTGTAGATACCTGTAAATAGATCAGCACGCCTCTGTACAGATGCACCTGAGGTCGACTCCCAGGGGAGTTGCTCCTCTTCTTTGGCGAGGGAAATTTTTGTTCTTCTGCAAGAGGAAAGTCACCTCTGCAGAGCCCCTGCTCGTCTCCATGCATCTGAAGGTAATTCAGGCGTGTATTATGGTATAGTTGTAAATATCCTGTAAATATGTATTTTCGACTTAAAATTATAATTTAAAAGTAAAACACAATATTTACTACTTTCAATGGATATTTCCTACTCTCACACATCGGTGATGAAATTCCCGGGAGAGGGTTAAACCCACCTCCTTTGGTTATTCTGATATAACCCAAAGAGTTTATTATAGAGGTAGTGGTATGGCAATAAATAGGAAGTTTTAACTTGTTTAAAACCAGTATTTATTACATACCTACCTCTATAATAAACACGATTATTCTCCCTCCCGCCTCCCCTGCCTTAACCAGGTGGGCAAATTAATGGCGGTTAAGGTCAATCATATGACCGGTGTGACGTCACATCTACACCGCGGGGAATCTGAGATGTGTGAGAGTAATTTCCTTCAATTTCGAGTTCGAGATGGATGTCAGGAATTTTGAGAAAATTCTTGTGACATTCATTTCTCTCTCCTCTTCTTTGAATGCCAAGGTAAGATTACCCCAAAGAGTTTATTATAGAGGTAGGTATGTAATAAATACTGGTTTTAAACAAGTTAAAACTTCCTTTTACTAGTTAAGTCTATTATTGACCACAATAAAAATAGTTAAGACAAGAAACGTTTATTTTTAGGCTCAATAGGGTAAAGGTTTTTGTCCAGTACAGATTTCATGGGTGTAACTGAATAAGTTAATATTATTTTTAATAGTTAAGTCTATTATTGACCACAATAAAAAATAGTTAAGACAAGAAATATTTATTATTAACCTCAACAAGGTAAATGTTTTGTCCAGTACAAATTTCATTGGTGTAACCGAATGAGTTAACATTATTTTCACTAGTTAAGTCTATTATTGACCACAATAAAAATAGTTAAGAGGAGAAATATTTATTATTAAGCTCAACAAGGTGAAAGTATGTCCAGTACAGATTTCATGGGTGTACTGAATAAGTTAACATTATTTTTACTAGTTAAGTCTATTATTGACCACAATAAAAATAGTTAAAACAAGAAATATTTATTATTGGGCTCAACAAGGTAAAGATTCTGTCCAGTAGACATTTTTATGTCTGTAACCAAATAAGTTAACATTTTTTTTGCTAGCTAAGTCTATTATTGACCTCAATAAAAATAGTTAAGATGAAAAACAATTATTATTGAGCTCAACAAGGTTAAGGTTTTGTCTGGTAGAAATTTCTGGGTGTAACCAAATAAGTTAACATCATTTTTACATGTTAAGTCTATTATTAACCATAATGAAAATAGTTAAGACAAGAAATATTTATTATTGGGCTCAACAAGGTGAAAGCTTTGTCCAGTAGAGATTTTATGGCTGTGACCAAATAAGTTAACATTATTTCTTGCTAGTTAAGTCTATTATTGATCACAATAGCTTTTCATGAAAACATTGATCAACTTTTACTTTGAATTTCAACTTGAGACCATGTTTGGCACAAATTATAAGTTAAAATATAACTTATGGTGAAAAATTCGATCTGGCTCCAATTTCTTCATCTTGAAATGCAGTTTTGGTCAACTTTTACTTTGAATTTCAACTTGAAAGCATGTTTGACACATATTATGAGTTAAAATATAACTTATGATGAAAAGTTCGATCTGGCTCCAATTTCTTCATCTTGAAATGCAGTTTTGGTAAACTTTTAGCTTGAATTTCAACACGAAACCAAGTTTGGTACATATTATGAGTTAAAATATAACTTATGACGAAAAGTTCTATCTGGCTCCAATTTCTTCATCTTGAAATGCAGTTTTGGTCAACTTTTACATTGAATTTCAACTTAATACCAAGTTTGGCACATATTATGAGTTGAAATATAACTCATGGCGAAAAGTTTGATCTGGCTCCAATTTCGTCATCTTGAAATGCAGTTTTGGTCAACTTTTAGTTTGAATTTCAACTTGAAACCAAGTTGGGCAGGTATTATGAGTTAAAATATAACTTATGGCGAAAAGTTCGATCTGGCTCCAATTTTGTCATCTTGAAATGCAGTTTTGGTTAACTTTTACTTTGAATGTCAACTTGAAACCATGTTTGGCACATACATGTATTATGAGTCGAAATATAACTTATGGTGAGAAGTTCGATCTGGCTCCAATTTCGTAATCTTGAAATGCAGTTTTGGTCAACTTTTACTTTGAATTTCAACTTGGAACCAAGTAAGTAAAATATTCTGAGATGAAATATAAATAGGTGAAAAGATTGATCTATCTGTATTTTCGTTATTTCATCAAACATGTTGAAATGGAAATTCATATAAAGAGATTTCAGTGGTGATTTTGAATTTGACCTTCAATAATCTCGGAAGATCAGTGCAGCAATTTTGGTGGGGAAAAGAAAACAGTTTTGACTTGAGATTTAACATTTCTCTGGTAGTCTTTTTTAGCCCTTGCTCTAGTTTTCCACACTTGACAGTGATATATTTGGGGCAACAGAGATGATAGGGCTACGGGGGATACACCCAAGCGGTCGTAGGCGACCGGAAGCGTCTAGTTTTGAAGAGATAATATTCAAGATATAACTTTCAATTTTTGACGATTCATTACCTCCCTGTTTGTAGCGTACTACGTTAATGACACCATCAATAATGTGGTTGCTAATCAATGGATCATATGTTTATCAGGCATTTTTGTTCAGGGACAAATTCACTTTTGCCAGTTTATATGGGTCAAGAATTGTTCACACTATATTGGAATGTGCACAAACTGACTACCATTTCTTTGTTGTGCAGAACCTGGTCAGTAAAGCTATACATGTATTGTATCATCCTGCATAAATATACATTTACATGCATGCACTAAATGTTTGTGACCAAATATGTTATGAGATTTGTTATCGCCGAGTTATTTATATTATAAATAAACGTATTATTGCGCAGTAGGGTGCATTTCCTGTTGCTTATCAAAATCAAATCTTGTTTTCTAGTGTGATAACATCTTCATCAACTTTTTTCTTCTCATAGATCACTAATGTGCAATACAGTGGTCCCCCTCAGATTTGACCCTCCTGAATAAAGACTTCCCCCCTCTGTAAAGACCTTTTCTTGTGGCGCTAGGATAACATTTACATATGAATGAACTCCTCTAATAAGACATCCCCTTAGATAAGACATGTTGTGGCAAAAGGGTAGGTCTTATCTGAGGGGGACCACTGTATTACAATTATTGATACCACTCGAGCAACCACCAACATGAACAATGAATGACTGATACATATACATGATAATATATGCTGTGTTTATTGACATGGTACTCATATTACAAGACTGTTACACTCGCATAATACACAGGAAATCACAACTGTAATTCATGGTTGTCAGAACAGTATAGCTTCATGTAGGCAGATAAACTGGATAAATATGAACACAAAGGTAATGAGTCTGACTGTGAGATATGTCTTCATGACGTGATGCACACTCTACATACTGGTATGAGATGGAGTAAATATTTACATGCATAAATTTATGTTGTAAACAGTCCAGATTTGTGATGTTGATGTGGACAGTTGGCCATGAATCTGTTTATTTTCTCCATTGGAAGGTCTTCTGTTGTCTGAGAGGAAAAAGAACCAAGAAATTGATGACTTTTCATCACACATTGCATTAAATGTATGCAGTGAATCAAGTTCATGTGCACTGGTAACATACATACAATGTGTACAACACTATTTCGCTTCGCCCTACTCTCCGGGGCATCAGTGTCTCTGACCTGTTTGAGTTTGCTGACTTTGCTGTGTATCTCCTGCTGTGAGTCGAGAACTTTCTGCCGACGTTGTGACACGACCTTCATTAGCCGCTGGTTATCATCGTTGAACGTTTCTAGGAGTTTCTCGAGGCGTTCTTTCTGCTTGAGTTTGATTGGTACGTAATGGTGTCTGATGTCGGCACTCGGGTCTCCGGACGGTCGCCTGCAGGAAACCAAGGTGACAGGTTTGTGTACACATGCAAGCAGCTTGAACCAGCACTGTAACAGATATAGAAAACCTACCACCCATCTGGTTTGGCACTTTCTGAGGGGTCGTCTTCTGTCAGTTGATCCAACTCGTTGAGAAACTCAGCAAGTCTTTCCTCCTGGAACATCGTCTCAAACTCCAGCTGTATTGAGAGCGAGAGAGACAAGAGACACACTTAGACTAGACTCTAGTACGCTATACAACACTCACAGTCACTTGCATGTAATCTTGCTTGTAGCTTGAACAATTGTGCATACATGTAGAAAATTAGGGTACATAGCTCACTTGTATGGCATCTTTCAGCTTGTCCTGACTCTGTTTGTGGATGTACTTCAAGGCCTTGAGGTTTTCTTTGGCAACTGACGGGTGATTCTTAGCAAACAGCGAAAACCTGCTCCAAACAACATCTTGAGTTCATAACCTAATTACAATAAATTCCATACAAAATACGGGCCTAGTACTTGTACATGTGCGGCCACACCATTATATGACTGTGTTCACTGAGGCACAACTTACAGTCACAACAGGCCAATATCTTGAGTACTAGTGAGGTCACTTGTGTGCCCTATCGGGTACATTATGATTTGTCTATGATCTGTGGTCTACACAGCCTGACTGCTCGTTACCTCTCGTATATCATAGCGCGCAGCAGCAGTGTGATCGCCTATAATGTGATTATGATGTAACATAGGATTTAGATATATGTATAATGAAGTTAATATTCTTATTGAACTTGACTCTTATGTTTTCACTCCCACATAGGCCAACCAATCCAATTACAAATCTAGGTATACCAGATGTAATATCCAATTTAAAAAATGTTATATAAAAAAAAAACGTTGTGAAAAAATATAAACACATCATGTAATTGTACATCTTTCACCAGAGCACGTAATCAGTACCAGTATAAAGTAATGATTGGTGCACCAGAGAATTCACCAGAAGTATTATTATAAATTATTTATTACAACAATAAACATGATTTGTCAAGCATCTCACACAATACATCACTGACACAGTGACAAATAAACACATACAACCAAATATTTTAAACAAATGGATATCAGCATTTATGTGCCCCTTCTCTGATTGGTTAATCTATTCACGTGGTCAGACGAATACTTTCAGACACACAAGAGGACCCAAATTATGTATGACAACGCACTTGAAGGAGGACTTCCTATCAAATTCAAACTCAATTTGGTAACATATGAGTTTCACGCACAGTCGCACATTGAGTATTCATTCAGATGACTTCAAAATCGAAGAGATCATATTTTTAAAACTACTACCGAATGTAAAATTGAAAAGAAACTAAACTAGCGGCCACGCCCTCCAACTGGAGAGAATGAATGAGTAGCAAACGATGACGTCATTGTTTTGATAATGCCTCGGGCAACGGATCACTTCCAGCATCTTTGGTTCCAGTCAAATGAGCCGCCGGTTGAGGCTTCTATCAAAACAATGACGTCACAGAAATTTACGTCATGTATGACGTTTCTGTCAGCCATGCACTGCCGAGTGGAAAAAAACTTGCAGATTTTCGGTGTTTTTGATGTTATATCCTCTGTACGATTTGTTTGTACTGAACAAATATATGCATATTTCAAATGTGAACGAAGCTTAATGTCTTCTCCATTCAAATGCATTGAGATATATTTGCTATATGGAAATTTTAACCATAAAATCATTGGTCGAAGCCAATACACATTGATAGGAAGTCCTCCTTTAAATACCCTGAAATATTGTTGAAAATCCCCTCCAAACATTGACTTTAGCCTTTAACATTGACCACAAATTTTACCAGGAAGGATTAGCGATGTTCGGATGGGGTTTTGAGCAATATATCGAGGTATTTAGTTGAGTTATCATATGTAATTTGGGTCCTCTCATGCATTAGCATAACAGTTTGTGTGTCAGCCCGTAAATCGGTCATAAATTACATATAATATGACTCGTAATCATGATTTGTTTGTTTTCGTCCCGAGCATCAATGTGGGCCATCTTGGACGCGCTCTGCGTCGCTCGGTTACCAAGCGATAAGGCCGCAAAAGGGATCAGGCCGCATATTATCATACCCGTATGCACGAGTGTCATAACACTCATCATCCATCACTTAACCTGTAGTTTGATGGCGGCTTGATCACTTTGGCGGCCTTATCACCTGTACACCCGTCGCTCGGGCTGTACGCTTGTACTGGGAATATATAGGATAACACAAGTATAAATATAAATAGATCTACGGTTACTTTTGAATATGTAACACGATGGCCAACGTTTTTGTCAGATAAGCTGATAACAGGCACTGTGTCAGTGTGTGTATTTACACAGTATACTCTGATTTTTCTAACTCGTTTACACTGTTTTTCGCTAATATTTTTGTGATGCTAAATGCTATCGTTCTATAACTTGGCATACTTTACCTGGGAGTCAAACGGCAATTTGCTACCAAATTTCAGACAACTAACCCGAAAATTGAAAAAGTTGGCAATCTACCTCAATGTTAAATTTCAGCCCAAAACGGGATCTCGAGATTCTGAGCATATTCGAGGAATTGGTCCTGTTTACATCCATCAGGATTCTAAATATTCTTGTTAATTTGAACCAGAAGATACACTGGGGTGTATTCTACACAAACATGTTGATTTTGAAACATTGCTCCGCTACAAAACCGAGCAAATGCACAAAATTGTGTGCGGGCCCAGAAAATAAATAATAGAGCTAAATTTAACATTGGGGTAGATTGCCAACTCTTTCAATTTTCGCGATAGCTGTCTGAAATTTGGTAGCAAATTGCCGTTTGACTCCCAGGTGAAGTATGCCAAGTTATAGACCGATAGCGTTTAGCATCACAAAAATATTAGCGAAAAACAGTGTAAGCGAGTTAGAAAAATCCGAGTATAGGCCTATCAAAATGTGAAATCAATTTCACCTTCCAGCCGACAGACATTTATCCACAGTTCTATTTATCGCATTTTTGACGTGTCTGAACCGTTTCCCGTCAGTACAATCATTTTGTGGTTTTGATTCAACGTCTTCGTTCTCATTCGTATCCATTTCTGCACTTGTTTCCTTGTTTTCGTTTTGATTTTCCATGTTTACATTTTCGGCCGTCGCCATTTTGTTTTTCCCGCCCGGTGTTTCAAGAAAAATATTCGTCACAACGTTTTCCTAAATACAAATTTCACCTAAAGGCGTAGATCTTATTAGATCTATAGTAAATTTGATAGTTTCCCTCAGCATGAAAATAAAACATTTATAATCGTATTTGATTAAGCTAATTGGCCGTGTACCGTGTCATCACAGTATGTGATCAATGACAATACTACGGAAGCAAGAGCGGATCTAGGAGCAAAAAAGTGTTCCAAGATTTGTTATTAAGATATGTTCATAATGTTGGGAACCGGGTAAGTTTGTATGAAATTTCTACACAGGATAATCAAAAATAATAATAATTTGATGATAGGTCATATGATCATTTACGGCTAGGAGTATCAAAAGTGCAGAAATGCAAAACAATTTCGATAGGAACTGCATACTAGTATTCCAAAATCTGTTGAAATCATCGAAAGTCAATTCAAAGAGATTTTACTTGTTAAATTGTTAAATTGATAGGCATATCATTCTTGTCGTATATATTTTCATTTTGTATTTGTTATCATTTTTGTAATCTTATTGTTCACGCTGACACTGATGTTAGTTTTGTTCAATATAGGCTCTTTTATTGTATTGTTTGGGGTGGAGTGGGACATGGGTATACCTGATACTTATTTTTAGATTCCGAATAGGGAATAGCAAATGTACATGCCTAAGGCTTTTCCGGTGTATTCCCCTCCCAACAAATGTGTTTCTGTGTTTGTATGGTGTCATTGTATAACTATAGAAAATTTTTGATTACATGCCGATATTGAAATAAACTAAACTGAATTTCATTGATTAAATTAGATTATTGTCATGTTTTGAAAAAAAAAAACTAATAGTGAGTGTACTTTTGATGCTGGAATAACGTGTCCCAAGGTGAGCAGCCGAGTCATCCAATGGTATGCTGTGGTAGATCTACGATAAACATAATTGGATTGATAAATGGTAAAATATTGAAAGTACTAGAGAATTTTGCAGGAGTCCATTCAGGAATCATATACATGGCATTCGGAGATAATGTAATAACTGGGCACAAAAAATTTGTGTCATGGGGATGCTTAGTTGTTAGGTACTGTACTGGACCATTGGTCTGTAATGCCTCAGTCCCGTTGGTTAAGAGCGACTACACTAAGATTCATCAAGATGAATCACGATTAATCCTGACTCATTAATCAGGATGAATCTGGAGGTTTTTGGGCAACCTGGATACGACGTTCCGTCATCGACCGTCAACAGCCAAACATAATGGAAGAGCCCCATTCCCTCCTGACAACTCCCCGTTAACTCCCAACATCACCAGGACATCCCCCCAACTGCTCCTATCTGGCCCTGGAAGAGGCCCCGATTAACCGGACTCCTCCAAAACGCGACCTGACCAGTCCCGATTACTCCCGTCCAAGACCCGACAGCTCCCGATCAAGCCCAGATTAAGTCCTGACCAGCCCTGACATCTCCCTGACAGCACCCTGAAGGCCCCCCGACTGCAACTAACAGTATAAAAACAGAAGCCGATTCAGCCGATTCAAGCATTTTCAAGCCGATTCAAGCATTTAGCCGATTCAAGCTTTTTGTCATGCTGACTAACCCCGACAGTACCAGGATTCATCACGTCTGTGACCCGTTAACTACCGACAAAGTAGGCAAGAGCTACGTTGCGTCCCAGAACAACCCCGATACACCCCGATTTTGGCCTCAGAGCCGGCTCACCCCGTCTTACCCAGAATGTTTTGAACAGTCCAAAACAATCGGGGCTAACTCCCGATTGATCCCAACCCATCAAGATTCATCCCGATGCATTCCGACCCATCAGGACCTCGCCCCGTCTTACATCCTGTCCAAACCCGACTATAGTCGTAGTGCTGTCGCCTCGCTGTCGGCCTCTCAATGGGTCTGTAGGCTTGGTGTTTTCGCCCTTTCACATTTGTATCTCCAATGTTTATGTGAGCGAATATTTCTGAAATTTTGCACCAAAATGTCTAAAAGTAATCCAGTAACAGGAAGGCTCTTTTCATTTTCGCAATTCTTTGAAATGGCAGTGACGTTCGATGCAAAACTGCCAATTTGGGACTTGATAGTCAATTTTGCAAAAAGTGTTTTCATACAATTTATGCATAGGAGTTCCGAAATGTACATGTACGATGTGAAGAGTGGGCGCGTTTCTTTGTGGCAGGTTGAATATAAACTTCCTCAACTTTTTAAACCCTTTTAGGGGAATTCCAGGTTTGCAATTCTACCCGTTGCATGTAAAAGTTTAATGTGAACTTTCTCAACTATTAAACCAGAAATTTGGGGAATCCCAACACTGAACACTCAGTTGCCGTGACATAATAAGCAGTACCATTGTCGGAAAGTCTGACTGCATAAAGGTTGCTGTGCAAAACTCCTCAATTTACGTGATATTATAACAACAGTTACTAGGTGTCATTACAAGCAGTTTCACTTTCTGTTATCAGTTTCACGAAAAAGAAAGATTGAGAAGGTTCACAAACTTTGTCAACTTTTTCAACCTTGGGAATTCTAAGGTTTGAAGTTAACAAAGTTTATTCTGAGGTTTGAAGTTAACAAAGTTTACATTAAACCTGACACGCGCCCAGTACGCACCCAGTATAAGTTTCGTTGCCATTGAAACCGCCAGTCTGCACGAGGGGGCCCTTTTTTCCGTTGAGTTGGCAAAAAAAAACCTTTGATCTGAAGTCAAGTCACTACAGGTTTTGGGCCATTTCCAGCCTAAACAAATCACGATTTGTTATTTTCTCAAACTGTTATAACTTTTTTTGCTGTTGAAACCCCTGTTTTTCAAAATGAGTCGCTGAAAGAAATGTTTTTCGTCCGAAATGAAGTAATCTGTGTTTTGTTTTCAGTCACTTTTCCTACATGTGTACATCAGTAAGCACCTCAATTAATAAATATATAGCGTATAGATATTGGCACGTTCAAATTCGAAATGACCTCAATTTTGATCATGATTTTGCCCTTCGATGTCCTTGAATGTCAAAACCGCCATTTCAGGAGTAACCATTTTTGAGCTCAATATTGTACTTTCAATAGCCCAAGCCTCTTCACTTAGGCTATTTTGGTTCACAATTGTATATCCAGATTTGTATATCCAGATAAAGATTATCGAGTGAATTAGTGATAGTTTTCTTCCGACCTTTAAGACTACACACTCGCATTTCGAGCCTCCATATAAATCAATGTGAATTGTCCCACATCGGACCCTCTTACCTCTATGAAAGGGGAAACAACTGAACATATTGTTTTTTTTTTCTGAGAGCTACATCACTGGGCAGTAATAAAAATGCCATTTCGTCATATGGTCACACGCTCCTTTTTTCGCTATGTCTAAATGAAAAAAAAAATCACCAGTTTCCGACCGTTTATCCGACGAGCGTCTGACAGCCGAGGTCCCCTCGAAACTTGTGTGTGTGTTCGGCGTAGGAATACCAGACATTTCATGTTTTGTCATCAAGACATGTAATGCAATGTTTGAAGCTTTTTAGCCGCCAAACACCAATAGTAAATGCAAAATCCACAAAGACTGCATACTCGCCATGAAATCCAAGGTTTTTAAGGCACTATTTGATTTCACGGTTTAAGGTTACATGGTACACGGATGTTCATCGGAGGAACACAGGTGTGATGCCTTATGAGTCATGAATATTGGCCATTGAGCTCAGCTTATTTGGAAATTTAGGTGTAGGGTCTGAATGGAGTCAATATTAGTACATTTGAGAAGTCGGTCAAATTCCATGATAAGGGGCATGATAAGGGGTCACAACCTAGTTGCCGGTAGGACAGAATATTTGGTTGTTTCCAGAGTATGTATGGAAGGCTCATTATGCCTCACAGATCCAGGTGCATTCCCAATCACCAAATGTTAATATTTCAGTTCGTATTCGGAATCACATTGTAAAAATGTATTGTTGAGGAATTTTAATAGAGGCTCGTTATCTGGAACGAGAGCATCCAATAGATTTTTTTTCACTATCAACCACAGGCATCTGTCTCAGGACGGGATGGGAGGGGATATACTCAACCCCATCCCGCGCCCTCTCATGAGACAAATGCCCAAATGAGTATGCTCTCAACGTCTTGCATGGTCATGGTTATCAGAAATTAACCTATAAATAAAATCAATCTACATAGAAAGAATCCAGAAATAGACGCCAACAATATCAACGCTGCGCATCTACTAGCCACCGGTTTTAATATTTTTCGGGGTTGTAGTATCTAAAATTATTAGACGAGATCAGAAGCTTTCAAGTGGAAGGTGATATTGATTACCTAGTGTGCCGACCAATGTACTAATATTTCTTGATACACCGGAAATAACAATTGTAAACAAAGATCTGTCAAACTCGCGGTCATGCATGTGGTCTTGTGTAAATAGTGACCCTGACATTTGGAAAAGTACCACAAAGAGCCGTAAATAGTGGATGAAATGTTCACATCAATGTCCGATGATCTATATTTCGCCACTTCTGGGAATCACCGTTCATAGGCGACGGATCGACGTGAACGATTAGCTACGACTGAACTCTTAAATAGGCACGCCCACTTGTCTTCAGTTCAAAGTTCAAGTGAAACTTCATTTTCCAAACCAAGGGCCTTGGTAAGGACAATGCCATAACAGTGTAGCGAGTGCGCCGAGTGCTCCTCAAGCTTATACAATTCTGCAGCTTGCAGAATAGGTCTTGGTATAGACGTCTATATGGGCATATGTATGAATAGTCTTAAAAATAGGAAGCAGCTATTATAGTTGAAAA
This sequence comes from Terebella lapidaria, assembly GCA_949152475.1. NCBI lineage: Eukaryota > Metazoa > Annelida > Polychaeta > Terebellida > Terebellidae > Terebella > Terebella lapidaria. Next base: position 9,895,144 of record OX424562.1, read on the forward strand.
TGAGGAAGACAAGAGTTGACAAGTGTTATTGATTTTCTGACAAATGCTGTCCAGTTGTGGTATTTATTCCACTTGCACTATTCCTAGTCATTTCATCCAGGCCACGAAATATATCCTTCCTCTTGTGGTCGAATAGACCCCAAGATTCCTCAGTTATATATTCTTGTACAGTTTCTACACCCAGGTTTCAGCCACAAATTCCAACTTACATCACACGATCAGTCCTACTCGATGACAATTTTATGTAGCTATATTTTTGGACATTTTTATCAGTAATATCTCTTTACAGTATCTAAAATTTTCGAGTCTCAGTGAATCACTCAATGACAATTTTATGTACACATGTATTTATACCTGGATGTATGTCATTTGTATTGCATGTTCCATTGAAACTGATTTCTTAATTGCTTTCAGAAGTGCCTGGCACAGTGCTCATCTTGCTGACGTGGTGATCAACTTCAGCGTGAAAATGATATGTTATCGACCTCAGAAGCTTTTGCTGATATTTGCTGTTGTGACCAACATTGTGATGTTGATTTATCTGGCCTACCTCCAGGATCAGATGTACTTCATCCAGGAAAACAAACCGCGGTGTGTGAACCACTCCTCAGTGCCTATCCATCAACACAGTATCACCGTTGTCCTCAGAGAGTTTGAGTACTTTGACAACGACATTCTCCACCTGGTCTCGAACATCGTGGAAAAGTTTGACGATCATGTTTCAGTACTGCTGATTACTGACTCTATTCCCTACCCACCGCTGGATCTGACAGACTCTCCTCGAGTCAGGACTCTTTCTCTGGCACCCGATCTCAATGGATCTTACTTCAGGAGTCATTTGGAGCAATGGATCAGCTCTGAGTATGTTCTAATCGTCCCGGACGGGGTGCAGCTGACTAATACATCCCGCAGCCCTGTCATAGATATCTTGTGGGACTGGTCCTTACTGAAAGAGCAACCTCAGACTAAAGTCATCGCCTGGCCAGTTAGTAACACAGGTCAGGTAGAGTGCCTGGGGTTAAACTTCAAGCTGAGGGAATGGACCTTGCAATATTATAAGACATCGGGACTCTGTGATGCTTTGCAGGGGGGATTATTTGTTTTAGGGATAAAGCGAGAACATCTCTTCCAATTAGCCGTGCCTTTCATGAGGCCTCTAGATGAGGCGTTTTTCATACAAACTGCAAACAGAGGTTGGAAGGTTGCTCTACAAAAGACACAATTGTGGACTTCACACAAAAAGCTCTTCCAAGACACTCACTTATCGTGGAAGCTCCGCAGTATCAGAGAAGCTAGACTGGTGCAAGTTTACAAGGACTTCGGCGTAAAGCTCGTGCAGCGTTCTAGCAGTGAGGAGGAGCAGTATGGATGTCGGCGGGACACGGAGCGCTGCTTTGGTACGATCCACAATGACATGCCAGAGTACCTGTACGCAGGTCGGTGGACTCCACCATGCTGTCTGCGTGCTCTGAGGGTTACCGCGCGCCACGTGTTTAGGGTGCTGGAGCGGGAGGGGGTGCGGTACTGGCTGGAGGGCGGGTCACTACTCGGGGCCGCGCGGTCCCCCGGTGCCGGGGACATCATACCCTGGGACTTTGACGTTGACCTCGGGATGTACGCAGAGGACATGGAGAAGTCCAGTGAGCTGCGGGCTGCGGCCACTCAGTCGTTCGAGGACGAGGACGGGTTTGTGTGGGAGAAGGCCTCGGAGGGAGACTTCTTCAGGGTACAGTACAGCTCCATCAACCGGCTCCACGTGGACATCTTCCCGTTCCGCTCTGTCAACGGCAACATGACCAAGAATACCTGGATAAAAACCCACCGCCAGGACATGCCCTTCCCTGAACACTTCTTAAAACCGTTGGTGAAAATCAACTTCGTGGGAACTGACACCTACGCACCTAATCACTGGGAAGACTTTTTAGAACTCAAGTTTGGGAAAGGTGTCATATCCAACCCCAAATATCCTGATACATCTGATGTCAAGGTCTGATTAGTCACTCCTTTTAGCTTTTGAATTGAAGATTTGATCTGCTTGGTTACTCACTGTGCTTCAGTGAGGTTGTTCGCAAAAGACTTTGTGTGCCACAGACTCATGGTAGTTCAGCACAAGTGCCATTATTATGGGATCGATGAAGGATTTTGTTGATGTTCCCACAGTGAAGCAATACAAACTTGCTCAAGTTTCATGTACATTTTGTGACGTTGCACCTTTGTACCTTTGTAGGGTTACAGTTTTACTGCATGTATTGACTTATTTACAACCACTCAGTGGATTTACTTGCTGTGTCAATTTTAATTATTAAGCATCCCGATTGAAAATTGGAATTTTTGTCTGCATTTTGTCAGTTTGTGCCTCATTGCCATTTACATGGTAGACATCATGTTTGATTGATCCTAAATTGCTTGTCAAGCATTGAGTTACATAGTATACTTTAGTTGTTTGTATTAGAGTGTTGATCATTTGCATTTGATAATTGAAGTATTTTTCCAGGCAATCGTCATTTAACAATTGGCTAATTCCTTGCCACTCATCATACTAGTACAAGTGTTCCAATACTATCACAATTTTCTTTTGCTATAACCCTGTATGAGTATATTATACCAGTATAATGATACAGTGGTCCCCCAAAGATAAGACCTACCCCTGTCCCAGAAAACTCAACAGGGCATGTCATATACTCATTAAACAGGATGCAGCATTGTAATTGGGGTAAATGTTTCATGTCAAACCACTAACGGATATCGACTCTAATCAACAATGATGATAATTGATTACGTCAGAAAAGCAGAATAATGACCCCCAAAACAGTGCTGTCAGCCAGCGATTGCAGATACTATAAAAATAGTAATACTGAAATATCCTATCGTTTGAAACTAATTCCAATTAATCATCCATATGTATTTCATATGATCCATATGATCATATGGAACTAGGCCCTGCAGTTGGTTCTGGCTCACCGGAGCATCAATACTTTTGTGCTGATCTTAACTACACTTACGCTAAGCCCTCCCAGAGTTAGTAGGACTTAACTATAGGACATAGTCTTTTAGATACCCTGGGCGCCTTAGGTGGCGTCCTCGGCGGCTGGATTCAGTCTCTTGGAAGAGTGTCGTCAGGTCTCCTTCCTGGAAGGCGTCCTCATAGGGTAGCATGTCATCCTCGAGACTGTCATCAGGGCAGGTGTGACAGGACGCCGGCTCTTGATCCTCTTCACCGTTGTCAATCGGGCTGGACACAGACTCCGAAGGCTCTGGATCAGAGCGAGTGTAACAAGACACTGACTCCTGATCCTCTTTGCCGCTGTCAATCGGGCTGGATATGGACTCCGAAGGCTCTGGATCTGAGCGAGTGTAACAGGACACTGACTCCTGATCCTCTTTGCCGCTGTCAATCGGGCTGGATATGGACTCCGAAGGCTCTGGATCAGAGCGAGTGTAACAGGACACTGACTCCTGATCTTCTTTGCCGCTGTCAATCTCCTCACTACGCTCCACAACACTTGAGTCCATAATTACTTCCGTATCTTCCTGTACTGTCTTGAGTACCTCATGGCGTCGTCGTCGAATCCACAATGGCACCGTTCTGTCTCGACAGAGCCTCAGACGGTCATGATGGACTACGGACACCCCTCTCCTACCCTCTATCCGATATAACACAGGGGATAGGACAGTCACTACTAGAAATGGGCCAAGGTAGATCGGCTGCAGCTTCCTGCTCTGGCCTATCTTGGAAGATGTGTCCAACTTGTATACCAGATCCCCTAGCTCGAAGCTATGCTCTCTTAGCTTTAGATTGTAGTATTTCTTAGCCCGTTGCTGTTCTGATTTCAGGGTTTGTCTGGCCGTGGTATGTGCCGTTTGGAGCCTAGAGAGGAGTTCCTGCACATACTCAGGCATGTCTTCTGGGGGTTGATACTTCTTTCCTGGAAAGATGCCTAGGACAGCGTCAGCTATCGAGACTTCCCTCCCCAGCATGAGAAGGTTGGGTGTGAACCCAGTGCTTCGGTTCACGGTACTTCTGATAGCCATGGCTATCAAGGGCAGGTCCCGATCCCAGTTTTTTTGTTGTTTGCCGATGTAACACCGGACACACTGTAACACCGTGCGGTTCATCCTCTCGACTTGTCCATTCGAGCACGGCCTATATGGAGTTGTTCTTGTCTTAGTGACTTCCAGTAGCTCACAGACAGCTCGAAATAACTTGCCGTCAAAGTTCCTACCCTGGTCGGTGTGGATCTCGACAGGCGTCCCCATCCTGGATATGAAGTTATCCACCAATACTTGAGCCGTAGTTTCTGCCGACTGGTCGGGTACTGCAAAGCATTCCACCCATTTGGTGAATTGGTCCACCAACATGAGGATATACTTGTTTCCCCGGAAACTCTCGACAAATGGGCCCATCATATCTATATGGACTCTCTCAAGGGGGCTGCCTGCGTGATACTCTCCTAGTCCAGCTCTGGGTGTGCGTGACGCTTTCTTACTCAGGTTACAAGTTGCACACGTCTTGACGTACAGAATGGTGTCCTGGCTCAGGTTGCGCCAGTAAAAACTTCGACGGATTCTCTCCACTGTCTTGTGCTGGCCCAGGTGTCCTGCGCTTTTGATGTCGTGGCACAGTTGGAAAACCTCCGCTTTCAGAGACTGCGGTACGGCCAGCTTCCAGGAGGTGCCTGTCGGGGACTCCCACTGGTAATAGAGGACTCCTGCTTTCATCAGTAATAGTGCCTTACAGAGCCACAAGTGCTTCGTCGCTGGGGCTTGTAGGTACAGCTCGGCCGTACTGGGTTCCCGACCAGCTGATAACCACTCCATCACAGGCTTCAATTCTGGGTCATTCCGCTGAAGGCTCTGGATCTCACCCAGAGTCCTACCCACGATCAAACCCTCCGGTTCCTCGGCGTTTTCTTTAGTGTCACTTTCCGGCTCCACTTCTTCAGGGTCAGAATTTATCGCACCGACGTGAGCGTAACAGGACGCTGCATCGGTACTATGATGCGTCTCTTGCTGCAGGTCCCCTGCCACCCGGCTGACATGAGCGTGACAGGACGCTGTGTCAGGACGGAAAGCAGAGGCTTCAAACTTCCCTCTTGATGGTTGGTATGCCAGGGGCACCACATCATCCACGTCAGACAGGAATCTCTCCCACTGGTGGTGGGCTCGTGTGCAGTATGGACATCCTCCGCAGGGCAGTAAGTCCAGGTTCTCTCCAGCCGCGTAACAGTTGCAGGACGGCAGGTCATCTGACATACGAGACAGGCCATCCGCATTGAGATGTTTCTTCCCTGGCCTGTGCTGAATGGTGTAGTCGTACTGGCTGAGTTCTTCCAGCCAGCGAGCTAGTTGGCCCTCTGGGTGCTTGAATCTCATCAGCCACACCAGGCTGTGGTGGTCTGTCCTGATGATAAATTTCCGCCCCAGCAAGTAGTGACGAAACTGGCGGGTGAAAGTGATCACCGCCAGCAATTCCTTCCTGGTCGTGCAGTAGTTTCTCTGCGCTGGGAGTAGTGATTTACTGGCGAAGGCGATGGGCACCTCTTGTTCATCTATGAGTTGACTCAGAGCTGCGCCAATAGCGACATCAGATGCGTCAGTGTCCACAATGAAGGTGTGGTTACTAGACGGGTAGTTCAGCATGACAGCCTCCTTGATCTTAGTTTTTAGGGTGTGGAATGCTTGCTCCTGGGAGTCACCCCATGCAAACCCATTTTTTCCTGTGATGGCGTACAGGGGCTCGCAAAGCTCTGACATGTGTGGCACAAACTCCCTCAGGTAGTTAACAAATCCCAGGAAGGCCTCGACCTCCTTCTTGTTAGTAGGGATTCCCCAATCATTCAAGGCTTGGAGCTTGTCTGGACTAATGCTGATGCCCTTGTTACTGATGATCTTGCCCAGGAATTCCACCTGTTTTTGGAACAGGGCGCATTTCCGGGGCTTCAACTTGAGGTTATGGTCCCGCAGGCGCTGAAATACCTGAATCAAATTCTGCAGGCCATCCTGGAATGACTTCCCCATGACGATAACATCGTCAATGTAAGCGAGCACTTGCCTCCAGAGCATGCCGTGAAACATCAGATTCACCAAGCGCTGGAATGTTGCTGGCGCGTTGCAGAGCCCGAAACCCATCCTTACATGCTCGAACAGCCCGAACTTGGTGATGAAGGCCGTTTTGTGGGCATCGTCCGGGTGCATAGTGACCTGCCAGTACCCGGATGACAGATCTAGAGTACTGAAGAACTCTGTCCCTCTCAGGGAGTCCAGGCACTGTTCGATAAGGGGCAATGGGAACGCATCCTTCACGGTGCGGGAGTTCAGCTCCCTGTAATCAATGCAGTAGCGCACTGAACCATCTTTCTTTCTTATCAGCACCGGTGCTGATGCCCAGTCAGAAGTAGACGGGCGGATCACTCCCGCCTGCAGCATCTTGTTCAGGTGGCGTTCTTCCTCCTCCTCGAACCCCAGTGGTGTACGGCGCATACGCTGACGCACAGGCGGAGCCGCCCCGGTGTCGATCCAATGCTGTATGGCGTTGAACTTTCCGAGGTCAAAATTGTAAATGCCAGAGTTAACTATATCAAGTAAAGGCCCTGTCGTGGGATTCAATGTATAATTTCATAACGTACCCGTAATTTACATTTTGCTCGTTTTTCTAGGTGTCTTTATGATAATGCGCCATCTGGCGAATATTGTAAGAATGAATTTGCCCAATGTTTACGTGACGAATTTCAAGAAATTATGTTCTCAGCCGAAGTTTGCTATAAAGTTTGCTATCAAGTTTTCATAGTATTTTGCCCCCAAATTGTGTTGTAAGTGTCAAAGGTTTGAATATAATGTATTTCAGCTCGGTTGTATAGCTGAACTATAGCTCAACGGTATTTTTTGGTGAATATCACATGTTCGTCAATTATCGCCCACCCACTCATACTGTGTCCCCGGTAAAATTTATATCACATGTATGTATTCTTGGTGTACTCATGTAGCTTAATATATCATAAACTGGTTTGCATTCAGGTTAAATTAGAATTTCTATGTGTTCAGTAATTTATCCAATTTATCTTATTCTGGAACCAAAATTTGTTGTTATTTTAAAGTCACATCTAATTCTATATATTCTCAGTATACAAAATCATTTGTCAGGCTACACTACATTATTGTTACAAGTATTAGGTATTTTCAATGCTGACTGTACTGTCAGTATAAGTATCATTAATTTCAGCCTCAAAGTTGCAAATTCATAAGATTTGGGTCTGTTATTGTGAGCTTCAGGCCTGTCTCAAGGTAACAAATGTTAATAGTGGCCAGGCATAAATGTATAACAATATAATACATTTTATTTTAATATCAATATTCATTCTGTATTCCAGAAACCACGGTTTCACGGTTTCACCAGTTCAAAGTGTCGATGAAATAAAGACTTGCATCAAGACGTGCGTTTGATTTCCGGGGCTACCACTACTACTACTATAGCTGTGACACCACATAGTTTAACACAACAAGATCTGTAACTGGTGTCTGAAGATGGCTGATCAAGAAAAGTCAGTCAAGACCGAGGGCGTTGAAGAGCCACAGGAGTCTGGTGATGAGCTGAAACATCTTATGAAGACGAGGTCAGGCATTAAATCTGTCATCACCCGAAAAATTAACAGTATCGAAGAGCTGATGTCTGACCCAAAGAACGTAGACACTGTCGCCAAAATACAGAATAGTCTATCTGACGTCTGGGCCAAATTTGACGAAACCCAGCGTAAAATTATGGCTCTAGTCTCGGGTGATGAGGACGCAACCACCGAACATAGTCAGTATTATGAGAGAGAGAAGGATCGGATTATGGACTTAGACAGTAAAGTTACTCCATGGATCGACTCCTCAAGGACAACGGAGGAGGATGACGTGAAACCTGAAGACTCAGTCAGTCAAACAAGCAGTGAGCGTTCTTCGATCCTTCGGCAGGTGTACGAGGAGAAGGCAAAAAGACGGGCAGCAGAAGTTCGTTTGAGGTTTCTGGAGGAAGAAGAAAGCCTGAAGGAAGAAGAAGAGCGTCTCCAGCGACGAAGAAAACTGTTGGCAGCTAAGAAGGATGTTGAAGAATCTGCAGCACGAGAAGAAAGTCTACGGGAGGCTGTTGTTCAAGAGTCAAGCTTTGTCAGTGAGAAAACTTCACACAGAAGAAGAGAAGTATCTCCTCGATCAACAGGGATGGCAGAAGACGCCATAAGGCAGGCTTCGGCAGCTTTCTTCCTTCCAAGGCAAGAGGTTCCAGTGTTCACTGGTGATCCACTTGACTACAACAATTTCATTCTAGCATTCAAAACTCTTATAGCTGAGAAAATATCATGTCCCAGCTCACGTTTATTTTACCTAGCCCAGTACACGAGCGGAGACGTGAAGGAACTAGTTAAGAGCTGCTACACAATGGATCCTGAGCATGGGTACACAGAGGCACTAAGGGTACTGAAAGCCAGATATGGACAGACTTTCCGTATCGCTACAGCTTATGTAGATCGCATTGTTAATGGAACTGCAATAAAATCTGAAGATACGGTCAGCCTCCAGAAATTCTCAGTTCTGCTGACAAGCTGCAATAACACATTGAAACACTGTGGTCACATCAATAAAGTTGAAAATCCGGAGTCATTCCGTGCGATCGTGGCCAAATTACCATTTGAGCTTCGAAGGAAATGGAGAGGTCGAGCTGACAGCATAACAGAAGGGGAAGTCAGAGACATAAAATTTGAGGACTTCGTCAAGTTTGTTGAGAAGGAAGTACGCCTGGCTTCTCACCCTGTGTTTGGAAACCTCTCGAAAACTTCCAAGGACGGTGAGAATAACAAGAGCAAAAAACCTGACAAGGCTAAGTCCTTTGCTACAACAGGAAACCTGACCCCAGAGAAGGTCAAGACAAAATCCTGGACATGCCTCCTGTGCTCCGGCCCACATCTCATGTCTGCTTGTCCAGATTTCAAGCAGATGTCGATTGATGAACGTTACAACAGTGTTCAAAAGCTTGGTGTTTGTTTCAACTGTTTACACAAACACATGGTAAAGGACTGTAAAGTACGTTCAAGATGTCAGGTTTGTGGGGGGAAACACTTTACTCTGTTACACAGGTACGGAGCCCCAACCTTGACCAACAGCATCAGCACCCCCAGTCAGCTAGCGAAGGCCGAGGCGAACCCAGCTCCTGCCAACCAAGGTCCAGGCCGTGTGGGAGCAGCAGTCCGTGAGTCAGGACAATCCATCAGTCTGCAAGTAGTTCCAGTCAAGGTGCAGGCCTGGGATGGCAGCTGGGTAACTACCAATGCCTTCTTAGATAACGGATCTAACATGACATTTTGCTCGAAGGCACTCATTGATGCAGTCGGCCTTCAGGGTGAGAATACAACTGTTCGGGTGACAACCCTTGACAGGAAGGAAGCCATCATTGAAGGGCAGCTGTTCTCGCTGAACGTACAAGACAGCCAGGACGGCGGGTTTGTGACACGATTGTCCTCAGTAATCTGCCGCCCTGAACTCCCCGTTTCACATCAAGACAAGGCCACCCAGCATGATGTGGATCGATGGGAGCACCTCAAGGGAGTTAACATCACCAAAGTGGACTCTCCTGTTGGCCTACTCATTGGTAATGATAACCCTGAGCTCCTGCAGCCATTAGAAGTAAAACCAAGCCCGGGAGACGGACCTTATGCTGTCAGAACGGTCCTGGGATGGGTGGTGAATGGCCCTCTGGGTAAAGGACAAAACTACAAAAATGGCACCTGTAACTTTGTCAATGCCTCTTCCATTAGTCAACAGATCAAACTCCTTTATAATCAGGAGTTTCCAGAGTCTCTTGCAGATCCAACTCTCGAGATGTCTGCGAATGACACCAAGGCACTGAATATCATGTCTGAGTCGACACAACTCAAGGATGGCCACTACGAGATGGATCTCCCCCTGGTAACTAAACCAGTAAGTCTGCCTCAGAACAGAGTTCTCGCAGAACGTCGTCTTCATCTACTCAAACAACGGCTTCAGAAAGATCCGGACCTCAAGACAAAGTACACAACCTTTATGGAGGACCTCTTCATCAAGGACCATGCTGAACTTGCGCCAAGCAACACAAAAGGAAAGTTGGCCTGGTTCCTGCCACATCATGCGGTCACTAACCCAAACAAACCCGGTAAAGTAAGAGTCGTGTTCGACTGCTCAGCTAAATTTGAGAACATTTGCCTGAATGACACATTGCTCCAAGGCCCAGACTTGAACAACAGTCTACTAGGTGTACTACTGCGATTCCGGCGATTCCCAATCGCCATGATGTCCGACATTGAGGCAATGTTCTATCAGGTCCGTGTTTCGCCTCAACACAGAGATCTCCTCCGGTTCCTGTGGTGGGAAGGAGGAGAAGTTTCTAGGGAACCCAGGGTTTGTCGGATGAACGTGCACATTTTCGGCGCAAAGTCATCTCCCAGCTGCTGCTCATATGCTCTTCGGAGAACAGCCTTAGACAACCAGGTTGACAACCCTACAAAGGAGGCTATCCTCAACAACTTTTACATGGACGATTGCTTGGTGTCAGTCATGAATGAAGAAGAAGCTATGGCCCTACAGAGCTCACTGACCTCCACCCTGGCCAAGGGAGGATTCAGACTTACAAAATGGACTTCGAATTCATCAGCAGTCTTAGAGAAAATCCCAGTTTCTGAGCGTGCAGTCGGTGTGCAGTCAGTGATCCTGAATGAAACTAACCATGAATTCCCAGTCGAACGTACTCTTGGAGTTCGTTGGAATCTTCAGACGGACAGTTTTGGCTTTGATAACATAGAACGGGTTATCAAGGAGAAGACTGTCTCTCGCAGGAGCATCCTCTCGATCATGAGCTCCGTGTTTGATCCCTTAGGCCTGGTTTCGCCAGCAGTGCTTCCAGCGAAATGCATTCTGCAAGAATTGTGCCGTCTCCAACTTGGCTGGGATGATCCTGTGCCCACTAACCATCAGGAAAGGTGGCGAAATTGGCTTACGGAATTGCCGGTGTTGGCAAACTTCCAGATACCCCGTTCTCTCCTGGCTGTCGGCAAGCAGCTGGAGAGATTTCAGCTCCATCACTTCAGTGATGCCTCAGAGAAAGGTTACGGCTCCGCCAGCTACTTACGGGTCTCATATGTCGGAGGCTCAGTCACCTCGACTCTGGTCCTGGCGAAATCCCGAGTAACTCCACTGAAGGTCATAAGTATACCACGACTGGAACTCAACGCAGCTGCTCTGGCGGTCAGAATGGACAGCGCCATCAGGAGGGAACTCCAACTGCCATTACAAGACTCCATCTTTTGGAGTGACAGCACGACTGTACTCAAGTACATCAGGAATGATGACAAACGTTATCACACGTTTGTAGCCAACAGAGTTGCAGCCATCAGGGACGGATCAGATCCATCATCATGGAGATATGTGGAAAGTCAACAAAACCCGGCCGACTACTGCTCTCGGGGTCTGTCTCCCCACGCATTGATCAACAATTCAAGGTGGATTCAAGGCCCAAGCTTCTTACTGAATTCACCAGAATGTTGGCCCCAACTGAATGAACAACTGGAACCCCTCGCTTGCGATGACCCTGAAGTAAAAAAAGCCTCCTCTGCAGCTGTCATTGTCGACAAAGATTATGAAAAGTCCAAGGATTCAATCACTCAGCTACTAGAAAGGTTTTCCAGCTGGTTCGAACTGCTCCGGGCTGTGTCCTGGCTGCTTCGGGTCAAAACAACTCTCCAAAAACGAGTCAACCATCAGAAGGATGACGGCTCCAAGGTTAACCTCAGCATGACCCCAATTACGGTCACAGAAATGTCAGCAGCAGAGCAAGTTGTCGTCAAACTTGTTCAAAACCAACATTACCAAGAAGAATTAACTTCCCTTCAAGGTTCAGGTAATGCTGTTCCAAAGAAGTCCAGCCTCGTGAAGCTTAACCCGGTGGTAGAGGACGGAATCTTGAAGGTCGGAGGGAGACTGTCTGCGCTGTATGATTCTGGGTACATCTCCAAGCCAAGTATCATGCCCAAGGATCATCATGTGACCACTCTGCTGATCCGTCACTTCCATCACCTGTGTGGTCACTCGGGAAGAGAATATGTCTTGTCCCTTCTCAGGAGGAAATTTTGGGTTATCCATGGGAACTCAGCAGTGAGAAGTGTCATTTCTAGATGCGTTAAGTGTAGGAAAGTCTCTGGAAAGGTTGGTGAGCAGAAGATGGCGGACATCCCTGATGTTCGTCTTGGAGTACTAGAAGCTCCCTTCACCAGAGCGGGGATTGACTTCTTCGGCCCATTCCTCGTGAAAAGAGGGAGAGCACGAGCCAAGAGATACGCTCTCCTGATCACTTGCCTCACTACCCGTGCGGTGCACCTGGAGGTGACATTTGACCTGTCGACAGACTCTTTCCTTAACGCACTCAACAGATTCATCTCACGTCGCGGAAAACCAAAGATCATTTGCTCGGACAATGGCGGATCATTTGTCAAGGCTGAGAAGGAAATAAGACAAGGAATAGCCCTGTGGAACCAGAGAGCTATTCACACACACCTACTTCAAAAGAGCATCGATTGGCGCTTTAACACGCCTCTAGCATCACACCACGGAGGAGTTTGGGAAAGGTGCATTAGGACGGCACGGAAGATATTGGCATCCATCCTCACAGAACAGGTACTGGATGACGAAGGCTTACAAACTCTTCTCTGCGAAACTGAGTCAATTATGAATGGCCGACCACTCATCAGCCAGAGCAACGACCCGACTGATTCGGAGGCACTCACTCCAGCACACTTACTGATCTTTCAAGCGGACTCAGTCAAGCTTCCAATGGATGTGTTCTCGACCACGGACCTGTATCGAAGACGCTGGCGACAGATCCAACACCTTGCCAATGTGTTCTGGCGTCGGTGGATAAGGTCCTATTTGCCGCTCTTACAGAAGCGATCGAAGTGGACATCGCAACGAAGGAACTTACAAGTGGGCGACCTGGTCCTATTTGTCGACCCTTCGGTGTCGAGAAATGTTTGGCCCCTTGCTCGTGTCACGGAAGTATTTCCAGGCAGTGATGGGTTGGTGCGGCAAGTTGAGGTCCGCACAAAGACGGGAAGTTATCGCCGTCCAATCGACAAACTGGTTCTGCTTGAAGGTGTTATAGACAATTGAACTAACTCTTGATATTTGTTTAATTTGGATTCGCAGTGTTGTGATTTGGTTTTGAGTAGAGTAACTCCCCAAAAGGGGCGGGGTGTAAACGCCAGAGTTAACTATATCAAGTAAAGGCCGTGTCGTGGGATTCAATGTATAATTTCATAACGTACCCGTAATTTACATTTTGCTCGTTTTTCTAGGTGTCTTTATGATAATGCGCCATCTGGCGAATATTGTAAGAATGAATTTGCCCAATGTTTACGTGACGAATTTCAAGAAATTATGTTCTCAGCCGAAGTTTGCTATAAAGTTTGCTATCAAGTTTTCATAGTATTTTGCCCCCAAATTGTGTTGTAAGTGTCAAAGGTTTGAATATAATGTATTTCAGCTCGGTTGTATAGCTGAACTATAGCTCAACGGTATTTTTTGGTGAATATCACATGTTCGTCAATTATCGCCCACCCACTCATACTGTGTCCCCGGTAAAATTTATATCACATGTATGTATTCTTGGTGTACTCATGTAGCTTAATATATCATAAACTGGTTTGCATTCAGGTTAAATTAGAATTTCTATGTGTTCAGTAATTTATCCAATTTATCTTATTCTGGAACCAAAATTTGTTGTTATTTTAAAGTCACATCTAATTCTATATATTCTCAGTATACAAAATCATTTGTCAGGCTACACTACATTATTGTTACAAGTATTAGGTATTTTCAATGCTGACTGTACTGTCAGTATAAGTATCATTAATTTCAGCCTCAAAGTTGCAAATTCATAAGATTTGGGTCTGTTATTGTGAGCTTCAGGCCTGTCTCAAGGTAACAAATGTTAATAGTGGCCAGGCATAAATGTATAACAATATAATACACATTTTATTTTAATATCAATATTCATTCTGTATTCCAGAAACCACGGTTTCACGGTTTCACCAGTTCAAAGTGTCGATGAAATAAAGACTTGCATCAAGACGTGCGTTTGATTTCCGGGGCTACCACTACTACTACTATAGCTGTGACACCACAAAAATCATGTTGTGAGAATACATCAGAGTACTCACACAGTGCCTGTTTGAGCTGTGCTGACTCTCTGACGCTCAGTTCCCTGGAGCCGTCGCCTAGCAAGGTGCTAAGATGTGGTGGAACCCCTCGGTCCATTCCAGATACTTCCTCTGTGCTCCCTGGTTTCTCCGTGGTCAGCTGACGGTCGGCAGGCCCGGGTGTGCGACTGTTACAGGACAATGACACACCCGGGTCATTGGAGCTCTCGATCTGTCGGACGGCCTGGCGATGGTGACTCTCAGATGGTTCTGGGGAGCGACTGTAACAGGACAGTGACTCTCCAGTATCACCCAAGATGTCGCAGACTTCCTCTGCGGTGCCGATCACATGACGACTCGACAGCTTTATATTCTGATCCGTGGCATTGCACAGACTGATGGGTACTACCCCTGGCCCACGTACCATCACTCTTGGGATCATCAGGCCATCATGGTCTCCGATTGGCTCAATTACCATGACCTGCGGGTGGTCAGGGGTCGGGGACACCATTCCCCATCCCACCTGGATGCTGTGTGGGGGGACTACTACCTTCTTCGTTAGCAGTACCCGTCTAATCCGAACCGATTGTCCCATGACATCATTCTTGCTTTCCGCCAGTATTGGTTCCTCATTGATGATCAGGGCATTGCTCCTAAAGCAGATTGTGGCGTTATGTGCTGTCAGAAAGTCACACCCTAACAGCATGTCGTCCCGAATTGGAGCTGTTACCAGGTCCCAGTAGTAGCGTTGACTCCCAAGTTGCATCTTCACTCTCCGGAGCAGCTTCCCGACAGCTCCCGTGTCATGAAACGCCGCCCTCATCGGGAAATCCATGGCTTGGGACATGTCCAACTCCAGTCCTTGTGCAACTGTAGCATTCATGATGGTGATTTCGGCTGCTGTGTCCACCACCGCGGAGATCGTGGTATTGTGGACTGTAACCGGTACTTTCATTGTGCTGAACTTGGGTTGGACCAGCTCCGGCGACTTTGATGTTTGGTGCTTTGGCATTTGATCAGGGCCAGGCTGGCCACAAGGACTGACGGCGGTTACAACGTAACAGGACGCCCCACCTCCATCAACCCTTGTAGCCCCGGGTGGGCCCGAGTGAAATACATCTCTTGGATTGTTGGGGTCCTTGAATTGTTGAGCTGGTACCTGACCCCTCAGTGCAGCTCCTTCTCGTTTAACGACGCTGTTGTTGTGGCAGGGGTCTTCGGGGCTACTGGCTCCGACTGGTTACTCGTCAACCGCTGCGGGCATTCACGGGAGAAATGTCCTGGCTGGTTGCACTTGAAACAAAGCTTTGGGCTCTGCCCAGAAGGTGAACGTGGCCCCCTTGGTGATGACGTTCCCCCAATTCCATCACGAGGTCTGGGCGGCGTCCAGTCTCGCCTCCGTGGGCCCTCATTTTTTAGGGCTTGGGCGATGATTTGCGCCACCCGTTCCAATCCAGACACCAGTTGTTTCTCCAGCTTTTCTCCCATCCGGGTGATGGCGTCATCTACATACTGTTTGTCGACATTGGTCTTGGTTACAGGTGTCGGGGGAGTGCTGGGCCCCACGGCACACACTTGGGTGTCGAATGTCACTTGGCGGGCGCTGCTGTGAGATTTGTTGAGTGCCATCGCTTTTTGGTTGTGTAGCGTGGCTCTGCACAGCCTTACTGCCTCGAACAGTGTCTCTGGACCTTTCTCCATGGTCAGGAATGCGATGTGCCGGTCTCTGCATCCACGCAGAAAGAAATCCACGGCCATCGACTGTACCAGGTCTTCCGCTGCAGTAGGGTACCCTTCAATGGTGAGGGCAAGGACCCGGTCCCCAAAGTCCTCCAGGCTCTCATCTTCTTCCTGCCGGGTGGTCTGCAGTTGCCGACGGACAGTGACAGGTGGGTTCACTTGGCCATACCGTTGTGATAGCAGTTGTTCCAGACCTTGGTAAGTCAGGCGGTCAGCTTCAGGCCTGGTATACACGTATTTGATAGCCGGCCCCCGGAGACATGTTATCAAGCGATCAAGTTGGTCTCGTGCTGTCCACTCACTGATTCGAGCAACATTCCGGAACTGTAGGATGAACGGCTCCCATTCAGATGACTTCCCCTCAAAGGTTGGCAGTTTGGGCAAATGAAGGTTGGCTCGGCCATTAGCTCGTTCCTCTCGGTTTCCACGGTGTCGGACTTCGGCTCGCCTTGGGTCCGGTGATGGTGCTGGACTCCCGTCCTCGGATGCCTCCGGGAGTGGCGAGGGAAGGGGGCGCCGGAGATTTCGTCTACGCTCCCTGTCCTGCTGCCGGTGCCTCGCTTGTTCATGCCGGGGGTGTGCAGGACTCCTTTCAGGACTAGGTCCCATGCCACTACCTCGAATGTCTCTATACTGAGGACGGACGGGCAGGTGAGCGTAACAGGACGCTGCCTCCCCGTGGCCCCAGTCGACATCAACCGGTCGAGTGCTGGCTTGTACTGGTAGTTGGTCAGCATACAGTTGGCCCACTCGTTGCGGAACCGGAACATCCAGTGGGTAGCCCATGGCAACTGGCTCATGGTACCTGCTGAGTCCGACTTCAGGTCTGTTGACACATCCTGGGGCCCTCTCGCCTCCTCGGGATGGCAGGTACGGTGCCGGAATGTCCACTGGAGGTTGACTCTCCACATGGTGTAGCGCATGGCTTGGGGGTCCCGCTGGTGCATCCCTGGTCAACACCCGGTGCTGGTGGTGTCTGCTCCTTTCGCTCTGTGTCTCAGGTGCCCATGGCTCCTCCTGCACCCTCAGGGGGTAGATGCTGTCGCCAACTCTCCCTGGTAATGGCGCCTCATGAAGCACGAATGCCTGAGCTCGGCTTCCACTGTTTGCTGGGGGCAACCTGGCGTCTGTGGGCTGCGGTGGTTGCGGCGTCAAGGTCCTTGGCATGGTGGCTGCATGGCCAGCAGACAGGTGAGCGTGACACGACGCTGCCTGTTCACTGACCGGGACAGGTTCACCGGGAGGCGGGGCACTCTGGTAGACGTGCTGACATTTCGCCATCATTGTGTCAATGAAGTTCTCCTGGGAACTTTTAAGAATGAAGGGGGCAGGTGGCTTGACGTCCTGGTCTAGTGGCTCGTTTGCCACCTCCGGACCTAGTGGCTCGTCCTTCACGTCCCCGACTGCCAGCATTCGATCTGGCTCTTTCTTTGACAGTGTTTGGTGGTCTTCCTTGCCAGCCTCTTCGTCCCTGGTCTCTTTCCGCAGTGTTGGTTGTCCTCCATCACACTTCCACTCCTTGACTGGGTCATAGGTGGCCTCGCTCCCAGTGCTGGTGGTTACTGTTGTGGTGCCAGTGCGAGATTTACGGGACTTCCGGGAATGATGTTCCTTATGGTAGCGCCTCCATCGGTACTCTGCCTCCTCCCTCTCCCACTTTTCTCGTTGGAGCCTGTACTGCATCTCCGCAATCTGATGCTGGTACTCCGCTTCCTTCCTCTGTTGCATGAGCTCGAGCTCGAGCTGTCTTTGCATGAGCTCCTTCTCCCGCTCCCATCCTGCCCTGAAGGTTTTCATCTCTTCCTCCTGTTGGGCTCTAAGTCGCTCCATGGGTTGCCCATGTGTTTGTGATGAGGCTCCCGTTTCAGGAGGTGTTATCAGGGAGAGGTTCTGGATTTGAGAATCCAGAACGCTTGTATCATCGAGCGGGATTTCTTGGAGGACATTGTTCTCCACTAACTCTGAGAAATAGGTTGAGGGGAGGCCCGTAGCTGTCACCAATCCCTCGATGGTGATGCAGTGCCCTTCCCGTTGTAGGCCCACGATTGCAGCAGCTCGGACTTCACCGATGCCGCGGACGGATTTGAGCTCGTCCACTGTGGCAATGTTCACGTCCAGGCGCCGGGGCACATTGTGAGACTTGGTGGACATGTTGTATGTGTAGGTGGGTTGTTAGTATATCAGTTTGGGGGTACTTCACACAGGCTGATATCTATGGTGTTAACTGGTAATTATGATACGTGTTAATATCATTCACCACCCTACTGTTTTATTTTATTATGGCGGTTCTGGTTAGTCCGACTGTAACAGGACAGTGAGAGCAAACCAGTTGTGTTAATTTACCTATGATTATGTGTCAGTTTGTTTTTGTTGCGTTTATGTATGTTCTTTACCAGTTCACTTGTAACAGTGTGTTGACTGATTCAACTAATTACCTTATACTTTCACTCGAATGTTAATGCAATCACTTCTATGAATTACGCTATATATAGATGCTATTTTAGCTTATATAGGACACATTCACTCGATGATTAATCCAATCACACTAATAAATTACGATCACACCACTTAATTAACATGGACAGGTAATAATTATCACATAAAATTTTTAATATTTATTTATTTAATTTTTACCAGTATGAACTGCCAAATGTTTACGCAATCATAGAAATTATACCTCCATACAACTACCACAGTATAGAAATAGGCGGCAATGAACAGTTTACAAATGGTACAGAAATTGCACATCAACTCACTTTCAAATATCACCAGATTTTAGTGAACTGCACCCAACATTGATCTAGACCAATAATAACCTCTTACGTGGTAGCTTAACTATGTCACGACAGTGTACACTACCACACACACACCTTAGATCTAGACATTCAGTTTTTTTTTTTTTTTTTTTTTTTTTTATTATTATTACCGTGGATAGCTTGACTGTGTCAAGACAGTGTACACTAGCCACGCCTGGAATGATACAATAATAACTTGAAACTGAGAAATATTCAAGTACTGGCCTGAGACTGAGTTCTAGAAATCAGATCCGAGTTTAAACTTCAAAATTTGGATCTACTAAATACTCTAAATAGATCTATCAGTAATCTGAATGAAATAAATGAACAGATACTGAAATTATCCAATAATGAGACTTAGACAGATTCTAGACGTGGGGACAGAATATAGATTCTACTCTCCCTAATTGCCTAAATTTTTTTTTTTAAGTTTGGGGTCTAGATTCTAAATTGTAGTTATAAATAAAATTGTAATAAATTACAATTACGCCTATTTCAGCTCAACTCATGCACTCGAGGATAAATCCACTCACACCAATAAATTACAATCACACCACTAACGTGAAATATACACACCGATCATATGTATGAGTGGAAGTGTGATGGAGGACGTGGCCTACTCCAGTGCCAGAGGTGTGGCAGGTCCAGCATGCCTGTTGAGCGTTGTAGTACCACGGGAGGTGGGCCTGTTCAACGTGCCTCCGGACACGGATATATACGACCTCCTGGCACACCGGGCAGGTCACGGGACGTGGTCCTCTTTTTTTTTGTTTCTTGTGCCTTTTTTCGGGAGACCCAGGCACAGGGTCCGGGGTGGAACTAGGCCCTGCAGTTGGTTCTGGCTCCAGCTCCTCTTCATAGTCGGGACAGAATTGCCACCTGGAGAGTCACACGGTTTGGACAGAGTCTCCACCTAGGGAGTGAACGACCCGACAGGTTACCTCGCCCAGTGGCGCCTCCCAGGGACATCGTCGAGCCCTTGACGCTTTGTATTTACCAGCAGACGTGACTGGAACCTTCGGACAAACAACAACAACTGAACTTCGCTGCCTATTGTACAAGATTCCAGTGCAATGTGAGACTCAATACGGTCTTGCACAACATTGGCGACGAGGATTAAACCGGAGGATACGCGGCAACGGGTGTGAGCCCGTATTACACGTCTCACAGTCGCATATTTTGTTTATTTTCCACGAGCATTTGGCGTGGGAAACTTTGAAAAGTTAGTTTTTCACGCGGCCATCGCCATCTTGAATTTCACGTGAGGTTTGCATTGAAATTCGAATAGGCAAGCCCCACGAGATATAGAACTAGGTATAGCTAGTTCGCTTAAGATTATCTGGTTCAACATTTTGTTTTCTAGATTTGATAATTTAGAATCTAGACTCCAAACTTAGAAAAAAAATTAGGGAGAGAGTGATTTGGATTCTGTCCCCAGATTGGTTCGGATTTCGAATCTGTCTAATGCTAAGTTTCATTATTCGATAATTTCAGTATCTGGTCATTTATTTAGATTACTAATTTTCTAATATTAGATCAACTTAGATCTAAATTCTAGAACTCAGGCCAGTACTTGGATATTTCACCATTGCAATATTGTGTTATTCTGTGTGTGGTTAGTGTACACTGTCTCGACACAGTCAAGCTAGCCCCGGTTAAAAAAAAAACTACATGTATATACTGTGTGTGGTAGTGTACACTGTCTTGACATAGTCAAGCTACCACGTAAAAGTAAATAAAAGTGGGAGAGGGAGGAGGCAGAGTACCGATGGGGGCGCCATCATAAGGAACATCATTCCCGAAAGTCCCGTAAATCTCGCACTGGCACCACAACAGTAACCACCAACACTGGGAGCGAGGCCACCTATGACCCAGTCAGGATTTGGAAGTGTGATGGAGGACAGCCAACACTGCAGAAAGAGACCAGGGACGATGAGGCTGGCAAGGAAAAGCACCAACCACCGTAGGAAGAGCCAGACTGAATGCTGGAGAAGGGGGATGTGAAGAACGAGCCACTAGGTCCTGAGGTGGCAAACGAGCCACTAGACCAGGACGTCAAGCCACCTGGCCCCCTCACTCTCAAGAGTTCCCAGGAGAACTTCATTGACACGATGATGGCGACACAGGCAGCGACACAGGCAGCGTCTTGTCATGCTCACCTGTCTGCTGGCCATGCAGCCACCATGCCGAGGGCACTGATGCCCCAACCACAGCAGCACCCAGACGCCGGGTTGCCCCCAGCAACCAGTGGGAGCCGACCTCAGACATCAGTGCCTCACGAGGCACCATTACCAGGGAGAGTTGGCGACAGCATCTACCTCCTGAGGGTGCAGGAGGATCCACTGGCACAGGACACACCAAGCGAAAGGAGCACACACCACTACCACCGGATGGTGACCAGGGACCCGTCAGCGGGCCCCCCCCCCAGCCGTGCGCTACATCACCATAGCGATCGTCTGGGCCAAGTGGAGAGTCAACCTCCGGTGCACATCCCGGCACTGTACTTACCATTCCGAGGAGGCGAGAGGGCCCCAGGACGCGTCATCAGACCTGAAATTGGACGCAACAGCTATCATGAGTCAGCTGCCATGGGCTACCCACTGGCAGTTCCTGTTCCGCAACGAGTGGGCCAAATGTATGCTGACCAACTGCAAGCCAGTTCTGGCCCATCCAAAATTGACTGGGGTCACGGGGAGGCAGCGTCCTGTCATGCTCACCTACCTGTCCCTAGTCCATACATAGTCCGAAGCAGTGGCATGCAGCCCAGACGCGAGCAGAGTCCAGCATACCCCGGCCCCAACCAAGAGGAGCACCAACGTCAGGAAATGGAGTATGGAGGGCCTAGCCGAGGTCATCAGCACCCCTTCCCCACACCACCCCTGGAGGAGTTCGAGAGACCAGCATCACGACAGGGCCCGGACCAAGTCAAGGGCATGCAATCTAGGAGCCATGAGAGACGGGCCAATGACGGAGCTGATCTTTCCCTGCCGGAGTATGGAGGGTCTAGCCAAACTGATCTGTGCCCCTCACCCTCACTACCAGTGGAGGAGCTCGAAAGCCAGAGCCCATCATCCCGACAGGGCACGAAGCGACCCGATGCCATGACCAGAGGGAACACAGAGGAATGGGACGAGGATCCAGTTGATCCCCACCTGCCAAAGCTGCCCACCTTCGATGGGAAACTATCCGAGTGGGAACCATTTATACTACAGTTTCGGAATGCTGCTCGGATCAGTAGGTGGAACTCACAAGATCAGCTTGATCATTTGACAGCCTGACTCCGCGGACCAGCCATCAAGTACGTGTACACCAGGCCCGAAGCTGACCGCCTGACCTATCAAGGTTTAGAAAACTTATTATCGCAACGGTATGGCCAGGTAGACCCACCTGTTATTGTCCGTCGGCAACTGCAGACAACACGTCAGGAGGAAGACGAGAGCCTGGAGGACTTTGGGGACCGGGTCTTGGCCCTCGCCATCGAGGGCTACCCTACAACGGCAGAAGACCTTGTACAGTCCGTGGCTGTGGACGTCTCCTTGCGTGGGTGCAAGGACCGGGAAATTGCATTCCTGACCATGGAGAAAGGTCCAGGGACACTGCTCGAGGCAGTGAGGCTTTTCAGGGCAACATTTCACAACCAAAAGGCCATGGCATGTAACAAATCTCACGGTAACACCCGCCAGGTGATGTTTGAAGGAGAGTCAGGTGCGGTGGGTTAGCTTGATAAACTTGTGAGTCCATACATTTCATTACCCATTGGTCATTCATGGGATGATCACTGTCCTGTCACAGTTGTCTCCCATGAGCTTCATCCTTCTCACCCTCATTAGCATCCCTGTAGGCGATCACTGTCTTAGCTATAGTCGTCGCTTACGGACCCAATGTCTTTCGCCTTCATCCGTGGGTGGTCACTGTCTTTGTCATAGTCGCCACTCACACCCTGTTTATATGTATATATGTTCTGTTATGTGTTTGTTTCTCTATGTTCTCCTGTTTGTGTTATTTCGTCCATGTCACCGTAAGGTTCTGTCTACAAAACGGGGGAGGATGTAGTGAAATTGCCAGCACAGAATTGCCACCTGGAGAGTCACACGGTTTGGACAGAGTCTCCACCTAGGGAGTGAACGACCCGACAGGTTACCTCGCCCAGTGGCGCCTCCCAGGGACATCGTCGAGCCCTTGACGCTTTGTATTTACCAGCAGACGTGACTGGAACCTTCGGACAAACAACAACAACTGAACTTCGCTGCCTATTGTACAAGATTCCAGTGCAATGTGAGACTCAATACGGTCTTGCACAACAATATCAATGATTGATCCCACAAAAACATAGTACAAAACAGTAATGAGACCCTGGATAGGTTTTTCCCATGGTTATGTGACGTCACACTGGTTATAGGACATTCCAATGACGTAATTTTTTTTTACGTCATTGGGACATTCGCTAGGGAATGTCATAATGCTTCCTACTATGTAGGGGAAGCCGTCCTCAGGCCTATCATAATGCACCTTAAATGTTTGGAACTTTATGACCATATGACGTAATACCATAATGTCCTATTATGCCAGAAGTGTCATAATGTATCTCAATTTTAAAAATATCATAACGAACCCATAATTCGTATGAGTTTTATCAAGCACACATAAATGTTTTGAATATCAAAATGCATCCATAACTGTTTTGAATACTAGTATCATAACGCTAGCCTATATGAATTTATTACTGGTCTATATAAATTTCGAACGTTATGCTATTTAAAAAAGTATTTTTTTCCTATATTATTTTGATTGAAACTGCCTAATTGTACCTGTATTGTTTCCTCTTCTCCACGAGAAAAGCAAACCAAATATTAGATTTTCTTGATTTTATATTTCACAACACTTACCAAATATATTCAAAATTTCTACACATTTTAAAATAAACTATATACGGACTATAACGTAAGTCTGTACCACACATTTTTAGGTTATCGGACCATATGTCCGATAATCTATCACCATCACGTTGCGTTCGTGCGTCCGTCCGCCTGAACAATTTTATTAGCTTACCGGCCCTTTGGGCCGATAAGCTATTGTCGTGGTTTTTAGCTTACCGGCCCTTTGGGCCGATAAGCTATTGTCGTGGTATTTCGTCCGTCGTCCGTCGTCCGTCGTCCGTCCGTCGTCCGTCGTCCGTCGTCCGTCCGGGTCTGTAACTTTTTTTTGACGTGATGAATTTCCCCATAAATTTGTCAGAACATACCTTGGGCCAGTATCTAAAGACGTTTTTTTAATTTTTTTGATTGAATCGTTTTTGCCGATTTGGCGGCCATTTTTGACGAAAAATTGCCAATTTTGGACTTTGGAGGCCATTTTCTCAAAAACTGTCTGATCAGTTTTGAGATTTTTGTTTCAAAACATTCCTCTTATGTACCTTTATGATGTGTATAAGTTTCGTTGCCCTTGAATCGCCGGTCTGCGTGTGGCGGCCATTTTGATTTTTTGACGGGTCGGCGAAAAAAATTTTTTTTGTCCCAAATCAAGTCACTATTCGTTTTGAGCCATTTCCAGCAAAAAAAAAAAAAAAAAAATTTTTTGCCCATTGAAAAATTTTTTGGACTTAGAAAATTTCACCCAATTTTCCTTCATAATGGGAGCTGTGCAGAGTAAACTCATAGAACACTTGAAGATAGAGCCTAAGTAATGGCACATTCAAATGGGAAACCATATATTGCGGTTTGAGTGATGACCTTGAATTTGACCTTCAATGACCTTGGAAGGTCAAAACGACCTTTTTTTGTCGAAAAATGACCAATTTTGGACTTGATGGCCATTTTCTCAAAAACTGTCTGATCAGTTTTGAGATTTTTGTTTTAAAACATTCCCCTCATGTACCTCTATGATGTGTATAAGTTTAGTTACCCTTGAATCGCCGGTCTGCGTGTGGCGGCCATTTTAAATTTTTGACGGGTCAGCAAAAAAAATTTTTTTTGTCCCAAATCAAGTCACTATTCGTTTTGAGCCATTTCCAGCAAAAAAAAAAAAAAAAATTTTTTTGGGCATTGAGAAATTTTTTGGACTTAGAAAATTTCACCCAATTTTTCCTTCATAATGGGAGCTGTGCGGAGTAAACTCATAGAAGACTTCAAAATAGAGCCTAAGTATTGGCACATTCAAATGGGAAATCATATAATGCGGTTTGAGTGATGACCTTGAATTTGACCTTCAATGACGGCCTTGTAGCGCATGACACACCAGTACCCGTAAGATCACCGAAGTTAAGCAACGCTAGGCGTGGGTAATACATGGATGGGTGATCCTGTTTGTGCATTCACCTGCGCTGCTGTATGCTGTTCACCCAAACAGTATAATTGGGCACCTGGCAATAGACAGAGATGGCAATTGTGTATGCACAGTTTCCCTGCGCCAAATA
Organism: Terebella lapidaria; assembly: GCA_949152475.1. Classification (NCBI taxonomy): domain Eukaryota; kingdom Metazoa; phylum Annelida; class Polychaeta; order Terebellida; family Terebellidae; genus Terebella; species Terebella lapidaria. Next base: position 9,920,286 of record OX424562.1, read on the forward strand.
ATGGCTGCACATAGAGCTGTATGCCTCCCAGGAGGTATGTGTCGGAGTGAACAGGTCTGCCGGGGATAATAATTGTGCAGTCAGAGAGACCGACTTGAGTTGGTGATCCTAGACTATAAAATGCTCATTATTATAATGACCTTGGAAGGTAAAAAACGATGAAATTTGTCTTTGGTGGCCATTTTGTCTAAATCTATTCAGACAGTTTTTCTCAAAATCATGTATAAGATTCTCTTTATGTACCTTTGTGATGTGTAATTTGATTTCGTACTATAGTCCATACAGAAAATGTGTTTCCAGCAACATTTACGAACATTTTTTGACAATTAGAGTTCAAGATCAGTGTAACAATGTATATGTTGGAAAATCAATACTCTGCGTTTCTCATGATTGCCGGTAAGCTACAGCACCCTTGGTGCTATGTTTCGTCCGTCGTCTGTCGTCCGTCGTCCGTCTGTCGTCCGTCCGGGTCTGTAACTTTTTTTTGACATGATGAATTTTCCCATAAATTTGTCAGAACATACCTTGGGCCAGTATCTAAAGACGTTTTTTAAATTTTTTTTGATTGAATCGTTTTTGCCTATTTGGCGGCCATTTTTGACGAAAATTTGCCAATTCTGGACTTTGGTGGCCATTTTCTCAAAAACTGTCTGATCAATTTTGAGATTTTTGTTTCAAAACATTCCCCCCATGTACCTCTATGATGTGTATAAGTTTCGTTGCTCTTGAATCGCCGGTCTGCGTGTGGCGGCCATTTTGATTTTTTGATGGGTCGGCGAAAAAATTTTTTTTTTGTCTCAAATCAAGTCACTATTCGTTTTGAGCCATTTCCAGCAAAAAAAAAAAAAAAAAACTCATAGAAGACTTCAAAATAGAGCCTAAGTATTGGCACATTCAAATGGGAAATCATATATTGCGGTTTGAGTGATGACCTTGAATTTGACCTTCAATGACCTTGGAAAGTCAGAAACGAATTTTGTCTTTGGTGGCCATTTTGTCTAAATCCATTCGGACAGTTTTTCTCAAAATCATGTATAAGATTCTCTTCATGTACCTTTGTGATGTGTAATTTGATTTCGTATTATAGTCCATACAGAAAATGTGTTTCCAGCAACATTTACGAACATGTTTTGACAATAGAGTTTAAGATCAGTGTAACAATTTATATGTTGGAAAATCAATACTCTGCATTTCTCATGATTGCCGGTAAGCTACAGCACCCTTGGTGCTACGTTCTTTAAACTTCACAGGCGAATTTTTCTGGAATTTTGCACAAAAATATTAAAAATATTTCGAGTAGGATGTATTTTTTAGTTTTTGCATTTCCGCATTTTTAAAAAATGGCAGTCGTTTTAAAAAAGATTCCCCTTATGTACCTCTGTGATGTGTATAAGTTTGGTTGCCCTTGAATCGCCGGTCTGCGTGTGGCGGCCATTCTGAATTTTTTTTGGTCCCAAATCGCATCACTATCCATTTTGGGCCATTTCTAGGCAAACAATTTTTTTTCACTCTTTAAAATGTTTTTTTGACTTTTTTTGCCACGTTTTCGCTTCAAAATGGGACCTACCAGAACTGTACTCATAGAATGTCTGAAGATAGAGCTTAGAAATTGGCACTTTCAAATTGGAAGTCTTATATGGCAACTTGTGTGGTGACCTTGAATTTGACCTTCGATGACATTGAAAGTCAAATCAGCCATTTTTGGGTAAAGAAAATGCCAAGATTTGCCTCTATAGATGAAATGCTTGCAGATAGAGCTTATGTTTGCATTATGAACATATGGGAAGACCTATATGGCACATCTAATGATGACCTTGAACTTGACCTCAGATGAGTTTCGTTGCCCCTGAATCGCCGGTCTGCGTGTGGCGGCCATTTCCATTTTCTGGACGGGGGCCCAAATGGGACTTTCCCATGTTGAATTCTCCTATGCTTTATAATGGGACACATTATGCCTAATATATCATATAATATTGAGATCAGAGACTAGGAATCAATTGTGGACACATAGGAAATGATATATGCTGATTATTGTCATGACCTTGAATTTGACCTTTGACCTCATTTTCAAGGTCAGAGCACAAAATGTCTAATATTTCACTCATTATCGACTTTACAGCTTAGGAATCAATTGTGCACATATAGGAAATGATATATGCTGAATATTCTTATGACCTTGGATTTGACTTTTTCCCTCATTTTCAAGACCAAAGAACAAAATGGCTAATATCTCGCTTATTATCGACTTTACAACTTGAGAATCAATTGTGGACATATAGAAAATGATAAATGCTGAATATTGTCGTGACCTTGAATTTGACCTTTGGCCTCATTGTCAAGGTGTCACAGGACAAAATGGCTAATATCTTGTTTATTATCAATTTTACAACATAGGGTTCAATTGTGGACATACAGCGAATGATATATGCGGAATATTCTGATGACCTTTAATTTGACTTTTGATTTCATTTTCAAGGTCACAGGACATAATGACTAATATCTCTCTTATTATTGAATTCACAGCTTAGTATTCAATTGTGAACGTGTAGGAAATCCTATATGCTGAATACTCTCGTGACTTTGAATTTGACCAGTGGCCTTATTTTCAAGGCCACGGGACAAAATAGCCCTTATATATTGTCCTTTAACCTATCTTAGCCCTTGGGCAATTTTTTTCTTATTGAATCTCATTAATTTTTAGGTTACCGAAACTATGGTTGCTGTCTGGTCATTTTGGGATTTTTCTTTCAAAAGTTCTCCTCATGTACTTTTATGTGTGTAAGTTTCGTTTCAAGCAAATGACGCTCAGGTTCATAGGGGCGGGTATAGGAGTTTGGGCGAGCAAAACCCTTGATCGATATCAGTGAACGAAGTGAGTCGCTGCTGGCCGGGTATGTGGGGCCCGCTTACCCTTAAGAGTTGGGGGGGGGGGGGCACTATCATTAGGCATCCCGATTGAAAATCGGGAGGCCTTATGTTTTTGTCTGTTTTTTTTTTTTTTTTTTTCTTCCGCCGTTTGGTTTCCGGACGATAACTTTAGTTTGCCTCGATGTATCTTTACCAAATTTTCACCACTGGTCAGAAATGATATTTGGAAGAACCCTATTGTTTTTGAGCCGGATCCGAGGTCCGTGAGGTCCGTGAGGATGAAATCAAGGTTGATTTTTTGACACTTGGTTTCCAGATGATAACTCAAAAAGTATTTATGCCATGGCTGCAAATCATTGCATAGAGGTTCATATACCACCAGGGAAGAACCCTATTGATTTTGGGATCAATCCGTCAAACGACCTTCAACCTAGAGCTTGAAAGAATTTTTGCTGATTCATTGCTTGAATGCCTTGTGATATGTCCAGCAGACAATCCCACTGACCGATTATCTATACATGTCCAGCAAACAGTAAACTTGCCTATCAGACGGCCACTGATCTACACAACCTGTAGTTAAATACATCAACTGCAGTCAGTTCAGTAAGTGATAAGGCAATACCCCCCTCTTACTCCCCCACCTCCACTGTCAGCCAGTGTAATCTGCATATAAATGTAGCGATGTATCAGTGACTTGTATGCACTACCCCTCCCCCCCTCTCCTGTCCCCTCACCCCAGTTTACTATACTAACACCAACAGGTTGGAACAATGCCCTCCTTCCCTTTCTAAAGAAAACGAGACAATCAGAGATTGCAGACCCTCGCCCTTCAGATTTAGTCACTAAAATTAGGCGATAATTGAGAGTTTTGGTCTTAAGACCATCGGTTGTACGCCTTACGATTGGGAATTGGCCAAAGAAAAATACAAAAATAGGTTGAAGATTTAATATTGATTAGAACCGGAGTTATAGCCAATTATGTTATTTTCTTTTTTCCGTTGCCATGGCAACCGTTTTCTGAGCCACTACCATAGCACTCCAGCCCTATAAATTTCAAATGGATCGGACCGTTTGCCTTTCAGTTATGAGCGCAGACATTTGCACTGAAACGTCGCTTGCCAAAAATAACCGAAATCGTGACCCCCAATTTTTCGACATCGGGCGATAATAGAGAGTTTTCGTCGTACGACCATCGGTCGTACACCAAACGATCGGGAATTGGCCAAAGAAAAATACAAAAATAGTTGGAAAAATTAATATCAAGTAGAACCGGAGTTAGAGCCAATGATGTGATTTTCTTTTTTCCGTTGCCATGGCAACCGTTTCCATCCGATTTTGGTAAAATTTTAAAGGGACTGAGCCACCATCATAGCACTTTTGCCCTATAAATTTCAAATTGATCGGACCGTTTGCCTTTGAGTTATGAGCGCGGACATTTGCACTGAAACATCGCTGGCCAAAAATAACCGAAATCGTGACCCCCAATTTTTCGACATCGGGCGATAATAGAGAGTTTTCGTCGTACGACCATCGGTCGTACACCAAACGATCGGGAATTGGCCAAAGAAAAATACAAAAATAGATGGAAAAATTAATATCAAGTAGAACCGGAGTTAGAGCCAATGATGTGATTTTCTTTTTTCCGTTGCCATGGCAACCGTTTCCATCCGATTTTGGTAAAATTTTAAAAGGACTGAGCCACCACCATAGCACTCTTGCCCTATAAATTTCGAATTGATCGGACCGTTTGCCTTTGAGTTATGAGCGCGGACATTTGCACTGAAACGTCGCTGGCCAAAAAAGTTCGAAACCGTGACCCCCAATTTTTCGACATCGGGCGATAATGGAGAGTTTTGGTCGTACGACCACGGGCCATATATCAGATGATCAGGAATTGGCCATAGAAAAATAAAAAATTATTTAGAAAAAATTATCTTGATTAGAACCGAAGTTATGGTCAATTATTGATTACATTTTCCGTTGCCATGGCAACAGTGTTTGTCCGATTTTGACCAGATTCGAGGAGGACCGAGCAACTGAGATACCGCTTCATCCCTATCAGTTTCATGTTGATCGGACCATTCTCCTTTGCGATATGCGCGCGGACAGACAGACAGACAGACAGACAAACAAACAGACATACAAACGGACAGACCCAATTGCAATACCCTCGCCCCCCTACGGGACGAGGGTAACAATAGGTGGTTATATTGTTACAATAGGTGGTTATATAATGATGACCCAAGCTGAAGATAACAGTTTTGAAGGTCTGCCTGGGCCTTGGTTGCCAGTCAATTGTTCATTGTATTCAGTTAAAACAGCACTGTGTTTATCTGGATGAAACTGCATGCATTGTTTTGTTTTCTAGCTGTATTTCACATGCAGTGACCAAATTATCATTGTTTTGTTTTCTAGCTGTATTTCACATGCAGTGACCAAATTATCATTGTTTTACTTAGCCAGAACCCAGAATAATTTCCTTTTTGCTTGTATTATGAATGTCTGTACATTTAATACCTATTGAGATTAAAATAAATCTCAATATTTCTCAATAGAAATATGATTAAAACAAATATATAATTAAAATGAACTATCAACATGAGAGGTGATTCCTTAAAAGCATGTTGCTGAAGAATATTATGGAAGCCAGGAACACACTGAATAAGTATACTCTGATGGCAAATATCTGATGGACATTTGTCTAGTGAGCAACTGCTATAATTTGAACTCTCACTCCCACCTGTGTTCAATAATCCTGGTACATGTATTATAATAACAGTCAAGTTTCACCATTAGAAAAGAAAAGAAAAATTGGGGGATGCCACAAAGCCTATAGGCTTTTATGTCTAGTTTTCAACATTATTGGAGGGGGGAGGGGGGGGGGGGGGGCATACTCTTATTTTCAGTGGAACTTTGGGGGGGGGGGGGGGGGGCAGGGGTCGGAGTTTGAATTTTAGTTAATTTGAGAAAAACTGTATGAACTGATGGTTCATTGGAGTACATGTATACAACATGTGGAAACCATCCTTTTGTCACATTATCAGTGACACTATAGTTCCGCCGGAATTCGATCCTAGAAAGTACCACCCAGGGACACCCAAAATCAAGAGCTGTCGAGACATACATGTAAATCGACAACCGCTCAAAACCCCCAGACTGAAACAACGTCTTCAAGGATCAACTATGGATCTTTAGTAGAACACAGCAGCACTGCAGCTGAATACGGTGCCAGCCAGGATGATCAACATGCAGGGCATTGTCACAGACTAACAATGGATCACCCGACCAATATCATGCTGACCAACATGTCATAACCTTCAGTGACCCCGAACCAGCGTGTCAAAATCACATACCCATTTTCCACTCAACACGTTACCAACACAGGAACCGCGGCCACTGAGGATAATCCTCGATGAGCTCAGGATCGTCCTGGACCGCCATGGCAAAAAAAACATGGACATTTCCACCCAGGATTGCAAAATAGTCCTGGATCGTCCCGGATGACGCCATAGTGAATCTGATGTACCTGACTTCCTTGGTGGCCAGGACATTGATAGACAATCGCGGATCATCACGGAACATTATGAATCCATCATGGAGCCAACACGGATTTGATTCAAAGCCGGAAAAGTACCAGTCCAGGATGGTCTGATCCATAAATGATATGTTGAAGAGTCATAATTATTCCGAGTTCGCTTTGGGATCCAGTTAGTCTATAAGGAAGAAATAAGACTCATATTTTTTTCATTCCTCCAACAGAGTCAATGAATGAACTGAATAACTGAATGACCTCTAACCAGTTCTCGAGTGTTCCATGAAGGTTTGGAAACGTCGGTTTTGGAGTGAAAAAAAGATTCCAGTATACTAGGGAACGTGATCCTAGAGACCTAGACCTAGATGCAACATCCAAACAGAGGCTGTCAATACCATACCGATATAATATGCCCACAAATCATAATTGAATCAGTTGTAATGGCATTCGCACTTGAAGCAATGGATATGGTGGACACGCGAAGACCACAAATTAATAATATTCACTGACGTTATAGTATAAAATATTTGCGACAAAAGTCACAATTGTTTTAGTAGAAATGTGAATGAAGTGTAAAAACAGCATTTAGGTATCATATATATTATTGTATCCCCCGAACAAAGTTCGGCGGATACTATGGATTTGGCTTCGTCGTCCGCGTCCGCGTTCGCAGAGATTTTCTTGTGAATTATTTTTTGCAGGCACATATATAATGGTAAGATCCCGACACCAATCGATTTTGGTTGCCGTGGCAACTGAATTGGTCGTTTGGGGACACATTTTGCATTTAAAACAGCCTGTTTGAGACACATGGCTTGTGAACGCTCTACTGATGGCAATTTTTGACGAATCTCGATAATATTTGGAAGTTTTGTTGGGAAGGGCTGTCACACGAAACCAATCGGTTTTTAGAATGATCATATAAATATTAATATGTTAACAGCCTAACTTATTACAGAATTTGGAAATATCCATTTTGACATGTGAGATCATTCCAATAGCCTGTACAATGGAAGGTAATGACACTGGTATCTTGTTCAGAATGGAGAACTGATGTTTTCAGTGAAAACAGGACAATATTACTGAATAAGTTAACATTGGTTTTACTAGTTAAGGCTATTGTCCACAATAAAAAATAGTTAAGACAAGAAACGTTTATTATTAGGCTCAACAAGGTAAAGGTTTTTTCCAGTACAGATTTCATGGGTGTAACTGAATAAGTTAATATTATTTTTAATAGTTAAGTCTATTATTGACCACAATAAAAATAGTTAAGACAAGAAATATTTATTATTAACCTCAACAAGGTAAATGTTTTGTCCAGTACAAATTTCATTGGTGTAACCGAATAAGTTAACATTATTTTCACTAGTTAAGTCTATTATTGACCACAATAAAAATAGTTAAGTCTATTATTGACCACAATAAGAATAGTTAAGAGGAGAAATATTTATTATTAAGCTCAACAAGGTGAAAGTATGTCCAGTACAGATTTCATGGGTGTACTGAATAAGTTAACATTATTTTTACTAGTTAAGTCTATTATTGACCACAATAAAAATAGTTAAGACAAGAAATATTTATTATTGGGCTCAACAAGGTAAAGATTCTGTCCAGTAGACATTATATGTCTGTAACCAAATAAGTTAACATTTTTTTTGCTAGTTAAGTCTATTATTGACCTCAATAAAAATAGTTAAGATGAGAAACAATTATTATTGAGCTCAACAAGGTTAAGGTTTTGTCCGGTAGAAATTTCTGGGTGTAACCAAATAAGTTAACATCATTTTTACATGTTAAGTCTATTATTGACCATAATGAAAATAGTTAAGACAAGAAATATTTATTATTGGGCTCAACAAGGTGAAGGCTTTGTCCAGTAGAGATTTTATGGCTGTGACCAAATAAGTTAACATTATTTCTTGTTAGTTAAGTCTATTATTGATCACAATAGCTTTTCATGAAAACATTGATCAACTTTTACTTTGAATTTCAACTTGAGACCATGTTTGGCACAAATTATGAGTTAAAATATAACTTATGGTGAAAAATTCGATCTGGCTCCAATTTCTTCATCTTGAAATGCAGTTTTGGTAAACTTTTAGCTTGAATTTTAACACGAAACCAAGTTTGGCACATATTATGAGTTGAAATATAACTCATGGCGAAAAGTTTGATCTGGTTCCAATTTCGTCATCTTGAAATGCAGTTTTGGTCAACTTTTAGTTTGAATTTCAACTTGAAACCAAGTTGGGCAGGTATTATGAGTTAAAATATAACTTATGGAGAAAAGTTTGATCTGGCTCCAATTTCGTAATCTTGAAATGCAGTTTTGGTCAACTTTTACTTTGAATTTCAACTTGGAACCAAGTAAGTAAAATATTCTGAGTTGAAATATAAATAGGTGAAAAGATTGATCTATCTGTATTTTCGTTATTTTATCAAACATGACGAAATGGAAATTCATATAAAGAGATTTCAGTGGTGATTTTGAATTCGACCTTCAATAACCTTGGAAGATCAGTGCAGCAATTTTGGTGGGGAAAAGAAAACAGTTTTGACTTGAGATTTAGCATTTCTCTGGTAATCTTTTTTAGCCCTTGCTCTAGTTTTTCACACTTGACAGTGATATATTTGGGGCAACAGAGATGATAGGGCTACGGGGGATACACCCAAGCGGTCGTAGGCGACCGGAAGCGTCTAGTTATGAATATTATGATCACGGCTCCTTACAATTGTCGTCGATTGTGTATTGTGGCCTTGGATATGTACATGGGGATTGGGAGGGGGGGGGGGTGTGAGGTCACACTTCCATTTTTGATCTTGGTAGGGGGGTGGGATCATGCATTGTTTTTCGATATCGGTAACCACTCCACCCCCTCACCCGATTAATCATGACTGGTTACTAAGGGCTTTAGAAGCTGAAGGGATATGTACGGTGATTTCTGCCATAATGAATTCTATCCTGAATAGTTTTCATCGTGAATGTTAGCGACCAAAACGTTTTCGTTGCAGCGAAAACATTCTCGCCGCGACCAAAACATTCTCGTCGCAGCGAAAATAGTTGTTGTCGCTACTAAAACACAAACATGGTCGCAACGAAATAGTTTCAGTCGTCACAATTAAATTCGCGACGAAATCCCCTTGGTCCATTTCCCATGCCTCTAAAGGGATTTTGCATGACTGATTCGGGGCAGATCAAGTATTTTGCGGGAAGGCCCAGTTGTGAAATGCTGCTATTAAAGCGAGGTGAAGGAAGCCCCTGTCGGCCGGGGGTCTGGGGCCCCAGAAGCTGGCGGTATTCGCGCGCCTAATACAGCATCCCAGAGCTCTCCTGGGTTTAATTATCAAGCATTACTAAACTAATATAAATGCATGATCACTGTAGTTGAAACAAAATATGGCAACAAATCTTACTTTTATGCCATCAAAGGATTATGTGCATTTGCCCATTCAATGCTCCAAATTCATTTATGGAAGGTGAAGGCCATAAAGTGCTTTAACTGAGAATAAGTGGGTTGACTGCAGAGCGAATACAATGCTCGCGACATGAGGCCCAGAAGCCCAAGCTACTTCCCGGTGTAATGTATCTTGAGAACAGTTCCTTCCTTCTCTTTTCCACATTTTCCTTTCCTTCGTTCTTCTTCTCTTTTTCCTTCTTTTTTTAGGGGGGGGGGGGGGGGGGGGGCAAGGCCCTTGCAGCTCCAGGGTGCTCCCGTCCGTTAATAAGTTTGTGATCTTCGGATCCGCCTTGGGCATGAACTCGTCCAGGATGATGACGTTACTCTCATTAGATGAGGCCACACCGTAGACCATAAGACTTCGTAGAGGGGTTGCCATCTCTTGCACAGCAATAAAATCCTGGTCGGGACAGGGAATATTTGACTGGATTCCAAGAGCGATTTTAACAAATCCGTCTCCCACACCCAGTGAGTCACGACACATTAAGGGTAAGGGGTGTTGGAATACCAGGAGGGTCCGTAGTACTCGTATAGTTGACAGGCCAGTGCCTTTGTGACACGTGTTGTGGTGGCGGCAGTGGCACTTTCGCCATATGTAATTTGTCACATGGCGAAATAAGCAAAAAATCGGCATGCAAGCAAAAAATTCCTTCGAATGGATGCCAAACTATAGCTCAACGATAGGTAAACAAAACAGTTTTGAGTGATTCAGTTGCTTTAAACCGAAGCCCCACACTTTGAGGTGAAAGGCGGGTACAGTCCCGGATTCGAAACAAAGGCAGACGTGTGGCTCTCCCTTCCACCCCCACCGATTTCTAGGTTGGAGAGAGCCACTGCTGGGGCTGGGGATCGGCCATGACCACTCGGGCCCCCGATGGGATTCGAGCTCTCGACCTCCCTCCTTTGAATCCTGTAGCACCACTGCACTACAGGAACCAATAATCTCCGGTGACCTCAAGTACTCAAACTCAAGGTTATTGCTACATCAAGTTGTACATGTACAAATTAGCCATCAGAATTAAAATGCTTGAAAATAAAGCTGGCATGCTTTCATTGCGTGTTGATAAGCTATAAACTACCAATCGTTGGAGCACCGAACAATAAACGTGAAAGCTCGAGAATCTCAACCTTATAAATGTTGCTTCCGTATGGTGCGAGGGGAATCCATGATGACGTTTCAATCAACAGAACGTTAACCCGAGCCACAGAACGTTATCATGTCACGGATAAAATGGTAACACAAAATTAAGGACAGATAGAACAATGTATTGTGTATAAATTTCAAACTGAACAACCTTTGTACATATATGCAAAATTTCTCTCAAAAATGCTAATTTTACATGCTCCAAATTGAGAGAAGTTTACATCCATCCCGGACTTCAGTGTTACATCGTCGCAGTGCAAGACACTTTTCATCCAAACTCTTAGTCCCAGTGTAGCAATCTCAATGCACAACTTTTCATAACATCCTCGGACATGGAATCGAATAGATTACAAAAGTGTACTTACTTGGAAATTGTTATTTTTCACCTGTTTACATCATATGTCGGACTTTTGAAGACAACACAACGTTAACATAAACATGGCCTGACCCCAACACAATAGAACTGGGTCAGATAACGTTCGGCGGACAGCTGCAGGGTGTATTGAGCTCAACGGGAACCATGTGATAAACTCAACACTCAAAATTCAGCGAGGAAGTCATTTATTTTCGCGGCACGCTGTTTTGATTTCAAGGAATTAATATATATGTACCTTAAAATTTTGAAACATGTGTTTACTAGAGAAAGGAGCAACTGGATTAACTTGCTCGTACATTGTACACAGTTTTGCGCCTCATTCGCTGTGAATTTCAGAAAACAAATTCTCGGTTCGAGATCATGAACATGTGAATTTATTGTTGAGTATCATCGCAAACACCATAGTGAGATATCTATTATAGTTATCATAATAGATCCTCGTTATAACATGATATATTCTATTGGACGGACACACAGACATAATTAGACATGGCGAGGATTCGCGGAATTATTGGAAAAAGTGTACAATAATTCGGTTTGTCTGAAAATGGTGATGACCATCTTTAAATATTGGTATGGCATGAGGGCCTCTCTGGAAAGTAGCCTTTGGCTGATGAAAGCTACCCTGTATAAATAAAGATATTTATCTTATCTTACCTTCAAATGGGGAAGGCTCAAGGTGGGAAGGCTGTGCTTTCTTCTATTTTCAGTTATGATCAAAAGGTACCCTACATACCCTACTTTGGCCATGGAGAGCCATTTATAGCGATTCAGAAAAGAACAGTGTCGTGGATTCACACATAAAAAAACTGGGTTAACAATGTCTCCCGCAATTACTGTGGTGACCGTGACCTTGAATTCAACGTGGTAACCTTGAATTCACCCTAATAACTTTCGGCAATTCGGCAGCCGAATTGGCCGGTCGTGTATTGAAGACTTTTTCGGTGAAGCATACATCTCCGACAAATATTGACGAACAATATTGTATAGGAACAATTGTAAAGGTCACTCGAGGTCAAGTGTTAAACCACAAACTCAACCCACACTGCGGTGTGATGTCAATTTACGTAAGAGTAGCAACTATGTGTGTACAATGTACGGGGTGGAAGCTTGAAGGTAACAACATTTCGTTAATCAGAAGGACTTGTGATATTACATTATCTTGAATAATCCAAGCAATTATTTTTAGCACCGTTGCTGTTTGTTTTGTTTCGCTTGACTGAATTGACGTCATAAAGTAGATGACATGTTCAATCACGTGCCTTAGTCAGGAGGAATATTGAGCATATGACACTCAGGGTGGAAATGTAGTACAGACTTTTTCTATCGATTGATATGGCTTCATAATGGTCTAAGACAACCTTTTTCAGAGGGTGTGTAAAATTTTCTCCCGGGCTAACTTTTTTATGGCCTTTTTCAAAATGGACGACATCGAAAATTAGGTATTTTAGGGGAAAAAAACAAAATTATCCTCCCGGCATGATGCTTTTGGTCTATTAAGGTGACATTTAGTTATGTGGAGATATATTCTTCATAACAATACTAATAATACCGATTCAAACGTCCCGAAAATGGAAAAAATCCAAGATGGCCGCTAAATTCTCGCCATTTTTACATGAATGCTCATAACTTCCTGCCAAATTGAGATAGGGAGCCAATTTTGGTGTCTAACCCTGGGTTTTGGGGTATGAGGATTCCAAATAAATAACCAGTTTCATGATTGGATGGTTCGAAGATGCTCAGAATCCAAGATGGCTGCCAAACGATAGTTCGATTTCGCAAATAAGCGCCAATAACCATCACATATTCAAAATAAGAAGGCAATTTTGGTGGCCAGTCCTGGGGTTTTGGGTATGAGAGTGCTACCTGAAGAAATACTTTTGTATGTAGATGGTGATTGGCCAGTTTAAAGCTATCCAACTGTCCAAAAGCCAAGATAAGGACTAATTAATAAAACACATGCAAACAAACCTGTTTAATAGCACTCACTCACACTTCAAAATAAACAGTACCACTACCAGGCATAATTTTTTTCCGAGCAATCAAACCCAAGTATATTATATCAGGCATATCGATACCAAGTATATTATATTAGGCATTTAAAACCATATAACAGCTGCCAGAATGTTTGATCAGATAGTAAAAAACTCTTGAAATTGATGATCACTTCACCATCAAATCAAGTTGGCAAAGTCTGTGACTACTTTGTTTCAATTGAGTTTCTACGAGGAGATTGGCCTCACATTGGTACTTACATTCACTGCCTTTTCTGAGTATAAAATCCTCCTAAGCTCGACAAATAACTTGATGAGGAAGTTGTTGACGTTATTAACAAATATATCAACACAGAGGACGTTGATTAGACGAGATACAGCAAGTTACATGACATTATAAATGATGTTCAGCTTCATTTCAAGAATTATACAAAGTCATGCAAGGAGGGTAACAGGACCTACAGGTTCAGGTTATCCCGTCCACCTTCTTGTCAGACCTTTGTGTGCCATCCCAGCAGACACTGATCCAGATGAGTGAAAAAAACGCTGCTGAAGAACAAGCCTGGAGCATTATAGCCTCCACGAAAATGGTTGTACATAAACATAAACACAAAGACTGATGGGTAAGTCAGTGCAAATCAAAACCCTTTGAAAGCCTGGAATTCTAATTTTGACTTACAATATGTTGTTGATGCATACGCCTGCATTCGATATATTGTGTCATATTATTGCAACAAGAAGCAGAGTGAAGATGGTCCGCTCCTTCATGAAGAACCATGCAGAGCACAAAATGCTGGGATAAGACAGACGATAGGCCACAATGACTAGGCAAAACATACCTGACCAACAGGGAGATGAGTGTCATGGAGGCTATTTACAAGGCCACAGGCACACCTCTCAAAAACTGTAGTCGGGATGTTGTTTGGATACTTGCAGATCCGACAAGTACCAGACTGACACTTCCATTCTTACTGCTGGGCCACTGAGATTCAGGCATTGATTACGTGTGGCTAGACTGTATATCTGTACTAGACAGGTACATGTACATGTACTATGCACGCCCTCCTGTAGATATTCTCAAAGACCTGTCTGGTTGAAATTGTATCCCTCTTCAATGTTGATAGTAAACCAGGTAGAGATTATGAACCATCTGAAGAAAATTCTACCCATAACAACGACAACCGGTCCAATATTCCATATGCTTCATCGAAGTTGGCTGGGAATAAATGATAGATCTGAAGACGGAAATCTTTCAGTAAAGCTTGCACATCTGTAGGGACAGTGAGAAACATCAGAATCTCATGGTTCTTTATCTTAACCACTTTGAAATGGATTTAAATGAGTGGGAGCATTTCCTACTATGGCAAAAGGACAAGCATCAGCAACATTACCAGAGAAAAGCTAGCGCTATTTGGAAATAATATGAAAGAGGTTGAAGTAGGCATGAAGAGATCCGAGAAAATCATCTTGCAGAAGATGCCGTGGCACACATTGCCAGAGCAAGTGGCGGCTGGACGCTTGGAAACAAAAGCCAACCTAGATGACGCTTACCTCGAGGACATCAGTTTGGAAGACCTGCCAGATTGAGTGGCCTGCCTCGGAGCTTCAACACCAAGATGGACTCAGTTGTCAGTAGAGCACAGCATCTTGGCAATCCCATAGAATCAGGCTCAAGTTCTCATGCAGTGCATGAACAATATGCAAGGGAAAGTCTTCATTCATACTCGCTAGTGGTGCATCGATAAGATGAATGGAAAATGTCTGGGGACTTTCAATATATTGGTAAAGGAAAGTTTTATATCATCAAAGCTCTGATGTGTGGCTCCAACTGGCAAAGAAGCATATACCGTGCAAAGGGGTGTGGGACAAAAGTATATACCACTTGCTGAAGAGCTCATCACTGCCCCCAAAGCTTAGGTATCAAAACCTCGAGCTGATAATCATTGATGAGATCTCAGCAGAGGCTTGCTGAATTTCATCAGAGGTCGTCTGGATCAACTCATGAGAAACAAAAGTTCTTCATGATTCTGGCAGTCAGTGATTTTATCCACTGCCGCATGTAAGAGGACAAATACTGAGACCCAGCTGCCCTTGCAGAGCCTTGGGACGACTTCAAGGTTACTACTTTGACCGACATAATGAGACAAAAAAGTGACAAATCGTTTTCGGAGATGTTGAATCATAGAGCTCTAAAAATTAGGAGATGCTTAAGGATCACAGATCCAAGCAGATGTACTTCATGTGTTTCCTTTCCAGAAAGTTGCTGCTGTAGACTGATTTTTGAACAGACAGAAATCGAAGATTGTGGCTGTGAATGTTATCGAGAATATATCTGGCTTGAAGAAGAATACAACACCTGTACTTATTAAATGCAACCTTTCTGCTAATGTTACACTCTGTAAGGGCTCCATGGTGACTATGATGAGCAATCCCAATGTAGAGGATGGTCTGGTGAGGATGGTCTGGTGAGAGTCTGGTCAGACCTCGCGAAGAGTTGGCTCAGAAATATTTTTTTTCTGTCTGATAGTGGTTGATTCTGTTGATTTTGTGCGAGTGGGTGCTATTAGACGGGTTCGTTTACATGTTTCACATTAATTAATGGTTATCTTCGCCTTTGAACACCTATAAATTGGCCAGTTACCATCTACACACAAGAGTATTTCTTCAAGTAGCACCCCCATACCCCAAAGCCCAGGACTGGCCACCAGAGTTGGCTTGTTATCTTGATAAATATGACGGTTATTGGTGCTTATTTGCGAAATCGGGCTAAAATTTGGTAGCCATCTTGGATTCTGAGCAACTTCAAAGCATCCAAACACAAAACTAGTTATATATTTGAAATCCCCATACCCCAAAACCCAGGGTTAGACACGAAAATTGGTTTCCCATCTTAATTTGGCAGGAAGTTATGAACATTTGTGTAAAAATGGCGAGAATTTGGCGGCCAGCTTGGATTTTTTCCATTTTCGGGGCGTTTAAATCGGTATTATTAAGGCATTTCGGAAGAAATGCCTTTATGGTTTTAGCAGAATTTTTTTTTTTTCCGCCGTTTTGGTTTGCGACCGATAACTTTAGTTTGCCTCGATATATCTTCGCAAAATTTTCAGCATTGGTCACATATATTATGTGGAAGAACCCTATTGTTTTTCAGCCGGACCCGAGGTCCGTGAGGTCCGTGAGGATGAAATCAATGTTGTTTTTTGGCGAAACGGACGTTATTTTCGCACTCATGACACTAGACAAACATGTCTGAGGGGTATTATGGATGAACTTTGACCTTGACCTGAATTTTTTTCGCCGAGTCTTGGAAACAGTGTGTCGTAGAGCATTGTAGAGCCCATGGTAAATATGTTATTAATATTACAAATTAGTCTTAATACCGAAATGCCTCCAAGGCATCTTTAGGCCTTGACGTCTAGTTAGTATTGTTATGAAGAATATATCTCCATGTAACTAAATGTCACCTTAATAGACCAAAAGCATCATGCCAGGAGGATAATTTTGTTTTTTTCCCTAAAATACCAAATTTTCGATGTCGGCCATTTTGAAAAAGGCCATAAAAAAGTTACCCCGGGAAAAAATTTTACACACCCTCTGAAAAAGGTTGTCTTAGACCATTATGAAGCCATATCAATCGACAGAAAAAGTCTGTACTACCTTTCCACCCTGTGTGAAATTTCCTCCTGACTCCCTGGGTCCACGGCTGGGTCAGTATTGTACGCCTGACTGACCACCAGTATATTTGTTTCGCTTGACTGAATTGACGTCATAATGTAGATGACATGTTCAATCACGTGGCCTGGGTCCACGGCTGGGTCAGTGCTGTACGCCTGACTGACCACCAGTATATAACATGCGCCGCTGTTGGTCAGAATATACAATTCTAAGTAGGATTTTAGTTGAACATTGCGACACTTGCCGACAGTGAACAAGCCAAGACACACATACCAGAGTGCGGGTATTTACGAGAAGGGGGATCTGTCAGAAAATGACCAGGGAACAGTTTTTGACAGCGCTCGCTGTAGTGTTCTGTCTCGTTGGTGAGTCTTTGAACCTTCCTTGGTCGTTGGTTCACATATTTCCACAACACGTACAAGGTCAGAATTTGAGTGCCAAATCATAATGTATCCAATAAGGCACAAATTTGATCATGTAAGTCAAATTGTGTTTCACACAATCACAATCTGGCCAAGTCAAGTCATCATTGTTCGACAGTGTTGTGTGTACGAATGAGTGTCAATATAAAATGCAAGAAATAGATGTAAGTCATGATAAACTTCATGTGTACCACTGTCAGGTCACCACAAGTTGCTGTTTTTCTGTGGTACCTAAGAAATTACATTGAAAATTGAACTGTACAGAAGTAAACTAATGTAAGCATTTATATACCAGATGTATTATCTTGGAGGCAGATAAAGTGGCGCGGCGAGGTGGCGTGAGAAACAGGTGCTGGCAGATGCTGGCATGAGAAAGCAGCACGGGAGCCGCTCAAAACCCGATATGCGTTTTCATCGTATCAGAATATGTTGCCTCCTGATGGACAGTTTACAGAATAAAATGAACGATGTACCTCCAAAGTCTCTATCACCACGATCTCCTCGATGACAGTCTTGACAGAGGAAAATAAACTGGTTGCCCGTGGAATCAAGAGTAGTTCACTTGAAAACTAGGGCATTCAAACTTGATACACAATCAAGCTCCTTATTTCTTGTCAAACAATTCTTCTGGTCATAGTTTCCGCCCTCGTTTTAGTCATGCTCTTTCATGCTTCAGTACCGTAAAACTTCTAATGAACGCCCGGGCGTCTATTGATTTCAGTTACACTCTAGACCCGGCGTCTATTAGAACACGGCGTTCATTAGAACCCGGCGTTTATTGATTTCAGTCGTTGTCTGGACCCGGCGTTTATTGGAATTGGCGAGGCCTTTGTTACGATATGACAAATGGGACGACAGTTTAGATATTAAAAGCTGGAAATTGCCGACTGGGACGCGTTGACGTTGTCGATATTAGTATCTATACGTTGCTATGTTACACAATGTACGTAGACCCGGCGTCTATTAGAACCCGGCGTCTATTAATTTCAGTATACCTGAACCCCCGGCGTCTATTAGAAACCCGGCGTCTATTGGAAGTTTTACGGTATTTTGGTTGGTGAAATTGTTTTCCTAGCATTTTGGTGCATCGGGATGGAACATTTTTATACTGCCCATTTCAGATAGAATTAATTTTTGAAGCTGAGTTATATCATGTCTATTCGAACAGGTACTCTGGATGACTTGATATCAAAATTAATATGCTCACATGATGCATTCACTGTAATTTCAGCCATAGGGTGCTAGGAATGGATGTATCATAATATGTACGCCCATACATGTATTTATCGTCAGATAATGTGTTGTCTAAACGATGTTCACGTATCATTCTCCCTTTACTTCCAGTGTCTGTGGCCGGGCTCCAGTGTTACGAGTGTCGGTCTGAGGACGATTCGAGATGTCACGACGCCTCTGGCACGTTCACATCCCCCGTGATCCCCATACAGGCGGACACGGGCTGTGCCGCATGCGGGGTAAGTACTAAGTGGTAGACCGATGACATTGGCTGCCCAGGACGTCTGTCTCATTCTCCACATGGACCAAAGATAAAAACAAATATGACCTCAGAAGCCTTAGAGATATGTATCCTTTTCCTTTTTTCTGCAGAAGTCCGTAGCACATTTGGGATCGATCCAGACGTCCAGCATGAATAGGACATGTCTCGCAAGCTGTAACCCCACCAACCTGTTCATCGACTATTACCTGTTCCGACTCGACTATGAGCTGCACTGCTGCTACACCGATCTGTGCAACAGCGCCACCTTGCGAATGCCGAGCGCACTACTCGTCATCCTCACTTCCATGCTGACCAAGTTTTCAACTCGGTGATATTTATACAGTATACTATGTTATTGTTTGCATGCAGTGCCGATAGAGAAAGCTCTGATGTCGATTGATCACCGAGACTATTCTGATACATGTAAACATACTATTGTATGGATCATACATCAAAGAGTGACATAATATTTTAGGTAATAACTGTTCGCTAATGTATGACTGGAATAAGTATTTAATAAGGCCTAATTAATAAACATGTTGACGGACCATATTATCGGGGTGTTGTTTTGTATAACGGAGATATCATGAAGTTTACTGTATTGACAGATACCGATAACAAACATGAGCCCTTGTTTCATTGGAATTGCCACTTCAACCTAAGCTTTCCAAATTCATTGAAAGTCAAATTCACGGTCACCAAAATATTCAGTATATATGATCTCCTATACAGGTTTGACATTTAATATGGTCGCATACACATATCAATAATGTTTATTAGGGCATTTCGGCCCGAAATGCCCTTATGGTTTTGTCTGTTTTTATTTTATTTTTTTTTTTACTTTCCGCCGTTTTGGTTTCCGATCAATAACTCGGGAACGCCTGAACGGATCTTGTCCAAATTTGCACCACTGGTCAGAAATATTACATGGAAGACCTATTGTTTTGGAGGCGGCTCCGGGGTCCGTGAGGTCCGTGAGGATGAAATCAAGGTTGATTTTGAGACTTGGTTTCCGAGCGATAACTCAAAAAGTATTCATGCAATGGTAAGTAATCTATGCATGGGAGTTCATATACCACCCGGGAAGAACCCTATTGATTTTGGGATCAATCCGTCGAACGACCTTTGACCTAGAGCTCGGAAGAATTTTTGCTGATTCATCCTTGAGGCTTTCATGCATATCTCGGAAACGGTGCGTCGTAGAGCGAAACGGAGCTCAATTTCGGCCTCCTGGCATCAGACAAACTAGTCTAGGGGGTATTTTGGGTCGAGACGACCCCTGGTGTTGAATTTATTTTCGCCGACTCGACACTTCCTGTTTGGCCGTATCTCGGAAACGGTGCGTCGTAGAGCGAAATGGAGCTCAAATCCGGCACTAGACAAACTAGTCTAGGGGGTATTTTGGGTCGAGATGACCCCTGGTGTCGAATTTTTTTTTTGCCGACTCGGCACTTCCTGTTTGGCTGTATCTCGGAAACGGTGCGTCGTATAGCGAAACGGAGCTCAATTTCGGCCTCCTGGCACTAGACAAACTAGTCTAGAGGGTATCTTGGGTCGAGACAACCCCTCGTGTCGAATTTCTTTTCGCCGACTCGGCACTTCCTGTTTGGCTGTATCTCGGAAACGGTGCGCCGTAGAGCGAAACGGAGCTCAATTCCGGCCTTGTGGCACTAGGCCTACATTATCACCAGCTGTTTTTTGTTTGCACATTCTGTTACAATTGTTGCAATGATTATACAGTTTGTATGCATAGCAAATATGCTTCCCAGACAAAAAAAAATGCCCGAAATCTGCATTATCTCGTGAATATGATTGCATTCATAAAAAAAAAATGTATTACCGCTTGTTCTCAATATGTGCCTATATGTACTAATTAGTATGTCTTGAATGAATTTCACCCAATTTTTCCTCCATAATGTGAGCTATGCAGAGTAATCTCAGTATCACATTATTACAAGTATTACCTGTAAATAATACGCGTGTGTGTACACCTCTGTTGACGTAACTATTTGATATTGCCATAATATATATATATATGGCAATATCATATAATAATTATTTACTAAAAAACTATTACTGCATGTACACAATACTATTAGAATGTACACATTCCCAGAAGTCGATTGTGCTCTTCTTTCTAATAACACTGGAGTGTATATATATACATATTCCCGACGCAGATAATTCAGGCCTAATGACAGCGTGGGAACGTTTTCTGCCATGGTCAAGGTCAACGGTCAGCCATGTAACTGTTAGTCTAGCAACGCACTAGACCGTTAAACCGCCCTCCAGCGCTTAGTGCACTCGGTTGTGTTTATAAACATAGCGGTGCAGGCTTATTATATTGCTGAACATGTAGTAATCGCCAGACCGTAACAGACTAGGTCTGCGGTCAGGTAATGTACTCTAGCACATTCACCAGACCGTTAAACCGTCCGCCCACGCATAGTGTACTCGGGTCTTATTTACAAACATAACGCTACAGGTATATGTACTAAGATAGCCAATAATGCTGTGATTTCCTGACCTTCATTCATGTTTTACTTGTAGTTTCAATTTGGGATCTGTGTGCACGTGTACATCGTAAATCAGAATGTGAATATTAATCTGGATAGCCATGTTTCATCGGTGTGCACTGGATTATTATTATTATTATTACTTTTTTTTTCAAGAATTATTTACCATGTTTACTAAATACATGAATGCATGCAACCTACATGTAGCTGATTCATTAATACTATGAGTGTCGAGTGCTTTGATATACAACACATGTGCTTGGGTCTGTACCATGTACCATCATGCTATCGTTGCTTGATTTTCTGGACTTGCTGGAATATTATAACGTATGTGGAAACATTATCATGATTATTAAATGTTTATCATTACAGTTTAAACTACTGACTTTGACTTTGGAAAAAATGTGCATGCCAATGTCACAACCGTACTAAACATCCGTGAGTGTCATGTGCGATTCACTAACGCCTCATAATACTGTGAATTTTTGTTGTGAATTAAATAGATGAATAGCGGTAAAATACTATACAGCATTATCATCACCTATGTTAGACCAAACATGTTGTCACCAGTAGTTTTTTTTTTTTTTTTTTTACCTTTACCATAGCTTATCTTGTGTATTATTAACACCTGTGTATTGTACTGTTGTGCCATGCGGTTTTACGATATGGCCGAACGGTGGGCCGCAAAGCACACCAAGTTCAAGGGAAAAATACACAAAGGTAACTCACGCTTGTCAGTCGCCGTGCAGTTTCCCTCACACACACACAGCGTTGTCAGGTTAGCAGTAGCAGGCAGCTAGTAGACTCGAGTCTGTCCGCACGTGGAACTCCAGTCGTCTCACGTCCGTAGCCGAAGTCTGCCCGTGGATTTCTCTGTAGTATCTGCCCGTGATGAATAGACGCCCCGAACATTTATTGCAAGATGACCACTCCTATCTTGACCGGCGTGTTCACCGACGTGGAGACAAGTCACACAGGCCGGTTCACTGAGGCGTGAACAAGTCACTCGGGCACATCTCGGGGATCTTCGTTATAGCCGAACCCGGCCGAATCAAGGTTCGTCAGTTTCCGGACTACTCCGTGATGACTGGTTGTACTTCTTGACTACACACCGACATCATAAATAATAGACATTTTTACGATCAAAATCTACAACACACTTCCCCTTTTTGAAGAAACCCCCTTGATATTAAACATGTTGAAAGGATTTATTTGGTGATTTGATAAAAATAGTGTGATATGTATATTAAAACCAGTTTTTACGATGAACTTCACACAGAAGGGCCACGGGTTGTATACAACAACCTGTAGAGCCTTCTCATACACACTAACACACTCACAGCCACACAAGTAAACACACAACTAAGATCAGCATTCCGGAAGCCTACCGCGAACACTAAACAACTGAAGCCACAATTTGGGAAGATTAATTATCCAACCGGAAAAACCTTAACTTGGAATACACCTAAAACTACCCAAAACCCAACTCCACTTAACAGCGCATGTAAACCGGGTCGTATACTACGTCCTAATTCACATGCTTCCCAACCCGACTAATAATCTAACCGATAAAACTGGCTAGCTGCCCGGCGAGTCCGACAAACTACCAACGACAACGGGAGGTGCTTGATCCGGGCTACCTCAGTGGCAAATGGTTTCAGGCTCCAGGGACCAGTGGCCAGCAGTGGGGCATCACTTTCAAGTATGAGGCGATCAAGCGCACACTGCTGAACCACAGCTGCTGTGTCGGGGTGACTGAAGACCTTGGAACCGACCCCGATAAACAATTTGAAGGTCCGGGACCACTTATGGAAAAGCACGAGGGAACCACAGAAACAGTGAATATAAACAGGATATCCCTGGGGCAAAACATCTGTAGCGATACGGTACAGGTCGTCATAAGCGTCCCAAGAATCTTCCTTGTCTCGGCAGTGAAATACAACCGGGAGCACTTTGACCTTAGCAAGATCTAGAGCCTCTCTAAGATATCTTTCCTGTGCCGCCTTCTGCTCATCCGTGCGGTGCCTGGAGTAATCGATCCCGACCTCACCTATGGCTACACACTTAGGGTGATCAGCCAGCTGATGGAGCTCTCGAATAAGATCGGAACACGGACTAGATGCCACATGAGGATGAACCCCAACAGAAACACTTATCTCCGGTGATTTATTCACAACTGACATTATCCCGAGACTGTGGGGAAAATTCAAACTCGCCACAAACGCAACCACGTCGAGGAAATTGGAATTCTGCCGACATACACTCTTAGCGTGAGCCAGATCGCGATATCGGCTCGAAATCATCATCCGGTCGAGGTGACAGTGTCCGTCTATAGCAAGCAACGGGGGATCCGGGAAAATTTTAACTTGACCCTGCCTCGAGACAGAAACGGCTAGACCGGGGTCTGGCAACAGCTGTACAAGTTCAAATAAGACATGCCAGTTCGTGAGCGATGATAATTTATTGGGAGGGCTGATCTGATACAGCGGAATAACATCCTGGCCGGTTCGCATGTCAAAAAGTGCTGCCATATCCAAATCAACAGACGAGAACTGATAATTTTTTGGCGTAACGGGGAAATGAACCTGTGAATATTCCAACAACCCCTCATGACCTCCCTGAATACCCAGCTGACCTTCAAGAAATTCAAAGAATCCAAACAAAAGCTTTAACCATAACTCGACATGAAGATCGCTAAAGTAGCCGTCGACAGGGTTATCGTCATGGCGATTGGATCCTGCACCGTGTTTCATCCGGTCGAAACTCATGCTTCCTTCGCTGGTTTCACAAATAAAACAGGACCTATCGGGGAGCACATACCAGGGCAAATGCTTCTGTAGCGCATGTCTTTTAATAGACGTTCCCGCTGACTGGGTGCACAAAGGACAAGTTTTCTTCTTGTTTTTCGTTTTCTTGGAAGCCCCCTCCCCCTTCCTCTTCGAAGACTCCACCTCAGCCTCCTCCTCTTCCACGACCTGCAAAGGTTTCACCTCTTCCCCCTCTACCTCCTCTTCGTAATCAGGGACAAAATTTGCTTCGTCTTGGGAATCCATACTAAGATCTGTAATAAGCAAATATTAACACCCCAAATAAACCATGAAACAAACAAATCTTTTCCTAACTTAACGCCACCACCGAAGAGAGAGAAATATCATATATACAAGGAACATGTCAGACAATATACCACTGTCTGAGAATCCTACCTTATTCAGTTATATACAAATTCCAAATAACACATCAGTGTGAACTGTCGGACAATATACCACTGTCTGAAAGCTCAATTCTACATACAACTAGGGCACATAGTCGCTCAAATAGACAGGTTTTTTAACATTCCTTCCTACCCTGGTCTGCACACTAAATTCAGGAATACTGTCATCAGTACTATCATAATCACCTTCATCCTCTTGATCGAGATTTCCAAGTCCATATGGGATAGTCTCATTTAAATCCCCGGAATTTGCTAATCCCTCGGAATTTGCTAATCCCTCGGAATCCGACATATCCAAAGCCGTGATGTTGTCCACAACTGCTTCGGATTCCGGAACATCAATAGCAACATCTTGTTCTAAAAGACTATGCCTTTTCCTACGTATCCACAAAGGAATATCCCGATCAGCACAAAGTTTAAGGTTGTCGTGGTGAAGAATGAAATTTCGGCGCCTGTCCTCAATTCGATATAATACAGGCGAGACGACCTTGGTCACTAGGAAGGGACCTACATAAATTGGCTTCAATTTAGAGCTTTCCCCAGTTTTATGACTTAAGTCCAGCCTATAGACTAAATCACCCTTTTCATATTTCTTCTGATTTACTTGGCCCTCATGATACTTTTTCTGTCTTTCCTGGTTTCCTAGCAAATGCTTCCTCGCCACGTCATGTGCTTTAGTCAGATTTTGTAACAGACCCTTCAGATAAACACCAACATCACCACCTTCTAGATTCACATTTGAAATACCCAACATCTCAGCTGGAAGTGACACTTCCCTACCCAGCATCAAAAAGTTTGGGGTATAACCAGTGTTTCGGTTAACCATACTTCTCATAGCCATACCCAACAGTGGCAAATATTTGTCCCAATCCTGCTGCTTGCCATCTAGGTAACACCTAATGGAGGACAAAATAACCCTGTTGTAAACCTCGACTTGGCCATTAGAGCATGGACGATAAGGGGTGGTTCTGGTTTTAGTAATTTCAAGTATACGACAAAGGTTCTGGAACAAACTTCCTTCGAAATTTCTGCCTTGATCTGAATGAATGAACACAGGAATTCCCAGACGAGAAAAGAAATTATCTACCAAAGTTTGAGCTACGACTTCCGCAGTCTGGTCCTGCACGGCATAACATTCAATCCACTTGGTAAATTGATCTACCACTACTAATATGTACTTATTCCCACAATCACTAACCACAAACGGACCTAGCATGTCTATATGCACTCTTTCCATAGGAACCCCTGCACAAAAGGAACCTAAACTGGCCCGCGGTTTGCGAGTTGCTTTTTTGTTCTGATTACACTTGGAACAAGTTTTAACATATAGATCACAGTCAACTCTCATTTTATACCAGTAGAAATTTTCACGAAGTCGTTTCAAGGTCTTATTTTGTCCAAAATGACCTGCCGTCTTTGCATCATGCACAAGGAATAAGATCGGATCTCTTAAAGATAAGGGAACCACTAACTTCAGCCTAGTGGAATTATCACTACCCTCTACCCAATGGTAATAAAGTACACCGTCTCGTAATTCAAGTTGGTCCTTGTGTAGCCACAGAAATTTAGTCGCAACACCATGAGGGAATAAATCCTCCTTTGTCGGTATTTGACTCGACGCTAACCAGGTCATAATTGGACGAATACTGGGATCTGACTTTTGAGCATCACTGATTTCTTCTGGCGAGTACCCATGTGTGAGCACCTCATCTTCGGACAGTATACTACCGTCTGAAAAGTCAGAAACTCCTACATTACGCACTGCCAAAGGAACAACGTCATCAACCTCGATCTCAAAACGTTTCCATTGAGTATGCACTCTAGTACAGAAACTACAACCGCCACATGGAAGATCACTAAGACTTTCCCCTGCCCGATAGCAGTCACAATAGTCTATCGGATCGTGCCTCCTAGTGAGAGCATCCGCGTTACAATGTCTCTTTCCAGAACGATGTATGATAAACATATCAAACTGGCTAAGCTCCTCAAGCCAGCGTGCGAGCTGTCCCTCTGGTTGTCGAAAACGAAGTAACCAAACCAAACTATGATGATCGGTCCTAACACAGAATCTACGGCCTAACAAATAATGTCTATACTGACGAGTGAAAACAATTATAGCTAACAATTCTTTCCTCGTGGTACAGTACTTTCTTTGAGCCGATGACAAAACTTTACTTCTGAAGGACACTGGCTTTTCCACACCATCCTGTACTTGACTCAACACAGCACCTACAGCAATATTTGAAGCATCAGTATCCAGAATGAA
This sequence comes from Terebella lapidaria, assembly GCA_949152475.1. Taxonomy (NCBI): domain Eukaryota; kingdom Metazoa; phylum Annelida; class Polychaeta; order Terebellida; family Terebellidae; genus Terebella; species Terebella lapidaria. Next base: position 9,947,246 of record OX424562.1, read on the forward strand.
TAAATCTGAAGAATTAGGGAAAGTTAAGGTAGGACATTCAGCTATCTTCATTTTGAGTAAATCAAAAGCTTGCTGGTGTTCGAGATCCCATCTAAACTTTGCTTTTGGACCTGTTAATCCATATAGACAGGCTGAAATTTCTGCAAAACCTTCCAGAAATTCACGATTATAGTTCATGAACCCTAAATACGACTCTACTTCCTTTCTACAGGTAGGTTCTGACCAATTCAAAACTGCATCAACCTTTTCATGCGTCATAGTTATTCCATCCTTACTCAGATGCTTCCCCAAGAAATTTACCTCATGTTGGAACTTCACACACTTTTTGGGTTTCAGACGAAGGTTGTATTCACGGAATCGTAAAAGAACGGTTCTCAAATTCTCAAGAGCTTTCGAAAAGGTGTCACCCAGTACAATAACATCATCCAAATATGCTAGAGCTTCCTGCCACTGAAGCCCGTGCAGCACAAAATTCATGGCTCTTTGAAAAGTTGCTGGTGCGTTACATAACCCAAATCCCATGCGAACATGTTCAAACAACCCATATCTAGTGATGAATGCGGTTTTGTGCCTATCCTTGGGATCAATACTAATCTGCCAATATCCAGCAGCTAAATCCAATGTTGAGAAAAATTCAACACCTCCAAGTGAATCTAAGCAATGCTCAATCAAAGGCAATGGGTAGGTATCCTTTATAGTCTTGGTGTTTAGACCGCGGTAATCTATACAATACCTAACTGACCCATCTTTCTTTCTCACCAAGACAGGCGCTGACGCCCACTCAGATGCTGAGGGTTGTATTACACCTATCTCTAACATTTTATCTAAGTGCGCTTTCTCCTCTTTTTCAAAACCTATGGGAGTCCTACGCATACGTTCCTTAACAGGTTTTTCTGGTCCTGTGTCTATTTTGTGTTGTATGACCTCAAAATGACCCAAGTCAAGATCACTTTTTGCAAAAACATCAGCAAACTCAATCAGGAAACTTTTCAATTCACTTCTCTGCTGTTCATTCAAATTAATTGAACTCCGGTCAAACAGATTAACCATGTGCGCCGGAAGTTCCTGCACTACAATCTCCCTAACAACTATTGATTCAATTTGGTGATCGTCAACACTGAAGTCCAAGTCTTGAGAACCGGGGGGTGATACTACCTCCTGATTAACCAGACTTTTTCTCAAGCATGACTCTCGCCCCTCCAAAGCATACCCTTTACCTAAACTAGTGTCCACACAAGACCCAGGCATTTGAGAGGCGGATTGCGATACTGCACTCTGCTTCTCATACGCCCAGTTCCTGCCCGACTGTATACTAGAAGCGTCCAGCATTTCACTGACCGGCATGGCATTACCAACAAGACAGCCTCGCTTCAGCGTCCGATAACCTAAGCTACAATTTATGACTCGGATATGTACTTCAGAACCCTGAAGGAGAACTCTAGGGATCAGAATCCCCGGTTGACTAAGAACAGGTTCCACTATGTGTGATCCATTACCTAGCAAACTATCTATTTTGGCCTTTACCACTTTCATGCTATTAGGTGGTATGACAGTTCGCTTGGACAATAGAACTGGCTTTAAAATAATTTGACCAGCCATGCTGTTCTTCTGGATTGCTGGAAAAACTTCTCCCTGTACTGCCAAGGTATTATTCCCCATGTTTATTGAGCAGTTATGAGCCTTCAGGAAATCAGAACCTAGCAGCAAATCTTCAGAAATGTTTGCCGTTATCATAGGCCAATTAAATTTCTGATTGCCCACTTCTAATTTCACACTACTAAGCTTATATCCCTTGGTCTTACCACCAAAAGCTCCTGTCATGCCTATTTCTTCTTTACTCTTTGTATCGAGAGACTTCGTTTTTAGGAATTTTTCATTGATTATGGTTGCCTCAGCTGCAGTGTCTATCACAGCATTAATTTTCTGGCCTTCAACTTTCACTGGAATGACTAAGGTCCAACCCCAATGTTCATTTATTTCACCACTGCTAACGTTATGGACATTGCGGCCCTCAACACCCTTCGGAGCTGAACTTTGGGCCGAAAACCCAGCTCCTAAGCTTTTAACGGACTATGAGGGGTGTCTGACTTCCTAGCTGGCGATGGACTACGAGATGTAGGACAATTTCTCGATATGTGACCTAGCTCATGGCACTTAAAACACTCAAAGTCTTGATGTGTTTTCCCAGACTGCTGTTTTTCCTCCATGACCCCCTTTTCACTACGTTTCGGGCACTCGCGGCTAAAATGGCCCTTATTCCCACAAGTGTAACATGTAACATTTGCTCGGGATCCTGGCGATGGAGATCTAGGACGGCTATCAATTTTTTCTGCTAGTGCCTTGGTGAGTTTCATCAAATCTTCTAGCACTCGGCCACTAACTTGAACAGAATCCTTTGTTGTACCTACATTCCTCACTGCAGGACCTTCAACCTCCTCAAATGACACCTGTCTGCTTGACAAACTAGTCTTATAGCCCAAAGAACGCATGTTAAACATGGAACGCTTTGCATGTTGTAAAGCTTTCTCAACTGTTCGAGGTTCTTTCTCGAAAACTTTTTCAGCTATATGTTTATCAGCTAAACCCCGAATGAACACATCGACTGCTACCCCTTGTAGTGTACCACGAGCTGCACCAGGAAACCCTTCCTGACCTAGCTGGAGAACTCTATCCGCAAAATCCTCTAAAGGCTCATCTACTGTCTGTTTAGCACAGTACATTTCCTTCCTAACCGTTGCTGGTGGATCTCTCGCACCATAACGCTTTTTCAGATCAGCAATAAGGTCACGATAATTATGACGGACTCTCGTGGGTAGACTTTCAACAAAGTCGATAGCTTTATCCCTCAAACATGTTTTTAGCTTTTCCAATTTGGCATTATCTGTCCACCTGTAGTTATGGCTGAACTGTTTAAACTGGAAGTAGAACGACTTCCAACTAGCTTTGTCACCACTAAAAGTTGGCATTTTTGGCAAAACCGAATCACCCTTACGATGGCGTGTACCATGCTCCCTGTCACTAACCCACTCCTCATCTGACGACGTATTTGGCCCACTATCATAACTTGACTGAGAACTTTCCTCACGACGGCGAGCCCTCGCCCTCCTTGGAACATCATCCCTCTGCACTCTAACAGGACTCCTAGCCCGCTCCGCCGGCCTACTTCGCCCCCGTGGTTGACCTACTCTCCGTTCCCTTCTTTCTCCACCAGACTCTCGATACGTTTCCTCAACCCGATCTGATTCATGAACCCCACCCAGAGGTGTTTGAACAGGGCGTACCCCCTCCCGCGGGTTCCAAGTCTGTTGTACCACAACTCGAGGGTACAAGTTGCCATCTGCCGGTTGTACTGCTGGATTGTTCATAGAAACTTGGTGAGCATCTAACTGAGACCCGAAACTTTTAAGTCTCTCTGGAGCAACAACTGGGATAGGATTTGGTCTTTCCCATTCCCCACAATACTGTCCAGAACGGTACGTTCCTCCTGCCGGATAAGATGAATCATCCACCCTCCCCCTTTCTAATGAGCGCTGCTCAACTCCTACTACATTTGAGAGAGTATGCCTGGTGATAGGATTACTAGATTCAGAGACATCTGAGTTTTTACCTCCATAAACCCCACCATCAGGAAATGCTTTACTTACAACTTCATTTTGCCATTTCATGAACTCCTGATTCCTAGTGCGGGCTCTATCCTCCCATACCTGTGGGTGCCTCAACTTTAAAGTTTGAGCTTGTTTAGAATGAGTCTGCACTACATCCTCCTGTTCATTTTTACATGCAGTTAAGGGTGTAAACTCTTGTGTCAGATATTCACTACTTCTACGATCTTGCTGAGGCTTTATAAGGTTTAATTCATTCGTACGCTCTTGTTCAGATTTTACGAAGTTTAGTTCGCTCCTCATTTCTTTTTGATAAGCCTTCATTTCCTTTTGATCAGTAGTCACGTTAAGAAGCTTTTCCTCAAACATTTCCATCATATTCAGAATTCTGTCTAATTTCCTATCCGTGTCACTAACAGGATACATACATGTAGTACTTTTTTCTGAAGACAGTGGTTTTATGACACCATTGTCAATCAGATCTTGAAAGAAACGCTCACTCAACCCAGTAGCCTCAACTAAGTTATTCAGGGTTACATCATCTTGTTGTAAATCCACTATAGCCCGTGCTCGAGCTTCACCTATCTGTGGAATTTCCTTTAGTTCAATAACTGAAGCCGTCTCTAAATCGATAGGATTCATCTTGAAATATTCTTGCTAATCCAAAAAAAAAAAAAAAAAAAAAATAGTAAAAATCAGCGTGCAAAGAGAAAGGATAGACCTAAATGAGTTCTATACACAGGTTGTATACAACACCCTATGTACTTAACCCATAGAACTTAATTACACTATATAAAGAAAGGTGCCAAAACTACTCAGATCATAATTTACTCCACTACACGATCACACATGAATTTTTTATTTTATGAGGGAACATAGCAATAAAACCATTTACTAGCTAGACAAGATATTTTCCAAAATTTCAGTTTTTTAAACTACAAATTTTTTATCACAGACTTATTTCAAAGCCAAATGAATTTGATTACAATAAATAGTTTCTTGAATAACCACAAAGTCTGACAAAAAGAATCAGGTATACACAGAAACTCTTGAATCTATTCAATGTAAAATCAGTTTTGGGGCGTGAACTACACTTTCCGACAGTAACTTACTAGCTAAAGAGTTACATACACGCTAGCTTTACAATTATACGGACTGAAGAAAAAATTGCTTTGTTTGTTTTTCCAAAACTTCAAATTAAATTGCAATATCTGGTCGTTTGACAGGTCCGAGTTCCGGAAATATTCCGAAATTAATGCACTAGAACAGCTGTCATAATCCGAATGCTCAACTATCCGAATTTTAGGAGAACTGTCAACTTGCAAATAAACCTCAAACGAACAAAATTTAGCCTGAAAAATCACCTAAACTGACAAACTAGACTGCCGCTACAATCTACAACCAATTCCCTTGAAGAAATAAATTTCTGTCTACCAACCAAGCGCTTACGGTCAGTTCAAATTTGTTTGTATCCCACTTCTGACACCATTTGTTGTGCCATGCGGTTTTACGATATGGCCGAACGGTGGGCCGCAAAGCACACCAAGTTCAAGGGAAAAATACACAAAGGTAACTCACGCTTGTCAGTCGCCGTGCAGTTTCCCTCACACACACACAGCGTTGTCAGGTTAGCAGTAGCAGGCAGCTAGTAGACTCGAGTCTGTCCGCACGTGGAACTCCAGTCGTCTCACGTCCGTAGCCGAAGTCTGCCCGTGGATTTCTCTGTAGTATCTGCCCGTGATGAATAGACGCCCCGAACATTTATTGCAAGATGACCACTCCTATCTTGACCGGCGTGTTCACCGACGTGGAGACAAGTCACACAGGCCGGTTCACTGAGGCGTGAACAAGTCACTCGGGCACATCTCGGGGATCTTCGTTATAGCCGAACCCGGCCGAATCAAGGTTCGTCAGTTTCCGGACTACTCCGTGATGACTGGTTGTACTTCTTGACTACACACCGACATCATAAATAATAGACATTTTTACGATCAAAATCTACAACAGTACACTTGTGTATTATTATCACTTATTACTTTAACTAGTGTATCATTATTACCGGTGTATTATTAAGGCCTGTGTATTGCATATCTGCATATTATCACCTGTGTATCATTATATCTCCTAATTGTGTAGAACAGATGCACACATAAAGTAGGTCGAAATTCATAAGTCATTCATCACTAAAAGGTCTACATGTATAATTGTCATCACCATAGCTTGCTGAGATGATACAGACAGGGTATCTCTGTATGAAGCATAATACTATGACCTGTGTATTGCATATCTGCATATTATCACCTGTGTATCATTATAACCTCCTAATTGATGCACAGATGCACACATAAAGTAGGTCGAAATTCATAAGTCATTTATCACTAAAAGGTCTACATGTATAATTGTCATCACCATAGCTTGCTGAGTATGATATAGACAGGGTATCTCTGTATGAAGCATAATACAAATTGTACAATCCGTTAGATAATTACATACCATTCTTGGTGTATAAAGTTTGGGGGGGGGGGGGGGGGGGCTCTGAAACTTTTCTTGACTCCTACACTATAGGAACTGGTGTATCTGTAGTATGCATCTATGTTTTCTATCGACTTCATCAGTTTTTCGCTTTCTGTCTTATGCTCTTACCATGTCTCTTTCTGTCATCATCATCATGTTAGTAACCTCTTTCTCAACTCATCCTCAGTTGTATTGTCCAGTGTTCCCGATGTTGCGCTGCCGATCTGCTGTCCTGGGGTCACTGCTCTTGTGTTGGCGGTTGGTGTGCTCCTGCCTGGTTTGTCGTCGCGCACGTGGGGGGAGGCCTAGTATGATCACCACCTCATAACACGATGGCGGGTGATTGTATTGCTCGTTTGAATAATTTGTCTGATCTTCCGTCTGGTAGAGTCAAGAGGAACCGACAATGAAATATCACTTGCTTCTTCTATTGGTGACAGCAATTACCATGATATAGATAGTCTAATTTCTTATGTTTGTGAAAATGACGATATTTCTGGCAGTCAACTGAAAGTAATGCATTTGAACATACAATCATTGTCGTCAAAATTAATTTCCCTACAAAATGTGCTCAGTCGGTTGGAGGACCGTGATATTATGCTTGATTGTATTCTTTTGTGTGAAACATTCCTGCATGAAAACAATGTGCAGCTGGCAAAAATTCCGGGATATAAACTAGTATCAAAACATAGGGCAGATTTGAAACGCGGTGGGGTGGCTATATATATAAAAAATGATCTTACATATAAAGAAAAAGATGACTTGAGTACCTTTATCGAAGGGCAATTTGAATCTATTTTCATAGAAATTGACATTATGAATTCCAAAACTATTGTCGGGGAAATATATCGAATTCCCAATAGTGATCCCAATGTATCAATCAAACGTTATGAGGATATATTTTCAAAATTACATAATGTTAAAAATGTAGTTATTGGTACTGATCAAAACTTCGATTTACTGAAGGTGAACACCCACAAACAAACCTCGGATCTACTCGACTCAGCTTTTACTAATGGATTGATCCCCACCATTACTAAACCTACCCGTATTACACATACCTCAGCAACACTCATCGACAACATCTATGTTAAACATAACAATCAGCTTAAAGTGAACTCAGCCATACTTGTCAATGACATGTCAGACCATCTACCTGTATTTTGCTCTATTAAAACTACAACAAAAGTTAAGCATTCGAAACCAACTGTACAATTTCAGCACAGAAAAATAAATGATACTCAAATCATGAATATAAAAAAATCTCTTGATGATATTAATTGGAATTTGGAACTAGATGATAAATCAACCGACGAAGCATGTGAATACTTTACAAAATTTCTGAATTCAGCAATTAATGTTCATGCTCCTCTCAAAACAGTAACTATTTCCAAGCGTAAGATTATTCGTGAACCTTGGATGACTCCTGCTTTGGCCAAATCCTCAAATAAATGTATTGCTCTTTATAAGCAATGTTTTGGTAAATCCAGAACAGACACTGCATATAAAAATTACTTAAAGTATAGAAACATCTATAACAAATTGAAATCGGATACCCGCAAACAGTATTATGCTAATCTGATGGATGATTTTAAGGGGGATATGAAAAAAAAACATGGGGAGTAATAAACAGTGCTCTTGGTAGGAATGATAGCAAAACCTCATCACCCCAGGTATTCAAAAACGATGGTATTGAAATAACCAATGACAGTATCATAGCTGAAGAGTTTTGTAAATACTTCACCAACATTGGACCTAAATTTGCTAATGCTATAGATAACGCTAAAAATGACGCTACACAATACCTCAAACAAAATAAACAGCCTAACAAACACTCTTTTTTTCTAACGCCCACTGACGCGAATGAAATATTGGATATTTTGAACAAATGTAAACCAAAAACTAGCAAAGGTCACGACAATTTTTCAACCAAACTCCTAAAATGTTTGGGAACTTCTATATGCCTGCCCATCAGCATGATAATAAATAAATCTCTGGCCAACGGTGAAGTACCTGACTCACTAAAACTTGCCAAAGTGATCGCGATCCATAAAGCTAAAGCTAAGGACAAATTTACAAATTACAAACCTATATCGTTGTTACCTTCTGTATCTAAATTGCTCGAAAAAGTTGTTCACAAGCGTCTCATGTTTTTCTGTGAACGTTTTGATTTATTATATAATAATCAATATGGATTCCGGCCAAATAGATGCACTGTGGATGCGATTACCAAATTTATGGCTGATATCAATTCGTCCTTGAACAGTAATTACTCGACATTGTCAGTATTTCTTGATCTCTCTAAAGCCTTTGATACGATCGACCATAATATTTTATTACATAAACTTCACTTCTATGGGATAAGGGGCATAGCTTATGACTGGTTCAAAAATTACTTAACTAATCGTCGCCAATATGTAGAATATAGGGGGACTCGGTCAACAACTCAAGACATCATCTGCGGTGTGCCCCAAGGAGTTTAAGGTGCGGTACGAGCACACTAGTGAGCTATAGTATATTTGAGTTGGTGCTAGGGGCCTCTCTAGCCAATGAGGGGGGTTAGATCACCATGGTGAAAGTCAAATACCGCACCTTACTCCCCAAGGATCAGTCCTGGGACCATTGTTATTCATATTGTATACTAACGATCTACCAGATACCTTAACCAATTCAAATTCTATACTTTTTGCTGACGATACCACCTTATATATATCAGGTAACAACGTAAACCAACTTTACTCGAGTATGAATGGAGAACTAAATAATTTGACTGACTGGTTCAAGGCAAACAAGCTATCACTTAATATATCGAAAACTAAGTATATATTGTTTTCGAACAATCCAGGCGAAAATGAAACCACAACACTTAGTTTATCAGGTAAAAATAATGAATCGTGTCAGAGTTTAAAATTTCTTGGTATATATATTGACAGTAAATTGAAATGGGACTCGCATATCCAATATGTTTCAAATAAAATATCCAACGGTCTGTTTGCCATCAATAAGGCAAAACAATTCTTACCCAAACAGAGCTTAATGAACATTTATTACACACTAATCTATCCACACCTTTCATATGGCATAACAATGTGGGGGGCAGCACACGGTATTTACATAAACAAAGTAATACGGCAACAAAAGAAAATAATTCGATCAATATCGGGAGCCTCGTATAATGCTCATACTGAGCCGTTGTTTAAAGGCTTGGGGTTACTGAAATTACTGGATATTTATAATATGCAAGTGTCTAAATATGTACATTTGTTCATGATGAGAGCATTGCCTCCCAGTATGAATGATATTTTTGTTATTTCGAATGAAATTCACCATCATGTAACTAGACACAGCTCCCAAATGAAATTGGTTCCTTATAAATATAGCAGTGTTGCAACGGGGCAGAGTCTTATGAGAAAGGGACCTGAAATCTGGAACAATTTGTCAAGTGAATTATACTTGAACTCTGACCAGACACTACGTAGCAAAAAAGCTTTCTCCTCTCGTGTAAAGCGGCATCTCTTGCGGGGGTATAACGATCGCTGAATCGGAGTAGCGGCCCAGTTGTGCGGTCGGTTGGGGGCGTCTGCATTGGGAAACTGGTCAACCTGAATCATCGTCATCCGGAATCACACTTATCTTCTGTATTCATGTACTATGTTGCACATCATCATTCATCTGCTCTCTCTCTCTCTCTACCTCTCTCTCTCTCTTCCCATCTGATCATTCTGAACATTTTCTTTCGTCCACTATTATGTCAATCTGAGTTCCGTATGTATTTGTCTCGTCTTGTTTTGAAGTTTTTATTTCAATTAGAGTTGTGATGTGCCTAATTTATTTATGTTAGAACATCTTTAGAAATAATTGTTTTTTTTCCATTGCACTAAGTTAGGTTTACAGTCTTTGGACTCACACATCACATCTTGTGCTGCACAAATAATGTATATCGCTGTGATACTTACTGTATGTTTAATGTGAGCACGAAATAAACTACTACTACTACTACTAGACAAACTAGTCTAGGGGGTATTTTGGGTCAAGACGACCCCTGGTGTCAGAATTTATTTTCGCCGACTCGGCACTTCCTGTTTGGCCGTATTTCGGAAACGTTGCGCCGTAGAGTGAAACGGAGCTCAATTCCGGCCTCTTGGCACTAGACAAACTAGGCTTATGGGTGTTTTGGGTCGAGACGACCTCTGGTGTCGAATTTATTTTCGCCGACTCGGCACTTCCTGTTTGGCCGTATCTCGGAAACGGTGTGTCGTAGAGCGAAACGGAGCTCAATTCCGGCCTCCTGGCACTAGACAAACTAGGCTTATGGGAAATTTGGCTCGAGACGACCCCTGGTGTCGAATTTATTTTCGTCGACTCTGCACCTCTTAGTTTGGCCGTATCTCGGAAATGGTGCGTCGTAGAGCGAAACGGAGCTCAATTTCGGCCTCCTGGCATCAGACAAACTAGTCTAGAGGGTATTTTGGGTCGAGACGACCCCTGGTGTCGAATTTATTTTCGCCGACTCGGCACTTCCTGTTTGGCCGTATCTCGGAAATGGTGCATCATACAGGGAAACGGAGCTCAATTCCGGCCTTCTGGCACTAGACAAACTAGTTTAGTGGGTATCCTGGGTCGAGACGTTGCCTGGTGTCGGAATTTTTTTTCGCCGACTCGGCACTTCCTGTTTGGCCGTATCTTGGAAACGATGTGTCGTAGAGCGAAATGGAGCTCAATTTCGGCCTCCTGGCACTAGACAAACTAGTCTAGGGGGTATTTTGGGTCGAGACGACCCCTGGTGTCGAACTTATTTTTGCCGACTCGGCACGTCCTGTTTGGCCGTATCTCGGAAACGGTGCGTCGTAGAGCGAAACGGAGCTCAATTCCAGCCTTCTGGTACTAGACAAACTAGTCTAGGGGGTAATTCGGGTCAAGACGACCCCTGGTGTTGAATTTATTTTCGCCGACTCGGCACTTCCTGTTTGACCGTATCTGGGAAACAGTGCGTCGTAGAGCGAAACGGAGCTCAATTTCGGCCTCCTGGCACTAGACAAACTAGGCTTAGGGGTATTTTGGGTCGAGACGACTTCTGATGCCATATCTCGAAAACGGGGGGTCGTAGAGCGAAACGCAAAGATGCCTAAAGGCGCGGTATGTCACTCAAACTTTGACCACGGACAGTTTCAGAGTCATCATGGTTCTAGACACGGTCTCTTAGGTATATGTTAGCTAGGAATAGAACTCACACGAAATGCCCCAAGGCATCTTCAGGCCTTGACGTCTAGTTTGAAATGTATGCGTAGATTAGATATCATACAAAATTTTAAATTTAAATTAGATCGGCAGTCACTTGAACGCTTTTACATGGCTTTTGTCAGACCAATTTTAGAATATGCTGACGTGGTATGGGCGGGTGCACATAATTATGACCTTGCAAAAACTTGACGAGTTCGAATCGGGCGATGAGACTTGTCATTGGTGCCACGGCACGGGCAAGTACAGAGATTTATATTTAGACACTGGTTGGATTCCCTTAGCAGATCGACGTGAGCTACAGCGACTCTGCTGGTTTTACAAAATTTTTAATGACCTTGCGCTTGTATATTTGACTGAACTCTTGCCTCCTTTGGTGGAAAACCGCACGACATGCCATTTTCGTAATTCTCAGAACGTATCTCAAATCCAAACAAAAAGAGAATATTTTTCCAAATCTTTTTTGCCTACTTCAATAGCTTCTTGGAATTCACTTCCACTGAAAATTAGGGAAATTCCGACTCATAAATTATTCGTCAGTACGATTAAAGCTGGTATCACTCCCGATGAAGCACCGTGGTATTCTGTAGGTGATCGTAATACAAACGTTATTTTGGCAAGACTTATAATTGGATGTAGTGGCTTGAATGCGCACTTGTTTGCAAATTTACATGTAGTAGATGATCATGAATGTCGCTGTGTTTTTTTGTTCGAAGATTCATACCATTATCTAATTAAATGTCCACTTTATCACCAAAAACGGAAAACACTCTCTCTGACTATCATCCTCTCGATGTGAAGTTGTTGCTGTATGGGAATACTAGGTTATCAGTGGAAAAAAATACATTTATCTCATTAAATGTTCAAATTTACATTAAAGAATCATGCCGCTTCTAATTAGATGTTATTGTGACCCTGGGGTATTGGTTAGGATATTTTATATGTGTTGACTTATTGTACATGTCAATTATTGACTGATATTTCATAATTGAGTAAAAATATTCGAACGTATAGTCATATGTATCTTATTTATAAGTAATGTGTATCATATTTATAATTAACCCAATGTTACTTCATGTATATATGTATATGTCTGTAATATATGTTCGCTGCACTTGTGTTGTAAACAATTGTTCTTCTCACCGGACAGGTCTTCGTATAGGGCGTTTGCCCTGTTGATCTATTCAGTAAAATATTGTTTGAAAAAAAAAAAATAACTAGACGTCAAGGCCTAAAGATGCCTTGGAGGCATTTCGGTGTGATGATTAATTTATAATATATACTAGATATCAACGAAAAAGAAAAATGCCGACTCGGCAAAAAAATTTCGGGTCAAGGTCAAAGTTCATCCATAATACCAATTAGACATGTTTGTCTAGGGCGACGAGTCCAAAAATAACGTCCGTTTCGCTCTACGACGCACCGTTTCCGAGATATGCAGGATGCCTCAAGGATGACTCAGCAAAAAATTATTTCGACCTTTAGGTCAAAGGTCGTTTGACGTATCGATCCCAAAATCAATAGGGTTCTTCCCTGTTGATATATAAACCTCCGTGCAAAATTCTGCAACTATTGCCTGAATATTTTTCGAGTTATCGTCCGGAAACCAAGTTTCAAGATCAGCCTCGATTTCATCCTCAAGGACCTCACGGACCTCGGAGCCGGATCAAAAAAAATAATACACCCTAGAGATGTTTGTCTAGGGCGACGAGTCCGAAAATAACGTCCGTTTCGCTCTACGATGCACGGTTTCTGAGATATGCAGGAAGCCTCAAGGATGAATCAGCAAAAAATTATTTCGACCTCTAGGTCAAAGGTCGTTTGACGGATCGATCCCAAAATCAATAGGGTTCTTCCCTGGTGGCATATGAACCTCCATGCAGAGTTCTGCAACCATTGCGTAAATATTTTTCCAGTTATCGTCCGGAAACCAAGTCTCAAAATTAGCCTTGATTTCATCCTCACGGACCTCACGGACCTCGGATCCGGCTGAAAAAGAATAGGGTTCTTCCACATATCATTTCTGACTTGTGGTGAAAATTTGACGAGGATCCGTCAAGGCAATCTAAAGTTATCGTCCGGAAACCAAAAGTGGCGGAAGAACAAGAAGAAGAAGAAAAAAAAAAAAAAAAAAAAAAAAAAATTCTGCTAAAACCATAAAGGCATTTCTGCCGAAATGCCTTAATTACCCTAAACGGGTGGCCTGACTACTGCTGAACAGATTTCGAAAAAATTCCCGCATAATTCCAAAAATCTTTTTTTTTTTTTACAGAAAAGGCTGTTTTGTCCTTCAAGGTCATTGAAGGTAAAATTCAAAGTCGCCCACGAAACAGCCCTACATGATTTGCCATCTGAATGTCCCAATTATAATCTCTATCTTGAAGTGTTCTGAGAGTTTTCTCCAAACATATTGTGTAGAATGTCGTAGGCTAATATATATGAGCATACAAAAGCCGTACATGAATACATACATATACACATGAGCATGTATGCATACATTTATGAAGTATATGGACACAAAGTGTAATATTGTGATCTCAAACATGCACACAGAAAATAACACACACAAACACACACATATTTCACCCACACAACAGGTTGATTGCACAGATTTTTTATTTTTAAGAAACATCAACGGAGTCACTCCAGCTACCTAACCATATACGATCGTCACACTTTCCTCTAATCAACCACTGCCCTATAAGCCAACCTTTTTTTTGTTGGTCCATTGATTCGTCGCCTTATAGGGAGATTTTACTGTATTCTTGTTCCTCAGCATCTTGAGCAATCTCACAAAATGGCAGCGGTCAAGGCACTTTCCTGGTCAGATCAGATTTTGATAAAATATCGGGTTGAGTCCATAATGGGCATTTTCGTCATAGTGAGAAAAAAAAACAACCTAACTCTCATTATTTTCAGGTATTTTTCCCCAAACTTTCTGGAAGATTCGACCGTAATCTGAAATTGCAATATTTGACACCCGTGATACAGCTACTAGTACTTTACTATCGCCTTCGAGCTGATGGTGCATTTGAACATTGCTTCCGAATCATCTTGTTATTCTCGACTCATGGAAAAAAATCGTCGCCTCATCAGAGACTGATGATTTTTATTCGCACTGTATTATCACGACTTTCCAATGTGCTGAGCCTGTTCACTGTGACATCATGCATATTTGATCCTGCTGATGCATTGACTGTTGGAGATATAATGCTCGCAATATCGGGTCTAGTGCAGACACGGTCAATGTTATTTACAAACCGTTTCCGTGGTGGGTTGTGATATACATCCAATTGACTTTGATATCTCACTCGTGCCAGGAATATATTGACCAAATAGGCCTACATAGCAATACCTGTTCTACATTATTTATCGCGATCAGGAAATATGTTTTGATGACTTCAGTTCCACCGCCAGAGGTGCATGGCTCCCGTCGTTGATGGCTCCTTGTTCAATGGGTGAATTTGCTGGTGTAGGACCTCGTGGCCCCGATACATCCTTGTACAATCTCAGTTGAGCCGCCGCGCTCCCGGGGGAGGGACAATAGGGAGCCCTCTATAACACATAAACAGACCATCAATAAGACAGAAGAACAGGTCATAATAGTTACCTGACTTAGTATGGAGAGCTACCTATCGACCTATGATTGCTTGTGGATTCTGCTGCTTCAATTGTCTCTATGGAACCTGTTCAATTAATGGATCATGAAAGCCCAGACCACACATATGTTTCATGTGTAAGAGCGTGTAATTACCAATTGAACAAGAACACTCGTATAGATGTCAAAATACTCTTTTTAGCAACAGTCCATTTTTCTCCCTGTTGTGTTGGTGTGTCTATCTATCATGCAGCAAGTAACCTAAAGTTTGTTAACGGTAATAGGGCGTTTTTGTAGTTACCGAACCCGGTCATGGTCCCGTGTGCAGCACTCGGCGCTGAGTATTGACGAGTGAGTGCTTATTGATTCTTTGACAGCATGTGTTCGGGTGAACAGAATCTACCACTCCCCCACATCCCTCCCCCGCCTTCAGCAGCTGTGTTACATAAGAGGGGAATTCACTCCGCGGAGACAGATGCGAGGTGTGGCAGGGAGGAAGGCACGGTATCCAAGCCGAAAACACACCCAGGACACCATAGAACTCGGAGAAATGGCTTGTCAGCTACTGCTCCACATCAGCATCCTAGCCGCCGCAATGGGTAAGTACAACTTTTTAATATATATAATTAGGACAATAGTAATATTATAGGTATAAAGTTAAGTTCACGTACATGCCTAAAGTGATAAGCACGTGTTGATGTAATATTCGTTGTGGTTCCCCGTCTAGCTCGTATATTTACAAATCTAAATCCTAAAACGATATATCATAGCATTTTCAGGTACAACTACTCGCTCCAGTATTCTGTTTAAACTTTTCTTTCAATATATGTGCGCCTATACATGTGGGGAATTGCGGTCATTCCTCCTATGTTTCAGTGTCGCTTGTTGAATACAGTGTATCCGCAATTACTCTTTAAGAATACAACATGGCGCTAGTGAATCTGGATCGAAAAGTTTGAACTTGTTTCCATTTACAAGATGGTCATCCCAGAAATAGCATTCGCTCTGATGCAATCATGTTCTTTGTTCAGATACAGACGACATAACTCTAAGCTATCGTGGCTTCTATCTGCTACAATTTCATTTTTTGCTCCCGAACAGAGGTTTGTGGCATCTGCCATGAGCCATACTCTACACATATACCATCATGCGAGCGATGTACATGTACCTGTGGCTGCACCTATAGTTATAACAGAATACTGGTGGAAGATCGATAGATGCAGGACAGTAAATCGGCTGTAGTGTGTGCCACCTGGCCACAAGTACCTAGCTTAAAGCATTGACACCTGCATAGCGCGTTCCTGGTGTCTGTCGCTCAAAGTGCGGAGCTTCCGTCGGCGATATCATCTTTGTCTTGTTCACATACGGGTGCCTATCACAAGTTGTTCTTAAGGGCAGGTCCTTTTCCTGGGCTCTTTTGCAATTGGGTGTGGAATTTTGGAATATTTGTCGTTGGATGAATAATTGAACGGTCATTCTCATAGATATGACATTCCTTCATATAGACCCTACGTTTTTACTATGACCGCACAAATTAACATCCTATGTATCGACCGCATGCAGGCATTTTTGCAACTAATATAAATAATTGAAATAATCTGATTTTTGCTCTTTTACGGCGGCCATCTTGGCTTTCCCGTCTGACCCCCTGGCTCTTGCTATCATCCCAGTGCTCCTTTGTCTTCCAAGAGACAACTTACACAATTTATCTCTCTTAGTGGTCACACACATTGATATTATGTAGTCGTGTTGTGTGCAGATATGAAGTCATTCGTGACATATGACGTGAATATTGAGTGACATTAATACCAAAGACCATAAATACATCTCTCGTTTTTGTATTTCTAATAAGTCTGAGGATTTGGCTTTCGATAGTCTGATATGTTCTGGTTGTTTTTTTACGAGAGATCTTGTATAACGCGTGTTTCAGTTTATGTGAGCGGACTGGATTGCTACCACTGTGAATCCATCACCAACTACGCCTGTCACGACGATGGTTTGAATCTAGGATCTGTGCCTAAACGGAGCGGCTGTGCCGCGTGTGGGGTAAGACATTCAACATCCACTTGTATTTACTCTATTGGTCTCAAACACAACATCTTATGCGCTTCAAATTGTATATTTGAACAATCGGATAACATAATGAGTATGCCGGAAATCATAATATTGTCGATCCTCAAGTGACTTAAAACATTACCTTATTTGACCCTATATTCAAAACTAATTCAACTTTTTAGGCAATAACAAAACTGTTACACAGTCGAAATGGCTGCAATAATGGACACGAAGTACATGTATCTGTTTTATCTCGATGTGGTTGTAATGTATGTTTTAAGGACAACGTTCACTTTTTCCAGAAATCCGTAGCGACGATCACCGGTCTGCCGCCAACGATGAACCGGACATGTCATCAGGAGTGTTTTCCCACCACACTGCGCCAGGACCGCTATCTGTTTGTCCTGGATTTTGAGGAGGTCTGCTGCACTGATAACCTCTGTAACAGCGCCACACAGCGAGTGCCCAGCCAACTACTGACATCACTCGCTAGTGTCTCTCTCGTCATGGCGCTACGCCAACTGTGATTCCTTGATCCGGTGTCTGCTAAAGCTCAATACATACCACGAGTGTATCTGTTGTCAAGTTTGACAATATAAACATTTACTTTGAGAATCATCGCAATATTTTTATACATATTTTATGTCTTTTTATATACCACTTTAAGGGAATTTTCAGGATATGTAGCATGACGAGAAATCATTATTTTGAGAATATCGCGGAGATTTCTATAGACTATGGTGAGTAAAAGAGACATGATGATAATTATTTCATATCAGGTAATGTGTACAAATCGTGGCATGCCTTCGACTTTTAGAAGCATTGCGTTTGTTATATGATAAGTATTGAGGAAATTGTTGCAGAGTGAGTTGTATCATACGAACCACCTTTTAGCATAACACAATCAAAACGTTACTGTTTGAGTAACTGTTGATTGACTGAATCTCTCGAAATGAACCCGCCAGACCGTACACCAGACCTGGATAGGCCTGCCTCGAAAATACATTTCTTGTTGAAGCTGCACCGCTTGCTCATTAAAACCTGCCAGATACGTTTGGAGGTTTTTTTTACTCTGAAGTGTATGAATTTATCGTAATGTAGTCGTTGTCACCAGTATGATCCTTTTTGTGTGATTCTAATGTTTGTTTAAAGTATTTACACCAGAACCAGGGAACTCGGGTGCATAGTCACTTTTTTAAACAAATTATTTCGATTTGTGGATTGTATTTGCATTGCATTCATTCATCTTTTATATTGTAATGTGTTGTAATGGAGTGGAACCCTTCTGTGATTCAGATATTGACCAAGTGTTCAGTGTACCATGACATTTTCGAATAAATATTGTTGAATATTGTGGCGATTTTGCCCGAAGATCGCGGCAGGAGTCTTTGCAAAACACTAACCAGTATTACGGCCTATTGTTAGATCGCTCCAGTTCGGAGCGTGCGTTGCCCAGCAACCCACTGTACTCAATCGCGCCCAGTAAACTATAACAATGGTTTGACCTAGTCTCTCCCCCCGCCTCTTGGCTCGATATATACGCGAGCATTTTGCTTGGTCTGTGAGATTGTCCCAGAGCAAGCCAAGAGGCAGGACGAGAGGCTCGCCATGAGCTTTACGTCCCTGTGTCTTGGGTAAGGCCCTCGCGGGCCCTGGGGACGATTTCCATTGGGGGCCCAGGTGGGGGAGACCGTTGCTGACTCGGGGGCTCACGCCCTGTGGATCACCGGTTTCTTACCACCTGGGGTGGTGTGACACAGGCTCTGGCAGACCGTCGGGCTGGCTCAGAGTTCCATCTCTGTGACAGTGCCTTCGGCGAGGCCGGCCAGCAACATGCCCACGTGTACGGGTTCCGTGGTGCCGCTCCCATGGCATCTCGGGCTCTACATACGGCTACATTACCATAACTATGTAATATGCATGTTGTAGTTAAGGAGTTGGTGAGATGCATGTGTTATGCCGTAGTGTATGACGGCCGGACTCGTTTCGGGCTGACTGTACCTGGTAGTAGTGTTCCGTAGAGTAGTGCCGGACGCCCTGTAGCGGGCGCCCGCCGAACTTTACACTATGTTGACCCAAGATTCATTGTGATGGTGGCCAGGAAATGATGTATATGGACTCATTTGGTGCATCATCAATGTATGAATCAACCTATTAACACTGAAGTCACAAATATGACCGTTTGGACAGTTTAAGGCATAATGAATGATAGAAGAAAGACATTTTTGGATTATATTTGAAAGTTTACATAGGCATAGGGCATAAATAATACTTTCTGGAACAATGTCTCGAGAACCAACATTTTTGACAAAGTAAAATGGGACGCAATTTAACGATTACCTATATATAATCGCAGAAATATTAATTTTGTATCACCGTATACTTCCATGATCTGTTCGATTAAGATGAGGGGTAGTTCAAATCTGTCTCGAAACTTTGCAATATGCAATATAACAGTGTAGTAGCCTTTTGACTTGTGATTAGGTACTTATGTACTTGTCATAAATCTATTCCATGGGGTTTGTATCGGATTTATAATCTAATTTCATAGGTTGTTGGGCAGTTGTATACAAATTCCATCAGGTGTACAGTAGAAACAACTAAATTTAACACAATGTCTGCCCCTGATGACGCCAGTGTGTCTTTAACCTTTATTTATTTTACAACAATTGATGAACAAGCATCAGCTTATATTAACATCTCTTGTTGGCTCGGATCTTGGCGTAAAGGTGGCCATTAGTGTGGGAGGAAACCAGAGAACCTAGTGAAATCCCACTTGCCCGGTTTGGCGACCACATACCACCTCACATACTGCCGAGGCCGGGGATCGAACCTTCTCCCAAACCGACTGCATTGGTGAGAAGTCAGCCCACTTACGAACTGAGCTAACCGGGCAACCAGACCTGGATAGGCTTGCCTCGAAAACACATTTCTTGTTGAAGCTGCACCGCTTGCTCATTACAACCTGCCAGAAACGTTTGGAGGTATTCCTTTCATGTACACTCTGAGGTGTATGAATTTACCGTAATGTAGTCGTCGTCACCAGTATGATCCTTTTTCTGTGATTCTAACGTTTGTTTAAAGTATTTACACCAAAAACTAGGGAATTTGAGAACACACCAGTGTGTCTCTGGATAAACTATTTGGGCGGGCTTTGTTTCTACTGCAAAATGTTGTACTTTACGTTTGTTACTGGCGTCACCAAAATCTGGATGTATTGGTGGTAATAGATTGATACTTACATTGATATAATCCCAAAAGATCGCATACATTACTATTCGAATAAAGGGAGAGTAAAAGATTAATGTGCTTCATTCTTAAATTTATGTGGTCGGGGATAAATTGCAGATACATACATATCATATCAAACAAAATCAATTAAAAATGTACCATATAGTTTCAAATGCAAGAGAAAATCGTAAAGAAGACTTTTAATCCCAATGCAGCAGGCGAACTGTGCGCAAATAGTTTTGCCAACAAAATAAGTTTACCATACACAACCAGAGCAATACAAACTAATCAATACAAACTAATCAATCGTGTGCTACCCCATTTTACACAATTAAAAAACATATGACAATCCATCTGATATAAAAATGAAAAGAAACTTCAACTTGGCTTGATCTGAGAATATGACTGCTTCCGCAAGTTGAAATTTACCCTTCCAGTCTCAAAATATACTATCAGAAATTTGGACTGAAAAGTAATTTTCTTGAAAATTCGTTGATGTCATTAGTGAAACTGTATACATCTATAGAAAGAAGTAGTTGGGAAATTAATCTACCATCATCGAAATACTTCAATATGAAATGTAAAAAAAAACCAAGACATTTTTATGAGGCCACGCATATTTTTAGTTGATTTGGAACAGATAGTTTTTCTCTCAATATCACTTTAAAACCGAAATTAAACCGTTTATAAAAATTGCAAATTTATTTTTTATAAATTCATGCCAGAATGTATCTGTCTGCAGTCATATATTGTGGTTATATTGTAGATTTTTCGTCGTTATAGCTATCAATGTTCGCCTCATTCATATAAATTGATTGAATTAGTTATATCATATATCACTGCTCTATCATATACTGCAATACACGAAACTTAAACTGGATATTTTATCGGAAATGATCATAATATGGCTATTGTGAATTGTAAAACTTACCGCACTATTTTAACACTATGTTCATACTCAATGAATAATTCGTAATATATATATATTTTTTTTTAGCTATGTGCAACATTTCCTGCATGATTGTTAGGGAGCATCGGAGGATTTATACGATCCCTGGATTTAAAGTGCACACAGGGGCGGATTAAACGACAGAGGGGCCTGGGGCTGGGAAATATAAATGGGCCTAAAAGCCATCCGGTCTGGGGGTACGGGGGGCGCCGTAAGCCCCCCGAGAAAAAAAAGGGCTTTTTTGTTTTGTGAGTTGAGCAGTTTGGCGTATATCTGAGGAAGAAATTATGCGATATTTGGACATTCAATTTGGATTAGATTTTTTAAGGTTTTTCCACTAAAGAGTGAAAGAACTGGAAAAGTAATTTGGCCTGGATCTATTATTATAAATCCGGTAGATTTCAAATTTTGTAAATTTATCGAGGATTCCAAATAATGATTGAAGTTGACCCCCTAAAAATCTGTGATTTTTTCAGGATAAAAACTCCAACTTATTGTGGTGTATGCAGTTGTTTATTATAAACAATGAAACACAAATTTATGATGTAATTAATTTTTATTTTATATTATACATAAGTGCTTTTCGGCCTTTTTGTGTGCAAATCTATTGATGGCAAGAGTAGGCCTATCATTGAGTAGACGACCTTCTGTAGGCCTAAGCCCACCTGTGTGAAAAGGAGACACACTGGCACCCGCAGAAAAATATAGGTCCTCAAATCAAAAACACGGTTTCAATCTGCGGCCTACAATAGGCCTATGAGTGAGAAAAAGGGACGGATAGGCACTCGCGAAAATAGGACCCAATTTTTAAAGAAAACTGCAGTTAAAAATAGGCCCCCCTAGTTGGAACAAAACTGTGCATCGTTTTTGTGAGGCCTTTTTTTTTGGCTGGGCCTGTGGGCCTGGGGCTGCAGCCCCAATAGCCCCTACGTTAATCTGGCCCTGAGTGCACAGAACCATCAGTCTTTGGAAGTTCATGTTTTCTATGATCACATACAGTCTTGTCGCCTGGTTACGCTTTTGGCTTCACCAGTTCAGTCATCATGGTTCATCCATCGTACAATCACCAACTTCGATACCAACTGATTTGAACTCGCATCCATTACCGGTAGCTAGTCCAGTTCCCAGGATGATTTTAATTCTCTCGAAGCAAAATCAACCTTACAAAGATGCCAATTACCGCCAGTAGAGAAACCAAGTTCGCTGCTGTATTCCAGAATCCTTGTTCCTACAGTCCATTTGCAGATCCGATGAAGTGTCCAACAACTGAGGTCATTATAAATCTGAGGGGAGGTGTGCCAGCACTTCGTATTGTGGAGGGAAATATGTGGTATTTGGGAGTGCTTTTGCTTCTGAATTAATACTTGAAGGTTTTGGATGATGGGTTCTGAAAGCAGGTTAACTGTTTGGATGCTGCCGAACAGAAACGAGATGAAAATGTCATGGCATGGAGCTGTCGCCTTGAAATCATGTTGCCAAATATCAAACAATATGACCTGATAGCTAAAAATGCTGAGAACATCCTGAAAACATAATTATGGCTAAGTCTTCGTGACAAACAGGTCTAGGATGCTTTTCGTCACAAATATGACTATCTGGCGCAAAAGCTGTTGAGCATGAGCGTATACGCACCATTGTGGATGTTTTGCATGGTAAAACACTACAAAGAAATATTAGATCCTGCTGAAGAAGATAGATGCCATGAGCAAACGGACCATATACCTGAAGAAGTCCTAGACCGATCGTAATCAATCCAGTCAGCACTCTGGTTCCAGAACTGACGCACGTGCATGCTTCTACTGCAGATAAGTTCGACAAATGCCCCATACCCCAGAGAAACAGGCAACAATCTTCATCAGCTGAAATTAGCTGCAACTGCAGAGCGTGTGGTTAGTCCGATACCAGCCCTACCATCGACAGAATTATGGTTAAGTCCGCACTGGTGGAGACCAGTTCATAAGTCACCACCATAATATGCAGTTTCTCGGACAGGTTGGACTGTATTATCCATCGTGTCAACGAGCTATTAAAACTCTCAGGTGCCAGTGGTCCCGCGAGAGGCAGATCACTATTTCCAACTATTGAGGCTCATGTGTTTCTACACTCACGTTGGGTCTGATTCTCGTTCTTGTTCCTGGAGTTGTCTATTGTCTTAAATGTACGTAATCTTGAAATAGTGTGAGCGAGCGTAGCGAGCGAAGCCTTATGCGGTCTGGGGGTTTGGGGGGGGGGGGGGGGGGGGGGCGCCGTGAGCCCGCCGATAAATTTTTGGAATTTAGTGTCTCTGAGATGGTTTCTAAGGTGTATTTACAACTGTACCTTGTGAAATCGCTAAGTAGATTTTCACTTTAGGAGTCTGCTTTGTTGTGAATGGAGGATACTTGTGCGGTCTGGCGGAACGGGGGCGCCGTACGCCCCCGATATATTTTTTTTAATTTAGTGTCTCCGAGATGGTTTCTAAGGTGTATTTTACAACTGTACCTTGTGGAATCAATAAGTAGAATTTTACTTAAGAAGTCTGCTTAGTTCTGTTGTAAATGAAGGATAGATTTTCAAAGAAAGGAAGGTCTAATTGTCCTACCATTCTAAGGCTGTTCTATGGTTCTTATGCACCAGACATGGTGATGGTAAATCGTTTAATAATAAAGATAAGATATAATTATCTTCCAAGTTATGCCGACAAAGTCACATCCAGAATTATATCCAGAGTTATAAAGAACCCTGTCATGTACCATGTATCGGTGAGCTATAGAGATTTGAAATGCTTTTATGTTCGGTAAGCTCATTGTTGTTTGGGGGCTTCCGGTCTGCAATAAATCATGAAGAAGTCACAATGTTTCTTTCTTCAAACATAATAAACCCTGTCTGTAACAAATAAAAAAAAATAAAAAATATCCCCTGTGTATATTCAATGACAGTTTCAGTATGAAGTGAAGTGTGTCTGACTAGATTTATTATTGGAGGGGTGGGGGGGGGGGGGGGCAGGCTGGTTAGAGGAGTCAAGCGACCGAGCGAAGTGAGGTGGATAGGTGTTAGCTTACACGGCGTGGGGTCTGGGGCCCGCTGAAGGGCCAGAGCTTTTTTTCATGTTCTGTGGTTGATTCTGAGCTCTCTCTGGCTCTGATTGAGTATTTTTTCATTCCACACATGCATGTAAATATTGCTGGTATTTAAATTTATTTATCCCAAAACTACTCATTGTCACTTTACATATCATATGTCATATAACTTGAAGAACTCATGATTAATGACACTCAATTGCATAATTATTGACCAAGGAATGTTAGGCCTATGTAACGCTGTATTGCATCTTAACATATTTCTGAGTCACAGATTTTTTTGTTGAAAATATATTGTGGGGCTCTACCCCCTCCCTCCGCTCCCCCACCCCCCCGGTCAAAAATATCAAACGAGGAAAATTACACTCATATTTCGTTACATAGGTGCATACTCACATTTTCTATAGCTTTTTGCTCTCTCTTTTTTCTTTTCTTCTTGCTCTCTCTTTTTTCTTTTCTTTTTCATATGTCATCATATGTCATATAACTTGAAGAACTCATGATTAATGACACTCAATTGCATAATTATTGACCAAGGAATGTTAGGCCTATGTAACGCTGTATTGCATCTTAACATATTTCTGAGTCACAGATTTTTTTGTTGAAAATATATTGTGGGGCTCTACCCCCTCCCTCCGCTCCCCCACCCCCCCGGTCAAAAATATCAAACGAGGAAAATTACACTCATATTTCGTTACATAGGTGCATACTCACATTTTCTATAGCTTTTTGCTCTCTCTTTTTTCTTTTCTTCTTGCTCTCTCTTTTTTCTTTTCTTTTTCTCTTTTTTTTCACGGCCCAATAGGGGGGGGGGGGGGGGGGGCGCCGGGTGCACCCCCCCCTGAATCCGCCAGTGGGTTCCGTGGTAGATCAATCAAATAACTTTCGAGTCCGAATGTGGTCTTAAATATACGGTAATTAATACATTTAGTTGAGTTGAATATTTCATTTGACCAGTGTTGTTGGTATTGATCCCTTAGTATTTGCATGATTTGGCTCTTCAGCCATTTATGGTCAATATTTAAATCTTGCATATACCAAACAAAAGACATCCCCGTATTGTCTAGAATTGTTCTTATGTTCCTTACCCATTTGTTTTCATGGGATAAAAGACTGTAAATTTTGTATGACAGTTTATTATGCGTATCGTTCATCATTTTGGTCCAAAACCAAATAGTACTAACAGTAATTATTGTTTTCAATGGATACATACCTAATTCCCCTAATGTCATTATGTTTGGGGTTGACTTTTTTTTACATTAAGCAATAGTATACAAAATCTCAGCTGCACTCTCTCAATCACGGAGATGTCTTCATGTCCCCATACTTCACAACCATACGTTAGTATTGGGACAATTATAGAATTATAAAGGTGTATCTGTGTATCAATATCAAGTTCCAACTCCCTGCCTTCATTGATGCGCACAAACATTGCTTTCGTTGCAAGTACACTTAGTCTTTTCTGGCCTTGCCAAATGTGCCATTATAGTTGAATACTGTTCCCAGATAAGTGTATTCATTGACAACATCTAATATATTCGAGTTATATGTAATTTCAGGCTTATTCCTAATCATACCCCTTGAGAAGACAAGTATTTTTGTTTTTGATCTGTTTATGGTGAGCTTGTTTTCCTCACAGTATTTCTGAAGAGAGTTAATGGCTAACTGTAAATCCGTTTCAGTTTCTGCTAACGCTATTGTGTCATCTGCATAGAGTAGTGTGAACAGCCTAAGATATGTTTCAGGGTTGGTATCATTGCTATATTCATTCGAACAGTACAGACCTTTGTATGTTTGGGATATATATATTCGTGTAAGTCATTCATGAATAAGGAAAAAATCAATCGCGACAGGTTTCCACCTTGTCTTACTCCTGCTCTGCATTCGAAGAGAGGAGAAATGAAATCACGGTTTTTTATGCAGCTTTTCGCTTGTTTACAGAAGTTGAATATGACAGTGAAGATCCAGATCCTTTAATTCCAGAGCTTATCAGTTTCTGCCATAGCTTTGTTCGGTAGTATTGAAACGGATGAAAAGACAACTCGGACAATTGTAATCGTCAAATTCATTGAGCACACCTTTTGTTATCTTGCACTAGATGTGTTGCACAAAAGTATAGTTTGAAAAAAAATATTGCATACGTTGGAAGGCAATAGCTTTAAGCATGGCATAAACCCTTTTAACATGACACAAACCTTTTCAGAACGGCACAAACCTTTCTAGCATGAAATTAAGCTTTCTAACATGGCGAAAACGTTTTAGCAGGGTGGAAACCTTCTTAGAATGGCGGAAATCTTCTGAACATGGCAGAAACTTTCTAGCACGGCGGTTTTAGAAACTTTCAGCATGACGATTAATTCCATGCTAAAAAGGTTTGTGGTGGGCATTTCTGCCATGCTAAGAAGGTTTACGCCATGCTAAGGTTTTCAAACGTGGCGGAGTGGTTTGCAAACTCGGTGGTAACGCTTTCTGGAATTCAAACTTTGAATTGGTTCATAAACTACTTGGCAGCATAGGACCACCGTTTTCATCTGATAATCTGAGATTCATCTGATAACCTTGGAGCTTGGCTGATAGAGAATTCTGGTCCTGCGACCGTCGGCTATACTTCAAGTGGTTGGGAATTGGTCTTCAGGGCCCGACATACCCCTTCGAAAGTTAGAGATACCCCATACAAGGAGATACATACCCCCTTTGAAAGCCTGACATACCCATCGTAGGGTGCTACATACCCCTACTGAGGGTACTACTTACCCATCAAAAGGAACTGATATACTTATTTGGGAAGATCAAAGCAAACCAACTGAGCTCGAATCGCAGGCTATCGCAGCTCGAATGAAGGTACATTTCGACTTACCACTTACTACTTACTGAATAGACGTTATATTGCCTAACGATTTACCACTTACTGTTAACTTACCACCTACTACTTACCACTTACGACTTACTATGTACTACTTACCACTTACGACTTACTACGTACTACTTACCACTTACACTACCTGACAAAAGTATTATGACGCTAGTGAAACCACATGTTTTAAGTCTCAATGAAAGTGGCATGCTGTGCTTAGGAATGTCACATCTGGGTACAAGAAAGCAAGGACCAGATGAAGGATGATTGACCTTTAGCTATAAAGTGCTGAAACTATTTGCATATATGACATACTCACGTAATTACTGATTCGCACATTACCAAAGTGTCCTACTTTTGACAGGTAGTGTACTAGTATACTCTACTACTAGCCTAGTCATAAGTGGAAAGTAGTAAGTGGTAAGTTACTGTAGTAAATGGTAAGTAGTAATGAGTAAGTAGTAAGTGGTAAGTTACAGCAAAGTAGCAAGTGGTAAACCGTTATATATATATAATGTTCATTCAGTAAGTAGTAAGTCTTAATGTCCCTTCAGGAATTCCATACGAGATTTATTTTGGTGTTTTTTTTCCTCCCTGCCAAAAACATCGTCTAGCAAAATATGACTTTTTACAGTACTGTACCTTGCACTTTCTTTATCCATTTCAAAACATTGTCATATTCATCTACTTTTCCAATGAATTTGTTTGTTTGGTGGTTCGTATTGAAAACAAACTGTTCAGCCCACCTGGAGTCGAACCTAATACAAAACATTTTATTTATCTTTCTATCACTAATCAATCAGACTTGAACACAAATAGAACGCCTGAAAAGTTGATCTTACCACCTCCAGGTCATATAATCCACTAGCATATTTTAATCTATTTTACTCACTTTTGTGTTATTTAATAATGTTTTGTACACTTTTGTGTTGTTTAACTTGTGGTTTTATTGTTAAGCGAATCGAGAATTTTAATTTGTATGCGCTATATAAAAATAAAGTATTATTATTATTATTATTATTATTATTATTATTATTATTATTATTATTATTATATATGCCAATACACCTCCTTAGGCTGGCTTAGATACCCCGTCATCCCAACTTAGGCCTACTAGTCCACTATTTTTCATAATATCAGATGCACCCAAGAGTCTAGGATCATTGAATCTGCTTGTCTAGGCATGTATTAACGTATGTCTATATCCATTTACGTGCTTGAAGTGGCGATCTTCCCACCTTTCAGGTCATACATACCAATGCCAATCCTTATGCCGGCTTACATATTGGTCACCTCCTTACGCATCCTTATACGCATGGGTCACCTCCTGTCCTTAGGCCTCCTGAAGCATGGGTCACCTATCCACCTTAAGCCTCCTTAGGCATGGGTCACATTCCCACCTTAGGCCTGCTTAGGCATGGGTCACCTCCCCACCTTAGGCCTCCTTAGTCATGGGTCACCTCCCCACCTTAGGCCTCCTTAAGCGTTGGTCACCCCCACCTTAGGCCTCCTTAGGCATGTGTCACCTCCCCTCCTTAGGCCTCCTTAGGCATGGGTCACCTCCCCACCTTAGGCCTCCTTAGGCATGGGTCACCTCCACGCCTTAGGCCTCCTTAGGCATGGGTCACCTCCCCACCTTAGGCCTCCTTAGGCATGGGTCAACTCCAATACTTAGGCCTCCTGGCATGGGTCAACTACCCTCCTTAGCAGCTATACACTTCCTTGGGCTGGCTTACATACCCCTGCCGAGGGGGCATGATATTAAATGCAAGGGTCTAGGGTCATTAAATATGCTTGTCTTGGCATGTGTTGTATGTATATATTAATTTACGTGCACGAAATGTCGATCTTCCCACCTTGTTCCATGTCATACATGCCAATATCCCTCCTCAGGCGGGCTTACATACCCCTTCCGAGGCTGGTTTACATACCCCGCCTGCGGCTGGAATCCTGTACCCATTTTCCAAACATGCAGATTTTAATGATGTTAATGCACCCAAGTGCCTATGATCATCATTACCGCTTCTCTAGGTATGGAACATATGTATATACTCACTCATGTGCATGAAAAGTGAATCGGTCAAAGGTAAATAGATGTCTTTGTTCTAAACAACATTTGCGTGTCAACGGAAGCTTTCGAGTGTGATTCAAATACTACCCCGGAACCGCATGTTCTCCAATTCGGAAATTTCAACTTTTTTCTTGCTGTAGATAATGAGAAATGCTGTTAATGAAAATTATTGACACCCAAATAATGCTTCTATGCTGAAATATATTTGAAACCCGCACATCACAAAGGTATTTCATCACAATGCATGACATGCCCCGTTTCGTAAGACTTTTTGAGAGTTATCTCAGAAACTCCAAAAAAGAAAACAAGTTTGAACCAGTAGCCATCTAAAACTATGCAAGAACAATAATATATGTCATATTTGTTGACAAATTTTACAATCTGAGGGAGTTATAACAATTTTTAGGAGAGGTCGCCTTTTATGGGTACGATCCTTATAATAATAATAATAATAATAATAATAATAATAATAATAATAATAATAATGATAATAATAATTTTTTTTATAAAATTAGCCAAAGGGCTAGAGATAGGTTACCGGACAATTTTGCTTCAAGCACCACCGGTGAGATATTGAGATTTACAAATCAAGGTAATCTTTGTGAACTTCGATGTCACCATTAGGTGTGTTGCATATAAATTTGTATACAACGTATATTCATAATACAAATATAATGTCTGTCTAGGATGTACCATATATGACTTCATATATGCTAATAATGCAATCCTAACTCGTACGTGCAAGTGTTTTAGCCTGACAAGCCAAATTACACATTTTCTTTCAGACCTGACATTGAGATTTAGTACTCAAGGTTTTCTGAGGTCAAAGCCAGAGTCAACAACATACTTCCTAAATGCTCATAATATAAACATAATCTGTCTACAAACATTTTGTCTATAGAAGCCAATTTACACATTTCATGTCCTCGTGACCTTGGAATTTAGCCTCCAAGGTCATCGAAAGTAAACCTAAAAGTCACCAAAAGATGCACCATATATGACTTCCTATATGCTTATAATACAAATCTAAGCCCTATGTACAAGCGTTTTTGCCCTATATGGCAATTTGTAAACATCAGCCTTTTTAGGCCTTTCCAGCTCACATACATGTATTGGGCCTTTTCAGCAATTCCGAGCACTTCATATTTATAAACAATGTCCAGGACCCCAATTAGCATGTTTTGAAACAAAAAATTCAAAACTGATAGTTTTCGAAAAAAACAACCAAAAAATAAATTTTGAGCCTTTTTGGGCTATTTGAGCCATAATTTTGGGCCTATCAATCGATTCAAGGCACTCCATCTTATGAACAATGTCAAGGGCCCCAATCAGCATGGTTTGAAACAAAAATCTTAAAACTGATCAGACAGAAACAAAATTAGCCCAAGGACTAAGAAGGGTTACCGGACAATATATATTTTAGATATAAGCCTTTTCCCCCTTGATCTTGGAAATAAGGTCATTTTCAAGGTCACGAGAATATTCAGCATATATCATTTTCTCTATGTTCGCAATTGATTCCTAAGCTGTGAAGTCGATAATAAGCGAGATATCAGCCATTTTGTTCTCTGACCTTGAAAATGAGGTCAAGGGTCAAATTCAAGGTCACCAGAAATATTCAGCATATATCATTTCCTATATATTCACTATGGTTTCCTAAGCTGTAAAGTCGATAACAAGCGAGACATTAGCCATTTTGTGCTCTGACCTTGAAAATAAGGTCAAGGTCAAGTTCAAGGTCATCAAAATATTCCGTGTATATCATTTCCTATATGTACACAATTGGTGTCCGAGCTATAAACAAAGAATGCAACATCAATAAGAGGCCACACTCTCATAAAAATGCGTGACTGAGCAATTCTAAGTCGAGAAACGCCCGGGGACCGCTGCCTCACCGGCGAAGTTCCTAATGTTTGCCACTCCTCCACCAGCAAAGTTTCCATTGTGTGTGCTTGATACATACGGACATATAGAGAGTGGGGCCTCTTATTGATGTTACACTCTTTGCTAAAAAGTCAATAGAGAAGCCAGATACTTGACCTTGAAAATTATGGCAAAGGTCGAATCAAGGTCTCGGCAATATAGCGTATATCATTTTCTATATGTTCACGATTGATTCCAAAGCTGTAAAGTCGATAAAAGGGTATATTGAAATTTAGGTCAAAGGTCAAAGTCAAGGTCACGAGAATAATCTGTATATATTATTTCCTATATCTTCATAATTGTTTCCTAAGCTGAAAAATCGATAATAAGCGAAATATTAGCCATTTTGTCATGTGACCTTGAAAATTAGGTCAAAGGTCAAATTCAAGGTCATGATAATATTCAGCATACATCATTTCCTATATGTCCACAATTGATTCCTAATCTCTAATTCCAATATTAAGTGAGATATTAGGAAAAAATGTGCCCCATTATAAAGGATAGGAGAACTTAACCTGGGAAATGTCCCATTTCGGCCGAAACTTATACAACTCATACAACGAAACTCATACATGTCACAGGGGGTAAATATGAAGATTGTTATGCATCAATAAGAGAAAATGTTACTTAACAGATTTTGAGAAAACGACCGTCAAATTTAACCGAAGTTATGGACATTTTAGTGAAAAATTATCTAAATTTGGCGGCCATCTTGGATTCATGGACATATTCATATTATAAATATTGATTTAACCACTGTTTTGTCATGTACAATGTATCAGGCCCCTACAATAAGCAGCAAAAGGTAACAAAGATTTTATTTTGTAGACCTATGCAGCCTAAAGTGAAGCAATCTCAAAATTCGAGATTTCGCGGGGCGGCCATTTTGAAAAATGGCCCAAAAAACAATTCTTGCAATGGGTGCGCAACCGGAGACATATGTAATGTTTATTAGAATAAAAAAACCTTGAGAAAAAAGTTGGTTTTGGAGGATCATGGGGGGGGGGGGGGGGAGTGCAAAGGGACCCCCCGTACATGCCCGACTATTAGGTTTGAGAATATTACGTGAAATGCTCAGATCGTCAGGAAACGTTCAAAATGGCGGAACAGATTTAAAATTACGTTCCCAGAATGCAAAGCAATTTTCACCGCAATGACGCGTATTTCGGAACACACAATTTTCTGGCAGCAATCCGTGAAGCAATGTCATGTGGCCTTTGTGTGTGGCTTTTTTTTATGAAGTGAACACAACGATGCACTGGGCTATTTGAGCCATAATTTTGGGCCTATCAATCGATTCAAGGCACTCCATCTTATGAACAATGTCAAGGGCCCCAATCAGCATGGTTTGAAACAAAAATCTTAAAACTGATCAGACAGGAACAAAATTAGCCCAAGGACTAAGAAGGGTTACCGGACAATATATATTTTAGATATAAGCCTTTTCCCCCTTGATCTTGGAAATAAGGTCATTTTCAAGGTCACGAGAATATTCAGCATATATCATTTTCTCTATGTTCGCAATTGATTCCTAAGCTGTGAAGTCGATAATAAGCGAGATATCAGCCATTTTGTTCTCTGACCTTGAAAATGAGGTCAAGGGTCAAATTCAAGGTCACCAGAAATATTCAGCATATATCATTTCCTATATATTCACTATGGTTTCCTAAGCTGTAAAGTCGATAACAAGCGAGACATTAGCCATTTTGTGCTCTGACCTTGAAAATAAGGTCAAGGTCAAGTTCAAGGTCATCAAAATATTCTGTGTATATCATTTCCTATATGTACACAATTGGTGTCCGAGCTATAAACAAAGAATGCAACATCAATAAGAGGCCACACTCTCATAAAAATGCGTGACTGAGCAATTCTAAGTCGAGAAACGCCCGGGGACCGCTGCCTCACCGGCGAAGTTCCTAATGTTTGCCACTCCTCCACCAGCAAAGTTTCCATTGTGTGTGCTTGATACATACGGACATATAGAGAGTGGGGCCTCTTATTGATGTTACACTCTTTGCTAAAAAGTCAATAGAGAAGCCAGATACTTGACCTTGAAAATTATGGCAAAGGTCGAATCAAGGTCTCGGCAATATAGCGTATATCATTTTCTATATGTTCACGATTGATTCCAAAGCTGTAAAGTCGATAAAAGGGTATATTGAAATTTAGGTCAAAGGTCAAAGTCAAGGTCACGAGAATAATCTGTATATATTATTTCCTATATCTTCATAATTGTTTCCTAAGCTGAAAAATCGATAATAAGCGAAATATTAGCAATTTTATCATGTGACCTTGAAAATTAGGTCAAAGGTCAAATTCAAGGTCATGATAATATTCAGCATACATCATTTCCTATATGTCCACAATTGATTCCTAATCTCTAATTCCAATATTAAGTGAGATATTAGGAAAAAAATGTGCCCCATTATAAAGGATAGGAGAATTTAACCTGGGAAATGTCCCATTTCGGCCGAAACTTATACAACTCATACAACGAAACTCATACATGTCACAGGGGGTAAATATGAAGATTGTTATGCATCAATAAGAGAAAATGTTACTTAACAGATTTTGAGAAAACGACCGTCAAAGTCCAAAATTGGCCATTTTTCGACGACAACCGCCGCCACTTGCTAAAGTGCTAAAACAAAAAAACCACCTAAAAATACCTCCCTCTCGAAATAATTTTGAGCATTTTTGTGCAAAATTTCAGAAAAATCCGAAAGCT
Source organism: Terebella lapidaria (assembly GCA_949152475.1). Taxonomy (NCBI): domain Eukaryota; kingdom Metazoa; phylum Annelida; class Polychaeta; order Terebellida; family Terebellidae; genus Terebella; species Terebella lapidaria. Next base: position 9,981,068 of record OX424562.1, read on the forward strand.
GTAAATTTTAAAGATAAAATTGTTGACGGATGACGGACGAAGGGACGGACGACGGGTGCAATGCCACGGCAAAATGTTATCGGAGCTAAAGTCTGGTAATTTAAAAATAGATGGGAATAATAATTTTGATTTGAACTGGAGTTATATCCAATATTATGATTTTCACTTATCCGGTTGTAACCGTTTTTATTCGATTTTGACAAAATTGTTTACACAATCACCATGCCGTTTGATCCCTATGTAGCGTTTGTTGATGCCGCGTCTGCGTTGTTGTTGGGTGTTATCTCGTTGTGTTTATATTTGACATGGCCCCAAATCTCTACATGTCAATGTGCTGACTTTTTTCTGGAGGTTTCATGCCAACCTATTGACGTCCGTTTTGGCATGCAAACGTTTAAACACTTACTTTGAATGAGGATTTTTTTTCATCCTTGACATAAAATCTCTCGAACTGATGGCAAGCTTCGAATATTCCATATATAAATAATGCATAAATCGATGTAATTCACAAGTGTATGAATAAATTCGAATAACAATGTGTTCTTATTTGCTTTCCATAAAAGCAATTCGTGAAGCAATGAGATGCTGTTATCATTTTAAATTGATATTATATAGCTAGAATAACACCAAAAATGGAATCTACATACCAAAATGCCCTTAAAAGTAAGTATCACACATCTTTATAGCACAATTAGTTACGAACTTGAATTTTCGGGGTGTGTTCAGAAGGCATCTTGGATTTATGTTAATTAACAAAACTAACAATATCAAGCTCTTTTTGTTCAAAGATTTATTGGGATTGCAAATCAGTAAAATCTCTATCAGAAATATTCAAGCAAGATCCACAGTTGAGACCATAGGGGCGTCAAGGGGGCTATGTTCGAGAGATATCTAAATGAATATGGAGCGTGTAGCATGTGTGCAGGTGTAAATGCATCAAAAGAAATAGCTCGATTGTATTTATTTTGGTCTAAATGGATTCCCTGTATATGAAAACCTAGGTATAGACCCCAAAATGAACATCCTAGGTTGATTGAGTCCGAAGTTATGGACATTTTAGTGAAAAATTATCTAAATTTGGCGGCCATCTTGGATTCATGGACATATTCATATTATAAATATTGATTTAACAACTGTTTTCTCATGTACAATGTATCAGGCCCCTACAATAAGCAGCAAAAGGTAACAAAGATTTTATTTTGTAGACCTATGCAGCCTAAAGTGAAGCAATCTCAAAATTCGAGATTTCGCGGGGCGGCCATTTTGAAAAATGGCCCAAAAAACAATTCTTGCAATGGATGCGCAACCGGAGACATATGTAATGTTTATTAGAATAAAAAAACCTTGAGAAAAAAGTTGGTTTTGGAGGATCATGGGGGGGGGGGGGGTGCAAAGGGACCCCCCGTACATGCCCGACTATTAGGTTTGAGAATATTACGTGAAATGCTCAGATCGTCAGGAAACGTTCAAAATGGCGGAACAGATTTAAAATTACGTTCCCAGAATGCAAAGCAATTTTCACCGCAATGACGCGTATTTCGGAACACACAATTTTCTGGCAGCAATCCGTGAAGCAATGTCATGTGGCCTTTGCGTGTGGCTTTTTTCTTATGAAGTGAACACAACGATTCGTCCACGATGCCACGGCTACAGTTACTGCAATTTGACGTATTATATCACATGACAAAGTATTCCATAATGGGTTGCGAAGCCTTTTCATGTTAAACTGGTCTTTTATTTTGCCCATTTTAAGCATGTGTTAGGCTATATCATGATATCAGATGCAGAATATTCCTCATAATGTAGTTTTCAATATTTTAAAGGGTGAGCAGGCGTGTCTGTTTCATTGAGTTCAAAATAAATTTTAGGAATTAGGAATATGAATGAGATAGGCCTATGTTTTTGATCATAATACACGGGAATCATTGGAATCATGTGTGAGAGGATATGGTAACCATTTGTGGGAGGGTGGTGTTGAGAGCTAACGTTGTGCAAGATACATTCAGCTGTCGAGGTGCTAATGATGTGCTCGACCTCTAATGTCGTCTCCCACAGTTAGCTGCATTTTCTTGTTCGTATAGTGTCTTCGTTGTACCTCTCACTTGTCCGCAATACCATAATTTCTCCGAGAAGAGAAAAAGTTGTGAAGACATTAATTCAATAACATGGGTTTTATCACCAATATACGACGAGCAAAAATGCATTTACAAAGTTTATCCAATCACATCTACTTACACAGTGACAAGGTTTAGACTAAATCATTGGTTTATGAATATTTGAAAGGTCACACCGGTCACACCAAAATCTTGTTTACGTGGAGATTTTGTACTAGCGCCCGACTCATCCTGCACTTGAGTACATGCGGAGGTCCATTCGTCCATCGGTAGATGGTACTTGAGGAGCCACCGTGTAGTCTCCTCCTGCGGAGTCAAGGCTCTGTAGATCTCGTCTCTGCGGAGATCTCGTCTCTGTAGAGCTTCTCTACTCTCCAGGGGTCTGGCCGTCTCCGGAAACGTCCCTCTGCTCCACGGGTGCAGAGTGTGCGTCCCCTGCATAGACCGGAGTCTCCGCATGTCTACAGTCTTCCTTCCTCCGCGGAGTGCAGTCCACCATCAGTTGTGGAGGCGAGTTGAGAATTCCCTATTTTGAAAACGGGGATGCCTTTTCCCTCGCAGAATGGTGGGGGATATTTTGCTATGGCTGGTTGTTGACCCGAGCTGGTTGGCGATGCACACGAATAGAATCAAGACCACAGCACGCACAGACCGGCTCGGACGACGAACGATATATATGGGTTGTCAGGCATGAAAATCAGTCGTTTTAAGGGAGAACCCTTAGAATTCGAGCTGTCGCAATTTATCAACATATATATTCCTTACTATAGTGAGATGAGGAAATGAATTGGCTAGATTTGTATATAAGCTGCTAAGGTTCATCTTGTTCTGGGAAGTAGCTATGGAGACTTGAATTTGGACTTTTTATCATTGTTTGTATGGCCGAAGGAATTAGTGAAATCTGTCCATGAGGTAGTCCACACTCGTCAAGGGTGCTATATCATTAGCTCACTACTCCTTAGGGGAGCCACCTAGGTCCAATGTCGTATGCAAACATAAATGTTCAGATGAACACAATATATCTTATTTTATTTTTTTAAATTTGTTCTAATTATTAGTTTAATATATATATTTTAAATATTTTGATTGAGTTCTAAGTGTTTGATCAATATAAATAATTATTTTAATGTAAGTATCAATCTATTACCACCAATACATCCAGATTTTGATGATGTTAATAACAAACGTAAAGTACATTTTGCAATAGAAACAAAGCCCGACCAAATAGTTTATCCAAAGACACACTGGCGTCATCAGGGGTAGACAGTGTGTTAAATGTAGTTGTTTCTACTGTACACCTGATGGAATTAGTATACAACTGCCCAACAACCTATGACAAAAAATATTTAAATCCAATACGAACCCCATGCAATAGATATATGACAAGTACATAAGTACCTAATCACAAGCCAATAGGCTACTGAGTTGATGGTATCCTCGGGGACAGATTTAACGTCCGCCAGCAGTGACACCGACTCAGTGGTATGAATGTAAGTATCAATCTATTACCACCAATACATCCAGATTTTGATGATGTTAATAACAAACGTAAAGTACATTTTGCAATAGAAACAAAGCCCGACCAAATAGTTTATCCAAAGACACACTGGCGTCACTTCTAAATTCACTATAAATATTTTGATATCATACCACATCCATGGATGTTTTAAATGTTATGATATATTAAAATTATTTTTTCTCGTATCATTTGAAATATTGAAATATTAAATCTTCCTGAAATTTTGCACACAAATGCCCAAAAATATTTCAAGATGGGTTTTTTTTTATATTTTTCTTATTATTTTCCGAAATGGCGGCCATTTTAGTCGAAAAATGGGGAATTTTGGACTTTGATGGTAATTTTCTCAAAAACTGATCAGATTTGAGATTTTTGTTTCGAAAGATCCCCCTCAAATACCTCTGTAACGTGTATAAGTGTAATTCGACGGGTCCCAAATGGCACTTTCCTATGTTAAATTCCCCTATGCTTTATGATGGATCACGCTATTGCTAATATCTCCCTAAATATTGAATTAGAGATTAGGAATTGAATTAGAGAATGAGGAAGAAATATTATGTCGAATATGTCGAATATTCTCATGAACTTGACCTTTGACCTTATTTTCAAGGCCAGAGCACAAAATAGCTAATATCTCGCTTATTATCGACTTCACAGAAGACTAGGAATCAATTGTGCAATTATAAGAAATGATTATGGTGAATATTCTCATGACCTTGAACTTGACTGATTTCCTGAATGTCAATGTCAAGAGCACAAAATGGCTAATATTTCGCTTATTATCTACTTTACAACTTAGGGATCAATTCTGAACATTCTGTATTGGAAACGATGTATACCAAATATTTTGATGACCTTGAATTTGATCCTTCACCTCATTTTCAAGGTCAAAGCATACAATTTTTAATGTCTCGCTTATTATCGACTTTACAGATTAGGAATCAATTGTGGACATAAAGGATATGATATATGCTGAATATTCGCATGACCTTGACCTTTGAATGGCTAAAATCTCGCTTAAGATTGACTTTACAGCTTAGGAAATGATGTATGCTGAATACTTTGATGACCTTGAATTTGACTCTTGACATCCATTTTGAAGGGGGCTAATATCTTACTCATTATCAACTTTATGGCGTATGAATCAATTGTGGACATAAAGGGATATGCTGAATATTATCATGAGTTTGAACTTAACTGTGACCTCATTTTCAATATCAGATCACAAAATGGCTAATAGCTTGCTTGTTATTGAATTTACAGCTTAGGAATCAACTATCGACATATAAGAAATGATATGCTGAATATTTTGATGACCTTGAATTTGACCGTGACCTCATTTTCAAGGTCACAGAACAAAATAGTGAATATCTTGCATCTTATCGACTTAATAGCTCGGAAATCAATTGTGAATTCGATAAATAAGACTCCTCCCACTATGTGCCCCTTTATGTGTATACGTTTCGTTGCTTTTGAACCGCTCAAAATGGGCCATTTTGGCCCAACTTGGCCCAAATAGGACTTTCGCATGTTAAATTATCGTATGCTTCATAGTGGAACACATTATTCCTATTATCTCGATTAATATTGAGATTGGAGTCTAAGACTCAATTGTGGACATAAAGGAAATGATATATGCTGAATATTCTCGTAACCTTGAATTTGACCTTTGACCTGATTTTCAAAGTCACCTGACGAAATGGCCAATATCTCGCTGTTTACTGTATCGACTATAGCTTGGGAATCAATTGCCTACTGTACGCCCAATATTCTAATAACCTTGAATTTGCCCTTTGATCTCAAGGTCAGAGTACAAGATGGCTAGTATATCGCTTACAGTTGGGGCATAAGTTGTGTAGTTGAAAATGGTCTTTACGAATATTTTGATGACCTCGAATTTGACATTTGACCTCATTTTCAAGGTCACATGACAAAATGAATATCGTTTATTATCGACTTTACAACTTGAATATCAATTGTGGATATACAGGAAATGAGGATCTTTTTTATAGTTTATATTCTCGTAGGACAACCATTTCTCTTGACATTTGTTGGTCGAGTTGCTCATAGACAATCTATTAATGAAACAATTGTGAATTCACAATTGTGAATTCGATAAATAAGACTCCTCCCACTATGTGCCCCTTTATGTGTATACGTTTCGTTGCTTTTGAACCGCTCAAAATGGGCCATTTTGGCCCAACTTGGCCCAAATAGGACTTTCGCATGTTAAATTATCGTATGCTTCATAGTGGAACACATTATTCCTATTATCTCGATTAATATTGAGATTAGAGTCTAAGACTCAATTGTGGACATAAAGGAAATGATATATGCTGAATATTCTCGTAACCTTGAATTTGACCTTTGACCTGATTTTCAAAGTCACCTGACGAAATGGCCAATATCTCGCTGTTTACTGTATCGACTATAGCTTGGGAATCAATTGCCTACTGTACGCCCAATATTCTAATAACCTTGAATTTGCCCTTTGATCTCAAGGTCAGAGTACAAGATGGCTAGTATATCGCTTACAGTTGGGGCATAAGTTGTGTAGTTGAAAATGGTCTTTACGAATATTTTGATGACCTCGAATTTGACATTTGACCTCATTTTTAAGGTCACATGACAAAATGAATATCGTTTATTATCGACTTTACAACTTGAATATCAATTGTGGATATACAGGAAATGAGGATCTTTTTTATAGTTTATATTCTCGTAGGACAACCATTTCTCTTGACATTTGTTGGTCGAGTTGCTCATAGACAATCTATTAATGAAACACAATGCTGATTTTAAAATATTTCAGAAGTCATGTACGAGGCTTTCACACACTAAATTAATTCGGATATTGATACATTTCGAACAAGTATTTTCCAGCAAATCGTTAAAATGTAAGTGTATGTGACTCTTAATTGTGAAGAATAACGGCTTTCCACAGCATAACAGCTGATGGTATGTTGTGCGAACCTACTTTGCCTTTATGTGAATTGTTTTTTCTTTCTTTCGCGAATAAATCTGATAATTTGAGGTACTGTCGGATGTTTCTGGTGGATGATCATACATATTGTAAACGGGAAGTTATTTCCACTTTTCGCTATGTACGTTGCAATATTTTCGACGTACAATTACTACAATTTCTCTGACATGAAGATGATGTGAAATAATGACTTTGAAATGGCTTGTGTCAAAGGTATATATCACGTCCATTATAACTTAGAGGGATAAACCATAGGGTTTGGCATAGCGTATGCCCTCAGTACAGGGTAAATAACTCTCCCTGTGAGAAGACACAGACAAGAATTTAACAAACGATAAAAATAACTGAAGTATTTGTGATGTGTATTCTGGCTTCTGGTAGCCGTCAGGTAGCGGCTCTTGTCTATTGCCAAGTGTCTCATCTCGACCTCTCTCGATCTGCCAGACCGGTCAGGCCGACCATCCTCTCCGTAAGACTCACGCCTGTAATAATAATTGAAGAATTTGTAATCACCAAGAAATATTATTACCTACTCTGCTCCCGCCAAAATGCTACAACCAGCCATGAGACACATGCAGCCATCAACCAAGCACAACACGTTGAACGCATAATAATTCATTGTTTGATCAAAACCCGAGAAAAGTTCTGTGAAGTTCACCAGCTTATAGCACTTTCCTTTACGACCACATCTTGGTTTGATCTGGCCGGTAAATTGCCGAAATTTTCCTACCGGCGGAACCTCAACTGAATGCAATTTATACCCTTCAGATACTGTACTCACAACACGTTCACTAGCCTTAGCAATTTCAAACAAAAGCTAATTTCAGTCTACCAAATGGAGCAACGGGTCGATCAACGTTTTGAACAGAAGCGGATTCTGAGATTTTACTTAGCTTATAGTTGCTTCTGGCTTGCTTGAATCGGTGCCAATACCACAAGCGGACAACCTAGCGGGATATCGTCCCTCCACTGGCCCGTCTTGTCGCAGACGGAACAAGAACTGCACCGTCTCGCTTGGAAAGCAGTGAAACAGACGCTGAACCATGTTCTACGAATTCGTCAACATTCCGTCATCATGTCCGCCATCAAGTTGTTACGACGAAGGAGACACCTCCCCCCCCCCTCCCCCCCGTGTTCCAGTAGCTCTTTTTCGCTTATTGTGCGTTGGAAACTGCCGACATAGTACGTTGTCAGCCTGTCATAGCCGTCTTAGACAGAACAGCGCTCAAATAACTTCTGGCTTGGCTGATTTACCCTATAGTCTTACCATTGACTGTGTGTTGTTCCAGGTTAGACCATCTCGTGAACACGTGCTTCCTCTGCCGTAGACTTTGATGTTGAATCGCTTCTGGTAATCCATCATACGTTTTCTGTATAAGCCTGTCAATCCGGATTTTCAATCGTGTCTATAGATCATTTCCGACTGCGATCCACTGATCTGCGAGGTCATGATAATTGTATCTTCTCATTCAGTCAAGCACCGTGCATCCATGTCGAAAATAGGCCTAAAGTTGATAGATCTAAAACGATCCACCTGTATGGTAACGTGGGAAATTTCATTGCCCTCTCTTGGCCTCTCCTAAGTATATATTTTACAGAAATGAACATATTCAACACTTTTTCTTGGGGAGGGGGGGGGGGGGTTGGACGAGCCTAGATCCGCTTATGTCAATCATGTCAGACTAATATCATGTGGCTTACTCGTACTAAAAGTAAAATGAAAAAAAAAAAATTCTTACGAATCAAGAAATTAGGTATAATCGCCTGTCTATTTCGAAACGTTAGCTGGTCGGTGACCGTGTCTGAGAGATGAAGTAAGCGGGCGGGCACGTGAAAATATCGTGGACACTCACTGGCAGCATCTATGGATATGTAAATGGCCGATCATAGCAACGCGATACGTGTAGCGGAGGAAAATGAACATAAAATAATTATAAAATTCTCTCTCGGAAAACATGTAAATAAAGTAGATGGACTGAATAAGTTTTTGTGTGATGTTATATCAGGTGAAAATTGCACCGAAAGAACAATGGGGTTTGATAACAACAATAGAATGATCTGTTGTCACGCTCGAAATAACTTTGGAACACTGCACTGCACCGGACACTGCACTATTTTGTAGGCGATATGATAACGATGCTAGACACTCGCGCCCATATGCCGCAACAGCGCATCTGACGCAATGCCAAGTACTACGGTCGCCTATTTCGGTCATAGCTATTGGTTTCATTTCCATCAAATTAACACCCGTACACGTACGGTATATTGTTGCAACAAAAAACCTACCCAAAAAGATGCTCTCGATGTTCAAAGACTCAAACATTTTTGTTCACAAATCGTGCCGCATTTGATTGCAGGTTGTGATGCCACTTATCGCATGTGATCTTATATATTCGTGTCTGACTATTCCTGTACTTTTCTAATACTAGTACTACATCCATGTGATTTTAAACACAGTCTTCACAGTCTTTTTCCAGTCTATGTAAAAAAAATTGTATATTTTCGAATATGTCCAAGACTTCAAGTTTGAACACCAAGTTTGAACATGATACGAGATCAGTGTGTTAACCATACCACATCCCAACCTCAACTCCATACATCTCTATTTGTACCGAACGTACAAGGAAATTCGGCCCAACTCGATATTACATTGAGCAGACAAACGTGTTTGCAAAACTATATGCTCTCTTCGAATGGATTCACATTTTTTAATTCCGTGTTTCCTAACCATATAACATATACTTGGTGATCAAGAGCTCGAAAAATGCTGCGGACACAAGAACAGCTTTCAAGAAGATGAGCTAAGTTTTCGAGAGATTATATAAAGTATGACCGAAATAAGTCTCCGTATTGCCATTTTCGACTCAAGTTTCGAGCACTTTGTTATTTTGTAAAAGATATGAATATGATGTTAGACACTCGTCAACCAGGTGTTGCAAAACAAAGCGTGTCTGACACAATATGCTAATTATATAATACTGTCGATGAAATTCGCCCGGTTGTTATCGTTAGTACAAAACAAAACATAAACAATGGATTATTTAACAAAGGCGACACCTTGCAAGCGGTACTAATTCCTCTATATAAGACGAACTTTAATCGGGTTTGGGACATCCGCCCATGAGCCTTCTGGGTACTCTCGTCAAACTCTCGCTGTGCTGCACATTCTGCTGACGTCACGATGAAGTGGACAGGGGTCTTGCTGGTTTTGGCGCTGCTGGGCATCCGTAAGTAACCAGTCTCAGTCTCTTGGTGCATTAGGGTTGCGAATGTCAAACTGCATGTAATAATATGCAAGTGTATGGGGATTAGGTGTCCATGCATGAGTTGTTGTGCGATATTAAATGGAAAAAATACCCAGTTGTATTCCAAAATATCGAATGGGATGGATACACAGATGAAATTGTATGAATAACGCATGGCATGGCTTGTGTGGATATAGTTTTGCTTTGGAAATTCACTGCATGAGAATTAACGAGCGAAAGAAACTATGGCGTCATCTCAAAGGGAACTTTGGAGAAGAGCTCTAAAATTTGTTTTCATAAAGATCAGAGAAAACAGATTATCATGACATCAAAAGTATACACTTGCTATTGTTCCCTCAACTAATTTTATGCTGAATGATGTTCCCAGAATGATGTTTTTTGAGATATCCACAATTTAAGGAATTTGCAATGTGTAGTTCATTTAATCGCAAAATAATGTAGTCATATGAAGAATTGAAAGAAATAACTGGTAAAACTCACCTGAGATGCAGTATATTCACATGATTGTGTATGTATCATTATTACGAATGCATGTGCATTAAATATGTACATGTGTGTTAGTATTGCATGTTGTTAACCATACATCACGGAGTTGAAAGTTGTTAAAATTGCATATGAAATGCTGCAATTATATTGCTAAGAAATCCTGGATGTTTCACTTTGAAAAAAAAAACAGACAATATATATCTTCCTTGATGATATGATTAATAACCTTTTAACACCCCAGACTTTTTATCGAGCCATGTTTCTCTCCTATAGCTTTGTTTTTTATATCATAAACGGTAAATTTAATTTGTTTCCATTTGCCATGGAACTGTACTATTTAGTAATCCAGTTTTAATTCAGTGGAATCGGAAGAGATGACGATGTTAAATTATAGCTCCCGCTCTTAAATTAAAGCTCCAAAAGAGATATCTGTTTCTGAATAGAATTTGGCTACTTTCGCATGATTTTGTGTGACACAGTGTTGGGAATGAGTAGGCCTATGTATGGTCAGGGAACAGTTCGAATGATTTGCCTGACTGGAATCTAACACGGTGGGTACATTTTAAATGATCATAAACTAAAAGTGAGGAGATCTTAAAACTTTCGATTTCCCTGGATCTCATTTTGAACTGAAATTTATGAAGTGGATATGCCAAGCTTTCTAGGTTTCGATATAGATGGCTTTCATATACGGGATCATGGTTAGAAAATCTATGATGAAATTTGGTGCAAACAGGTTTTCACGCCCAATGAAATAATGAACTAACGTAAATTACAATTACATTGATCCGTTGATAGACCTAATAAAAAGAATATGAGCAAAATGCATGGGGATGAGGGGTCGTATTTAGAACTTCTCTTGCACCTTCATGGAAAATACGACATCAACCAACTTCAGAATATCGACATTGAAAACAATCGAACATGCGGGTAAGCTCCTTGAAGATTTGTTTATTGATTTTATTTACTCAGTTATCTGTTTAATTTACTGCCCTTTAGTCTATGGGACAGAATGCAAGAAGGGCCGAGGAGAGGGCAAAGGGAGAGGGAAAGGGAAGTGCAGAAACAAAGCCAGTGAGTTCTAAACGGAGGCTCATCAATTTTACATGTAATGTTTTCTTCATTGGGTGTTGCATGCTACCCATATAACACACGCGGGTTGTATGGCCAGCGTTCTTTTGGCGCCTACGTTATTCCTAGAGGAATGGAGAACGTAGGTCATATTTATTTTTTTTATGAATTTTTATACAATATTTTATTTAACGATGATGGTACACGCCAATTTCTCGGTATTAGGTATTCTCCTCTTTCACGGATGAGGTGATTTTTGTTCATTTTCCAATTGTCTCAATTGTATTAATCTTGGGAGGAATCTATCAATTAAACACATTATTGTATTTTGCCTGAAGAAATAAGAGTAACTCACATGTATGTACTGAAGCCATACCGCTGACATGAATTTTGACCCCAAAGCAATTCTGGACGGAAAAAAGTCAATCCCAGTAGGGACTTGAATATTTGCCTTGCTATGTATCGCTGTTTGTGATTGCACGCTTGACAAAGTCGACTAATATAATCTTGATGAGGTGTTCTTTCAGAGTCGCAGTCGGCGTCCGCCAAGTATAATGTCGTGTTGATGGTGGCGGACGATCTCGGTGAGTTTTTGTTCTGTTCTCATAGACTGGTAAATCCTGGATTGAACCCAAGGTGTGCCATGATAAAATACTGAAAATACCTTTAATAGCTGTTTTTGTACATGCACACGACAGGGAGTGATGACTTGGGATACGTCAACCCCGATATCATCTCTCCCAATATTGACAAGCTGGCGAACGAGGGCGTCATCCTGGACAACGAATACGTCATGAACGTCTGTACGCCGTGAGTACCGATATAGCTTATGTGGGTAAAGCACGGATACGAGACAAATGATAAGAAAATATGTACGAGGCGTAACCGAAACGAGCTGGTGATATTACTTCGAGTGGAAGCAGTGTATTTTCTGCCATAAATTCTGTCCATTTGACCTGGCAGGACCCGACACTCCCTGATGACGGGCCGTTATCCTTTCAAGACGGAGATGGCGCACATCGTGCTGTTCACAATGCAGCCTCACTGCTCCCCCACCGACATCAAGTTCATGCCACAGTACTTCAAGGACATGGGCTACAATACCTACATGTCTGGAAAGTACGTGGGCCTATGTGATACTCAATTAGAGGCAGATATTCCAACAGGGCTAACATTAATATTAGGCTAATAAGTACAATATCGTGCTATTTCACTGACCAGATGGCACTTGGGGATCTGTAAAGAAGCATGTACGCCACCGAACCGAGGGTTTGACGATTTCTACGGTTACCTCCAGGGCGAGGAAGATTACTATACCAAGGAGACAGGCTCTGTCCCTTGTAAGTACGCACACGCACGAGTGTACCGCGTTGATTCCTAATGGCGATACCAAATCAACATACTGTACAAGCGACAACCAATAGCTGACAGCACCAGAGTTATGGACATTTGTATACTAGTATAGAAACGTATTCATAGTTTCGGGAGAAACAACAAGACAGTATAGATGCTAAAGCTCGAGAACATGTATGTTGGTACTGACACTATATGTGTGATTGTTGAGGCTTTATCTGCCATCTAATGAATACATACCTGAACTGACCGCTATGATATTGTTGATAACAGATAGAGGCTATGACTTCCGAAATGGCAATGATATCGACCTGAGTGTCAATGGTACATTCAACACGGTCAGTATGTTTATGGAACAGTGTGGCTATTCAAGGAGTACCAAGTTACACTACTGTAAATGTCGAGGCTAAATCCTAGAACAGAAGTATGTTTTCTCAACATATTTACATTGCTCAACAAACCATACTATAAAAAACAGGGGATAAAAATCAATGTATTCTTTGTACTTGGTGAATATTCTTATTACGTGTGTTTCATTATAAATATTGAATAACTAAGTTCGAGTGACCTAATTACTGTTCAAAGCTACACTGGTCGTCATAGGTGTGGAAAGTACACCGTGATGGGAATATGTATGTCCATCGTCAATTTAATATGCACAACTGACACAATTCTCGTCATAACCTTGCAGTATCTGTTCAGTGCCTGGCTGAAGGACAAGTTCTCGAGCTATGAGAGCGAGAATCCTTTCTTCCTGTACCTCACCTGGCCCAATGTACATACTCCACTAGATGTAAGTATCTGGATACCTTTTCTCGGTGTCAGCATCTAACACGATCATTATTATTATTATTATTGTTATTATTATTATTATTATTATTATTATTATTATTATTATTAATATACATTGTTGTTGTCTTCAGGTGCCCGAGAAGTACAGCAGTCAGTACCCCGGACTCCCCACAGAAGTTGCTAATTATCGAGGTACGGGTCGCTATTAAGTCACCCATGAAGAAGAAATGGGAGGAAGGTGGGGGGCGGGGATGAGGTGGAGGTTCGTCTCGGTTCCAGTGAAGCTTTGGGTGTGCGTCCTCTCACCATATCTATTCGATAACTCGAAACTGTTCCAGGTATCAGAACTAAACTTCAAACTTGATAGACGCTGGTTTTGAATTCCAGTTAACTAACAAAAAACAGGTGGCTGTCATGTCCGCGATGTTTACTTTGAATATAACGTATTGACACTCTGGGGGGGGGGGGGGGGGGGGGGTTACCGTGGTTGTGGGGGAGTTTTCATGAAAGTTTTTCAGGGGAGAATAAAGATATCAGGGAATCATTATTCATTACTCATTCATTACTTTTAATGAATTTTTATCGTCGATCGAAATCATCTTGGTAGTTGATAATACTGATCGATTTCACGACCGTTTTTCTTTGGCCCGGTCAGGTTTGATCACGGCCATGGATGACGCGATCGCTGAGTTTGTTCAGGTGCTCAAGGACGCTGGTCTCTATGAGGACACGCTCCTCGTCTTCACGTCCGATGTAAGTACCACCTCACTGGCAGGCTTCGTTTGGCGCATGCGTCGTAGCTCGAGTGTACCTTTCATGACGACATTTACAGGAACAGTACAACTGAGCCCCATTGTTCACATCGATCTGGTAACATGTACCATGTATACACTCACAGTTGATACCGTACATTTTAATTAGAACGGCGGTGAACACGGTGGCCACGCCCTGAATAACCCATACCGAGGCAGCAAGGGCAGTATGTTTGAGGGCGGACTCCGCGCTAGAGCCTTCGCACACGGCACGATGCTGAAAAAGACCGGCTACCATCACGAGGGGTACGCGAACGTGAATCTGGAACATATTTTGTTGTGTTTTCTGATGAGATTATATTCATGTCTGTAACCTTCCTGGATCCTCAGACCAAATTAGTCAGTGACCTGAACATTTTGTCAGATTGTTCCATGCGATCGATTGGCTTCCGACCATCATGGCCATAGTCGAAAATGATGAATTCGGTAAGTGCATCAAAATATTTATTGCGGCCATGATTCTCATATTTTGACTAAGCTAGTGCGGCCAAAGAGATAACTCATGAATCTTCTGACCCGTAGACGCCCAGGCAATGAACATTGACGGTTATGACCAGTCTGACATGATCCTGAACGGTGGCGACTCAAAGCGACAAGACATCGTCTTCAACATCGACATGGCGCCTATGCCAATGATGGGACAGTCTGCCGTCAGGTCTGTTCATCCACGGGCCACCTACATAACCACAATTCCTAACATAAACCAATGATATATCCATATCTTTTTAGTAATCGTGATGAAGTTAAATAATTATCTTGTACATCGAAATGACGAGATAGATAAGTTTTTGCGTCAACCATCCACAGAGTGGGAGACTGGAAGTTCATCTGGGGATGTTACGGAGCGACTGACGGTTACACTCCGAACGCGGCGCTGTTCTATGAGGACACGGACCTACGAGCCGGGGCTGGACTTCCCCCATACTCTGGAGTTACACCTGATGTCAGTCAACTGTCCACAGTTTACCTATGCCTGAACTCATTCTCTCTAGGATTACACTTCTAAATCCTGATAAAAGCACAAGATTCTCTGAACAAACAAAGTAAACCTGAACTTATCTTTGAGGAAAAATCGTGAACTCATTTACATAGAATTAGTATAGTTATTGGGCATTTTGCCATATCTCAGTTTTCACACCAGGCCTAACTATCATGTTATATATGTACTGCATGTACTTTTGTGATATGCAGCGTGGCCAAAAATAAAGTTTCATACAAATGCTATTTTATTCAGGCGAGGGCTGCTTACGACTTCTCAGAACAGAACTTGGAGGACATGACAACCATTTGTAACCACTATGGATGGACCAAGGATGACACAGACAACCCCGACACTCTGGTGTACCTCTTCAACCTCAAAGGTAACAATATGGTCACTTACACTTACAGATGACCAATGAATATCAGGAATGCACGTATGAAAACTTTCACACCGACGATTATTTTCAGACGACCCATATGAGGAGACGAACCTGGCTGATAACCCCGAGTACAAGGATCAGGTCCAGAAGATGAAGAACTTCATCCTAGACAAGCTGGATGAATATGTACAGGCTCCTGATAACCAGCTGGTGTTGCTTGATGAAGCAGGAGACCCCAACAAGTTCGACGGCGTCTGGGCCACGGGCTGGTGTGAGGATATGGACCTGGACATGGCGTAACCGTGGTAACCGCGAACGAAAGTACTTGTTACTGTGCATGATGTACTGAATGGCGAATAAAAGCAAATGCAAATAATCAGTGGTGGTTTATTTTCATAATAAATTATCGTCAAATCGTGGGCGAACATTTAAAAACATGACATCATGAAACACATTCTATATAAACATTACACAACATACAAAACATAATGCATGCGATTTGTAGAAGGTGCTTGTATGCCAACACGTGTAGGCCTATATGTCACAAAGATCTCCATATTGGAGTATAGATATTATATATTCAGATTTCAAGTGCCCTTTCCTCCCAACGAGGCTGAAATACCAAAATCTCCCGGGAACAACTAGTCAAGTCCGAATCTCATTCAAACTTCTTCTGAAGTCACAAAATCTCATGCAAACAACTAGTCAAGTCAGAATCGCATCTAAACCTCTGTTGAGGTCCCCATATCTCAAACAAATGACTGCTCTTTCATTGCTGCGGTACACAATGGACGAAGAGATGGGACACTTCCTTGGCGATTTGTCGTCACGAAGAAAAGGCATATGTCCATATCGTGAAGTACGGTACACTGAAATGACTGAAATATTTACCATGGTGTGGGGTGGTTGGTGTCCAATATGTCAATGGCTACCAAAGGCGAAGGGTTACCGCACGTTATAGAAGGATGGAGGTGCCTGCTGGGGTCGTTTTCACCCTAGTCATAGGTTGTGGAGATTGTGTAGGATGCCAGTCAGGGAATTTGGTGTCAGGATTAGTTGTATCACAATTTGGCGACCCACGAATAGCTTCTTCCACCAGCAGAGAAGAAATCGCCGTCTCGAAATAGCTACTGTTCTCACCAGGCAGCAAGAGCTTGCATTTCCTAACCGCTTTCTAGTGTTTGGATGATCAAGGCCAGTGTCGGTTTGGCATGCTGTTTAGCTGCAATGTCTAGGTCGGCGTACTGTTCCTTCCAGGATAGAGGGTCCAACTGGTCATCCAGCTTGGGGGCACGGATCTTACGAAGCGACCTCCTCATCACGATGGCCACCACTATGAGGAGTAGACCACCCACCCGCCTGATTCGCTCAGCCGGGGCGAGAGGTTCGCTGTCTCTGATCTCAACCGCGGGGAGTGTTGTGTTTGAGGAATTCATCTTGCGAACCGGTGTCAAATTAGTAATGGTTAACGTGGTGTTGTCTGTGAATAAATATGATTTGATAGAATATATGTATAGCAATTATAAATGCATTGCAATTATTGACAAGTGATGTAATTCATACGTTATTCAATTCTCACACCTCAACGCGTATCAGATTGGTTCAACAATCCCAGGAGACTGCTCCCTCGCGGGCGAATTTTCTATTGTTCCTGATTGTCACATGCTTTTTTGTTACTGATTGTCTCTGATTGTCACATGGTTATTGTTACACTACACTCTATATGACGTATATACTTATGTAGTAAATGACACTACAGAGCCACCTCCTCTTTGTGCCATGGCCGGTAAGTGTCTCGATCTTTCTCTCTGGTGCATCTAATGTCCTGGTTACTGCGAGACTGACATCCGGAGTGTAGCGTTATGACGTGGTGTGCGCGAGTAGTGACACCACGGTTATGATGCTGCAGTGTAGGCGGATTTATAAGACATTCGGTGACACTCCAGTAATGGGGTATACCTCTTTATCGTGCGGTCGCCGAACCCTACATTGGTGCCTGACCTTTCGAACCACTGGGTTCTCCGCGCCGCTCTCGGGTCGGCCCCGCTGTTGACTCACATCACCGCCATGTTTGTGTGGATGGATGTGGCTTGTGATCTGGCTCAACAGTGGGATATAGCTGACCTCGGGGACGAGGTCTATCCGAAAGGGGAAAGCACTGTAGCGTTATGACGTGGTGTGCGCGAGTAGTGACACCACGGTTATGATGCTGCAGTGTGGGCGGATTTATAAGACATTCGGTGAGTCTCCAGTAATGGGGTATACCTCTTTATCGTGGGGTCGCCAAACCCTACAGGAGGAAGGCCATTGTTTCCGAAATCTCACATATGGACTGTGGTTAGAGCCACGAGATATTTTTAACATATGCGACTGTGATTCCCCATAACTGTTAATCACTTGACTAGGCAGTAAAAACTCATGAGATGATCATGGAAAAATCACCTCTGTTCCACAAAATATGCTTCAAACATGACGTGCGACAAATTATAGCTTCTGCCTTTTCTCCAAATCTAACAGCACCCATCATCGCTCAAATCCCCGCTCCCCGCTAAGATGGAAATATTTTGGAACAAGAATGGAGCCGAAACAATTTTTTTCATCCAAAGGCATCGTTTGGCATCGAACAGTGTGCAGTGCACTCG
This sequence comes from Terebella lapidaria, assembly GCA_949152475.1. Classification (NCBI taxonomy): domain Eukaryota; kingdom Metazoa; phylum Annelida; class Polychaeta; order Terebellida; family Terebellidae; genus Terebella; species Terebella lapidaria. The sequence continues at coordinate 9,999,467 of OX424562.1, forward strand.
GGCCAAGTCTTCAATAAACCCTCCGCTTCCCGTCGGGCTTCTCAAAGACTTGGCCCTCGGGCATAAAATCCCATAATGTGCAATAACCCTATATTATCTTGTTTCAATCACCCAGTATGCCTGAAAAAACGTTGAGGATACGTTGAGATCATCATCGAATAACCAACCATCTCGAATAGATCGATTGTCTTTCAAACTTATTTCACTGCGGAACAGTATCGACGCCGCGGTCAAAGCGTGTGCGGTCAATATCGAGTGAGATCGAGGTGCGACGGCGACAGAAATACACTGGTTATCGTGAGTATTTAGTCAAAATACCGCAAAGTTCACACGAATATAAGCAACATTTGTTCAGTGTGTGTTTCTGGAGGCGTGATAATATTTATTGACGCACAAAGAGCAGATTCACTGTACGCAAACCCTTGTCAAATATATCACGGCGATGGAACGGATACGTAGGCTACAACTTTTGTACATGACGACTGACTTCTATCAGAAATAGATTTGATCTCACATATGTCTGCTTTTATATATTGTCATTCTTTTATTTTAGCCCAGCTAATTAAGCATTGAGATTGTAGTAATTGGGTTAGGCCTATACTTTTCTGGATGGGCCTAGTGTTGACTGATGAGCAAATGGTACTTGAGTCATTGCCAGTGCTTGTAACGTTAGGTTCTATCGATTGAATAGGATTATAGGCAATACAGGGTATTGTCATGATCGGGAGTCCCGATCTGATGTTCTGGTTAAAATGGAGCATCGCTACTGAATTATACTAGTTGGATGTGTCATTGAACACAAATATTGCTGTGGCAAGGAACATCATTCTAATGTTGGAATCGGTGATGAAAAGCATTCCCCCAGAATTTGGTGGTTGAAATAGGCTAATAGTATTAATCAGTATTGATATCTTAATTAATACACTGATTGAACTCATTTACTGATGGCATCTGTGAATTTCCTAATAAGCAATAATGGGAATTTGGGAAGATTGTGTACTCAAATTAAAGCCTATATGTATCGTAACTCATTTCTAACAGAAACAGACGAGGAATTCTCACTGTTCGAGTCTGGTTTATACTAAGCTAATATCTCTATAACTAATGGAGATATTTTGTAAAAAAAAACCCACACACACATTGTGCTGATTGCAATGTGTTCTTCAACACATAGTGTAAATTTGAACACATGTCTTAGACTTTGATTAAAAATGTGGTAGGCCCTTATTGACTAACCTAGAAAAGAACGCTTCCCCCTCCAGCAGACACACGGAGCCCGCCGTGATGGTTGCCCCCGCCCGGTACCTGCCTGCGACCCAGCTACTCCCCACGGTCCTCGTGTCCTGTGTGTGGGGAGTCATGGTGCTGTTGCAGACCCTCTGGAAGATGATCCGACTCGGTCCCCGCCAGTTCTGTTTCACCAAGCGCCGTGACGTGCGGCCCGCCGTCCTGGACGACCCACAGCTAGGCTCTCATCACTTCGCAAGAATGAAGGCACGTCTTGTATTTAGCTTGATAAACTGGGAGTCGTTGGTATGTTATCGATATACCAAGCTCTGAAACCTCTTGCCCGATTCATGATATTGTTTATTTCGTTTGCATGTGTGAGGGTTCGATAATATTCGGACGATATGGTCTACTGCATGACTCGAAATTGTCATTTCGTAGGCTTGTTCTTATTCATATTATATACATATTTCGAAGTTTCAGGCAGTTTATCTAAACTCTGAGCATTTGTTGTGTAGAACATCCGGCTGCACTATGTAGCCACAGGACAGGAAGGCCGGCCACTGCTGCTGTTTCTACATGGCTTCCCCGAGTTCTGGTACTCCTGGAGGTTCCAGCTCAAGCAGTTCAGCAAGGACTTCCGGTACGTGCCGGGTGTCCGTCAGTCAGCATTGGTGACTTCCCTGGTGAGTCTGTCACATTGCCTGTAGTATTATTTGTAGTATAAAGTTTCTGCATGACGCAGAGCGGTGGCCGTGGATATGCGAGGTTATGGCGAGTCGGAGAAACCAGAAGGCGTGGCGGAGTACCGCATGGAGAAGCTCACCGAGGACATCAAGGATTTGATCCAGTACCTCGGCTATGACAAGTGTTACCTCGTGGCCCATGACTGGGGTGGCGGCGTGGCGTGGACCTTCGCCGCCCAGTACCCGGACATGGTCGAGAAACTCATCTCATGTAACATGCCAAACGTCTTCGCGTTCCAAAAGTACATGCAGTCTCACCTTTCACAGTTTCTAAAGAGCTGGTAAGATACACTCATATCTTATTGTTATAGTAGCCAACTGAAAAGATTTCACGAATACCTCATCTGCATATTAAGTGGAATACAGAATTGCCCCTAAAAATATTGTGCCAATTTCATTGCTCTATTTTATGAACGGATATTTGACATGACGTTTTGTGACTTTCATTAAATTTCACACCGTTGGTTGACATCATCATAACGCTTCCCGTTGGCATGTATGTCATAAGTACTCCCAAACAGTCCGTTCTTCTTGTTTGAGCAGTGTGGAAGATAATTCACTAACTTCGAGTACAAATCTACAATTGTCGCTGACTAGTGGCATCAATTGTTTAGTGCGCTGATTATCATAACATGTGAAACACACGCATATTGCATTATAGTGAAAATGAATTGACTATCCATGTTGCCCGTGACAGGTACATATTTTTCTTCCAATGGCCGTGGTTGCCGGAGCTGGTGGTGGGCGCTAATGACATGGAGATGATGAAGGTTTCTCTGAGCTCCAAGGCTCACGGAGTCAAGCCCCGTAACATGACCCCGGACGACCTGGAGGCCTTCCTCTACTCCTTCAGACAGTGCGGTACGTGGCACGAAATGCATCAAAGAAAAGGGTGATCAGGTGTATTCTTGGTTATCCATTAATTTAATTTATATTCGCTGTAATACCACTGGGATCCAAATGGTCTTTGACAGGGGATCGTACAGGTCCGATCAACTACTACAGGGCGGCCCTGCGGTACATGCCGCCGCGGCTCACGAGCACCAAGGTGCGTTGTCCCACGCTGCTGGTGTGGGGGACTCGGGACGCCTTCCTGGAGCGCCAGACGGCCGAGCTGTCCCGCGCCTACGTCGACTCCGAGTGTTTTGTGTGCTATGTGGAGGGCGCCAGTCACTGGGTCCAGCAGGATGAACCCGAGCTCGTCAACCGCTATATCAGGGACTTCTTGGCCGGCGACAAATCCAGTTTCTCCAAAAACTGAACGAAACACTCAGTAGAACATGATGGCGTAGCAGTAGGGTGCGGTTATGTTATTTTTGTTGAATATATATTTTTTGTCATGCTACTTATATATATTTGTATAACTATCGATGTATTCCATATTTATGTTTTATATGGTGTTTTGTATATGAGTTTAATAAGTATATATTTAACAAGCTACTGATTCCATTGATGTTGTGATACATGTTGATGTTGACAAATAAATCCTATAAGTATAAATTGCTTGTGAAACATCAAATAAGATAAGAATTTTTTTTATGTCGACGTGGAGTGAATAACAAATAACATTAGAACACAAGTGCCACTAAATCGACAATGTTACAATAAATATAAACACATATGATAATGAAAATATAGGAAAGGAAGATAAGCATCATGTATCAATTTAAATGTACAATATATAATTGTAAATTGGACACAGAAACCACATTTGCATTTCATCCCTAATCATTCATTATCCGTTTGAATTCGTTAAGATTATTTGCATTACAAGTGTCATTATTCAATCCATTCCACAATGCTGATGATGAGTATAAAATCGATTTTCCCATATTTAATAGTCCCTTAAATTCTGGAATCAATACATGCTTTCTGACAACGGGGAATATATTTGAGACTTCTGTAGTCGTGATCACTGCAAATATAGTCACAGGGTTCGATCTCTTGTGGATAAAGAATGAAGGACTTTCCATAACTGAAACGGAACAATTTCCAGATTATATTATTTTCAGACCCCTAGGCTACAACTCCCACTCTCGCAAACCCCCCCAAAATGTTCTGCACGTTAACTTAAATATAAATTTGATACGCATGTACACTTATATTATCATCTATGTATATATTGATATTGACTTGCAAACAACATTTTGGCTGAAATATTTCGTAACGGCATCGAATTGCGAAAGTACTCTATAAAATATATTTTATAATTTACAAAAGAGTGTTAAATTATAATATAATTTATAATTTATAGAAGAGTGTTTACTTCTACAAGTTATTGATTTGGGCTATTACAAGTATACTGGTGAAAATCAGTTGATACGAAGCGCTTGATTGGCTGGCTAAAGCAGTTATCACTCTTATAGGAACGAACCGGCTAATGAGCTTGCATGTCTCAGCTTTGCTTTCGAATTGGGTTCCTGCAAAACTATCTCTGGCACTGCCAGTGGAATAATAATAATAAAAAAACATCGCTGCGCAGTATCCGTTACGTGAGACAAATTTTTGACAACTTTTCCCGACCAATATCATAACTGTTGGGCAATACTTTTTCATTCAAGAACGATATCTTTCGGAACAGTTCTCAAGCATAATGATGATGATGAAGAAGCCACATCGTGGATCACGGAATTCCAGCCTGGGAGCCGCTGTCTGATCGGTCAAAACTATGGAAAGACTCGCAATATGTTGCGGTTATCAGACATGAATAAATTTGGAAACGTTATACAAACTAACGGAAATTATATTTGAGGGATTGTTTCCACCTGATGGTTGAGACGAATATTTTTAAAACAAATACTGTCGTAAAACAGCAGGATCGGACAAACACATCTATCCAAAGGCCATCAGGTATGGAGCGTTTTTAGGGTCAATATTCATTGACATGCTTTGTAGATTTTCTTGTTGTGAATGATTGTTTCAACCGCAAAATTCTGTATTCCACATTACTGTTTCTAAACTTTCTGTGTAGAATTTACATATTCTTATTGCAAGTCCTTCCAAGTCCTTACTGGTACTTTCTCAATGCTTAATTCATCATGTCAAATTCTAGCACGTTTGTCCATGCAAACTAACAAAAAAAGGATTGAATAAAACAACAAACGAAAAAAAAAGTAGTTTCAGAGTATTAGCCCAAGGAATGATTTAGTAAATTTTCAGAAAAATTCATCAAGGCACAAAAAGTTATTTGCCGGACGGACGTCGGACGAACGTACCAAATTTTTAGGTTAAAGGGATTTCACCATATTAAATTTCCTCTCCCGTGTGAGCCCCTCATCCCCAATTTAATCCCCTAAATACACGTCTGCTCATAAAAAGTGAGTTTAGGGGCTATCTTTAGCTTTTTCAAGCCCCTAAACCCCAGAAGTTTCCTTCGATTCAACCAAGTTATCGGGCCATGGACCGGTAAGCTAAAAATACAGCACCGGACAAGCGGTCCATCAAAGCAAGGTCTTTCCTTCATCCGGGAGTCTTCAGTTTCTCATTCCCAATGTGGCCACTCGACCCGCAGCGCCGTCTGTCGTCATAATAGTGCAGTAGTAATTTTAGCACATGAAATGCTTCATTCGTTGTGCTTTGTTCTTCGTGCGATGTGCTTTATTCTAAGTGAAATGTGCTAAGTCCTATATGCATTGTGCCAGATGCGATTTGTTTTTTAATAGTTTGCATGAACAAAGGTGTTAGAATTTGGCATGATTAATCAAGACTTGAGAAAGTATCAGTGAGAACTTGGAAATAAGCAGTAAGGAGATGGAAATTAGAACTATGCAGTAAGAATATGTAAATTCGACACAGAAAGTTTAGAAATAGTAATGTGGAATAAAGAATTTTGCGATTGAAATAATAATTCACAACAAGAAAATCTACAATGCATGTCAATGAATATTGACCCTAAAAACGCTCCATAATCAGGAGGCGACAACAAGAGGAATCTTCTGAAACACAAATTTCAAAACTCCAAAGTCCATAATTGGGTATAAAACAGCCGCCATTTTGAAGCAAGCGATTCGAAAGAAAAACAAATATACCAATTTGAGATATTTTCATTATCAACAGTTTCACAAAATTTCAGGCAAATTCATCAGACAGATTTTGCGTTCACAGACGGACGAAAGACGACGAACGGGCGCCGGACGCCAACTCACGACATAAGCTTCGGGCCATATGGCCCGGTAAGTTAAAATAGTTAAGACCTGGAACTTTTCATTGCTGACATTGATGAAACACGCTGGTCTTGCGATAATGATATTTTGTCTAAATTAACGTTTGGGGGCACCAGAGATGATAGGGCATTATATCACAAACCTAGCTCTATCTGCAGCCCCTTAGAATACATAGTCCAATTTACACACTTCAGGTCAGCTATGATCTTTCGATTTACCACTCAAAGTCATTCTAGACCGACTCAAGGTTCATGTCCTGCTCAAAATACCTAAACTCTATCGACAGCTATCAATTTACACATCCCAGATCGGAAATGATCTTCAGATTTACAACTCAAAATCATCTGAGGTCAACTGCCAGATCATGAGAAGTGATTAATCCCATTCATGAACAATAAATTATTGCACTATCACAGGTGGTAGGCATCCCATTCTTGAACTGTGTCTTTCATGACAGAACTTCTGCAATGAACCGGCCATTGCATGTCACCAGAACATGGGTGTCCATGAGATCAATTGTGGATTAAAATTATGTGCCGTGACTATTCTGCGGTTTAAACATGACTAAAATGCAAAACTTCATGTAGTTTATTGGAGATTTTTTTTATCTTGGATGTTGCTCCGATCTTGAAACTATTATACTATTATTTTCAAAAAACATTCTGCCATGTGATAGCAGGACCAGAGGCGACCATGAGCTCTATCCGGTTTTCATCATATTTTTTACACACCACGTAAGAACCCTTAATCTCTTTTTGGTTTCTGGTCACACGTGATGGAAATGACAAATGGATCAAGTATACAATACGAGTAAGAACTTTTTTTTTGCACAGTTGAAAAAAAAATACACAGGTGTAGGATTAACCGATATATGTCGTAGAATCTTAATGATCGGATGTACACATTTTCGTGCAATAATTGCCGATCACTTTTTCAACAAGTATACAATACAGGCAGTACAGATGGTTGTCCAAACGCACAATATAATCATATGATGATCAAAGAGTACTTGCAACTGTTTATATTGACGGATAGATGGCCCTATAATAAAGAGTTATATATAAAACATTTACATTTTTTTACAACCTTACAAACAATATTTGTATACACTATATACACTACACAACATTGCAACAAATAATTTGTAATATAATACAGGTGTCTGTTTATCTATATTGTGCTCATCAACATTATGTGAAAGGAATATAGAGGTATCAGTTCGTCACCTCGAATACACACCATGTAATCATTAAGTAATCACAGTCAAGTCATGTGGATATATAGGGAGTAGTATCTAGCATTATAATATCATGTATCAAGTAGGCAATACTATCAATTGAGAGTACACATCTTCAGATAGATAGACAGGTAGATGGATTTTATTTCTCAATTCTGATAACATTTCAGGATAGTGCGTCTAATCCAAATAATATAATCACTCTCTTCTGTATTCCTATCTAGGATGGAGGAGAATGATTATGTTACTCTCTTCTATCCTCTCTCTCTCTCTCTCTCTGATAACTCCGCCATCTTCCAGATGATCAGCTTCACGTGATCTCCCTTAAGTCAACTCCACCAAAAGTGTCATGGCTGCTTATCTTCCCGCCTAGTGTTGCGGAAATCGTGTCTGATTGGTTGATCGGATGTCATCTGTGCATGTCTGTGAGATTCCTTGTAACTATGAGTGTGCGTGGTTGGAATGCGTGTATGAAGGGATGTAATAGTCTTCGTGTCATATATGTGGTCGTGTTCTAGGGATGTATTATGGCCAAAATATTTTACATATACACATATATTTTACATATATTTTACACCACACACAGCCGACGCTCTAGACTACAATAAATACATACATCATAATATAGATACCGAACATATTTTGTAAAGATATACATGTCCAATATTTGGCGCTTCAAGAAATATGCACTAGATAAATCAAGACTCAATGTTTTATTAATAAGTCAATCTATGATAATTACAATCATGCCACATCAGGTTATGACATATATTGTTGGTCGAGTAAGCAGATATATGTACATTATATTCAGTTGCCTTTTCAGCATACTACGGAGCGAGCATGACCCATTTTGTGATTAAATTCATTCCAAATGCTAAGAAAATTGAACAAAGTCAGTTTGGTTGGAAAAAAATGAATACGAACGCGGAACATTACCTAAAATAGATTGACGTGTTTGGTATCTCACATTTGTCTGATAATTGAATTTGAATATGCCATTGCACGAGGCTGGCAAAGGGTTATAACAATAATCCTATATGAATAATCATTCTTTATTGTTGTTTATATAACACAGTCGTCAACGTGCGCACAGTATTCCTGTAGCGGAGTTACAGGGAGCCTGCAAAAAACAACAACATAACTTGAGATAATTGATGGTAGGAGGGTATTTTTGGTTAGAAACACATCCCAAACGAGGTTTCCAGCAAAGGGACTTAGCAGATAGACTAACATAATGATATTCTTTTGCGTGGTCGTTTCATTTGTTGTCGACCCAAGGTCACCCACGTCTTATAAGTTGAAATTACTGCGAATTTGATTGGGGAAATTACAATTCAGTCCAGGTCAACTGTTAGAATAAATGTTGATACGTCATTTCCAAAACCATCTCAAATATGCATTCAAGCATAGAAAGTCTCCACATTTCGTGTTGATATTCATCCAGAGTGGTCATATCAGCTGACAAATTACTCATATTACGGAAATTTACTCGTTCTGCTCATTTAAGGGAAATAGATACATTGCAGTATATGGGATGCTGGTGAGACTCCATTAGTATATACATGTGCATGATACACAGTAATATAATAATTAAGACAAATATACAATTTTGATGTTTACCACCTTTTTATTGCACATGTTCGCATCCATCGAGTCTCTCCACTTTCATGTCAACGCATAACATGCTCAATATGAGTACCATTCCGGACAAGACAGAGTTCCAGCTTATGATAGATATTCAGGATCATGGAATATAATGTGGTTGGTTATGGACATGATCATACATTTGACGACACTGTTGAATTGTTTTTGTTTAGCATCACCAAAACACTTATTCTCGACAATATGCTAGAGATTACTGTCCAGTGGAGTTAGAAAAGGAGAGGGCATGGAATCACATATTTTTGGGCTGTCCAAGAGCATTTTATTAAGGCATTATAATGGAATGCTCATCACAAAGTGAGCTTCATTATTTATGATTGAAGCGGAAATTTGAAGAAGAGTGACCTGTATGTCATGGTAGTTATTGTGATAGGAGACAAATTATCCTAAAGCCACTGGAAAAAGAGCTCAATCACATATTAACCAATACTACCATATCAAAAATAGTCATTTCTAATACGGTGGCCCTGAATGAAGGTGAGCCACCAGTAAGCAGTTTCGGTATACTTTTTTTGGCTCACCCTGTACATAAAAAGTCTGAGCAGTGGTGAAAACTTGAACATGATTCGTTGAGGTATTCTAAATTTTTCATGCAGAAACGAAAACAGTGGAAGAAGAAAAAAAAAGAAAAGAAGCACTGTATAACTGACATAACCGACCCCTTGTGCAACGTTCGAATCAACTCAACTCCGCAGAAAATGTAAAAGAAATATTTTGCTATATGAAAAATCACATTTTCTGTTATATAAACTTAGATTGAGTGAAAAAAGTAACCATAGATTCTAGAAGCAACAAAAGATTCCATCGATGTCTCATTAGTTGCTTAATTTGTCGTACTGCAAACTTGGACACATATAACTTGACTTTTGCTTTTACTTTCCTGGCATTGCACACTGTGAGGCGAATGCACTTTGAAGAGGGATGAATGACGAGTAAAATTGGCCGGCACGAAAGGTCGAATTTATCCCTGTTTTCGTCCAAGGTTGAAATGGGTCCAATGAAATGTTACATAACTGTGATTGGCAACTATGATGTAGGGTCAGAATAGTCAAGATAAACGTCGACATGTGAATAATTCCATTCCTACAATGATCTGCTTTAGAACTTGTATGATACTGAAAAGTCAACCCAAGATCAGGGAAAACTGAGTGTCGAACTAGCACATGCATTTTATCAAAATTGAAATGTGTCCAGGTGTTTTTTCTTGATAGTTGTATAATATTCTGAACTGGGTTGGATTCATTCAGGGATGAGCCCTCGGAATATTGCACGCACTCACTTACGGTTGGAATGTTTTGGGTAGTTCTGCATTGCTAATCAGGGTACATTTATTGGCTTCCCCATTACAGACGTCGAGAATCCTACTACAGCAACCGTGATGCTAATTAACACAAAGTTTAAACAGGGCTAGGTCATTTCCGGGATGTGGTCAAACAGATCGCAGCATATTTCTTAATTTTTTTCTACTGCGATTGGCAACAATGGAGTAGGGTCAGAATAATCAAGAGAGACGTCGACATGTAAATAATTAGGAGCAAGTTTGCAATATAGACAGCATTCCATTCCTACACTGATCTGCTTCAGAACTTGTATGATAGATGTAGAATCAATACCCAGTATTAAGTATTTCGAGCAAACAAAACAGGGTTCGTTATCCAATATTGGAAAGGCAACCCAAGATCTGGGAAAACTGAGAGTCTTATACTAGTACATGTATTGCATCAAAATTCAAATGTTTCCAAGTGTTTTTTCTTGATAATTGTATAATATTCTGAACTGTGATTCATTCAGGGGAGAGCCCTCAAGATAATGCATGCACTCACTTACAGTTGGAATATTTTGGATAGTTCTGCATTGCAAATCAGGGTACGTTTATTGGTTCCCCATTACAGACGTCGAGAATCCTACCACAGCAACCGTGATACTAATTAGCACAAAGTTTAAACAGGGCTAGATTATTTCCGGAATGTTGTGGTCAAACAGATCGCAGCATATTTCTTAATTTATTTTTCTACTGCGACTGGCAACAATGGAGTAGGGTCAGAATAATCAAGAGAGACGTCGACATGTAAATAATTAGGAGCAAGTTTGCCATATAGACAGCATTCCATTCCTACATTGATCTGCTTCAGAAATGGTGAAATCAATCCGGGTGAAATGGGATTCTTAAACTAGTATTTCAGCAAAATTAAAATGTGTCCTGGTGTTTTTCCTTGGTAGCTGTATACTATTCCGGATTGGGTTGGAATCATTCACGGGGGAGTCCCCGGGATAATACACACACTCACAGAGAGAACTCTGTTTTGTCTGCAATGCATTTCAAGGTACGTCTCCCCCATTACAACCGTTGAGAATCCTAACGCAACAGTCATAATACTCCAAAACAAAGTTTAAACAGGGCTAGGTTCTTACTGAGATGTTGTGATGGAACAGAGCGCAGCTTATTTCGTTATCTTCTCCACTGTGATATCTCCAAAATATAAATGTACATATTAATACTTATATTGCACGTCCTAATATGCACATAATAGTATTGCACCCTCCCCAATCTGCCCTCAAAACTCACCATATGAAATGTACAAATGCTAAATTGCCCTGAATAGATATGTGCACGTATGTATCGACCTATTACTGCTACGAAATTAAAAGATACTCACCGCTAAATTAAAAGATACTGGTGGAACGCAAATTGACCTTTTGGTATGAAAAAAATTCTGCAAATGTTTTTGGTGTTTCCTTCAGTATCCTAAAAAAAAGTCACAAACAAAACGCAGAACACAAAACGAAAGCATGTATATTGCAGAGTTTAAGATATCTACCAAACAACATGCACTTACTATTTGAGTTCTTGAAAATCCAGTATAAAACACTCCAATGACGTATTTTGTGAGGGCTTTAGTCTGACATCACCGTGTAATGTCGGTTGCCGCTGTAGGAATCACAAGTGAACCAGTCTTTTCACTGTCCAGACAAAGCTCTGTTCTGACGAGCTGCAGGTGTTTCCTTTGTTATTTTAATATAATCTATGCATCTGCCATTTCTTCTTGTGCGGAGGATATGTCAGCATGTAGTCTTTTATGACTGCGAGAGCCACGTACATTATTGATAGATTCTAGTGTAAAGAAGTGTGAAATGCTCGTTCAGTTGTTCTCATGGTATTGCATGAATATGTGACAATTATACTAATTTGACCCCAGATCGAGATAAAATAAAGATGGAGCCAATCCGGGTGAACAAAACCGAGTCCATTATCAATCTCAAACTTACAGTGTGAAGCAAAATCGAGAAAATTTCATGTAACTTCTTGAACCCCCATATATTGACATACGGAGATAAAATCAGGAGTTCCAGAAAGAGTGAACATTTCCTGCCCCACATGTGGCACCTGTCATGAATTCCGAAAAAAAAAAATTCACAAACAAGTCCTGCTGTATACTAGTAACATATTTGGTGTATTCATCAATGGGATCGTGATGACGTCAAAAGAAATTCTTAAATGCAGCTATTAGTCTTGGTGAAAAATATCCTGATCTTTCATTTTGATTTGAAAAAATATGAACACATGCTCAGCTGAATCTCTTATTGATGAAGGTGACAAATAGATCGATTATACATGTTTACTATGTGAGTATCAATCTATCACCACCAATACAACTAAATTCTGATGACGCCAATAGCAAACGTAAAAAAAAGAAACTTTTGCAATAGAAACAATGCCCGACCAATTAGATTATACAAAGATCTCATTACAAGTCAGAAAACTTTTTATTATACAGTTGAATACACAGGTGTAAGATTAACCGATACATTTCATAGAATCTTAATGATCACATTAAGATCAATGTTGTGCAATAATTGTTGATTAATTTTGCAACAACCGAAAATACACCATGCAACAAATACACCATAGAAACAGTATAGCTCGTTGCAAACACACACACTATGACCATCAGAGAGTATGATGTACTTGCAGCTGTTTATATCAAGCAATCAACGAATCCGTGATATGGAGGTGTCTATACAACATTAAAAAATTTGTTCACAACATTATAAACTTTTATTTGTATACAGTATACAACATTACGACAAATAATTTGTCATAGAATACTTGTTTCTGTTTATTTATATTGTGCTCATGGAATGTATGTTAAATGAATAGTGTAATAGGATATCAGTTCACGTCTTATAAATGTTTGGTTTAATTGTAATTGTTTCAAAGGGGAAAGTGCGCTCTTACGTACAGGATGGGCCATACGAAATTGCATACAGATGACATTGGTGTGAATTTGATCGGCAAAATCACAATTCAGTACAGGTCAACAGTTAGAATGTTGCTACGTCATTTACAAACCATGTGAAAAATGCATTCAAGTATAGACAATCGAGTCTCCACATTTCATGCTGACATTCATCCAGAGTGACCATATCAGCTGAAAAATGAACAAAATTACTGGTATTATGGAAATTTACTCATTCTGCCAAACCAAACGAAAAACTATACATTGTAGGATGTTGGAGAGAGACCCTCTTGGTCAGAAATGGTCTAAAGCATCAATAGTGTCCCGCTTCAGTGATATGGTCAGGGTGGTTGACATAGTTCATGTATGCGCAGTTGTTGGATCAATCATATTACCAGATGGCAATTTGGATGCTAAACAGTTGATAAGATTTTGTTGACCATTTTGACTTTTACAAAAATCTAAAGCTCATTAACGAATGTGCATGTACATTGAAATAAACAATATTATTGCAAAGTGAGTGACATCATGTGTACTTTAATTCTAAAGTACTAATAATTCTTGATTATCGGGCGATTACAATGTACCTTTCTGATACCTGATCCTTGCGAGAAATGTTTTCTAAGTAATCACTTGTTTTTGCATGTATTTTATATTTGATTTATATGCTGAAGGAAAACGAGCCAATAAGAGATTGTAGACCCTCATTCACCCATTAGGACCCCATAATTGTGTTCTGTATTATTTTCTCCATCTTCTGTATTACTGATGAAGTGAACATAGCAATATCCGCCTACGGCGCAGTGTTCTGTCTGTTTGAAACACAGACAATGGTGGGTTTATATTTGCCCCAAAATTCCATGAAAGCGGATTCGACTACATTTGAATGAATATGCTGAAATATTCTCTAAGTGTATATTGAATTGTATCACTAACAAAAATACTGACCCCACCACCATTCTATTTGGCATGACTTTATCGATTGATTATAATTTTGAATCTCCCGTGTCTGTCACGGGATGAACGATGGTTCTGTCACACCCGAACATCTTCATGAGCTCTTGTCGAAAATTTGGTCCACTGACGCAATATAAGAGGAAATTTAACGTGTGGTTTAGATAGTAAAGCATGCTCAAACAGGAAAGTATCAGTTCTATGCTACCGATTTCTTCGGGTGTCTCTGCTTTCATGTACAATGCATCAGCATTGTAGTAGAAGAGTGTGAGAGGGGCAGTAGTGATCAGAAACAGGATACTGATTGATACAAGCATTGTAGTCAAATTCTTCAGTTCGCGGGACGGTGCTGTTACCGTGGCCACATTTGAGAATCGGTTGTACACAAGCCTGACACTGATAGAAATATTACAGGTGAATATGATCAGAAAGGGGATCAGGGACGATAGAACAACATCTACGAATTGCACAACTTTGCTCGAGTACAGAATGGAACATCTAGACTCATTCAGACCCCAGAACGATACTAAGCCAACGTCAATAAAGCCTAAAATTATCCCTGTGGCGATCACCTGAATGAGAGCTACTTTTCTAGTGAAACGTGTTTTGTAGAAAACAGGCATAAAGATGGCGACTGATCTTTCCACTGCAACTGATGCCAAGACAAATGCTTCAAAATGCGCTGTCCAGTACACAAAATAGAAGTAGCTCTTGCAGTGGCCATGGGATAAATCGGGTATCGAAGTCTGCCAGTGGTATTTGATCCACTCAGTGCCCAGTACCGAATATATGACGAGTAGATCCGCCAAGGCCAACACCGTCAGATAAAGACTGGTGGTCGTTCGTCTCAGTGCCTTCCTTGACATGACTGCAATGGTCAGACTGTTTCCAATAGTAGCTAGGATGATCAGGGTCGGTGCTGCATACGTCCAAACCATCTGTGCCTGGTGCGACACAAGGAACTGGCTGAAGACTGGGCGCACTGTCTGGTTGGTGGTGTTCTGGACATCCATGACCTGTAGGCACAAAAATATATCATGTAATCTATTCTTACAATATAAATATATGCAACTAGAAATTGATCAGTGTGCTTAAAAAAAAATTCAGATTCAGAACTGGGTAATCAGTAGTCTTTTTCATATAATCTCACTACTCTGAACAAATCATAACAATACCTGGTATGAATATTTACCCTCGCCCCCGTAGGGGGGGGGGGGGCGAGAGTATTGCATTTGGGTCTGCCTGTCTGTCTGTTTGTCGGTCCGTCTGTCCGCGCACATAACTCGAAAACAAATGGTCCGATCGATGTGAAATTGATGAAGAGAGATGAAGCGGTATGTCAGTGGCTTGGTCCTCCTCAAGTTTTGTCAAAATCGGATAAAAACGGTTGCCATGGCAACGGAAAAAGTGAAAATCACATAATTGGCTATAACTCCGGTTCTACTTGATTTTATTCTTTCCAACTATTTTTTGTATTTTTCTTTGGCCAATTCCCGATCGTATGGTGTACGACCAGTGGTTGTACGACGAAAACTCTCCATTATCGCCCGATGTCGAATAATTGGAGGTCAGGATTTCGGTTATTTTTTTGCCGGCGACGTTTCAATGCAAATGTCTGCGCTCATAACTCGAAGGCAAACGGTCCGATCGATCTGAGATTTATAGGGCTTGAGTGCTATGTTAGTGGCTCGGTCCCTTGCGAATTTTGTCAATATCGGATAAAAAGGGTTGCCATGGCAACGGATAAAAACTCATATAATTGGCTATAACTTCGGTTCTAATCAATATTAAATTTCAAAACATTTTTTCTTGGTATTTTTCTTTGGCGAATTCCCGATCGTATGGCGTACAACTGATGGTCTCAAGGCCAAAACTTTCAATTATCGCCCAAGGTCGAAAATTTGAGGGTCACGATTCTATTACTTGTGAGTGTTCTGAGATTCGATACCATATTGTGAATCAATCATCAATCTGTTCAAACCGTTTTCGTTCATGAGATGTGCCCTGATAATAGAAACATTACGGTGAAATTTTACAGCTCAATATTGAACGACAAGGTCAAGGTCACAGAATTGAGCCAAAATCGAAAAGTTGCAATAACTCCGTTTATGTTCATGATTAATTTTCCCCAATAATGGTCGTATTATCAAAATTCCTCATTATCGCCCAAGGTCAAGAAAGGGTCATCAGCTGAAATTACCGATTCGTAATATTCCAAGTAGTAATGATTCAGAAACCACTGAAGATATTCAATAGAATATTTTACGCAGTATAAACCTGGGTGAGCCTGCAAATTTTGAAAGTCAGTGTCAAGAATTCAGGCCGTGGTCGAGAATATGGTCAAAATGGAGAAATCGCAGGAAGTCTACTTTCATTAACGATTAATCCTCCCATGATTTTTGCACCAATTCCTGACCATTTGATATATGACCAATTGTCGTATGACCAAGATCCCCGATTATCGCCCACGTTGAGAATGCAAAGGTTATCAGCTTTATTTTTAGTGACTAATTCTGAAGGGCGAGGGTCTGCAATCAATGATTGTCTCGTTTAAGAATGTGTTCGAATCTCGTGAAACGTAAAAAGTCAAAAATTCTATTAGAATTGGTCGAAAGACATAACTTATCGATCGAAAAAAGAGTTTAAGGTGGGTCGCTATTCATCGGATGTGTGTGTACAGTTACATTGGTGGGAAACAAAAGCCGAAAACGAGACAATCAGATTGCAGACCCTCGTCCCTTCAGATTCAGTTAGTAAAATTTGATGACCGGGCGAAAATATCGGGATTTTGGTCGTCCGACCATTGGTCATATATCAAATGGTCGGAAATTGACAATAGAAAATATAAAAATCATGCGAGAAATAATCATTAATAAGAGTTGAGTTCTTGCGACTTTTCTCTTCCGACCATATTCTCGACCACGACCTAAATACTGAATATGACCTTTGTATAGAGTGTAAAAATGTTACATTACCTTGACTTTGAAATGTGCACTATCTATCGACCCATTACCGATACTACAACTAGATTTTAAGATATTGGTGACCACAAATATCATCAAACAATTGCAAAACAGAAATGATTTGCCTTCCTCACCTTGGAGTATTCGTCTTAGAAATAATTTAAATATTGAACAATTACAATTGCTTTATTGAACAATCGCTTTGATACAAAATATTGAACAATTGCTTTGATACAAACTGGAGAGAATGTGTACTTCAGTGCCTGACTTCCGTGGATGGGTGGTTTGTTCATTATTGTAATACTTAAGGAACTGTTCAAGTGATTTTGTTGCTAATCAGATTGGTATGTGCTACCCCGAATGGCCGACATTCGGTATGGTAATAGTACATATGAATGTGAATTCAAGTTGAGCAGTTGGTCTGAAACAGGTTTGTGAATGTGGCACAAAATGAAAGCGTGTAGATTTTTAAATATCTATCAAACCTTTTAGGCATTTTAAAAATATTTTACCAAACTGCATGCAGATACTTACCGTGTCCAGTTCCTAAAAAATCCAGTTTACAACACTCCAATGGCAATGACTGTGTTCCTTTTGACGTATCTTGTGAGAGCTTTAGTCTGACATCACCGTGTAAGGTCGGTTGCCGCTGTAGGAATCACAAGTGAACCAGTCTTTTCACAGTCCAGACAAAGCTCTGTTCTGACGAGCTGCAGGTGTTTCATTTGTTATGCTAATAATCTATGCATTTGAGATTTCCTTTCCCTGTGTAGGAAATATGTCAGCAGGTAGTCTTTTGTAAATGTGAAAGCCACATATATTATTGGTAGACTCTGGTTCAAAGAAGTTTGAGATGCTCGGTCAGTTTTGCTTATGGTATTGAAGAAAGAACACGCAAACATGATTATTATATAATATTTTCAGAAAATCGAGATGAGTCTGATCTCAATTTCAGTTTTCTTGTTTTGCAGCTAAAAATATCGACGATAGTGCATGCTCAAAAGAAATTATTACCCACTAAGTATTACATTGATTTATTATCCGTGTGCGTTGTACCTGTATGCCTTATTGATTGCTACATCAAATTGAACCAGTGTACCCAATAATCATGATAATAGATGAATTAACAGGTGTTCTGGTATATTCAGATCAACACATGTTATAACTTTACGTGTTATTTCATTTTGTACGAATGCATTTTCAATGGGTCCTGAATGGAGTGGTATATGTACCGCTTTGTCTGAAAATTTACAGCAGTCTCAAGCGGATGAGGATACATCTTCTAATTTCCTCGTCTACACTTATGAAAAATTCCAGTGGCGTAATCTTCATCACGCACATGTCCTCCAAGTGCCGAAGGACATTGCCATATATATTACGCATTTGTCACTGTACAAAAAAACCCAATATACAGTGATGCAGTCCAAAAGTACATCATACAAAAGCTGTAACGTAAAAGTAGGCGATATTATTGACCTCGGATCTGCCATGTAGACATTGTTGCACTTTGCATGCGATAGCTCCTTTTAGTGACCTCCGCGTTTTTAAAAGAAATCAAATGCATGAAGGTATGGAATACATGAATCTCGTCACAAACCTACCCTCGAAATAGTGGAAAATGCACAAATTGTGAAGATAAACCTGACTATGAAAAATGAACAAAAATGAAAATTGTGCAGGATAATGTTAATGATCATGTTAATGCTGCAGTTATTCCTCGATGTTGATGAGAATTGTGGTGTGCAAATCTACGCTCAAATATATATACCTATATACATAGAACAAATTTGAAATTGGTGGAATATAAATGGCACAATTGAACAATTTTACGATGTAAATGATTGTGAGTTTTACCATACATGTATATCACGCCCATGGATCGTGGGGAGGGCTGAATGCTTGCTAGTCACGATACACTTTTACCTGGCTCCTTTACCAGGAGCTTTGCCTGGCGTTTGCTTTACTGCAATATTAGAATTTGAATAATACGAACTTTTGTTGAGACCAATTCCATATTCAGTGGTAAATGGTCTCTTGTCATACATCATCACAGCGTGGTTCACCGAACAAATGTCATACGCCAGTAATGATAAGTGAGGGGATCTAAGTGTGTTGATAAGTTAGATTATTTCCTTAAATATTTCCTCACCATTTCCTTTCTGCAAGTCGTCTCCTGTAATAGGATCTGGTTCGAAAGATGGAATCGTGTGACTTGAGGTAAGACTGTGAAAACGGAGATGGATACTTACGGTGGCTGAATCATGTCATAATGCGTTTTTCCTGAACAGTTTTCGTCGCGAATTTAAATGTCACGACTAAAATCATTTGAATATCGACCGAAATAATTAAATCCGCGACCAAAACGTTGCGGCGATAATATTCTCGCTGCGAATTAAATACTTTTAGCTGCGACCAAAACATTATCGTCGCGACCAAATTCATTTTCGCTGCAGCGAAATTGTTTTCGTCGCGATTTAAACATTTATAACCGCGACCAAAATATTCTCGCTGCAGCGGATCGCCGCGGCGAGATTGGCCATACTGCAGCAGAAATGCATTGGTCGCGGCAACAACGATTTTCGCTGCGGCGGGAATGTTTTGGTGGCGGCGAGAATATTTCCGCTGCAGCGAAAACGTTTTGGTTGCGATTTTAATCATTTCCGTCGTCAGAATTAAAGTCGCGACCAAAACTCTTCAGGACAAACACATACTCTTCAGGACAAACACATTTTGGTCGCAACGAAAACCATTGTTGCCGCGACCAAAACATTCTCGCCGCAGCGAAAACTATTGTTGCCGCGACCAATACATTTCTGCTGCAGCGAGAATAATTACCACCGCGGCGATAATTGCATTCAACTTTGAATATTCGCCGCGGCGATAATTGCAATAATAAATCAGTTGTTCTCTTTGAGGTGATGAAAGAAAAACGTACTAACAAGTATGGCCATTCTCGCCGCGGCGATGATCATTTTCGCTGCAGCGAGAATGTTTTGGTCGCGGCTATAAGTATTTAAATGGCGGCGAGAACAATTTCGCTGCAGCGAAAATGATTTTGGTCGCGACGATAGTGTTTTTGCCGCAGCTAAAAGTATTTAATTCGCGGCGAGAATGTTTTCGCCGCAGCGAAAACGTTTTAGTCGCGGATTTAATGATTTTGGTCGCGATTCAAACACTTTCAGTCGTCACAATTAAATTCGCGACCAAAACTATTCGGGAGAAACGCATTATTGCATGAATCAGCCACCGTACAAACCGTATCGTATAGTATTATCAAAAATGGTTTGAACGGACTCGAGCCTGCTTAGAATGGCACATTTCACGATGACACCAGAAAGCGCAAGAACATTTTTTCTAACAGTAAGTGGCATCTAAGATGAATATAGTTGTCAATAGACGTACGATTGTAAAAAAAAACTCTGGTGTTAATATTGAAATATAAATTACATTAGATTTTCCTCAAAAAGTGGAATGTCAAGAACAAAACACCACAGGTACATATAACATCAACTGTAAGATCGAAATGCATGACTAACTGATTAGTCATGATCAGTTGTAATTATGCAACACACAGAATGGTTATCTGCATATTGATATGTTGTTACTTCCTTGTTTCAACTTTTCCTTATATCAAAATGATTCAGAATATTTAAAAAAGAAACTTTTTGTGATAAATTGGATGACTACGGAAGCGTACTAAAGCCATAGAGTTTTTTTAAAATTCAAATTGTCGACCTAATTAGTCGATAAGTCTCGATGAATCGATTTATTATCACGATGAATCAAGATATTTTCTCGACAAATTGACTTTATCTCGAAAATCCAGTTAGTTATATCGATAAATTGAGTTAGCTTTCTCGATAAATCGACTTAAACTATACCTGTGACGTCACTCCTTTGTTTCAACTGTAGATTCTTATCTACGAATCTATACTTTCTGAGATATCTGTCAAATGTAGATTATACATCTAGACACAAACTGTAGATTTAACTGTAGATTCTGATCCACGAATCTACACTTGTTTGAGATACCAACCAAAAGTAGGGTATACATCAATACACAAACTGTAAATTTAACTATATATTCTGATCTACGAATCTACACTTTCCGAGAGACCTACCAAATGTGGATTATACAAGTACAGACACAAACACAGCAGAAAGTTATACAAAAGAATATACTTATTTTCGGGCATATTAATATTCACAGTCACAGGCACTCTTGTCGATCACGTTACTGTCGGACATTACAGTCACCGTGGGTACTTTTGAGTGGAGAACAGTGTCTTGACGTAGATTTTTCGTGCCGCCAGTCGTAGGCTCACACTGACCGGCTTGCGTTGTGCACCGGTCGTCCTCTTGTGAGTTTTTGAGCCCAGGGGCCCGTTTCTCGAAGTACACGCAACCCTTGCGAGCGGTCGCAGATCATTGCGAGCGGTCGCTGACCCGACGCAGAGGGAAAAATCCGTTTCTCGACACGCACGCTGAATAAGCGAGGCCTCGCAGGCGCAGAATTTCTTGCGTGTGGAAAGGACTCCACGCAGAGCTATCGAACCCAGCGCAGATGTGAATCGTACTGGCATTTTTGTTATTTCGGCTGCTACTAGCTTGCTGCTAGTACTGTCATATGCTCGATTTATCCATCTGATCAATCATAGTTTGTCTTTTAACCTATTTTTATGAGACCACAGGCATATGTGTAATTGACTTAGAAAAAGAAAAAAAATTTCTGCCAATATCACTTTTTATATCAAATGATGACATTAGAATGTATGTGAGAAATGAACAACACCAAACCGCTCACCATCATCGTATACATATTTGAATGTAATGTCACCAGGCTCGGCATGTACACGTGTTCGTAACAAAGATCGAATATCACAGATTTTATCATCAATAAGGAATAAGCATGTACACTAGGGTGCTTTATTCCCACCCTTTTTATCATTCTGTCCACTCGTTTGCAGCAGTTTAAATTTGTAATTGTGAATCAATTATATATGTCGTGAAAAAATATTGCGTTCAGAAATTCCGCGTTTCTAATAAAAATGCGAAAATCGCGAATGTTGATGGAGGCGAAAAATAAAGAGGTTCACTACGGTGGCTGATATATGTCATAGTTCTATTCTTTTTTTCTTCATTCATTTACGATACTTTCCAGAAGGATGTAATACACAATACTTGATAATAAATACGCGTACCTAATGTTTAAATACGCTTACTTAATAATAAATATGCGTACTCAATATTAAAAACACCTACTTAATATTAAATAAGCGTAGTTAGTATCATATATCATAATTAAAGCTGCTGCCTTTGAATGTATGCAATATTTTTTTCAAAACTAATTTTTCGTTAGACACATCTAATGCAATATAACAAAAAGTGTGCTCAATGATTTTGACGATTACAGTCTGTCCGATTTGTCGTTTCATCCATTTTAGTGCCCAATTTGTACCGGTTTTGTAAATAAACAAACGAAGTGTATCCATCAAACCCGAATGTAAACAAAGGCCTAAATCGTGCTTAAAAGTCCACATCGAGTACATTTTCCAGTTCGTATGTGCAAATATAGTGTAGTTGTGAGAAAATAATCAGTGATATACCATGATGCGCTTGGAATTGTCAGTCTATCTCGCACTTCTATGCTTTGTTTACATCTGCGTGTGATGGATACATTTCCTGTATGTACGCTAGAACCGCCTGTTTGAATGAGCAAAATTTCGCTGAGGACTGGTTATTTTCATTACATTTGATGTGAGTATGTTTCATTCAGTTAGTTTAGCATGTTTAACATGAAATATAGCTTTCAAAATATACTGACTGGTTTCGAAGGCAGCTGCTTTAATATTAAATACGAATATATAATATTAAACACGTGTATTCAATAATGAATACGTGTACTCAATGCTAAATACACGTACTCAATATTAAATATGTGTACTCAAAGTTGAATACGTGTATTTAACATTAAATACCATACAGTCAGATATTCTTTTTTTTTTGCAGCACCATGCTGCCTAACATATACCTCGTTTCAAGATACATTTTGAAAGGCTTACAGCTGAAAATCTATCTCTGAACAGTGATCTGAACCACACTAAATAGTTTTGACGTCTGCCACGGAGTTTTAAGCGTTTGTGGGTATATGTAGGGGAGTATGGGGCACAACACTCCCTCAAGCAAGAATTAATAGACCTGGGGTCATGTTAGGCATGTTAGGCATATATGGTATTTCTTACTGTTAGCCTATTCAGTTTTAAATACATAGCTTAGTAAAGCTGTACACATATAATAACAATCGGGAATAAGTTCAGGCGCGCCTTCAGATAGAAGCACTGGAAGCACGTGCTTCCAGTAAATTTCTTAGGAAAAAATTATCTTAAATATATTTATTATAGAAGGCTCTTCTGATTGGATTAATGAAACGGTGAAAACTGCTAAGCTTTTTAGTAAGTACTGTGGCGCTAATATAAAATGATGGAATAAGTGGAAAATAACTCGCGAGATTGTTTAGTGTAACGGCACACCGTTAAAGCCCTTGTTTATGAACCCTGAAGACGAGAACTCAATAGTCACTTTTATCAAATCATTTAAAATTAGTTGAATTGATCAGTGAACCGATAAAATAAAGGGTCTGACATATCCCTGCCCCTATCTCCAGGCAGAGCCCTGTGAAGTTGCACTCCAGTAATTCAGTAATATTGACAAATAAACACATACAAACCAATCAATATACAAATGGATATTGATGAAGCATTTCTTGTGTGACTTATGCCTTTTTGTAGCATTTATGCGCCCTGTCCCTGATTGGCTAATCCGCTCGCGTGGTCGGACAAATACTTCTAAACAGTCAACAGACACAGCGGTCGCCGCTGAGATATCACACTTCCCACGGTTAATCCCCAGTATTTGAGTACTTTTGTTTGATTTCTAAGTCTGTAAATGACACATACTGGAAGAAATAAGGCGACAGAGTGAAGATATGAACATAATTAAAACTGTGTCGATCGTTTAGAGGATCCTTTTGGGAAATAATGTGGCAGCGAAAATATCGCTGCCATCCGTCGTGAAAAAACGTATGGCGATTTCCCTTAGCTGTGCTCAGGGAATCAGTTAATATTTCCGGTTTAGGTTTTCCTTAAGTATTGATAACATTGGCTAAATTATGGTGTGTGTTATCAAAGCTAAATTATTTTATTATGGTAAAAACTGTGGTAACCAGGGATTTACAACAGTCTATCTGTAATGATAATCTACAATGGTTATATCTATACAAACAACTTAACACTGTCGAGCCGTATACTATGAAATATTTTGCTTGACCGACTTCATGTTTATATTGTGGACAAAACCTATGGTTCAGATGATATAATCAGGGTTCCAGTATATGAAGAGAACCCATCACAGAGTACCTAGTAACCGCTAGCTTCTGGGGCCCTGGGCGAATATGTCCTGTCTCGATCGTATCGGTCCTTTGTGCTTTCAGTTTTTCAAGTCCCGGGGGCGCGCCTGAATAAGTTACAGTATAAACCGGGGAAACATTATTCAAACCTGAAATATTTTTTAAACCGCTAATAAGTAAGACTGAGAAAAATATTCAAATAAGAAATAAATTATTGTCTATCCTTCCGTTATGGTGTTAATGTTTTACCCCGTTTCAAAAAGTCTGAAGTATTTATTTATTTTGAAATGAATTGGAATTCCCAAGAATGAATTAGTTAAATAAAAATATTCATTACTGATTCATATAATTTTATACTTTCTATACTGATTGTAATAATTTCTTCCCAGTTGAAATAATATATACATAGATTCAATATTCCAAGTTTGAATAATGTTTATTCGGTTTCAATAATCGGTTCCAAGTTTGTAATGAATATCATTTTCCCGAGTCTCAAAATTTTATCCCGCTGAAACACGTGATGCAAGAATGACTGCCCTGGTACACCATATGGTCGGCCAATAGGG
The DNA here is from genome assembly GCA_949152475.1 of Terebella lapidaria. NCBI lineage: Eukaryota > Metazoa > Annelida > Polychaeta > Terebellida > Terebellidae > Terebella > Terebella lapidaria. Next base: position 10,024,628 of record OX424562.1, read on the forward strand.
CAGATCCATCAAACGCATTTGACGTGTAAGGGACTATAGCTTAGATACATCCATTTGTTCAAAATAAACTAGGACACAAAGGTATTATTGGCTATTTTATATATATATATTCATATATTACATATATATATTAGATCTATATTGACCTGGTTTATTTCCACAAAGTCAAACGATATAACTAAGATTGTAGGGGCCTAGTTACTGTGTCATTATATCTATAGGCGCGTTTGTTGGATCTGCACAATTGGGCAATCGTATGGTGTACAAGGGCTGTTTGCATGAAATAGGAAATTGTCAAGGGTGATTGACTGACCAGTAGGCCTAATGATAATGATTAGTCATAACATTTTCACTTTCATAAATATATGTGATATCACTTTCTGCCACAGGAGTCGAAAAATGTACTGATTAGGCCTATATCTACCCTGTGTTCATGGTGTTTGTTTCAGAAGACTGGTAGGCCTACACATATAGAATGCCCAAACAATAGGTCTGTATAGCCCTCCCCTACCATATTTTACGTTTCTATGGTAAACATGTTCCTTTGCAAGTGAGGAATGACCTGCGACCCCTTGCAGATTTTGCCAGGACGCGCTGGCTCAGCGTGGGGTTTGCGTGGCCGTCGGGAAACGCACGCAGATTCTATCTGCGACCGGTCGCAGAACCCAGCGCAGATTCAAAATTTGCGTCAGCTTCGAGAAACGGTCCCCAGAAATATCCTTTTCAGTAGGGAGCATATTTCCCGTGTAACTGAATGGTGATCACAAACTCATTTTGTGTTGCGGCCGGATAGGGGTCGGCATTCCTTTCCTGGCTTCCAGGACAAAACGTCTCAAAGAGAAGCAAAATTCATTTTCTGCCATTTCAAGTCGTATTGGAGGGGTGTCCACGTCATGCTGTGCGATTGCGTTCGAAATTCACCCAGCTTTCCATTCGTTGAAGAGACCGACTGCCGCGTACACTTCTTCGTCGAAGCACACAAACTGCAAAACATATAACAAATCCAATATTTACGAATGTATCAAAAACCAGTCACTCTGTCAAAGCAGACAAACAAATTCAATAATCACGAATTATCAAAACACATTTAAATTAATTAGTGCACTGTAAATGAAACATAATTTTACCTTTTGCGGCTTCCCCTTTTTAACTTCCGACCGTCTAGTGGTTCCTCTCCGAAATTTATTTTGTTGATCAGAAACTTGTTACTCAAGTAGCGAGTACATCGGAAAACACAGGCTTGTGATACCGGACTGGGGTTGCCAGACTGCTCGGCATTTTCACCTGTCCACGAGTCTCTACTATCTCGTTGTCCGACGCAGTCGCGATAAAACAATTTTGAGTATTTATGTGCAATGAATTCAGCGCACAATGTTGGACAATCATTGTATCAACAGTGTCATGACCAAGCTAGTTATCGAGACAGTATTTATAGAGCAGCCCGTCACGGGAAGTGATTTGAACACACTAAGTAAAAACTCAGAATTGGAACTCAGAATGAGGTATTGGAGAGCAGTAGATTCGTAGTTACGAATCTACCTCGATGTATATATGTGGGGAATAGTTTAAGTCAGAGAATGTACCTCGTAACAATAGATTCGTAGATACGAATGGACTCGGGCCTTCACCCCTCGTCCATTCGTTTCTACGAATCTATTGTTACTCGTACATTCTCCCTGACTTAATAACTCGATAAATCGTCTCAATATGTCGATAAATCAACTTATTATCTCGATAAATCAAAACTTTCTCTCGATAAATCGACTTATTATCTCGAAGAATTGAGTTAGTTATTTCAATAAATGGAATTAGTTTTCTCGATAAATCGACTTCAAATCTCTATATATCGACTTAATATTACTATCTCGATTTATCGAGTTGGTTATGTCTTAGGCATTTAAAGTACAAGTAAGATGGAAATACGTCTAGAGCCACTTTATTCGTATGGAAAACTATTTTGGGTATGTTTATGAATGAAATTGGTATAATCGTTTTTTTTTTCAGAATTATTTAGCTATTAAGCATGGAATGAGGTATATTAGTGACGTCATTCGGAACGGCTTCTTGAATTTGATAGTTTGGTCTGTATTATTTCAGTGAATAATGTAATGACTGGTAATTATATACATTATCGTATAGACTAATCAGTATATTTCCTTTGTTATATTGTTGCCAAGGTAACCAATAAAATAGTATGACTCGCCTATATATTGTGGTCGAAGCATATTCATTTTACTTGTACGTCTGAACCAAAAGTCGATTTATCGAGATACTATCTCGATTTATCGAGATTATAAGTCGACAAATTAAGTTTAAAAAAACTCACGAGGCCCTAAAATGATACTGAAACTTCTTGAAATACCATTCAAAATATTGGAAACTATAAGGAATATCTGCATCTGATATCATCATGTAGCCTAACATATGCCTACTGGACGAATTGACAGAGCGTCGGTTTGACAAAAATGGCCCATCTTGCTGGTATCTTTGGGGTATAATCACTGATAATTCCACACCATATATTTTATCCCAATTTTCTGTTTCCGAATGCACAATTTCATATTCATGATTGAAGTCTGGAAATCGTCAAACGCATTACAAATTTTAGCCCCTCTGCTTGGGTCCAAAGAGAGTGAACATCCTTAAATACGCTTTTCTAAATTCACATTTCTTTTTTAAACAATTGTGACTGTTGTCACAAATTTATGAAACTATAAGGTCAGTGGATATTATGAATTTGTGGTCTTTGTATATCCACCATTTCCATTGTTTCAAGTGTGAAGGCCACCACAACTGATTCCAAATATTATTTTCGGGAATATCATATGAATACGGTCATGACACACCTTAATTTTGATTGGATGTTGAGGGCAAGAAGCAGAACACCCCCAAGACATCTATATCCAGGATCATATTCCTCATAATACTGGCATTTTCTTTTTCACTTCAAAGCCTACATTTTGAGCCCCTTTGAAACGATCGAGACCAATGGGACAAAGGTCATTCACTTCATTCATTGATCTCGAAGTTGTTGGTGGAATGAAAAAAAATCTTTGGAAACCATTACAAGCATTACTCAAATACCATCATCGAGAAACATTATTATAATACCGAAGTAAAAGCTGATTTCTTCCTCATGAATTAACCGGACCCCAGAGTAACTCGGATAGAAATAGGACTCCACATATATCATCGGTGAGAAGTGATTGATTGGTGAACATGCCATCCTGAACTGGGCTTGAGTCAGACCTGTATTGGCTCCACGATGGGTTCATAATATACCATGATTATCCGCGATTATTATAATACCGAAGGGTAGAAATTTCATGTTTTGTTTATGGCGGTCCCAGATAGTCCTGTATTATTTTAAACAACATTTCCAGTCCACATTGTCCTTGTAGTTATCATGTTTGTCATATTGTCTAGTCACAAAGTATCATGTATTATCTAGTCATCATAGTCAGTCATCTATTATCTAGTCATCATAGTCAGTATAACTTTGTATGATAATAATAATAATAATAATAATAATAATAATTTCCACCCCGTTCATAATTATCACCTCAGAATTATTACCGCGTTTATAATTTCCACCCCGTTTATAATTATCCCCTCACAATTTTCACCCCGTTTATAATTTCCAGAATTATCACGGCGTTTATAATCTCCACCCCGTTTATAATTATCACCTCACAATTTTCACCCCCGTTTATAATTTCCACCCCGTTCATAATTATCACCTCAGAATTATCACCGCGTTTTTGCTGATGTTGAAACGCTGGTTGCTTAAATCGACATTGCCGTATTCCACACAATGCCAAACAGCTAGAAGCCTAAATATTGAATCGGGAGACTCGTGATGCAATTTCCACACGCGGTTTCTGTAGATTGTAGAATACACTTGCTTGTTCCAGTGAACTAGGGCTCTTCCAACAATATGTGTATTCGGCGGAGTGGCGGAGTCCCGTGGTCATGGTGATACGAATACGAGTCAGTCACTGGTACGGGGTCGTGCCAAAATCAAGTTGGGATGAAATTCGTATTCCCGCGATGTGAAAAATCACTCGCAATTCACGATTACCAGTTTGATTAGAAAACAAATATAAACAGATCTGTATTCGTTGTTTGATTATATAAAAGCACATTCGCTGTGCTCTATGAGATATAAATAATTTATTGAAATATCATAATTCGTACAAATTTCGATGACATCATTTCCATTGACTGAGCTTCAAGTTCGAGCAATTATAGTAGTCAAAGTGGTGACTTAAAATTGACATTTTAATATCATCGCACAGTAGCTCAAGGAATTTGTGTGTGTGTGTGTGTGGGTGTGTGTGTGTGTGTGTGTGTGTGTGTGTAGGTGTGTGTGTGTGGTGGGGGGGGGGGGTAGGTGTTGGTATTTCGTTTTATTACTTATGATTTTCTCTTGTCATTATCATATTCAGGTATCACACAAGCCTAGTTTTTACTTCTGTCTTTTTTCACAAAAATAATAATAATTCGGCCACAACTAGGTTTACAACTTCTGGTTATTGTGTGATACCAGTCCAAACAGCATGTTGTTGAGTATTGTATTAAGTTTCTTTCTAAACATTTTCCCCCGTACATGTAAGCATGGTCTTGAATCGTTGTGTGTTGTTTTATATAATTTTGTCATATCTCTGGTTTGTGTTATTTTCTGTTGTATTGCTTTTGGACGAATAAATTACTTACTTTACTATTATGTATGCACAATATTGTACTGTTTGTGTGATTTGATTTTATGCGATGGTCAATAAATGATATTCATTCCTTCATTCATTCATTAAAAAGGTCTATTTACAATTGTTCATTGGGATATTGCCGTTCTTGACTCAAATTGAATATAAAGAAAACCAGACAGCCCAAGACGAATATTTGTTCCGTCATAATACATGTAAGTAGAACAACATAGGTACCAGTGTGGCATTGGCTGTAAATATTTGTCGGCCTTTGCTTTTATTTCAATCCGATCTTTTGAGTTGAAACCTGTACCTGGGGATACCATAAACTCAGCAGCCTTTTGGTTTTTGTTTGCATTCTTATGTACTTGTTATACACCTTGTTATACACCTTGTTATACACCTTGTTTTATTAGGTTGTTGGGCACAAGGTTGTTAATTCCATATACGTAAAAGTGTAAACAACACACACTTTTTGCTTTTTCCAACAAATGGTGTATTCTAGGATTGCATCACACTATTAAGATTGCTGTCAACATCAAAGTCTGCTTGTATCTGGCTTTTTTATTATTGAACTGTAAGCAATTTCAGTCATATTTTACACTGGCAGATACATGGGAACATCCATAACGACGGATCTAAAAATCGTTCAAATAACGGACTTGAATCTAAACCAACGATATATAGATCTCAACTACAAGTACATTCATATAAACAACTACATAGAAACAACTACATTCCACACATATATTTTCTATTCCAAAATGTTGTATGCTACTTTTGCTATTGGTGCCATCAAAATCTAGTTTCATTGATGATAATTCGTTTTGGAGACGGCCCCTAAACCTGTAAACAATGGGACGCACCTGCCCCTGCATAAATAGGTTTTTTACGACTTTTTGCCCATGGTTTTCTACTACTGTCCATGGTTTTCGACGACGTCCATGGTTCTCTACAAGCGGTACACAGACATGGTAAGCAATTGGTGTCATTCTAAAGCAATATCAGTGAAATCGAAAGTCAGCCTGCTGAAAATTCGTGTTATGTTTCAGTTAAAGTGGATAACAAATGGTTGTTGTCAGTTTAGAAGTAACTGTGCTGAGATAAGAACTAAAAACGAAGGGAAACTCTAGTGACAACCTCACCAGCTTTGTTAGGCCATAGTTCGATCTTTTAAGTTCGTATAGCTGACAGGTTATGTAGATAACTATGTGATGTCACTTGTTGAACATAAATTGTGTAGTAGTTTCTTTGAAATAACCAGCTAGAGTGCAAATTAAAATCGAGAAAGCCCATGGTTGTTGACGGCGGCAAAGCATGGGTCCATGGTTAGTGTATGACCAATCCATGGTTTTTTACGACTCGAAAAAAGTATAAACCCATAAATTAAGAGCATTAGCTGGTTTTGAGTGATCCTTGGGCATGAAAAAAATATATAACTGCTTATATAGCGTTACCACTTATTACAGGACTTATTGGATAAAGTTATTTGTCATAATAATATTATTTGCAATGAATATTGTACACAAACTCTAACTCTAAGGCTGAAAGTCTAAGGCAGTTACCCAAAATGAGTGTGATAACTGTATCAAAATGTTGTCATCAAAATTACACTGATTTAACACTTACTTACTAATTCATTTTTAAAACTTCCTGATTGAATGTTGGTATATACCTATGTTGCCATTAGGGGCCCGTGTAATTTCAAGCAGTCCCTATAAGGAGTGTTATAACCCTAATGGCGGCAGGGGTAAGCAGCAAGTTTTGAAAATCTTAGTGGTAAAGATTGGTTATATGTTTCTGCCAGACACCATAGTTGGCCGCAGCAGCTTGTGTTCCTCCATACAGTGCCTTGCTGTCGTGGTCATGTCCCCGATCTTTTGATCAAATCAATCAATCATTTCAGAACTATGATACATTATGCGTTATACATATAGCGTTAGGCATAGATACATTATGTACATAGTCTAAAGTCATGAGTGAAGAGTCCGAATGACTGTAGGCTCAAAACGTAATTACGGGGAAAACAATATTTTTTTATATAAATTAAATTGGGTTGAGCAACTAATAACGTGTATAATAGGATATATCAGAAAATAAGAAATAACGACAATACACACAAGGAACATAGAACGGTATGTCCATATTCATGAGTTTGTTTGTTAACTTTATTCTTGCTTCAGAGTATATACAAGGGTATGGTACAAATTATTGAATTCAGACGTAGGAAACTAGGTGCATTGTGCCAATAGAACCAAATGACCCCAGGGTATTGGAATAACGTTTGATGGCAGTAATAGCACCGGAACTGGTCCTGAAAAGCAATCATAATTTATTTACATTTTATTTCAAGTTGAAGAAAACCATGGGCACTTTGTATCAAATCATAAAAAACCATGGGCTTGTCGTAAAAAGCCATTGTTTTTAGATTTATTTTCCCTGGGTTTTGTGACACAAATACACTAATGAAACAACAATCTGTTGTCTGCTTTATGTAGATATATTCATGATAACAACACAGCAATAACCCCAGGGCATTGAAACAACGTTCATGTTATTATTTAGCATATTATAACCCCACCATGTATAACTGCCCTATTATCTGGTCATATAATTATTTCTAGTCAACTACAGTCGCCCACAATACATTATTTACCAAAATATATCACTTAGTTTTCAATTAATGTTGTTTAAATAGCTTGAAACAGTCAAAAACCATGATTAATCTGGGCTTCCACATGTTTCCCATGTAGAGAACCATGGGCGTCGTCGAAAACCATGGACAGTAGTAGAAAACCATGGGCGAAAAGTCGTAAAAAACCGATTTTTGCAGGGGCAGGTGCGTCCCAGTGGTAAACGTGATCATAAATACACGGATTCGTAACACGTTACACGTAGTGGTGAAACAACCCCTACTGAGTCAGGACCTGGCGAACATCGGGAGTAGGGCCTAGCAGCAGTCTTGAGATTGTATCGTGAGGTGATCTTGGACTAGTACGGTCGTATTCTTCTGGTAAGTGATTTGCAATTCCGTGTCATTTGCTGGAATAAGATAAACTTTAACATTCGGATAAGACACATAACGTGAACATTAGCTGAATTCAGCTATTAACCGACATGACAAGATATTTACATTGAGAAATGAGATATATACAGTGGAGATGATACATTTACACTTGCTTTAGATGACATAGAACACAACATGAACAATTACATTCTGGTGGCTGCCACATATTAATTCTCCTTTTAAAGGCCGTGAGAGATTCCACATCTTTGATATCATTCTCAAGCGAATTCCAAAGTTTACTGCCCTGATACATAATCGTATTTAATCCATTTTTGACTATTCTAAATTCATGTTGTTGCACCTGTAATATAGTACGCCTATTGTACTGTACATTTTTCAATACGAACATATCATGTAAATAGCTGGGTCCTAACTTATTGACACATTTGTATACTTCTAATAAAATAAACCTCAATCTTCTAACATACATGAGTGGGATACCTGCTTTACGTCTTAGGGTACTATAGTTAGAATCATGATCATTGTACACATATATTAAAGCCTGCTTTTGCAGTTTTTCAATTTTTGCCATGTTACCCCTACTACAGAAATGACTGGTACGGTTGAGCAACTCATAACTTGTATAATAAGATATATCAGAAAATAATAAATAACGAAAATACACACAAGGAACATAGAACGGTATGTCCAGTTAACTTTAATCTGCTGCACAGTAGATACAAGGGTGTGGTACAAATTATTGAATTCAGACGTAGGAAACTAGGTGCATTGTGCCAATAGAACCAAATAACCCCAGGGCATTGGAACAACGTTTGATGGCAGTAATAGTACCGGAACTGGTCCTGAAAGCAATCATAATTTATTTACATTTTATTTTAAGTTGAAGAAAACCATGGGCACTTTGTATCAAATCATAAAAAAAACATGGGCTTGTCGTAAAAAGCCATGGGCTTTAGATTTATTTTCCCTGGGCTTTGTCACACAAATACACTAAAAAAACAACAATTTGTTGTCTGCTTTATGTAGATATATTCATGATAACAACACAGCAATAACCCCAGGGCATTGAAACAACGTTCATGTTATTATATTATAACACCACCATGTATAACTGCCCTATTATCTGGTCATATCATTATTTCTAGACGACTACTACAATACATTATTTACCAAAATATATCACTTAGTTTTCAATTAATGTTGTTTAAATAGCTTGAAACAGTCAAAAACCATGATTAATCTGGGCTTCCATATGTTTCTCATGTAGAAAACCATGGGCGTCGTCGAAAACCATGGACAGTAGTAGAAAACCATGGGCGAAAAGTCGTGAAAAACCGATTTTTTGCAGGGGAAGATGCGCCCCAGTTGTAAACGTGATCATAAATACACGGATTCGTAACACATTACACGTAGTGGTGAAACAACCCCTACTGAGTCAGGACCTGGCGAACATCGGGAGTAGGGCCTAGCAGCAGTCTTGAGATTGTATCGTGAGGTGATCTTGGACTGGTACGGTCATATTCTTCTGGTAAGTGATTTGCAATTCCGTGTCATTTGCTGGAATAAGATAAACTTTATTTAACGTCGGATAAGACACATAACATGAACATTAGCTGAATTCAGCTATTAACCGACATGACAAGATATTTACATTGAGAAATGAGATATATACAGTGGAGATGATACATTTACACTTGCTTTAGATGACATAGAACACAACATGAACAATTACATTCTGGTGGCTGCCACATATTAATTCTCCTTTTAAAGGCCGTGAGAGATTCCACATCTTTGATATCATTCTCAAGCGAATTCCAAAGTTTACTGCCCTGATACATAATCGTATTTAATCCATTTTTGACTATTCTAAATTCATGTTGTTGCACCTGTAATATATTACGCCTATTGTACTGTACATTTTTCAATACGAACATATCATGTAAATAGCTGGGTCCTAACTTATTGACACATTTGTATACTTCTAATAAAATAAACCTCAATCTTCTAACATACATGAGTGGGATACCTGCTTTACGTCTTAGGGTACTATAGTTAGAATCATGATCATTGTACACATATATTAAAGCCTGCTTTTGCAGTTTTTCAATTTTTGCCATGTTACCCCTACTACAGAAATGCCACACAATAGAACAATATTCAAAGTTTAATAATATGAATGAGTGAAATAGAAGCATCTTATTTTGTTCATTTAGATTTCTTGACAGCCTACGTAAAACATTCAATTTCCTTCCTGCTTTCTTACATATTTCTTGCACATGGTATTCAAAATTCAAATTTACATCAAAATATACACCCAATAGCTTAACAGTTTTTGTGTGCATGAATAGTGTTGCCATCAATTACATCAAACCGTTGGGAATTTGTATCTGTTGACCGGAACAGATATTGATCCAACGACAGGTCCGAGGCTGATAATAATACTAAATCTCGTATCTCCATGGCGTGCAATGAGCAACCAAATGCAGGCATGGATATCGGTAAAGTGCCCGAGTTGCCTGTGCGCGGTGACGTATTGTGTGCGCATGTCCACAGGGGCTTTGATATCGGTAGCTGTACCATGAACCCAGTATATTACTGATAAAGGCCGCGTTAGATGGGAAAATGGGTTGTACGAGCGGGGAAGGTACTCATATCATGGAAACGACAGTTTTTATTGAATTTTTTTTAGCTTATCGGACCCTGCTGGACGTTATATATTTTACATCCGTGCAGTATGACCTTGATGACCTTGAGATGACATTGAGTGCTCTAACTCAATGTCATGTCAAATTTGTCTATACAGTATAGCTCATATTTTGGGAACTTTGACTTTTAATGTTCGAACGGAACGGAATATCATGTTTACATGAAGACGTGTAAATTGCTCATTGGCACACCAGCGAAACCGACTAGCGGAACGCGCGTTCCCTCGATCAAAGATGGCGAGCAGTAGGTTTTGCTTCGATTTGTTTTGCCGAAGAACATGGAATATTTCACGTTATGTGTATGGTTTGTGTTGTATGTAGATGAAGAACATATTACTCCGGACAGCAGACATTATAAACAAGTTGTATGCCACTTAAAACGCATAAACAATTAATATTTCTTATCGCTGAAAACCCGCACTGATTAACGGAACGCAATACAATGATTTACGGAAAGCGCCAGACAATTTATGTCCCGATGAACGGAACGCGCAAAACCATGTTGCATGAAATAAATGAATAAACCAACATGTGACTCAACAAATAGGTGAAAATAACTGTTATGCACACGTGTGTTTCTCTCATGAAGTCGAAGAGTATTCCTCACTATGAAATTAGGAACATTATGATGTTTTACTATCATTTCTCAATTTAGGAAATGTATCGTGTTCGAAGAACATTGCATCACGAATGCCAATTTTCTCCCTGAAATATAAATATTGCAGGCCTAAAATTCCCAATCAAATTGGCCAGATTATGTAATATACTAGTACATCTGCGTGTGGTGGATACAGTTCGTTTGTTTATATACAAAACTGGCATAAAATGTGTGTTAAATCTGATGAAAAGACAACTCGGACGGAGTGTAATCGTCAAAATCAATGTGCACACGTTTTATTATCTTGTATTAGGTGTGTTGCACTAAGATTTAGTTTTGAAGAAAATATTGCATACATTCGATGCAGCTGCTTTAACATTTCATGACATTGTGATAGTGATATGAAAATGTGTGTACTTGCAGAAAAACCAGCATGATATATTACTGTCCACCAAATACCGGTCGGTACGAATCAGTCAGAACCCTATTCCGCTACTATGTTGAAAAACATGAGAACAGTAGTTTTTCCATACGACGATACCATGGAAAACTTATGTACGTTCATGTAAAATGCATTGTAGTCAGTTATAATTGAAGGCCTATAGGCTATGCCTACTTAACATACCACACTCATCACAAAATCTTACTGATATTAGAATATAATAATATTTCGCGCGTGGTTGAAATCAAGCACTTCCATTTAATAGTAATTGTCTCATTCCATGATGTATAGCATGGATGAATTGCATACAGTGCGGCTCACCATCTGAATTCTCAAGCTATAAATGACAATAACTCATTCATGCTCATGTCAGTGATGTTTGCATAGGACTACATGGGCCTGCATTTCATAGTCACGAACGGAACACCTCATTATTATATTTTTTGTTAAATTTGACCTTCATCTAATATAGGCCTACCTGGTGCATAACACTGTCAACAGCTGCCATGTCTGAAATATATTAATATACCTTCAACACTACAGTGAACAAACATGGATACAGTTCGGAAAAATAAATTCTTAGCTGGAAATTTCATGTTCATGACTTCGCGTTCCGTAGGTCAATTCTTTGCGTTCCGTTAATCGTTTGCAAAGTTGATCTTCGCGTTCCGCTGATCTTCGTGTTTTCTTATCAGCTCATTTTCGACGCGATACACCCATATTACTATCTAATGCAGGTGCTTTACCTGACTAACCAATCCATAATTTTGTTTTATGTATAGATCACATGCACATATCGCCCTAATTCGCTGCATCGGCCGGAAAATTTCTCGAAGCAAAACCTACCGCTCGCCATCTTTGATCGAGGGAACGCGCGTTCCGTTAGTCGGTTTCGCTGGTGTGATTGGAGACCCCATAAATTAGAACTCATCTTTGTATCATGAGCATGTATGAAGTCATATATGGTGTATCTCTTGGTGACTTTGAACTTGAAAAATAGATTGGCGTAATGTTCCAAGATAAAGTTTGTATCAGGAGTATATCGGGGATCAAACAAGTATAAATTTGGTGACATTGATTGGAATCATCAAAATATGGCTATATTGGTGGTAATAGATTGATTCTTACATTCATACCACTGAGCCGGTGTCACTGCTGGTGGACGTTAATTCTGTCCCCGAGGATACCATCAACTCAGTAGCCTTTTGGCTTGTGATTAGGTACTTATGTACTTGTCATATATCTATTCCATGGGGTATGTTTCGGATTACTAAATTATTTTCATAGGTTGTTGGGCAGTTGTATACTAATTCCATCAGGTGTACAGTAGAAACAACTACACTTACCACACTGTCTGCCCCTGACGACGCCAGTGTGTCTTTTGATAAAGTATTTGGTCGGGCTTTGTTTCTATTGCAAAATGTTGTATTTTAGGTTTGTGATTGGAATCATCAAAATTTGGCTATATTGGTGGTAATAGATTGATTCTTACATTGAGACTGATCTCAATGAATGACGTACTTCAGCTTTGAATAGGGAGGTATTTGAATTGGTGGCATGAACTGTTCACAACTGTTACTATGGCATGAGCAACACTCCAAACTACACACCAGGCGCCTGGATCGACCACAGGGGTTGATTACACGAAATGTTAGAGCGTGATAATCTGCGGAATGGCACCTCTCCATTGTAAGCTTTCTAGTCCTAGCTTTATTGTCCAAGGAAATTATACTGTAACCTGACCGATTAGCCGGTAAGCGACAGCACTCATCGTGGTATGTTAAATTCCTATCCTCCATATCCGACGTAAGTTTGGTCATATAGCCGATATGTACTTGTTTTTCTTATCACCATGTGCCCTCTGTTCAGTTGAATATAGGGGCGTATTACTCATAGTGTTTGAAAAGCGTTCAATGGAAATATCAGTTGTTCATGAGCATAAAATTCATGCCCGTTGAACCTAACAGAGCGTATGTAATCAGTGGGAATGAGCTGATAAATCACTCGGAAACTCACATAGGCTGATAATATTACACCAGTGCCACTCCGCGTAATATTCCTATTGATGCCTTCAATACCCGTAAGTCCAGGTATAAGCTTTTGTTGAAAATTACGGTAGCCAATTTTGCAATTCATTCACTGCCGGCGACGGACTATCTCGCCTACAGTGGCTGATAAGTGACTCTGTAAAAAAAAAACTATTTATTTTTTGGAGTAATCTTGATTTGTTCATAATTGTACAGTGGCTGATAAGTGACATTGTTAAAACAAGTTATTTATTTCTTGAAGTAATCCTGACTGATACATAATCAACATAATTTCCACATAAATAATGTTTTTTCCGCATAAATAAAGTTATTTCTGCGGAAATAACGTTATTTACGCGGTAAAAACATGTGAGATGTGAGCCGTGTGTGAGATACTAAAGGAATACTGCCTACAGGTGCTTTTATCTTTCTCTTGGTCGATGGGGGTAAATAACGTTATTTCCGTGTAAATAATGTTATTCACGCGTAAGTAATGTTATTTCCGCGTAAATAAAGTTATATACGTGTAAGTAACGTTTTTTCCACGTAAATAAAGTTTTCTATGCGGGAATAACGTTATTTACACGGAAAAACGTTATTTACTTCTACCTTGTGTGATACTAACCAAATACTGCCTGCACGTGCATTCATCTCTCCCTTGGTCGATGGGGGTAAAAAACGTTAGTTCACGTAAATAACGTTATTCATGCATAAATAACGTTACACCAAGCGGTGTCAGATCACCTATTATCGTCCATAGCAACACCAACAACAAGATGGCGGAAGGCGAAACAACGAGTGAAAACTGAAGTGAACAGTGTGAAATACCTAGCAGTCGTGTCTCTGCTACTTTCTGGAGACGTCAACCCGAACCCAGGACCTCCCAAGTTCCCATGTAGAGTTTGCCAGAGAGGTGTACGATCCGGGTGCCACTAGTGGGGCAGGAAATGCTCACTCTTTCCGGAACACCTGATTTCACCTCCTGATGGCCATTTACGGGGGTTCATGAGTTTCCCTGTCATTTTTGTTTTCTCTCACTTCGTATGCCTGATATGACTTTCTGTCCCCGGACTATGAGATTGGATAACGGACCCTGTTTTGTTTGCTCGGAATACTTGATACTGGGTATTGATTCCACATCCAACAGTCGTGCCATCGAATGTGCCATCTGCAGTAACCGGACCCATCTACGCTGTTCAGATGTGAGTAAAGACTTGTACGAATCCAACACCGAGATCTCCTACACATGTGTCAGTTGTGTGGGGGACGCCCTACCTGATCCTGAAGTCATCAATACCAGTGACTCCATTGATGCATCTGAATCAGATCACCTGAGACTAGATTCCCTACCTTCCCAAGTCACATCTCTTGATGGTGGTCACCATGCAGATGAACAATGTAATCCATTCAGAACATTTGCTCAGAAACGAGGGTTGCATATGTTACACCTGAACGTCCGCAGCCTGTATCCCAAAATCGATGAAATTCGAAAAGTAGCCACTGACTCAAGTGCTGCTGTGCTATGTCTGTCCGAAACATGGCTTGACAACTCCATTTCGGACAGTGAGATCCATATTGAGAGGTACTCCATCACGCGAAATGACAGGGACCGTCATGGAGGAGGCGTCGCAATGTATGTTCGCGATGACCTGGCCTTTAACACACGCGACGATCTCATCCATCCAGACATCGAGGCTACATGGGTCGAGCTCCGACTACCAAAGATAAAGCCGATCGTCGTCGGTACGGTCTATAGGCCGCCCGATCAACAGAACTTTTATAGTATCTTTGATAAAGCTGTTGCCAACAATGATGTTATTCAGTTGAATGAATGTGTGATCCTAGGTGACTTCAACACAAATGTTATGAGTACCAATTCTGGTAGCTATCTGTGTAAAGCCCTTCATAATTTTTGTCATTCTATGGCATTAAAACAAATCATCAATGAACCAACACGAATTTCAGCAACTAGTAGGTCAATTATTGATCTCATTTTGGTTTCTGATGAACACAAGATATCCGAAAGTGGCGTTGTAACATGTGGTTTGAGTGATCACAATATCATATATTGTACTCGTAAGGCCATCAAATACCATGTCAAAGAACATAATATGACTGTTATTATTAGGTCACTAAAATATTATTGTGTGGATGAATACAGAAGTAGATTGGTCAAACTTGAGTGGTCAATGGTGTTGAACACACAAGATGTAAACAAAGCATGGGCAAATTTCAAGTCAATGTTCGTTAGAGTAATTGACTCCGTTGCTCCAACACGTTGTGTTAGAATCAAACAGAGGTCAGAACCATGGCTTGATTCTGAAATCATGAATTCTATATATGAAAGGGACCAATTGTTGAAAGAATTCAAAATATCTAACAATGTCACCATGTATGATCGGTACAAAAAGGTACGCAACAAAACCCAAAGGCTAATAAAGCAGGCTAAGCAGGATTACATAAAAAATTAGATTAGCGACAACAAGTGTTGTCCAAAACAACTCTGGAAAACGCTGAAGTATCTTGGTGCCACTGGAAAAGCTGTGAAAGGTAAAACAACTAACATAGGTTTAGAAATCAATGGCAGTGTAACATACGACAAACTGGAAGTTGCCAACAGGTTTAACGACTTCTTTACAACTGTGGCACATAATCTGGTTTCAAAATTGCCTCAGGCAAGTGGCTTATTTGGTTTGTCTTATGTTACTACTTTCTACAGCTCAAAAGGTGTCAGACAGAACAGTTTCGACCTTTGCGGAGTTACTGAGTCTGTGGTGTGTAATGCTATGAAAAGTATAAACAAAAACAAAGCTACAGGGTTAGACTCAGTGCCTGCTATGTTTCTAAGGGATGCAGCAGAACACATAGCTCCAGCAATTACACACATTGTTAATTTGTCAATCAGTCAGCAAGTTGTACCTGATGATTTCAAAATGGCACGTGTGGTCCCTTTGTACAAAAAATCATGCAAAACTGAAGCCGGTAACTATAGGCCTGTGTCAGTTTTAGGTGTAATGTCAAAAATCTTGGAAAGAATCGTATATGATCAAGTGTATGAATATCTGCAAAACAATAATCTTCTCTATGAATTGCAGTCAGGTTTCAGAAATAATTATTCAACTGAAAGTTGTCTGATACACCTGACTGATTTCATACGTTCATAGATTGACAAAGGAAACTACTGTGGTATGATTATATTAGACTTACAGAAAGCCTTCGACACTGTCAACCATGAATTATTGTTAGGTAAATTGGAAGCGTTGGGCTTGAGCCAAAGGTGTACAAATTGGTTCGAGTCATATCTAAGCAGCAGAAAACAAGTGGTGGATATAAACGGTATATTATCACAGGAGTGTTCCATCACATGCGGAGTTCCGCAAGGTTCTATTTTGGGACCACTGTTGTTTTTAATATATATCAATGACATGAAAGGAGCTGTAAATAGCAAACTTTTGTTATACGCTGACGACTCCACCATCTTAATGTGACAGGGCTCAATGGCACCTCCACGCCACCGTACTCGCCGCAGTCTGCAGCAACAACAAAATGTTCAGTTTTAAGGACTGTTTCGATCCACGCGCTCTTCACCAAGCAACCGGCGTCGGCTTTTCACTTGCCATTTTGACTTCGATCACAACACATCCGCAATGAGATCAATACTTTTGTACTTTGTTGTAATTTGCTCCATCATCATCAATGTAAGTAAATGTAACTCATAAACATGTAATCTATTTATTCACCTAAGCGTAGCGACAATAAATATTGGTTCGTAGCAGATGCATTTACCGGGAAGTGTTGGTCATTGTTGACACTTGTAAATACATACACTTGTATGTGCCGGTGTTCATCGCATGAGCGATAATAGGCATTTACTTGCTTTAGTCTGCATTTATCTGATCACCCTATCCTTTATTTCTCTTACAGATACACCAGTTTGAGATATCATCAATTCATTGATCACCATCATCAGTTACAGACCTCTGACTGCGACAGACTCGCACATCAGGCTAAGATATATATTTGTTGTCTAACTTTGGTCATGTATGAATGTGTGTTTTAGGTCAGAATGAATGGTAATAGTGCAGCTATCTTGGGATTTCACGTAAGAAGTACTCGATTAATATCTGATAAATTGAGAATATATCTATTGCATTTATGTATTGATTGGTTATGCCGAATTGTTCGGCATTCAAGAACTATGAGTATAACTAAATATTATTATCTGTTGGTTTCAGGGTCTCTGTTCCGACCTAATAAAGTATTTCAAGAAACGAATTCCCGCGTCATTGTCTATCATTGCTTTGATAAACTTCCGCAAAAAATGTACAGGAAATCGAACAAGTATTGGAATCTGAATTAAATGCACTTCGACAGTGGCTTGTAGATAACAAGTTGTCATTACATCTCGGAAAAACTGAATCAGTGTTATTTGGCAGCAACTACCGTTTAAAAGAACAGTCAAGTATGAACGTAATGTGTAACGGTGTTCCCATACAGGCTAAATCCACTGTAAAATATCTTGGCCTCGAGCTTGATCAGAATATGTCAAGCAGTTGCATGGCAACCAAGCTAATAAAAAAGGTCAATGCTCGTGTAAAGTTCATGTCTCGCATTAGAAAGTTCCTGGACTTATCAACTGCCAAACTTGTTGCATCTTCTTTGATTCAATGTCACCTTGATTATGGCTCTTGTGCATGGTACTCGGGTTTGTCTAAGTTGTTAAAAGGGAAACTTCAAATTTGTCAAAACAAAGTGATAAGACTTCTGCTTAATCTGGATGCAAGAACACATGTATCAGCCAAACACTTTGCAACGCTCCAGTGGCTTCCTGTAGAGTACAGTGTCAAGTACAAAAAATTACTACATGTTAAAAAGATTGTTTCCGGTGAGGCACCTTCCTACCTGTGCAATAACATCATGCATGTCAGGTCAGTTCATTCCCATGCCACAAGATCTAGCAGTTCCTCACTTGTTTTACCGCGTGTCCGTTCTGTTGTTGGTAAATGTAGCTTTTTATATACTGCCATTGTTGATTGGAATAATCTTAGTCATGACCTTCAAAATGTTAGTGCTTTCAATAGTTTTAAACATTCCTGCAAGTCGTTTTTATATGAAACATTTAGATCTACCTCAGAGAACGACTTTATTCATTACCGTTGATTATATATTTATTTGTAATTTTTAATGAGTGTTTCAAATCTGCACTCTTTATAGTTTTACCATGTAATTTTGTCATCATTTATACTATTTACAAAATTGTACACTCTGGTCATTTTTTTGGATCATTTTTTATTTTTTTCATGAGGACCTCAATGGAAACAAGTCCCTTATTGGACTCTTTTTTAGTAATCCTCGGTATAACACCGGTACAATGCTCTACACTTTTATCATTGTTTTTTACAACTGTTATTTGATGTATTCAATGTACCTTGTTTTATACCAAATAAATCAATCAATAAAAATTTTTATTTATGCGAAAAAAAGTTACTCATGTGTAGACTACTTTATTCATGCGAGAATAACATTATTTACACATAAAAAACATTATTTATGCAGGAATATTATTATTATTAATGTCAGGAATAATGAAATAATGTTATTTCCACGTAAAAGATAGAAAGCACTTGTAGGCAGTATTTGGTTAGTATATCACAAACGGCAGAAGTAAATAATGTAATTTCCGCGTAAATAAAGTTATTTGCCCATAAAAAAAACTTTTATGGGCAAATTTATGTGTGAATAACATTGTTTACATTGAAAGAACGTTATTTTCGCGGAAATAAAGTTATTTACTCCATCGACCAAGAAAAAGATAAAATCACGTGTAGGCAGTATTTGGTTATTATCTCACACATGGCAGGAGTAGATAGTAGATAGTGTTATTTTCGCGGAAATACTGTTATTTCCACCGAAATAATGCTATCACACATAAAAAAGGTTATTTCTGCGTAAAATACTTATTTCCGCGTAAGAAATGTTATTTCCATAGAAAAAAAGTTATTTACGCAGAAATAACTTCATTTATGCATAAATAGCATTGTTTACACGGAAAATAACGTGATTTACGTGGAAATAAAGCTATTTACTCCATTGACCAAGAGAAAGATAAAAGCACGTGTAGGCAATATTTGGTTAGTATTCCACACAAGGCAAGGGTAAATAGTGTTATTTCCACATAAATAACATTATTTCCGTGGAAATAATGTTATTTTCACCGTAATAATGTTATTTACACAAAAAAGGGTTATTCTCGCATAAAATACTCATTTCCACGTAAGAAATGTTATTTCCATCTAAATTATGTTAAATATGTATCAGTCAGGATTACTTCGAGAAATAAATAAGTTATTTTACCATCTCACTTATATGCCACTGTACTCGCCCAGTGCCGGCGGTGTGTCATTCCGTCTGGGGGACTCCCTACACGAAAAGATCCTGGTTTCGGTTACGTATGCAAAAGTTACTCCATTCGATAGTTCAATGTACGTAGCACCTTCAAACTAGTGTGTACTTCCCGTTTAATGTCATATAAACAAATTCGGACTGATGTTTTTTAGGTTACCGAACCTTTGGTCCGATAACCTATTGCCGTGACGTTGCGTTCGTCGTCGTCGTCCATCTACATTTTTATCTTTAAAGTTTATGGTCGAATCTTTTATGGTCGAAATTTTGCACAAAAATACCTAAAGATATTTCAAGAGGGAGGTATTTTTTAGTTTTTTTTATTTCTCGCAATTTTTTTCAAAATGGCCGCCATTTTCGATGAAAAGTGGCCAATTTTGGACTTTGACGGCCATTTTCTCAAACACTGTCTGACCACTTTTGAGATTTTTATTTCAAAAGATTCCCCTCATATACCTCTGTGACGTGTATAGGTTTGATTGCCCTTGAATCGCCGGTCTGCGTGTGGCAGCCATTTTGATTTTTTCGACGGGTCCCAAATGGGCTTTTCCCAAGTTAAATTATCCTATGCTTCATAATGGGAAACATTTTTCCTGATATCCCACCTAATATTGAGATTAGAGATTAGGAATCAATTGTGGTCATATAGGAAATTATATATGCCAAATGACCTTGAATTTGACCTTTGACCTAATTTTCAAGGTCTTAGCACAAAATGGCTAATATCTTGCTCATTATCGACTTTACAGCTTGAGAAACAATTGTAGACCTATAGGAAATGATACATTCTGAATATTGTCATAACCTTGAATTTGACCTTTGACCTCATTTTCAAGGTCAGATCACAAAATGGCTAATGTCTCACTTATTATCGACTTTACAGCTTAGGAATCAATTGTGAACATATAGAGAATATATGCTGAATATTTTGGTGACCTTGAATTTGACCTTTGACCTCATTTTCAAGGTCAGATAGTAAAATGGCTAATATTTCTTATTTTAACCGTTAAAACTGATGACCTCGACACTTCGAGACTGAAACAAGTATCCACCGAACCGTCGGTATGCACGCCGACGCTTCGGGCCAACGACCAATTTGCGATTTCTTGGTGCATAGTATGCATACCACACGGGCGGTGATTTCACGACGGACGTTTCTGCGACGGATGTTTCCACTGACGTTCAACCGACGCTTGTTTTACGACGGGTATGTGCACTAGGCCTCAGTTTTCCGTGGTCCCAAACATCCACATGTAGACTTGACATGTTTCCCAGGCAAGACTCGACACGCACCTCACCTAAAACCATTATGCAAATTACAGCCACCCTCAAACGCATACACCAATCAGAACACTCCCAGACTTGACACACCCACGCAACCCTTACCTTTAAGAAATTCCCACCACAAAAGACATGTTGGGCTGTTCCCGTCTTCCACTCGCATACTTGTGTAGAGACAGTAATAGAGTAAAAGACTATTTTAATATTAGAGGACATTTGAGATATCATGCAGTGGATTAGAGTGAACTGCGGAGTATTGAACGAGGAACTTGAGTGTGTGACTGAGTGAGTGTTCGTCCATCGACTGTTGCTGCTAAGGTCGACAAATAAACCTTGAGACGACTTGCAGGTTTAGCCACGTGTTGCGAACTGAAAAATTAGCCCAAGACCTAAGATAGTTTACCGGACAATTTTGGCTCGAAGCATTGCAGGTGACATATGACATTGAAATTTACCAATCGAGGCCATCTTTGTGAACTTCAGAGTCACCACTAAATGTACTGCATATGAGTTTCTATACGTTTATAACCTCTATCAAAAATTATTTTATCCGTAGAGGCCAATTTACACATTTCATGCCAGACTAGACTTTGATATTTGGCCTTCAAGGTCGCTACCAGTCAAATTCAAGGTTACGAGAATATTCAGCATATTTCATTTCCCGTATATTCACAATTGATTCCTAATCTCAAATCTCAATATTAAGTTAGATATTAGGATAAATACAAGCTCTATCTGCAAGTATTTTATCTGTAAACGCCAACTAAGAAAGAATTTGAGATTTAGCCTTCAAATTCGTCTGAGGTCAACCTCAAGGTCACCAAAAGGTGTTTCATATATTACTTCCTACATGTTTTTATGCAATCCTAAGCTCTATGTGCAAGTGTTTTATTCCCATAGGCCAATTTATACATTTTATGACAGACGTGCGATTGAGATGTAGCATTCAATGTCATATGATGTCAAGTTCAATGTCACCAAAGATGTGTTGTACACAACTTCCTGTACGCTCATAATATAAATATAAATTCCATCCACAAGCATTTTGTCTGTAAAGGCAAGTTGACCCGCTTTGAGATCCCCATAACCTTGAGATTTAGCTTTCAATGTCGTCTGAGGACAATGTCACGAAAAGATGCGCCATATATGACTTCCTGCCATATACTGTAATATATGGCACATCACAAAAAGATACACCATGTATGCTTACAATACAAACCGAAGCCCTATTTACAAGCGTTTTCGCCTCCTATGACAATTTCTGCACACCAGGTATTTTTGGGCCTTTCGAGCCCACATAGCTGGCCTTTTCATCAATTCAAGGCACTCCATCCTTATACATACATGATGTCAAGGTTCTCAATCAAGATGTTTTGAAACAGTAATCTCAAAAGCGAATTTTGGGTCCTTTGGGGGCTTACGAACATTTCGGGCTCTTCGAGCGATTCATGGCACTTGATCTTTATACATAATGTCAGGGGCCCCAATTAACATGTTTTGATACAATCTTAGATCTGATCAGGTAGTTTTGAGAAAAGAACGAAAAACTGAATTTTGAGCCTAGATTTTGGGCATATTAATCGATTCAAGGCACTCTATTTTTATACACAATGTCAAGAACCCCAATTAGCATGATTGAAAAAAAAATCTCAGAACTGATCTGATAGTTTTTGAGAAAACAGCCAAAAACTGAATTTGGGGCCTTTTGGGGCCTTTTGAGCCTAGATTTCGGGCCTTCCGATCGATTCAAGGCACTCCATCTTTATACACAATGTCAAGGACCCCAATTGATATGTTTTCAAACAGAAATCTCAAAACTGATCAGACGGTTTTTGAGAAAATGGCCGTCAAAGTACAAAATTGAGCATTTTCAGTAAAAAAGTAATTGCTATTTTGAAAAGAAAGCGAAAACCCAAATATAGAACCAAGGATGCTTTAGCTTACCGACAGATCATGAGAATTGCACAGAATATTGATTTTCCAAAATAAAATTGCTACACTGATGCAGAGAGTATTGCTTTTCCAAAATATGAGTTGTAACACTGATTGATTCAAAGGTAACGAAACTTTCACTCATTAGAAAGGTACATAAGGAGAATCTTATGCATAATTTTCAAAAACTTAATACAAAGGCTTAAGAAGGTTACCGGACAATATATGTTTTATATTTTAGATAGTAGCCATTTTGTCCCATGATCTTGAATATAAGGTCACTAGTCAAATTCAAGGTCACGAGAATATTCAGCATAATTATATTAATCTCTATCTGTCCACTCAAACTTGATCAGATATTTTTTGAAAAAATAGTCACCAAATCCGAAATTGGCCATTTTTCGTAAAAATTGGCCGCCAACTCAGCAAAAATTATCAATAAAAAATAAAGGAAACGTCTTTGGCCCAAGGTATGTTCTGACAAATTTATAGGGAAATTAATCATGTAAAAAAATTTACAGACCCGGACGGACGGATGGATGGGCAGACGACGGATGAAAATCCACGACAATTAACCTGTCGCCGAACCAATTTTTCCGAGTCTTCGACGCATTCTGCGAAACTTTATTATTGGCCAGCGAGAAGTTTGCCGATGTGCAACAAATGGGTCGGTAAGCTATACTAAAAAAAAATTTTCTGAAAATATTTTTAGGTATTTTTATGCAAAATTTCTGAAAGATTCGACCGTTAAAATTTAAAGATAAAAATGCGGACGGACGGACAGGTAAACTTCCAAGGTTGAAGGGCTTAAAAAGGCGGAAAATAACCCCTGAACCCACATTATACGAAGAAAATGGTATTGGGGGCTTAATTTGGGGGCTGACCCGAGATATGAAATTCAACATGGGGTGTCTAGCCAGAAGGACGGACGACGGACGCGACGCCACGCGATGGCAATAGGTTATTAGACTATGTGTCGGTAACCTAAAGTCTCGGCGCAAACAAGAATATTTTTTAAAAAAAACATCGGCCCAAGGGACCTGTAGCTTACCGGCTAGCCAATAGGTGATTGGACCGATGGCCTGGTAACTTCAAGGTTACAAGTATATTCAGCATATATCATTTCCTATATGTCCACAATTGATTCGTAAGCTGTAAAGTTGACAACAAGTGAGATATGCCCCGTTTCGTGCTCTGACCTTGAAAATGAGGTCAAAGGTCATATCCAATGTCACGAGAATATTCAATATATATTATTTCTTATATGTTCACAATTGATTCCCAAGCTGAAAAGTAAATAATAAGCGAGATATTAGCCATTTTGTGCTCTGACCTTAAAAATGAGGTCGAAGGTCAAATTCAAGGTATTCAGAATATGCAGCATATATCATTTTGTATATGCCCACAATTGATTTCTAAGCTGTAAAGTCGATAATAAGCGAGATAATAGCCATTTTGTGCTTTGACCTTGAAAATGAGGTCAAAGATCATATTTAAGGTCATGAGAATATTCAGCATATATCATTTCTTATATGTCCACAATTGATTCCCAAACTGTAAAGTGAATCATAAGCGAGATATTAGCCATTTTGCGCTCTGACGCAATGAGGTGAAACGTCAAATTCAAGGTAATCAGAATATTCGGCACACCTGGTATATCATTTCCCATATGTCCACATTTGATTTCTAAGCTGTGAAGTCGATAATAAGCGAGATAGTAGCCATTTTGTGCTTTGACCTTGAAAATGAGGTCAAAGGTCAATTTCAAGGTCATCAGATCATTCGACATATATCATTTCCTATATGTCCGCAACTGATTCCTAAGCTGTAAAGTGAATAATAAGCGAGATATTAGCGATTTTGTGCTCTGACCTGAAAATTGAGGTCAAAGGTCAAATTCAAGGTCATCAGAATATTCGGCATATATCATTTCCTATATGGTCACAATAGATTTCTAAGCTGTAAAATCGATAATAAGCGAGATATTAGCCATTTTGTGCTCTGACCCTGAAAATGAGGTCAAAGGTCAAATTCAAGGTCACGAGAATATTCAGCATATATTACTTCCTATATGTCCACAATTGATTCCTAAGCTGTAAAGTCAATAATAAGCGAGATATTAGCGATTTTGTGCTCTGACCTTGAAAATTAGGTCAAAGGTCAAACTCAAGGTCACGAGAGTATTCAGCATATATCATTTCCTATATGTCCACAATTGATTCCCGAGCTGTAAAGTGAATAATAAGCGAGATATTAGCGATTTTGTGCTCTGACCTTGAAAATGAGGTCGAAGGTCAAATTCAAGGTCATCAGAATATTCGGCATATGTCACTTCCTATATGTCCACAATTGATTCCTAAGCTGTAAAGTCAATAATAAGCGAGATATTAGCGATTTTGTGCTCTGACCTTGAAAATGAGGTCGAAGGTCAAATTCAAGGTCACGAGCATATTCAGCATATACCATTTCCTTTATGTCCACAATTGGTTCCTAGTCTCTAATCTCAATATTAAGTGAGATATTAAGAACATTGTGGCCCATTATAAAGCATAGGAGAATTTAAAATGGAAAAGTCCTATTCGGGCCCCGTAAAAAACATCAAAATGGCCGCCACACGCAGACCGGCGATTCAAGAGCATCGAAACTTATTCACATTACAAGGATACATGAGGGGAACATTTTGAAACTAAAGTCTCAAAACTGATCAGACAGTTTTTGAGAAAATAATTTTCAAAGTTGAAAACATGCAAAAACGGCCATTTTCGGCATAAGAATGGCCGCCAAAACTGTATAATCGATTCAATAAATTGAATGAAAAAAGCGTCTGGGGGTATTGACCCAATACATATTCACACAAATTTATGGACAAATTCATTAGCCCGAAAAAAAGATAAAAATTGTTAACAATTATGTGGTGGACGACGATGACGACGACGACGACGGACGGAAAAAAACCACGACAATAGCTTATCGGCCCGTATGGGCAGTTAAGCTAATAAGGTGGAAATTTCTAAGCATATGAACATGGTCAATCATGTTCGGATGCGTCACGATTGACCAGCGTGATCAAAGAGTTTCCCGAGCGGAAGATGGAAGTGAAAACAGATAGGGAAACCCTAAAAAATATTGTTGGAAACTATTCGACAAATTGAGGGCGGTTATAGGCCACTGTACGTAGCAATAATAAATCCAATCACAGTGTAATCGTCGCACTCTGTCGATCAGTTAGATATAGTATTTTATACGTATGTATATGTGTTAATTTCTCTATGTTTGTATTTGCAGAATTTAAGAACCTGTGCCAACATGCCTGGTGAGTACGATTATTTGTAGTTTGTCTATTGTATTCATCGCCTTGAATGATGGATGATAGGCGATCTTTCGAAAACATATGTGTTGTTGCAGACTATTTCTCCCATTACACGACGGAGCAGAGCATTCAGGAGATTAAGATGTCTAAGCATGTGAGACCCAGTACCAACACGACTCGGGACGCCGTGCTGGGGAGCGGCGTGTACTTCACGGACCTTCCTCCCAGCACGAGTCAGCAATGACGTTTCTATATTTGAGGAAGGTATCTTCGAATCTATATTTGTTGAAATCTCCTTATCAGGCAGAAAAATCCTGGTTGGGGAGGTATACCGCGTCCCGGGCTCATGTACGCGGCACACAATCGATCTGTTTGAGTCTGCATTAGGTAAGATACAAGGTATGGACGAAATATACATTGGTACGGATCAGAATATCGATCTTCTCAATACGAAACACTGTGCTGGTGCTGAACTGCTGAACGTTTTTTACTCGGCGTGTCTAGTACCCACAGTCACTAGGCCGACCAGAATTACTAGTTCTTCTGCCACCCTAATAGACAATGTATATATTAAAATTCCTTCAATGCGGGATACTACATCTGCCTTGTTATTAAGCGACATATCGGATCATATGCCGGTCCTGCTGTGTGTTGGTAAAAAGCGCACAAAACAGCGCGGCCACGTCACCGTCACGTCACGCAAACTAGATGAATGTGCGATATCAAACATTAAACGATTGCTTGCTGCTACTGATTGGTCATCAATGGATAATTTGGACGTCCATCATAAATTCGAGTTCATATCGCAGAAAATTAATGAATGTGTAGACATTTGCGCGCCTCTAATAACGAAAAATGTTTCTCCTAAATTTATTATACGTGAACCTTGGATGACTAGCGGTCTGTTACGCTCATCGCATACTCTAGATAGCCTGCGAGAGGCTTCCACTAGCTCGGGGTCCGACAGTAGAGCGAATCTGAGCGAATCTAACCTACAAACGATATAGAAACATTTTCAATCATACCAAGCGCCTTGCTAAATGTCTCCACTACGGACAACTCATCGATAAATTTAAAGGTGATGTTAAGAAAACTTGGAGTACAATCAAGCAGTGTCTCGGCAAAAACAACAACACATCTGTGAACAGAGCATTCAAAATTAATGGAGATACTGTAACAGATGGACAACATATAAGCAATGAATTCTGCAAGTTTTTCACAAATGTGGGGGCCAATCTAGCAGCGTCTATACCATCACCGACCACCCCGTTCCATTCCTACCTGGCTGGAACCTATGAACGCTCCATGTTTTTATCACCGACTGATCCGGTTGAAGTTTCTAACTTCATACTGAAAATGAAACCGAAAACTAGCTGTGGTTTCGATGGGATTTCTCCTTCCCTGTTGAAACAGATACGTTCGGAGATATCCTTTCCGCTGTGTTTGGCTATAAATGACTCTATGGCTTCAGGGGTTGTGCCTCAAAATCTAAAATTAGCGAAAGTTATACCTTTGCATAAATCAAAGGCGGTCGACCTCCTTACAAATTATAGACCAATATCGCTCTTGCCAACACTGTCCAAAGTATTGGAAAAATTATCTTCAAACGCGTTTATACTTACTTAGAATCGCAACGCATTCTATTTGAGGGACAGTATGGTTTTCGCCAGAAACGATCTACAATCCATGCTGTGAATGAATTTGTCTGTAGGTGTTTGAATGCTATTGAGGTCGGGGAGGACACAGCTAGTGTCTTCCTTGACCTCTCTAAAGCATTTGATACCATCGATCATGAAATCATTGTACACAAATTGCACCATTATGGTATCCGCGGATTGCCTTTACTCTGGTTTCGCAGTTACCTCCAAGGTCGCAAACAATTTGTCTCATATAACGACACTAATTCTGATATACAAAACATCACTTGTGGGGTGCCGCAAGGGTCCATATTAGGGCCCTTGCTTTTCATCATTTATATGAATGACATACCACAAGCAGTTAAGAGCTCGAATGTGATATTGTTTGCGGACGACACGACTATATTTTCGTCTTCTACCGATGTAGACGAAATTTTTGCTTGCCTAAACACTGATTTATCCAATTTAAGCTATTGGTTCATGGCAAACAAGCTGTCCCTCAATGCGTCAAAAACACATTATATGTTCATACCGCATAATTCTAAGGTGACTGTACCCGACAATCTTAGTATTAATATCAATAACGTTATGATTCAAAGCAAATCGGTCATCAAGTTCTTGGGAGTCTACCTTGACGAGAAAATTAGTTGGGTTAACCATATTGACCATGTGAATTCCAAGCTGTCCAGTGCGTTGTATGCCCTCCGGTCAGTGAAAAATATAATGCCACAAAAAATTTTGAAGACATTATATTTCTCTCTAGTACAGTCCCATATTCTATATGGTATATCCTGTTGGGGCACTGCGGCCCAGAAGTATCTGAAAAAGACGGAAGTTTTACAACGCAAGGCTGTACGAATTGTTGGGCGCACGAATTACAATGCTCACTCTGAGCCTCTTTTTAAAATGTTCAAAATGCTTAAACTGTCTGATATTTATACACTGGAGGTAGCTAAGTTGATGCATGCATACCACCAACACACGCTGCCATCCAGACTACTCCATATGTTCACTCCAACTACTGAGGTACATGACTACAATACGCGCCAAACAATACATCACCGGCCACATCGTATCAACATCGTTTCAAAATGCCTGATTCACAAAGGTCCTTCTATATGGTCGTCGTTACCACATTTTATTCGCGTTGTAAATAATCCTAAGTCCTTCTCGAACAAGATCAAGGTCATGCTCATTGAATCTTACGCCTCATGTTAATTAATTTATCCATAAACTGTCTCTTCTAGGCCGTATTAATCTAGCTTACCCTCTTGTATCTAAACATCCCCCTTCTTGTTAACGTTTTGTCCAGCTTTTGGATCGTTGAGAATCGTTTAGCTCTGTCAGTAGTGTAGTGAAGTGTAGTGTGTGTGTGTGTGTTTTTTTCAATGTGTTTGCGTAGGTGTCCTTATTGTTTGCGTGTAGGTGCGTGTGTGTATGTATATGCGTGCATGTGTGTATCCTTCGTTTTATAGTAGGTCTATGTGTTTCCTTTTCTTTGCGTCTTGTCTGTGCGTCGTTTGTATGTCATGTACCAGAGTTTTGTTCCATGTCCTATGTGTGTGTTCTCTGTTACGTGTCATATGCTTGTTTTTATGTTGTGTGGAACTGAGTGTTTGTGTGAGTGCGTCCTTGGTTAATTAAATGTAAGTTTACTGTAAAGTTATGCGTTTTTCCTCCTTTCCTGTTTTCCTTTCTTAATTAATTTTTGTTATGTTCTGCTTCGTTTTAGTATTTCATGCATGCGCTTTGTTAAAAGTTCTCTTATTTTTTTAGCGCGTGTTGTGTGTGCGCGTAGGTGCGTGTGGGAGTGTGTAGGTGTGCGTGCTTGTGTGGTTCTCGATTATTGGTTTATTGTCTTTGTATATATTGTTTGGGTTACACACTCGCCTAAGTAAATGTGTTATTTGGCATGTTATTTTTTTACTTATGTTTAGGTGTACAGCCTTTCGGTTCTGTGTGTTTATCCGTTCAGTGGCTTTATATTTGTTGAAATTACTTTCTTTATGTATAGGATAATGCCCTAGGCTGAGTATTTCTCACGAATAGAGACCGAGGCCGAAGGCCGAGGTTTCTATTCGTGAGAAATACGAAGCCGTAGGCATTATCCGACATAGTGCATGTACCCCCCCCCCCCCCCCACACACACACACGCACACATTTCTGGTACAAGCCACTCCACACACACCCCTCCCCCCCACATACACTTTACGTAATTCACTATATATCAAAATAACAAAACTGCAAATGCAACGCACAGTCCTTGCCCAATCAAGTGTATCCGTCAGGAAAGCTTTATTGGATCTATTACTCACTACAGAAACTGCTTCACCACATGACTCGGCTCATAGATTTGTACCTTCAACCCTAACCCGCATTCTGTTGTTATGGCTACAGTATGCATGGTTCCAATTGAGTGTGTTTCTGGTGGACTCGCACTGTGCCTTTGAGCTGTTTTTCTCCCCCTAGTAACGCCTTTGGGAGTATTGCTCAAATGGAACCCTATAAAAACAAACGCGGCAAAAGGCGCGCTCACTTTGAAACAGCAAGCTACGTGACATCAACTTTTCGTGATGAAAAATGTAACACTTGGATACGATGCATGCGGATATAAACGCGTGTTCTGACGCGCTTGTTTGTTGGATACAGTAGCAAAATCTTATTCCTGGGAATGACTCAAAATTTTTGAGTCACCAGATGCAGTACATGAACAACATACCAGATTTGTAAACCGGTGAGTATATCACTTATTTCTTTGAATTCAAAACAAAAGTAGCATTTTCTCCTTCTGCAATATCCAACGGACTGTACCCGTGTACAAAGAATTGAATCATAATTTATGCCCGAACAAATATCTTTATCCTGCGTTCTTTCAATCCTTATAAGAAAATTAAAAACGATTTGTACACATGTATTTACAGAATTCCTCGTAAAACCACTACGGCGATTATAAAGTTTAATCCATGACTTCCCTGACTTCAACGTACGACTGGTAAGTAAAAAAAAATTTTTGTATGCTATTCGTGCATTTAATTTATATGGCGGAGTGAAAGTTCTGTTCAAATTGTTCCCATAATACATATGCTGAATAGCTATAAACTAGATTTGAAGAGGAAAAATCAAACATTCATGCTTGTATTTTTCATTCATGTTTGCAGGAAAATTACGTACATTTGGGATTCCTGTACATTTGCGGATGTGGAATATCGCAGGATTATTATCAAAACCTCCGGAATTCCAAGGATATTGTGGATATATACGTTTTCACTGGATTTCTGATGATTTCATGAACCAAATGTCAAAAAATTAACAACTGTTGTGACCCATGGATTAAAATCACACACCGTAGCGATTATTTGTTTATGTACATCGAGTAATACAAGTCTGATACATGTATATGCTCGGCAATAAAAAATACAATCCCGGTGTGTTTATTGTGTCCACCAGTATTGATTTATTTTCATTCAATACCTGGGACAGGTATTTATTGGGAATAGATACCTCTGTGGGAGGTATTTATTACAAATAGATACCTGCTCGAGACAATGGAATCATGCACTATGTTACTGTATTTAAGGCTTTCATGTATTATTTCTTTGCCATTATTATTATTATCATTGATGTATATGCCATTGAAGAAATAAATTACTTACTTACTTAGTCGAGGAAAACTCATCTACAACAACTGGGGCAAGCCGCCGCATGACACATCCAAAGATGAGCACATCAGGTATTGCTTGCAGATCCCGCAGTCGGAGCTCCAGGGCCGGATGAAGTGTGAGCGGTTTGGAGACAGGGTAGTGTACTGCTACCCGGGCGAGCTGGACCTGAACGAGTTCAGCTTCGAGGCGATTGACGTGGAGAGCGGGGAGGAGTTAGACACGGGCGGCTGGGGGTGGGTCGACACGGCCGTGGCGGTGGGCGTGGGCGTGGGGGTCGGGCTGTTGGGTGGTGCACTTTACGCCCTCGGTAGGTGGCTGACTTCCGATGAGAAAAAGGAGAAGGAAAAGAAGTGATAGGCTTCAGCTTGTGATGTCATAAATTTTATTACATTGTATATGTAATTGGGGATAGTTTATATTTAATCGATTACATCTAGTTTTGTGTTGTGTGGGTATGATTTACAAATGTATTTTTTTTGTGAGATTCTAATTACAGTGACTGAAAAATTTAATATTCAATTTTGATTTCACTGGCTTAATTTTATCGAGTTATAATTATTGGGGTATAAATAGAGGTATAAAGAACAAATGATACACTGTACACGTTAATTATTTTGAGTAGTTTAACTCATTAGGGCAGTGCCCTAAATGCCCTTATGGTTTTGTCTGTTTTTAGACCCTTTGGGCCGATAAGCCATTGTCGCCCGTCGTCCGTCCGTCGTCCGTCCGGGTCTGTAACTTTTTTTTGACATGATGAATTTCCCCATAAATTTTTACAGAACATACCTTGGGCCAGTATCTAAAGACGTTTTTTTTTTTCATTTATTTTTATGATTGAATTCCTCTCATGTACCTCTATGACGTGTATAAGTTTCGTTGCCCTTGAATCGCCGGTCTGCGTGTGGCGACCATTTTGATTTTTTGACGGGTCGGCGAAAAAAATAAAATTGTCCCAAATCGAGTCACTATTCGTTTTGAGCCATTTCCAGCAAAAAAAATTGGGCCGTTGAAATTTTTTTTTGACTTTTCAAAAAATTTCACCCAATTTTTCCTTCATAATGGGAGCTGTGCGGAGTAAACTCATGGAACACTTCAAGATAGAGCCTGAGTATTGCACATCCAAACGGGAAATCACATATTGCGGTTTGAGTGGTGACCTTGAATTTGACCTTCAATGACCTTGAAAGGTCAAAGCGATATTCTTTGTCGAAAAAACGATGAAGTTTGTCTTTGGTGGCCATTTTCTCAAAATCTATCCAGACAGTTTTTTCTCAAAATCCTGTATAAGATTCTCCTTATGTACCTTTGTGATGTGTATAAGTTTTGTTGCATTTGAAATAACGGTCTTCGTGGGGCGGCCATTTTGATTTTTTGACACATTTTGTCCGAAATCAATTCATTATTCGTTTTGAGCCATTTCCCATGGAAAGTCGGTGCGACATGCGAGAAGTGACATGTGACATGCGAGAAACGAGAAATATTGCCAACAAGAACATGTGACCTGCGAGTTAGCCTATAAAACTGTGACATGCGAGCTATAAACTGCGACATGCGAGTTAACTTTACAAACTAGGACTTGCGTGAAACAAAATGCAATTCGAATATATCCTACACATTTTTTTTCGTATTAAACCATGGTTTATTTCTTGATAAGTCATAGTTTATAGTTTGCAGGTCGCATGTCGCTTCTCACTCGTCACTTCTCGGATGTCGCTTGTCACTTCTTGCATGACGCTCCTCGCATGCCGTACCGGCGTTCAATTTCCAGCTTTTTTTTTTTTGGCCATTGAACATTTTTTTGGACTTTCACCCAATTTGTCTTTCATACATACCTAGAGAGAGAGTGTTATATGAAAAATTCCATGAGGCGATATTGCGCCTTCATGCGTGGAACTAGCCAATACCAACTACAAGTGTACAGACTGTGTATACCAAAAGCAACACGTGTTTGTTTGCTTGAGTCATTATCATCATTGCCGAAACTTAATTCGGTTGACGGCACACACTGTGGGTCGAGGCATAATTATATAGATACCATGTTGCAATATGTTTGTGGTGTTCATACTGAACCCATATCCATTTGACGATAGGTGTCAAAGCAACGACCAAACAGGAGGGTTGGGGATATAAGTATAATTTTCAATGATACGGATGTATGACTGGCATGACCAAATCAATGATCCGGATGTATGACTGGAATGACCAAATCAATGATCCGTCTAGATGTATTCAATTTATCATTTGCATGTAGAAGGCGCACCACAAACTTAACGTTTATAGCCTTGCATGGCATTATCAGGAGTTGTGCCAACGAAGAAAATTCATGGCCTTATCATAGCCAGGATATAGAACATAACAATGGTGTCAATACCAGGTAACACTGGCGCCACCTAGTTTAGGTTATGTATTGCTCTTACGTGTGGAGCAGAGCCTTGCCGAAGTGAAGCGCGACGGGTGAGTCCATTTTTCATATCCCGCTCTAGGGGCGATATGAGGACCATTCCACATTAATTGGGGAGGTTCTGGTCGTTTTTGGTATTAAAAACAGTCGGTTTTACTCGGTATGTATGACAAATAATACACTCACCCCTCGGCGATATACACGATCATCACGCCTCGCTGACGCTCGGCGTGATATCGTGTATATCGCCTCAGTAACAGTGTATTATTTCACACATAATGGGAGTTTTTCGGGATAAACTCCTAGAACACTTCAAGATAGAGCCTAAGTATTGGCACATTCAAATGAGAAATCATATATTGCGGTTTGAATGGTGACCTTGGATATGACCTTGAATGACCTTGGAAGGTCAAAACGACCCTTTTCGTCGAAGGAAACAATGATTTTTGTCATTGGCGGCCATTTTATCAAAATCTATTCAGACAATTTTCCTCGAAATACATGAGATTCTCCCTATGTACCTTTGTAATGTGTATAAGTTTTGTTGCCTTTGAATCGACAGTCTGTGAAAATATGTCATTAACGAAAATTTTTTTTCAAGATGTATCTTGATTTTGTATTATAGTCCATACAGAAAATGTGTTTCTAGCAACATTTACGAACATGTTGTAATAATAGATTTTAACACAAATGTAACCATTTATATGTTGAAAAATCCGTATTCTATGCAATTCTCATGATTGCCGGTAAGCTACAGCACCCTTGGTGCTATGTTTTGTTTTTTTCTTCTTCCTCTGTTTTTACTTTCCGCCGTTTTGGTTTCCGATCAATAACTCGGGAACGCCTGAACGGATCTTGTCCGAATTTACACCACTGGTCAGAAATATTACATGGAAGACTCCTATTCTTGTGGAGGCGGCTCCGGGGTGTGTGAGGTCAGTGGGGATGGAATCTAGGTTGATTTTGAGACTTGGTTTCCGAGCGATAACTCAAAAAGTGTTCATGCAATGGCTGCAGATCTTTGCATGGAGGTTCATATACCACCAGGGAAGAAACCTGCTGATGTTGGGATCAATCCGTCGAACGACCTTTGACCTAGAGCTCGGAAGATTTTTTGCCTATTCATCCTTGAGGCTTTCGTGCATATCTTGTAAACGGTGCGTCGTAGAGCGAAACGGAGCTTAATTTCGGTCTCCTGGCACTAGACAAACTAGGCTAAGGGGGTATCTTGGGTCGAGACGACCCCTGGTGTTGATTTTTTTGTCCAACTCAGCACTTCCTGTTTGGCCGTATCTCGAAACGGTGCGTCGTAGATCGAAACAGGGCTTAATTTCGGCCTGCTGGGACTAGTCTAGGGGGTATCTTTGGTCGAGACCACCCCTGGTGTCGAATCTTTTTTTCGCCGACTCGGCACTTCCTGTTAAGCTGTATCTTGGGAATGGTGTGCAGTAGAGCGACAAACTAGTCTAGTGGGTATCTTGGGTCGAGACGACTCTTGGTGTCGACTTGTTTTTTCCGATTCAATATCTTCAATATCTCAGAAACAGTGCGTTGTAGAGCAAAACGGGCGTTATTTTCAGACTCGTCGCCCTAGACAAACATGTCTAAAGGATATTAAGGATGAACTCTGACCTTGACCTGAATTTTCCTGCTAATTCGGCATTCTTCATTTTCGTCGATATCTCAGAAATAGTGTGTCATATTAACAGAACGGACGTTCTACACAAAGATGCCTAAGGGCGGGGTGTGTCAGTTAAACTTTGACCACGGACAGTTTCAGAGTCATCATTGTTGTAGACAAGGTCTCTGTTAGGTGGGAATAGAGCTCACACGAAATGCCCCAAGGCATCTTCAGACCTTGACGTCAAGTTTTCAATTAATTGTACGTGATAACTATTTTGTGTTGTAATCTGATGTACAAATAAAACGGATGTTTGGTTACATTGTACATGTGATTTGGGCTAAATATTAGCAATTATTAAAATACCTGATCAAAGTCCTCCGTGTTCTAGTATGATTCTCTTGTAGACACGGATATTTAATTACAATGGAATAGTTCATATTCAATTCTCCAATAAAGGATATATTCCCATATAATGTTTATATTGAAGTTCTATTGAGATTTATATCTAAGTTTGATGGGCACACTGTCTGTATTTAAATACAGGTGTGCATATTTTAAAAGGTTGTTTTAAAAAATGAGGTGGAAATCATATGAACATGGTCAATCATGTTCGGATGCGTCATGATTGACCAGCGTGGCCAAAGAGTTTCCCGACCAGAAGAAGAAATTGAACACAGATAGGAAAACCCTGAAAAAGAAGAAGAAATGAAGTTTGTCTTCGGTGTTGATGGAACATGTTTTGTGATGCCATATTTAGGCTTCAATGTATTTTTTGGAAATAAGCCTTTTCTCCGTCTGGTAGCTTCAATAGTTTACATATAGCAAATTTGAGTGGAAAATGTCTTGTATCGATTTTTAGGTTACCGTACCTTTGGTCCGATAACGTATTGCCGTCGCGTTGCGCCCGTCGTCCGGCGTCCGTCGTCTGTCCGTCGTCCGGCCGGCGTCCGTTCACATTTTTATCTTTAAAGTTTACAATCGAATCTTTCTGAAATTTTGCAAAAAAATACCTAAAAATATTTCCAGGAAAGGTTTTTTCAGTTTTCCGATTTTCGCTTTTTTTTTCAAAATAGCGGCCGTTTTCGACGAAAAATACCTGATTTTTGACTTTGGCCGCCATTTTATCAAAATCTGTTCAGTAACTTTTTTCTTTTTGATACATAATATTCCTCATATGTACTCCTGTGATGTGTATAAGTTTCGTTGTGCTTGAATCGCTAGAAATAGGCCATTTTGGCCCAA
This sequence comes from Terebella lapidaria, assembly GCA_949152475.1. Lineage (NCBI taxonomy): Eukaryota > Metazoa > Annelida > Polychaeta > Terebellida > Terebellidae > Terebella > Terebella lapidaria. Next base: position 10,061,622 of record OX424562.1, read on the forward strand.
ACTTGGCCCAAATAGGGCTTTCCCATGTTAAATTCTCCTATGCTTTATAATGAGACACATTATTGCTAATATCTCACTTAATATTGCGATTAGAGACTAGGAATCAATTGTGGACATATAGGAAATGATATATGCTGAATATTGTCTTGACCTTGAAGTTGACCTTTGACCTCATTTTGAAGGTCAGAGTATAAAGTGGCTAATATCTCGCTTATTATCGACTTTACAGCTTAGGAATCAATTGTGCACATATAGGAAATGATATATACTGAATCTTGTCATGACCTTGGACTTGACCTTTGACCTCATTTTCAAGGTCAGAGCATAAAATGGCTGATATATCGCTTATTATCGACTTTGCAGCTCGGGAATCAATAGTGAACATACGGGAAACGATATATGCTGAATGTTGTCATGACCTTGAATTTGTCCTTTGACTTCACTTTCAAGGTCAGAGCACAAAATCGCTAATATCTCGCTTCTTATCAACTTTAAAGCTTAGGAATCAATTCATAGTTCCGACGACATCCCAACAGGCCACGCCCCCTTGGCAACCGCAGGAAAAGTCCCACAAACATACCATGTGCTTTTGCTTGAGCAAGTCGGGAATAATGTAACTTTTGCTTGCTTCTGTTTACACATTCGTTTTGTAAAATAATACATCATATTTCACATGTCTATACTCATAAGGGGATGGAGAATATATTGTAAGCTTAAATTTTTAACTTATTTGGCTTTACTTGGCCGTGAGTTCATCAGAAGTACACTATCATCCCACTTCATTCAAGAGGTTGGGCTGTTAAACACGCCGGTTTTGTTTGTGGGACTTTTACGTTTTGGCGCGTTTTTTGACGTCTTTTGATTGGGTAGTAAATATGGAAGTGGGCGGGGCTTATGTATCATCGGAACTATGAATTGCTGACATATAGGAAGTGATATATGCTGATATTCTCATTACCCTGAATTTGACCTTTGATCTCATTTCCAAGGTCAGAGCACAGAATGGTTAATATCTTGCGCATTGTCGATTTTGCAGCTTAGGAGTCAATTGTGGATATGAAATGATATATGCTGAAAATTCTTGTGACTTTGAATTTGACCTTGTTCTCAAGGTCATGGGACAAAATGGCTAATATCTAATATGTAAAACATTGTACGGTAACCTTTCTTAGCCCTTGGGCTATTTTTAAAAAAAATTTGCAATCACGCAAATGTAATTTGCAGACTGGCAATCATTCGGTTTTGGTTATTCAACTAGCCGCTCAACTATAGTTTGAAATGCACATTTGTACAAAAGTTATCTAGAATGTTAAGGAAAAATGTATGTATAATATTTTGTGTACCACATGTAAGATATCTAATTCATGTTATTATTTATTGCGTCATTTTGTTTTGCATTTCATCTTTCAATTTCTGATAATGTTTATCCGTTTAAAATTTTGGGTTTTCAGTAGAATTCACATGAAGGTACTGGGAGGTTCATTTTTGGAGTTATAGGTATGTCGTGAATACTAGTAAAACTCGGAGGAAGAATATCTCCAAGGGTTGTGGTGAATGCGGCTGGTTCTATATGTGATTTGTAATCTTATCATATCTTCTACCCATTTTGTGTGTGAACTTGTTGCCATATAGTTTCTGAAATAAAATCAGTAAGGATAAAATTCATCTATTTCGACTCCATGTAACAACTAACGAAATTTTCCGACAGGTGATGCGGAAATCAGGTACTCGTACAAAATTGTTCGTAGAGCAGAAAATGAAACTGGAGAAATGAAATGTCAGCAGTTGGCACCTTGACATCGTTATCGATGAAAATTGCTCTATTTCTCTTAGATTTTGTGTTGTTTTGTGACTAGGGAGAGAGACACCACCCACAAAATGCTAGGACGGTATGAAAACAGAACTAACATGATATGTGTTCATTGGTACAAATGAGTCAACGAATATAAACCAAGCTGAAACTCTGTTTATTATGTACACATACTTTTTATTTACATGTTAACTGATATTTCGGTGCACTGTGATCTTGAGGTTTTTCGCGACCTTCAGTACCAAGCGAGCGTATTCCTCGTGAAAGCCACTTGTGACGTCATTGAAGTAGTGTCGGGGGTGTCCCGAAGACGCCGTGACGAGAGCGAAGCTGGTGATGACGTCACGGATGCGGACGAGTATTCGTCTGACGATAATGAGGCGGATTCTTCTGAAGATGAAAAACAGGCGTCGTGTGGTGGCATGAGATACTCGCCAGATGGCACAAGGGTGACTTGGGGCGGGTGACACTCGCTAGGCGGCACGTGAGTAGCAGAAGGCGAGAACGTCAGACGGCGGCGGAGGGAGTCAAGGAGACGGGGCGTCCCGGTGGGCGGACAGTACATCCTCGTCGGTGTGTGACACGAGGACAGCACGGTGGGACAACTGTACCTCTCATAGCAAGTGTCGCGGACCTCGGTCTCCAGCCAGTGACGAGTCACGTACCGCTCGGGGGATGATTCATGTCTCTTGTGTGGAGTCTGGAAACGACCAGGGCATGGAATACTATACTGGAGTTATTGAGTAACATTTTTGTTCATATTCTTTTCACGAAAATAACTGATATAAAAGTTCAGCTAGAGACGTGTGATTTATCACCTGTAAAAAGTGGTCACATATCTGTATCCTGGTCTTGTCGACACCACAGTCCCTGGCTAGGGTTTCCCGCTCCCCCAGCCCATGATAAGGCTTTCTCCGAGAATCCGTCCCCATGCGAGTGCGGTCACGTGACGTCACGCACATGCGCAGTTGGCGGCGTGTCGTGGAATGTGTGACGTCATCACTGGTAGGACTCTCTATGTCGGTTTCATAGCCGTTGTCTTTCAGAGAGAGCAAGGTACACAAGACCGGTTAGTACAGTAGACTATTGTCATAAAATATGGTATGAAGTTTTGCAATATTTTTATGCTAATAGGGCTAGTAATTCCAACAAGCTTTTGATTACATGTCGGAAATATTTGCATATTTTCTGAGCATGAATAGGATGTAAGTCAGCATATATACTCTGCTTGAAGTGCAAAACGGCAATTTGTAATTCTGGTGTTACACTAGTGCAAATATTTACCATGATATCCTTGTGGGTTTTTCTCCGACATTGTGAAGTATACTGAAAATGTGATCAGTCAGATTCGAGGCGGTAACTGGTTTATGACTGACCGGCCTCTCTGTGTGTTTTATATACAGCCGAGATCGAGAAAAACTGTGAGGAAGTGACACGGCCCCGGCGCCTGGGTGAAGTCACATTACGGGGTCGAACAGTAATTAGCCTGGCGACAGTTGTGATTGACATCACTTGCTCGGTCACACAGACAGGGGATGATACGAGACCTAGCAGATCTTGTGGCATTGCAATTCAACTCTGCACGCTCGATTGATGATAACCCATTGAAACGAACACTTTCAACAGTTTCATAAATATTTCAAATCGACCACTGCTACGGGGACCAAACGTTATTCGAGGTGCGCGGACAAAGTCCCAAGGACAAATATTCGGGTTTCGCCGCTGGACTTATTACATGAGACATAATTAACACGAGGGCTAATAAACCTTACCGGATTAATTTATAGTGTGGTGTCATCCGAGATAGACAATTTCAGAATGGACGAAACCTGAATGAACGATCCGAAATGGACGATTTCTACTTAGACGGTAATTTTGCACGTCTTTGTTTATTAAGGTTTATTTGTGAGATTGGTGCTATTTTTGCTCATTCAATATTATATATTTCATTGAAGCTAAGAAAATTGATATATTTCCATCAAAACTTTAACGTGTATTGCAGCGAAGAGATCATAGCTTAACCAATTGACTAGCCATTCTAGCGGGGCAACAGAGCCATATCGTCGCCCTGTATGTTTGTTTTACGTTATGATAACAACGGCGAGTACCTTTTGCGAAGTGGCTAGCAGATCGTCTTGCCAGATCGAACGCTTATCTCTCAATGCATCGATGAGCGGATACACAGTTTGCAAAGACAGAACTTCACCGAAAGCAAGACTCGCGAATACTGTTGTTTGATACGACTTCATGAAATGTGAACTATTCTATTTTATCTTTGAATGAATAAATTACTCAAGAACATTTTAAAAAAGATTACTATATGGCGTCCTAAGCAAAACACCAACGTTTTTGAGCTCCCACTTCTGAATGGATTTAATCTAAGAATAAGTTGTTGTTTATGTGTGATAAATGATTCGCAAGCTGCTGGGCGTCGAGTGTTCATCTTGGGACATAACTGGAATATCAGTGTGATATCAACGATTGGATACTTGAGTTTGAATTTTTTGGACTTCAAAAAATATCGAGGGCGACGATATGGACGACAAGATTTGTCCTAAATAACAGGACGCTGCTTAGTTATCGTGACAAACCGAGATTATCGCCAGGTCGCGAGGGTTTGTTTACCTGTACTGATTCTGCACCGGGTGACCTATTACCGAACAAACTTCCATCATGGGACCACCAGGTCAGCAAAACAAGTACGATAAACCTGAGGATGTTTCTACCGGACTGTGGGAGATGCTAGTGTCAATCAAGGCAGATACTGCTACAATCACTGAGAGAGTGGATGATCTAGAGGCAAGGGTGGAAGAACTTGAGGGTGCCAATGACTGTGATCTGGTAGGAAAGGTGGACTATCTAATGGATATTGTGGATATACTACGAGCCCGCCTGGACAAGCAAGAGAAGGTAAGCATCACCACACGTAATGAAGTAGATCAGCTCCGTGCACATTCAATGAAACAAAATCTCGTCATCAACTTTGAAGATAGTGCCGAGGATTACAAAGAGGTTGTTAATGAAAATGAGCCAGAGATCGTGAACTCTTTTCTGAAGAAAAAACTTGGCTTCACAAGGGATATCTACATATCAGTAGCTCACCGTGTGGGCAAGAAAGTGAAGGACAAAATCAGACCAATGCTAGCCAAGATTCCAAATGCCAAGGATAGAGAGGCAGTTATGGCGGAGACATCAAGACTAACTAAGTCCCACTTCTTCATCTCTAAGCAGATAACAGCCAAACAACGTGAACGTAAGCAGTTTACTCTCCCAGCTTTTAAAGAACTACGAAAGTGCGAAGATAACAAAGCAAAGATGGTTGACGACAAACTGTTTGTGAAAGGTGTGCTACAGACCAAATATACAGAACCAGCACTACCTAGTGCCTCTAAAGAATTCAGATCTACAGCTCTCTACCAAGGTGACCAGGTGACGGACGGTGGCAGTACCTTTTATGGATGGGCAGCACCACTCAAAACGCTCCAGGATGTAGCCGATGCACTCCAGAAGGTTAAATCGATCCCTCATATGGCTGCGGCTAATCATCTGATGTTCGCGTACAGACTAGGTAGCCGAGAGAACTATGATTCTGATGGTGACTACGGAATTGGACTGCACCTCCTCGAACACATGCGCAAAAACGATACACGTAACACGCTTTGTGTTGTCGCCAGAGACTGCCATACAGACTTCGTCCATATTGGAGATCGTCGCATGAAACATGCTGTACAGGTGTGTGAAAAAGCCATTCGTGAACTTCACTAGTGACGTACTGAACTGTAAGTGTCATTGAGTGATGTTAAATGTAAATATGTTTGCTATAGAATCACTCTGATGGTTGAATGTACATAGTTGCTTGAATGGAGGTATGAATGAAGCTATCCCGTCATAATAATGTTGACCTGAATCACCCTAACCATCATGATCATGAATATATTTTTATAAAAAAAAAAAAAAATAAAAAAAAATAATAATAATAAAATAAAATAAAAAAAAGATAATTAGTCGTCCATTACTATATGTATAAATATACATTTCTGAAGAATGAAGTTATCAAAATCCCACTTTAGTATGTTGGTAAGATGTTGTATTGATATGCAATATGGATAATTTCCATGGATGTATAGTAAATATATATGACAAGTTATGCTGAATTAAATTACATGGCTAAAAAATCCATTTTAATGTCATGATAATAACCTTAATCAATTGATTATCGTGCTCAAGTTACAGTACATAGTGTGATGTACTGGAATTAATACTGTGGTTGTGGATTGCACAAAAGATACTTATGAAGAGTATGTGCAACTGATCAATATAAAATATCAATATAAAACAATAGATGTATAAAGATAACAATATGTTGGCAAAGACCTGGCTGATAAAATACCACCAAGTAACAAACATTATATGGAGTACATGAAAGATAATGCTCAAAATCAATATACTTGTCACCCACTTCTCCTGATGAAATTCATCAAATTATAACTAAATTGAAAAGTAAGAAAAGCTCTGGTCATGACGGAATAAACTCGATACTTCTAAAAAAGATAAATGTTTCTATATGTGAACCATTATCAATTATTATCAATAAATCAATTATTACTGGTGAAGTTCCAAATAGCATGAAAATTGCAAAAGTTGTCCCAATTTATAAGGCAAAAGATAAAACAATTCTTAACAATTACAGACCTGTTTCGCTATTGCCTTGTATATCCAAAATACTAGAAAAAATTATACATAAACGATTATATCACTTTTTGTCAATTAGTAATATTTTATACAAAAGTCAATATGGATTTCGACCGAAATATAGTACCTCGAGTGCAGTTATTGAGTTTGTGTATAATATTCTGAGCTCCTACGAGTGTGATAAGCACAGTCTTGCTGTATTTTTGGACCTCTCCAAGGCCTTTGATACAATTGATCATAATACACTTATTTCCAAACTAGCCCATTATGGTGTTAGGGGGGTGGCCTTGGAGTGGTTCAAAAACTATCTGATAGATAGACAGCAATATGTACAAATAGACGGTCATAAATCATATACATGCCAAGTGAAATGTGGGATACCACAAGGGTCGGTACTTGGTCCACTATTATTTATAGTATACTCAAATGACCTACCTATTAGCCTCACTAAAACAAATTGTATTCTTTTTGCGGACGATACAACTATATTCTACTCTTCAAAAAATAAAACAGAATTATATGAAACAATGAACTCGGAATTAGACATTCTTTATGATTGGTTTAAAGCAAATAAATTGTCTCTTAATGCAGTGAAAACTTATTGTATGTTGTTTGAAAAAAATAAAAAGGAGAAAAATCCACTGAATGGGAGCTTATGGATTGGAGGGGATAAAATTGAAAATGTAACTAAAACTAAATTTCTAGGGCTGATAATTGATAATTTAGATTGGCATGAGCATATTCATATGATTAAAGCGAAAATAGTTAGCGGAATATATGTTATTAACACTTTGAAAAACATGCTAACATGCACTACATTAAGGACTGTTTATTACTCACTAATTCATCCATATCTAACATACGGTCTACTTCTATGGGGAAATACACTCAAGAAATATTCAAAAGGAATCGATAAACTACAGAAAAAAGCAATTAGATGTATTCAGGGAGCAAGATATAATGATAGCACTGGTCCATTATTTGCCCGTAGTAATATATTAAAATTATATGATTTATTTCACATGCAATTAATGGTATTCATGTATAACTTTTACCACAACCAATTACCTGACCAATTACAGCGAATATTCAACAGAAATGAAGAAATACATGATTATAATACTCGATATCGCAGAGATCCACAGACGATTTCCAGAAAGTCAAATCTTGTAGCCAGGAGTTTCATATGCCAGGGACCATCTCAATGGGCATCTTTGAATGAAAATATTAAAAAATCGAAATCACTTCCAATTTTCAGGAAATCTATAAAAAAATTATATATTGCAAAATATATATCATAGATTTTTTAGACTTGTTGTGGACAAGTGGAACATGATATGTGCTGAATATTCTAATGACCTTGAATTGACCAATGATTTTATTTTCAGGGTCATTGACTAAAGGTTAAATATCTAAAATATATATTGTCTGGTAGCCTTTCTTAGCCATTGGGCTATTCTTTTCCACTTTCTACTGGTGCATAGAGTTCATTCATCATTTAACCACTATCCATACTAGTTCTGATGGGGTAGGGAGGGTTAGGGGGCTTTTAATACATATTGTATATTTATTTCCCAAGTTAATAGAAACTAATCTTGTGTATAACTACCATTTATATTAAAGATACTAGCGTATAGGGTTCAATCAGGCATACATTGTTACTAAAACATTATTATTTTTTGTCTATTTTTCAACTGGATTGTCTGCTTACAGACTTAGGTCTTTGATTGCTACCTCAAGTGGACATACCTGTAACTTTATATATAGTTCAAATATTATTGTATTTTGTCTCTTGAAATAAAATATCTATCTATCTATCTCACATTTATCATTTTGTCTTAGCCTAATAACTACATCTTATACGGGTACGACGTCTACGTCAGTAGAATTTACTTATTGCAATGCCCAACCGAAGGCAATGAATGATTTTTTTTTCACAAAATGACAGTAAATTGTCTCAAAATTGTAGAAAGATCATTACAAGTTGTGTTCAAAGCAAAGCATGTTCATAAAAGTATGCATTTATTACATATTTCCAGGATAGAAAAAAAGTTTATTTTCAAGAACGAATACACAATCGTCTAACTAGGACTCGTCCTTTCAGACGTGTGAAAACTTGAATAGTCCATTTAGGAATCGTCAGAATTAAAGCTATAATCACTTTTAGAATTGAAAAAATACTGTCTGCATTAGTTTTATTGTGTCTATAGAATGAGGATTCATGTCAATTTTGGTCTGAAAATATGTATTTGTGCCTAAATTGAGTTGCCAAAATCAAGACTCAAGCTCGGGCGAATCAATTCCGCATCCATTTTTTTTTTCAGACCGAACATGCCTAAAAAAAAAGGTCACACCCGGTAACAATTTTGTAAATAAACAAAAACGAGTGGCATCCGCGTGGTCACGGTGGGGATACGCTTCGCCAATACCAGTGAGTAATGTTTAGTACGTGTGTGAACGGACGATGTGAAAGTGAAATGTGAGTGATATATTCATACTGCACTTGGAAAAAATGTCCTGTGAGAACTGGCACACGAGGTAGTGGTTGCCCAGTATATTTCCAACAAACTGTAGCCAAAAACTGAATCTGTCGATCCATAATAGTCCTGCAAACGGAGGCCCAAAAGTGGCTTAGAAATGAAGATACATCAACCGGAAGAGTAACAGGACGAGTCGTATACCAAAATGACCGGGAAAGTCTCTAGTTTCCGGAAATGTCTCAACTTAATATTCGTTTCAATTAACACCCACACATATGGAACCAATCTTATAGTCGGTCAACTACACAAGAAAGCAGTGATTACCCTAATAACTAATAAATGATTGGCAAGATCGATGATTCAGTACTATTCTATTCAGTGATCAGTACTATTCTAACTCTGTATTTTCGCATAGCAACCACAATGGACACTTTCGTTGCCAGCAATATGTCTGTATCAAGAAAATTGTCCGTGCAAATTTAAATGCGAAGCATGTCCGTTTCGGTTCAATGTTTATTGACGATGAAATATACATATATTTACATGTAATAGGCATAACGTTCTCCTGAAAATTTAGTATATGTTTGTATCGGTACAGATATGACATAGTCAATACCCTTTTATCATCCCAAAGTGAAAACTAAAATTTAAGTCATTCATGACTGTTCAATCCAGCGAATAATATCAAAGTCGATGTATGTTGCATTGACATGTGCGAATGAAAAACACCACTAATATAATAATATGAACATATACATATAATGCGAATGAATTTATATCATCACCTAACAAGCAACAAACACTAATAATTATAATTAGTTTTGTCTGTCTATACACAAAAGTTATGTTTAGGAAACGATATACCACTGTAGAAATCACAAGAGTTGCATCAAATTTAAATATGTAATGTAAGTACTGTATATTTTCGTGGTAATTAGACATGAAGATATCACACCGTAATAATCAATATTTATACAATACATAATTACACATGATCGGTGCAGTTTTCTACATTGTTATACTGTAGTTTATCATAAAATTGACAGCTGTACGAACAAGATGAATGCACCATATTGAAAATGTTCTTGGTAAACAAACATCAAATACGCTTTATGCATATATGTATTTCTTCAATCATAACTGTATAAATGATTACACATTTATATTGATTCTACAGTATTTCAAATTTGTAATGAACATACTTCTCATAGGTTACTAACAAATTTAGATTGGTTATTTACATGATTCATATGTACATCATTTCCGCACCTTTCAAACTGCTGTCACTCTATTCGTATTGATAGAACCTAGTCCTCGTCTTCAGATGAGTCTTCAAGGCCATCCTCGCAAATACCGGCATCTAAAGCTTCATGTGTAAAGGGTTTTCGCAGTGGGCTGAATCGTTTGAGTCGATCGTAGCACGACACGTGCACGGCAATGTGCAAGTTTGTCTGTTTGCTTTGCAGATACATGAGGCGTCACAAATGCCATCGGGACAAGTGCAAACCATGTCGTTGAGCAACTCGGGTGCGGCTACAGGTTGCGTCATCATTTGCGGTACAAAGGAATGGGATTGATCATCTTCTTGGTAGCCAAATTGCAGAGACTTACTTGTGCAATTGCTTGTTTCCACAAATTCATCTGATAATGAGTTCGTTTCAGATGCAGGCCGAAACTGTCATCTGTTGGTGGTAACTTCTTTGGGGATGTACCAGTTGCGGCCTTTTCGCATCTGATCTCATTCAGGGAGGTGCAACCGTTCTTGCCATACAGAGTACAAATGAAACCTGTTGCTGCTTTTTTCACTGAACTTGGTATGTTGTGTCCATCTCCTAGCATAGCCAAATCTTTGAACTGATCTGCTTGCTGTCTCAAAACTTTGAAAACAGATTTCTTGCCATGGCCGTAAAAGCTACTGACCGTATCACAGCCTGTGAGGCAATATACAGGGAGAATGATTTCTCGCTCTGCTTCTGACAAGTCATCGTGTATGTCATGTACTGGAATGTACCTTCGATTAGCTGTGTACTTGCCTTGTTTGCCAGTAAGAAAATATATTTCTCTGGCACTAAGTGCGTGTCTGTGATGAATGAGTAAGACCAGAACATCTGTATCGGGACTATCAACCACAATTGTTCCTGAGTCATGCTGAGCCGCGTATAGGCAGTGCAATATAATTCTGGTGTCAGCTTCTTCTTGTTTGGATTGTAAGTCAGTGGCAATGGAGGCTGATCGTCTAGATACTTGTACAGCATCGAAGTTTGCTCCCCCACTAATGAACAACATCTGATTTTCATCTAGTTTCTGGCCACAGCATCCACCATGTACTTGGCATACAACTTCACCAGGTTCTTCTTGTTCTCGTCACTTGATAGGAAAAGTTTCCACTTTCTTGGTACCCTGCCATCCAGGAACACATGGTGCACAGGCGCATTTGACCTACCAGCTCGCTTGTCTCTTGTCTGCTTCTTCACGCTCTTGTTGTCATAGTCGTCAAATACTACGTGGATATGATGCGTTCCTCTACCTCGACAGAGTACATACTCTAAGAACTGCTCAGCTGCATCTTGGAAAGTCGCATTTCCAAGCATATTTGGTATGGGGAGTGATTGTATGACAGCATTGCCATCAATGACTACTGCATCAGGCAAAGTGTCACGCAACTCCAACTGTGCAATCTCTTCAAGCTTCTTCATGAAATCAGATTTATTTCCTTTCGACAGTGTCCCATCTTCGTTGAATATACTCAAGGGTACTGGGCTGTTTTCAAATGACAGCACTCTAGACAAAGGCATTTGCTTGTTCGCGTTAACGGATAACAGCCTCAGGTACATAACCTCACCATGTAGCTTGACGTATCTATTATTGATCTTGATAGATTTGTGTAAGGCACTGAATGTTTTGACATTGCTGCGGGTCAACGTTGCATGCAAACTTTTGCCTTCATCTGCTTTGATCAGTCTGGTAGAAACAAAATTCTCAAGCTGCTTTGTGCCTTTTTCCAAAGCTCCAAGCATACTCTCTTCTATGTCCTTCGGTGCAATAGCTCCCGTGGCAATGTTAATCAGTTGAGAGGGGACTTCATCAGAATCAAAGGGGTTGAGGAATGAACCCTCGAACATTGACATCATTCCGGAGACATCATCTCGCCACCTGTTTTCGACCGATTTTTTGGTTTTCTTCGAACTGTCTTGCCTGTCTTTGGCAGTGATTTCCTTGGTGAAGCTCTGTGAACATTGAGCTGTGATAGGCCGTGCTAGGAACCATCTAGTCAGTGCAGCACCTCTCATGGTTAAGCCAATTATCCCACCAGAACCTTTTAGAGCTCGGTTTTCAGTCGTCTCTAGAGTGTAGTCCATTGAGACTCTGTTGAATTGCCCTCTGCCTAGTTTGGTCGTGAAATTTCCAGCCAAAAAGGAGTCTAAGACGTCTTTTGGTAGTCAGTTCATCATTAGAATCTGAACTGGCATATACCTTGCATAAACAGTGCGATCTGTTGCAAAGAGTAGAGGAAGCAACATCTTCTTCGAGAACTGCTGCACTGTCCAATTACCTGCTTTTGTTGAACTGATGAACAGCATGATTGGTTCAATCACGCTAGAGATGAACTCATCCCAGAGTTTGAATGTTGGCAACTTTTGACCTTCTTTTCTGAATTCATCCAGCAAGGGTTGTACGGTGGTTTCAATTAACATTGCTGTCTTGTCAAATTCATCCATGTTGTTGACTAAGTTAGTATCATCTGTTGGATGAAAGATCTTTTCTGCTTCCTCCAAGTGAAATGATAGGTCTGGCAATTTCTTGTCATGGTCCCGGCACCATGCAACGAAGCTGCGTAGGAACAAAGTATTGAGAACTTCTGTTACCAATTTGATTCCATATATGGCACGGTCGTAATCTTTCCCTACGAGCATCTGGTTCACAGTGTTTGGAGCGAAAACACCAGATTCAGAGAGAAGCTGTCTCAGACCACCATCAGCATACATGAATCCCACAGCAGAGAACACCGACATCAGAAAATGCATCCCACCCTCACATGGGATTACACCTTCAAGGTCAGACGAAGACCAAGTTATCTCCAGTGCTTTGGTTAGCAAACCCATGTCGAAGAACACGGCGATGTTCTTCTGATCTAATGCACCTGCTACTTCTTTCGCGCGCTTGAGAATTGTATAGACTGAAGAATAGTCAGTTGGTGGTGCCATGAGTATGGGGCTGTAAGAAACAGTAGAGCTTGAATCTGTGTAACTCACAAATTTCCCATGAAAAGATGACCACGAAGGGAGCCTGTTGGCATCAGCAGCTTTCCCAAATACTCCTGACTTGAATATGTAGTAAAGATGCTCGCGTGCCCTCTGTTTTTCTACATCACTTGGAACGTCGTGTGAGATAACTTCTTGCAGATGAACCGGAGGGTCAAGGTGAGGTTCTGGTCTCACGTTTGGCTTCTTATAGGGCATTACCTTGTAAAGGTCTGCTGCAGATGAGGATTTCACATTGAGTGATCTGTCTTGTACTTTCTCAATTCGAGGATAAGGATGATTCTTCGAGTCACTTCCTGGACACACAAATATGCTTGTCATAGCATGGGTCGAATTTTTCCCATCAACGGTTTTTTCATTGTGGTCCCAGTTGTCAGCGACACACACAATTTGTTCTTGGCTGTTCTTCAAAGATGTCATTTCATTCGGAACTATGGCCCCAGCTGATGTGTGTTCTTGATTTTCTGAAATGTGTACCGCTGCAGAGGTAAGAAATTTCCGCAGTTCTGGGTATGATATGCCATAGCCTAAAGCGTGCATGTCTTCGACTAGCTTTCTGCTTCCAAATTGGTGGTGCAAATGTACTGAAAGTCCTATGTGCTTTGGAGAGTTTGATTTTGTTGCTTGTGTCACGATGTCACATGCAATATTCAGCAGTATCTTTGTGCGGTTGTTTCCCGTGGTCGCGTTGTTGAATGACTTCTCATCAGTCAGCCATTCTAAGAACTTCAACAACAGTGGTCCTACAAATTTTTGTTGAGCAATGGGTGTCATCTCAGTCGACGCATATAACTTGGTATTCAGTTCCTCGTCTGTTATCGGGTAACTTCTCCGTATTATCGCAGCCGCTCGATGAAGGATAACTTCATCGGAAATCTGATCAATGTCTTCTCCAGTCGCCGAAGATTCTGTATCTAACTTCTCTACAAGTTGTCTGTTCAGAGACTTTGTTGCTTTCACCAAATCTGCTAAAGTTAGGTGCTTAGCACAAACAAGATCAGGATGTCCTGGTTGTGAAATGAATGCAAGTGAGTCATATTTTAGATTTTTTGCTTTGTGTAAGACGAACTGTCAACTCCCATCTCGGATAATATTTCACAGTATCTTGTGAACAATGTGGGCATTTGATACACTGCATTTCGTTCTAAGATTTCTGAGCTGATCTCACCAAAGAGCTTCAGCAAAGCTTTCTTGTGATCACTTTCTCTCGACTGCAAATCTGTATTACACTTTGTGTATTTTGCAACACAATTTTTTGACCTGTGATACCTAGCTTTCACAGCTACCAAATCACCGTTTGGCACACCCATCAAACGATTCAACATGACTTGATCATCTTTTGCCTTCGCTGCATCTAGTATGGAATCATACAATTTCTTCCCGTGACCGTTGCCTACAGAGCACACAAGAGACCAAGTGGCTCTGTGGTTCATGGTACATTTTGTGCCACAAATGAAACAATTTTCAGTCCATTTGAATGCACCAGGACTACCAAGCTGAGATCGGGTGAAAGCTCTCTTATGCGGACAATGTCCGGAGTCCAATAGCAACACATTCTTTTTCGAAATGCCATCAGAGGTGACTTTGTTGCACTCAACATTTCGTTCACTGCAGTACGAAATTCTACAATTCCTGTGATATCTGATAAGGAAACTGCTGTTCAATATTTCATTTTCATGTCGAAGAATGCTCTGTCCTATGTGGTCATTTCTAACTCTGCATGTGTCAAATAAGGATGCTATTTTAGTCAAGTCGGGTGAAATAGCGGGCGAATATTCGTTGAAAAGACCCTGACAAAAAACACATTTGTTCTGCACGATATCAAGTTTTGGCTTCTTGATGATGAACTCGGCCATGCTAAATGAACAGACAAAAAAAAAGGGAATATACAGATTTACAAGTACATTGTATATTGTTTTTGAAAATATATCACTGTTATATTAATATTTTCATGCTTCATAAAGTATCTATGGTGTGGGTTCTGACAAAATATAAACATTACAATTATTTACATTGTATTGAGTGATTTCCCCCATCACTGCTCGCATCGTCCTTTGATGTCAAGTGTGTTGTGCAAGTGACTGTACACCTAAAATACGTACATGTACAATGTTATTAACGTTGTGTTTGGTGAAACACCAGTCAATAGCTTACAGGATAGTAGTATAAAACTATACTAATAGCCTGTAAACTGTAAACAGACTATAATATGCCTTCGCGTGTCAGAACAAAGACTACCTAATGATACACTTTCCAGATACATGTAAGATATCAAATGGAATGTTTTATAATAAGATATACATACCTGGTTAATCTCAAATTTCGATGTCCCCGCTGTGGTAGTGGCTTACATATCCTTGTTGATTTTGTGGGTCAGTCGCGGCCTTTTTTTAAATCAAAAACAATTACACACAGGTGTGATCATGAATGTATATATAACCCTATAGGACAGCAATAATAATATTATTTTATAATTTCCCATAAATAAACTATAGAGTAACCTTATGGTATTTTGCATACCTAGTTGAACTTCATGTTGGTGTCGGGGATGTAAATGTAGTCGCACATCGTTGACATATAGCGGCTACAGTATTTTTTGCATGGAAAAACCCTGGAACATTTAGAAATTTCCAATATAAATCAAATGTTGCAATTTACCTTCATCAATTTACCTTGAAATCTAAATTACGAGATTGTATGGTAACTATATAATATACACAGGGGTCAAGCGTACCTGACTTATTAGGAGGAACATTGGCACCCCTGAATTATTGGGGTGGGGCGTGAGATCTTTGGATGAAAACGTAACAGTGGGTTGCTGAAAAAGAGCCGCAAATATATCGCCTACGATGTGTGTACGTATGAAGCACTGTCACTATAAAGTATAGGATATAGTTATGTATTTATGAACACATATAATGGTTCATTAGCTTCCATAGTTTAGTCACAATCTTGTACACCGATTCTGAACACCGATAGAAATGAACCCATCAGGAATAATAACACGTGAAAGTACACTAGTTTTGCGTCAGCAAACACTTTGTATATTTCAAGGATGTCAATATTCCTCCGAATAACTCAGGTTCGCTTGATCCCCGTGATATAGCTGGGCGTTAAAAATTAACGATGGGGATATACATTTTTACCTTTATCTAAATAAGCAATTTAGAAACGTATCATAAAGCTTAAATCTTACCTTCTGCTTGAAAAATGTGGACAAAACACAGCACCACTTTCAACTGATAGGGTTCCACTCGATCGCGAAAAAACTAATGCATCTCTCGGAACAGGAAAACATGTATGGTGGCAGAAATTTTCAACATAGATATACTTGTTTGTTCAGGCTAAGTTATATACTCCAATTAATCTCCATGGAAACCATTGTTTTTTTCATTGAATACTATTCACGTATCACACCTACAGATATCTTTATGGTTCGCAAAATTATCAACATTTTTCAATTTGAGTAGAGTCTAATGCAGATAAACAAATACTTTATACATATATTATATATTCCGTATAACTGTTTATTTCACCACAAGGTATAACATGTATAAATAACTCCACATTTACTCCCTAGACATGATTCAATGTGTGTATACCGCGCACCGCATGCAACAACAGTATAACTGATTAAATATGACTTTCGCTATCGTTCCGATATCATATCTCTACCTATATCTACATATGCAATATTTATACATATGTATGAATAAGTTGTATCAGAAACAATTCTCAACATTACAGTATTGGGTCTACATTACATTATACTATTAATCAGTATTTAATGACCATGTTCAATAAGCATGTGTAATAGATATCATTCACTTAAAAACATCTTTATCATCAGTCACTTATCATCAATTTATCGTGGTTGCTATGGCAACGGCACATTCAGTTTTGATTTTATTCATGTCAAAATATATATCCGCATGTATTAGACATGTAGTAATTTACAAACACTGCTATTTTGCCAAACTTTGTTCTATAGATTTCTGGATAGCTGCAGTGTCTATTCTGCGTTGGTTATTCACGTCACAAAAAACTTGAACTCAGTGAAACAGACACATGTTGCTAAAAACTGAATTTCTCGGATTGCCATAGGAGTTGAAAAGTATTTCAGACATTCTTGGAAACTAGAGACTTTCCCGGTCATTTTGATATATAACTCATCCTGTTACTCTTCCGGTTGATGTACCTCAAATTTTTGGGCCTCCGTTTGCAGCACTATAATGACATGTACAATTTTCGTTAGGCACATTGGTGGGGCATTTGTGGGATTTATCGCAAAGCCCCAAGTATCGCAGGGAACGCTGTACAGTGTTCATCGTAAGGTAGGTTTAACGTGGGGAGTAAATGTCACTGGTAATGGTGTCTTATGCCCCTCAAAGCGGCCCGCATTGCGGGCGAGTTCTACGCACAGTCTTATGACGTCATTGGTATTAGTCTAGATACTGTGGCAACCGGCAATGAATGCAGGCCGATCATTCTCCGATGTTTTCATGCACAGTTATCGGCGATTTTCTGATTACATGTTGTCGAATTGTGCATATTTCCTATTTATTCCTGGCAATCTCGAAATGTACTTTCAAGTTTGCGTGACACACAAAAATGCTAGATCTGGCTGATTTTAGAATTGGTTCCAACTTTAAATCAACTGCATTCTAAGCAGAATGAAATCAAATGTCACAATTGTATATTTTGCTTTCACCAACATTGCCGTATTGACATTTCAAGGTCACTCAATGTCATATTCAAGATCACCATTAGAATCACTATAATTATGTAACTTCCCATTTGAATGTTTCAATATTTACGTTTGTTCCCTGCGGTACACTGTCTAACAGCTATCAAATTGTGAATTTGAGAACATTTTAGGATGTTGAATGAGAGCTCCTTAGGTTATCTGACCAATGGTCCGATAACCTATTGGCATGGCGTTGCGTCCGTTCACATTTTTATCTTTAAAGTTTACGGTCAAATCTGAAATTTCGCACAAAATACCTGAAAATATTTTTCAAGAAGAGTTTTTTTTTCAGTTTTTCGCATTTTCGTCAAAATGGCGGCCATTTACGACGAAAAATGCCTGATTTTGGACTTTGGCGGCCATTTTCTCTAAATCTGTTCAGTAGCTTTCTTCCTTTTGATACATAACACTCATCATATGTACCCCTGTGACATGTATAAGTTTCGTTGCCCTTGAATCGCTCGAAGTGGGCCACTTTGGCCCAAACCTGGCCCAAAGGACTTCTCCATGTTTAATTGTCCTATGCTTTGTAATGGGACACATTATTGCTAATATCTCACTTAATATTGAGATTAGAGACTAGGAATCAATTGTGGACATATAGGAAATGATTTATACTGAATATTCTCGTTACCTTGGATTTGACTATTGACCTCATTTTAAGGTCAGAACACGAAATGGCTAATATCTAACTTATTATTGACTTAACAGCTTAGGAATCAATTGGGGACATATAGAAAGTTATATATGCTGAATATTCTCGTCACCTTGAATCTGAACTTGGACCGCACTTTCAGGGTCAGAGCAAAAAATGGCCAATATTTCGTTTATTATTGACTTTACAGCGTAGGAATCAGCTTTGGACATATCTGAAATGATATATGGTGGATATCTTGTGACCTTGAATATGACCTCATTTTCAAGTCCAGAGCACAAAATGGCTAATATCTCGCTTTTTATCGACTCTGCAGCTTAGGAATTAATTATGGACATCAGCTTAGGAATCAATTATGGCGTAAGGGCGCCCCTCTGAATCCGCGCCTGAAATATTATTGAGATTCGTTGAATACTGTCGTCTGTGCAGCGTTCACAAGACATGTGTCTCAAACCATACATTCAAACAGGCTGATTTCAACGCAAAATGTGTTGCCATAGCCACCAAAAACAATCGGTGTTGTGGTTTTACCATAATGAGTATACGTTCAAGAAGAACAACACAAGTTTGCTTCTTCCCCCACTTACATGCAGTGGAAAATGTGCGGACGTGATATTTATTTCTAATAAAACTTTAATTTAATTTCAAGCAATATATCCCAATGATAATAATTGACGGTACCAGGAATTGTCCAGTATTCACGTTTAAAGCTGCTGCCTTTGAATGTATGCCATTTTTTTTTCAAAACTACATTTTTGTGCAACACATCTAATGCAAGATAACAAAATGTGTGCTCAATGATTTTGACGATTGCAGTTGTCCGAGTTGTCTTTTCTTCCGTTTTAAGACACACTTTGTACCGGATTTGTATATAAACAATCGAATTGTATCCATCAAACTCGAATGTAAGCAAATGCCTAAATCGTGCTTAAAATTCCACATCGAGTACAATTTCCAGTTCGTATCTGCATATATAGTGTAGGTATGAGAAAATAGTCAGTGATATACCATGATGTGCGTGGAATTATCAGTCTATCACGCACTTCTATGCTTTGCTTACATCTGCGTGTGATGGATACAGTTCCTGTATTTACGCGAGAACCGCCTGTTCAAATGAGCAAAATTTTCCAAGGGACTGGTTATAGTCATTACATTTAATGTGAGTATGTCTCATTCATTTAAAGTTGGAATCAATTTTAAATTCAGCCAAATTTAGCATTTTTGTTTGTCACGCAAACTCGAAAGTACATCTCGAGATAGTCGGGAATATGTAGGAAATGTGCACAGTTCGACAACAGATATTGCCGTTAATCGTGCATGAAAACAGTGGATAGAGAATGATCGGCCTGTCTACATTGCCGGTTGCCACAGCATCTAGACAAATGCCAATGACGTCATGAGACTGTGTATAGAACTCGCCCGCAACGCGGGCCGCTTTGATGAAAAATTGATGCGAGATTGACTGGCCCGAATTTGAATCTTGATTTGGCAACTCAATTTAGTCACGTAATACACATTTTTAGACCCAAATTTGTACGATGTCTCATTCTATAGACAAAATAAAGCTGCCGCAGAATGAATAAATTTTGTCAATTCTAAAAGTGATTATAGCTTTAATTTAGCATGTTTACGATGAAATGAAGTTTTCAAAAAAAAATATTGACTGGTTTCCAATTCAGTTGCTTTGATATAGTGTATCCGTCTGTATTTCTGTACACAAATGGTTATTCTTTATCCAGACGCAAATAAATTTGACTTGATTATTCACTAGTTTTCATCATATTTATTGAATTTTTTCCACCAAAGGATTGTCATAATGGCTTGCCATAAGACTCAGGAATACGTTCTTTCAAATCGACTGATGATTTCAGTATCCACAGGTACCAAATCTGCAAAATTAATATGTTCTAATTGCTATAATAAGTTAGTGATAATAACTTTATCTTTATAGCTACAACCACACGTCTACTGAGCAGACGTTTTGCATTTGTCCGTTGGCCGAAATGTCCTACATTCATAACTACCGGTATGTGAATGCACAAACACTTGTGAATGAAGGAGTCCATACAACATGTGTGGATCGGTAATGTGCAGCAATCCTCACTATTGTGAGGTTACTACATGTTTTTTTGTCAGTACATTATATCCCGGTGATTTCACACAAACATGCAGGTAGCCTTATGCTATGGTCACATGTTTTCCCGACACAGATACGGACTTTTAGAAACAGCCGGAGAAGTGCGGAGATAACCGGCATGCTCCGGGTGTTTTTTGTCAATATATTTTTTTTGCGGAAAGGAAATCAGGAGTAGATACGGATTTGTTGTGGAATGAAGCCAGAGACAGACAAAATATCGGAGAACTCTGGCATATTCCCGACATAAGCCGGAGGAAGCTGACAGACCCAGCAAAAGCCGTCGCGAGGCCGGAATTCCGCCCTTACTCAGTAAATATGCCGGTGTATAAGTCGGAGTATCCCCGGAGAAACACGGAGAAAGGCGAGGTAACCCCGGAGTAAGTTTTGAAGCTCCGTCTTCCTCCTGGGATTCTCCGTGTATACTCCGGCTTCCTCCGGTTGTTAAATTTCATCCAGGAATATCCCCGGCATTTCCCAGAGATGGCCGGAATACCTACGGAGAAAGCAGGCGCATCTACGGACCTACCGGAGCATTTCCGGAGATTTCCGGAGTAATACCGGCATATCCCCGGAAAGGGACAAAAAAGTGGAAAATGACCCACTTCAGGAACTCTCCGGCATTTGGACAAAAATTTTTGAACATGTCCAACTTTTCCCTGAGTGCAAAAAATTTTTTCCGGAGTTCCCCGGCAGCTCCCGATAAGTCCCGATAAGTCCTGACACAGGCGGGAGTCAGGGCGGAACGCCCACGATGATTCCCGTCTTCTCCCGGAGTTTTCGATTTTTTGCTGTAGATACGTCGGGAATCCTCCAGGTATGACATGTGACCATAACATACTGTGGCGTCCATGAGCACTGTGTTACGATTCTGATGAATCCCAATACAGGGACCGCCGAGTGTATCCATGTTGTATGTATCGGTTGTTGTGTATGTTGGGTATCTCACATACAGCCGAGTGAGTCAGTACCGGTTTTATGTATCAGTTGTTGTATAGGTTAGGTATCTCACAAATAGGACAGCCGAGTATATCTAGAGTTTCGTCCCGCCAATACCATTGAACGTTGTTTCCCGTGAATAGCATTATTCCTCTGTCTTCAGTAGTCCATCGTGGGCAGTCCCTATCCCAGAAGGATGTAACCAAGACATCATCGCTGGTGACCATCCAATTATAGCCCGTTGAGTAATGTCCCTTTCCAGAAGTCCAATAGAACGTGCACACTGTAAGTGAAGGCAAGCAAGTAGAATCTTATGTGTGTCTTATTTTCTCTGTTTTATATGTTTAATATGTATTAAGTTCTCACCGTATGGTGAACCGGCTGTGATTGCGGCCTGAACGCTGGTCTGCTCCTGTGTGGTCTGTAGATCGAGGAGCCGAGAGGTGGGGCAGAGCTCGGGACAGAGAGCCATGGCCGAGGTCCAGCTGTGGGTTTCGGAGGTCACGGAATAGCAGGAGTCGGCCGCCTGCACCCAGCGGACCTCTGGGGACGGACTCGGTGGACATATCGGCGTGTCGGCGCTGTCTGCAACACCGAGTGGACACGTGGTATATATTACATCGTATCCACAACATCGTGTAGTTGTTTGTTACCAGAAAACATCACCCATGCTTAACGTGACATTGTTGATATTTTATGTCCGATATGCTAGGCCTACCAGAGAATATGCAGCATTGCTGATGCACGTCTACAACTATATACCTTTGCCCCGCTAGTTCATCTTACATCTTGCTAACATCAGATAGACCCACGGCGAACATTGACTGAGTGTCAACTCGTGGTAAAGTGAGCTGCGCCGTATCTCTCCAACTTAGGCCATTCAAAGCACATACACGTACATGTAAACATACTTACGGTACATTCAAGCTTTGTGATCAAGGACGGGCGTTTGCTGTTCTGACCTTATGTACCCCATGTTTCCCCTTACACTATGTTTCTTGTTCTGAGAGCGATATACCAAAATTCTTACAGTAGAAGTCGAAGTCTTGATGAATCCGGAGACAGGTACGTGACGGCTGTTCCAGTAGCTGACACGATCCCCGCCTAGCACTCCGAGTTTGGACCCAGTGCATGTTGAAGGCTGTGCAGTCAGCCGCCCGCTGACACAGAGCGGCACAACGTGTGGCGGACGTCCGGTCAAGTACGAGACTCAAGGTCCCGTGATGGTAGTGACTTTGTACTCTCTTGAATACAGTCTCGTCAGTGTTCCCGGGAGCTTGTGTCGCACAAAGCAACACGACAAGTGACAGCAACCAATAAATTCCAGCCATATAGATTAACATCTTGAATATCATCCAATTTGTTGGCCAAGTCAGGTCCGTGCAAGGAGCGTCAAATAAGTAACTGTTCAGTGTAAAACTGACCAGACCTTTGTATAATTGGTTTCAGAAGTCCCAGTTTTTCACGTTATGGCGGCCAAGCCAAACCATTTTGTTCCTGTTTATGCCATTAATGATTGGCATTGGACAATCCGGATCATTGAATGGATCGAAAAAAGACCTTGAAAGAGTCTGCGAAATGGAACGTTATAGTGTGTTGTGGCCTGTGATGACGCGGGCAGTTTCGATTGTCGTACCGAATTCACCTCGTTGAGTGCACTTTAATGAGACAAGTTGAGAAGGTGTGCACACATCAGTTGTCCCCATGATGACCACAAACTGTTAGTACCAATAAAGATCGCCTATAGAGTAACAGAGAGTGTTTGATCAGTCACTCCCGGCTCAATAAATTCGATCAGGGTTTGTTGTTTTATTGCACGAAGATGATCGTTCGGTTAGAAATCTATACTCAGTAAACAGAATGGAACAGGCGTTTCTTATTCGTGACATTCAATAAATACAACTCCAGAAAAAAAGTTAATATGGAAGCGTCTGGTACACATATCATAAATCAAACGTTACATAATATATGGATGGACCTTGTATCAATACACACGGGTTTTAACACGATTGTTCACACGCGTGGTGACTAAATTTTTGGATACAAGCAAAAAATCCCCAGGTCCAAGCGTCGCAAGTCGTCGCAAGAAGAAAGAAGAGCCGTTTCCCAGTGATCCTAGTATAGTTAAGAATTAAAAGGGAAACAGAGCAAGCAAGATATCTGGATACAGTGATAGTAACAAGAAAGTACAGCTAACTGTGAGAGTCGATATTAGAGCTTGAGCGAGCACACCATCAGCACCCTAGACAGCGGAATGTATTTTACTCAACGTAACCCCTCCGCCCCCCCTCCAAATAAAAATGCTACCATACTGATATCCTCCCTCAAATGATTCCAATTCATTCCCGTATATTATGATGAAAGCATAGGCCTACTTCATTCATATTTTTCTAATAAGTAAACATTCATTTTGAACTCAATGAAACAGATACTCCTGCTAAAATGGTATTGAACCTTAATGAAATATCCAGTTTAAAATATAAAGGATTTTCTGAAGGCTTCGCAAACCCAACACCTTGACATATAAAATACGTCAAATTATGGTAAATGTAGCTGTGGCATCGCAGACGAATCGTTGTGTTCGCTTCATAAGACCGAGGAATGCCACACGGCACACGCAAGCTTACATGGATGCTGCACCTGATTGTGTGCTCCAAAATACGCGTCATTGCGGTAAAATTTGCTTTGCATTCTGGGAACGTCAATTTCCATCGGCTCCGCCATTTTGACGTTTTTCAAACAATCTCAGCATTTTGCGTAATTTTCTCAAACCTAACACATCGATTTATGCATTATACATGTGTGGAATATTCAAAGTTTACCATCAATTCGAGAGATTTCATGTCAAGGACGAAGAAAATTCTCATTTGAAGTAGGTTTCTAAACGTTTACATGCCAAAACGGGCGTCGATAGGTTCGCATGAAACCTCCATGAAAAAGTCAGCACATAGACATGTAGAGGGTTGGGGGCTTCGCCCCCAACGCTCTAATGTCAAAAATAGTTAAGAGATACTGGTACCGGGATCACGAATACAGTTGTGTTTATTACACGGACAATTCAACGGTTTAAAAACTTGTATGTATGTGTTAAATGTTATCTGGCTGTTCGGGACGAACATAGTTTAAGGAAGGGGGAGTGTAACGGATTTGGGGTGTTCCCAACCGTTCCCCAAGGTATTTCGTACATTATTTCGTGATATTACGGTTGAGTTCCTGAAAATATTTATGTGTTTAACAGTTCATACGGTTTCATATTTGAGGTATTAGAGAGGTGTTCCGGCTTAGAACTCAGAATAATTTTTATACGGTTGAGACGGAACTGCGGACACCCTCACGGTTGAGCCGGAGCCCCCGGAGTACAAAAACGTCAAACTACGTAATTTCCAAAAGGTCACGTGATCAGCCTCATTTTCGGTTCAAAAGATGACGTCGCAGCCACTGATTGGTTCTAGCATGTTTTTAGAAATTCCGGAAAAATCAGTGTTTTGTCGGTCTGTGACGTCACAATCAGTTGGTCACGTGACACCGGGTCTGGGTCTATAAAAGCCCTCGTCCCGGCGAGGGTCAGTGGAGTTGGTGTCCTGACGTCAACCTGTTCAGACCCATCTCTCAGAGCAGAGTACTCCAGAGCTCCGGCTTAGGTCATGCAGATGATTACAATTCATGTCTTCCGACTGTACACTTAGAAAATAAACTTGAAAACATCATCCGAGTAATTTTTTCGTGTTCCTGAAGAAACTTGAAGAAGAATGATAAAGTAACGGTAACCGGTAAAGAGAGAAATACGGAGAAAAGATATACAAGTTAGCAGTCGGTTAAGATAAAGCTGATAACGTCTGAGGGTGATCCAGAACCCAGATCATCAGAGAAGACGGAGACGGAATCAACGGAGCAGTTGAAGAGGCGGGATCAACGGAGCAGTTGCAGAGACGGTACCTGACGGAGCAGTTCCAGAGACGGTACCTGACGGAGCAGTTGCAGAGACGGAATTAACGGAGCAGTTGCGGAGACGGAAACGATGGAGCAGTTGCAGTGACGGTAACTGACGGAGCAGTTGCAGAGGCGGAATTAACGAAGCAGTTGCGGAGACGGAAACGACGGAGCAGTTGCAGTGACGGTAACTGACGGAGCAGTTGCATTACTGGAAGCGAAAACGCAACCGGAATCTACATTTCAGGTGCAGCTGCAGATTGCAGTCGGAAACGGTTGGAGGTCCATTGCAGACCACGCAACCAATCCTCAGAGACTTCTAGCCGTTTCAACTGTGTAGCAGCAGTCCCAAATTTCCCGTCAGCTCCGGTTGACCCCCAGATCCGTTACAATATACTGCATGGAATATTCATGTATAAATGTATATATGATACAAAATAAACATTTGTGACTAGGCATTTTTGGACAACCTCGGACGTCAATACTGACCTCAAAGATATGTACCCGGTATGTATAGTCGCCACACATATATATAGCCTAATTAGTTATTTTACCTGAATGTTGATTTTACGTGCTGGACGCCTCTCTTCAATATGTTTATTGTTAATGGAAACAGACCGTGAGCTATATTAAATGATGTATCATCGTGGATAAGACACGCTTGTATCTAATATCAGTTCTGTGTACATATGTGTACATGTGTACACATCTCAATCGGAGTAATGTTGAGCGTTTGTTGCGGTGATCAACATGTTTGCGATGTTTGGCTGAATCGTCACCTTGTTTACAGAGCGAGACAATTACATTGATGAAACTGTGGAAACTCCTCGTTTAAACAGGAGTGAACATTACTGGTCAGGTACCAAGGTCACATGGAGCGTACCTGGAGATTTGAGTAAGTATAGGATATCAGCTTACTCTGCTATCAAAGAGGTACGCACATCATATATAAAGAAGTCGCTTTTCTGTTTCACAGTCAAGCATCAATAGGGCAACATACTCTACTCTATTGCATGAACAAATTCCGTGAATATGACAACTAAGGCGGTATTTGGCATAACCATTTGTGTCTTGCTCAGTGTTTCAGGAGGCACGTTTGTTCAGTACACGTTTGATGTGGTCGAGAGCCACTACCACCACCCGGCCTCCAGCTCGGGGTGGTACACGGACCACGTGACCAGCCAGACGTGCGCGGCAAGGTGCGCAAAAGCCGAGTGGTGCGTGGCCTTCCAAATGTACTGGAGGACTCCCGGGCCCCCGCGACTCGGCAACTGTCAGAGACTCAGCGTCGCGAGTCGCACCTGCCTTCGGTCTTCCGACTCCTTCAGCTTCTTCTGTAAGTAATACATCCTTTAACCAAGGAAATAATCCCCGAATGAGAAGTACGAGATGACTTATAGCGCCCCTGTATATCCCCAATTCGTCCGATTCTCAGACACGACCAAGACGCTGATTTGCCCGTCACTGCCGCCAAATTACTACCTGCCAGAGGCCGTTTGGCACTACGCTCCCGAGACAGCAAACTGCTACATCGTGTTCCGAGTGGGACTGGACATCAGCACCTCCCGTTCCACGTGTGAGGACCTGTGTCCCGGGAGGTCCAAGCTGCTGGATCTACAGACAGTGGAAGAGCAGAGCGCGCTCCAACAACTGGAGCGCTCCCAGATAGCACCACACAGTCAGTATACAGGAGCTCTAGCCAGTATAACTCTCACTGTCTCTGTCCGGCAATAATAGTATATCATATATAGCTGGAGGGGGGGGGGGTTCTGTCTAAACGCACGAAGTCGTTAGCACATGCTGCCGAATGCACACGATGATACTGTTGTGCATTCAACAAGTACCGGGTATGCAAAATGGCATATGATTGATTTAATATTATAGCATCTTGTACTAGTTGGTTCAGGGCCTAGTGTGGAGCTCATAGCACTTGGGCAATGATAAATACATAGGAAAAGGGACACTTCCGCTTGAAGTATATGTTCCGCACTCAGCCCTTGTCTCTTGCAGCCTGTCTCAACTACTGGACGAGTGGCCGGCGTCTGGACAGCACGACCTTCTACTGGAGTGAGACGGGTGAGATCTTCACACACGCCAACTGGGACCTGAACTCGAGCCAGCCAGACCTGAGACCAAACGAGTTGTACGTGGGCATGTACGCCTGGGCCGATCAGGACTGGTCGCTCTTTGACCTGGATCCTGACTACTGGAACAGCGCTTGTCCCTTTTGTGAGATGCACTACTCGCAGCCCTGAACACTCTACTACGGCCAAAGGCGTTGAACTTTGCTATCTTTCTCTCCATTTGAACAGTATGGATACACATTTAATCAAATATACGTTTATTTCACAATTTTTATCACCTTGATTATAGCTGTTGTACTTGTGAGCGACCCTTGTGATATGCTGTGATGAGTATCGCCAAGGACAATAAATGCCTGAAACATCAGCTTTATCGTGGTTACAAGATATAGAATATAGTGACATTCTCGAAGATACACCCGGCATATCTGTATATTATTGACAGTACATTGTATTTGTATTTTCATGTTTTAAACAGCCTACGAGTAATGTTTTGTTGGTTATATCAGTTAGATCGGATATATCCAATAATATGGATGTTGCAGTGGACGACACACCCAGACGACACATGGTTTGGTGGGTTATTCACATATGATAAACGACACAACCTAAAACGCTGGTCCCAGTATGCCGTGTCAGGACAACACCGAGCCCGTTTCAGCTAGCATCTGTATGTACTTCGGAAGAAAAAGTTTAGTCCGTGAAACCCAGGATCGGTGCAGTGGTTAGTCGCTCCTTGATGTGATTGAAGGCCGTCTAATGTGCAGTGTCCCAGACAAAAGGATCACACACCGTTTTTTTTTTTTTTTTTTTGCTTGACTGCGCTTTCAACTGTTGGTACAGCAGGCTTGCAATGGACTTTGGAATGGTCGAATATACCCTGCGTGGAACACGACATTCAGATGGTCTCGGACCTCGGTGTACATCGATGGATGTATCTGCTGGTACAATATTCCATCTTCACCGGGGTGTCACCTGTAAGCTTAATCTACCTTAATCTTCAAAACTAGCTCCCTGGATTCTCGAGCCAATGGCATTTTGCCAGAACACATCCACCATGAGTATCAATGATCAACACTGACACTAAGAAGGTTGCAAATGATGTTTTTTGATGGAGTAGTTAGGAGTCATGTTGACAATATCTGTAGTTCCACAGAAATGGTCCACGCAGAAACAGACTGAACTCCATGAATGGCATGAGTACCAGAAATTCTGGAAGATTGTGATGAGGAACCATTTCAGGTAGAATCAGCAAATCTGATTCAAACACAATGGCAAATTGTCATGCCTTAGACAAACCTTTGGTTTCTTGACAGTCACGCTGGATTACATTTGCTTTGGTACCGATGATAGTATCTACCTCGGTCAGGGCTTTGAAAGCAATATTCCATGGGAGGGAAGCATTACATTGTTGGACTACTGGCAAAGACTACTGGCGCATCATGACAATAGACAGCTCCAGGAACAAGAACCAGAACCAACGCGAGTGTAGAAAACACATGGGCCTCAATAGATGGATATAGTGATATGTCTACATATCTCTTGCCTCTCGTGGGACCACTGGCACATGTGAGAGCTCGTTGACATGATGGATAATACAGTCCGGCATGTCCTAGAAACTGCATATTATGGTGGTGACTTGTGAACTGGTGTCCACCAGTGCGGACTCAATCATGATTCTGTCAATGGTAGGGCTGGTACACGAACTAACCATCTGCTCTGCAGTCGCAGCTAATTTCAGCTGATGAAGATTGTTCCCTGTTTCTCTGGGGTATGGGACATTTGACAAGCTTATCTGCAGTAGAAGCATGCACGTGTATCAGTTCTGGAACCAGAGTGCTGACCAGAGTGATTACGATCGGTTTAGGACTTCATGTATATTTTCCTTTTGCTCATGGCATCTATCTTCTTCAGCAGGATCTAATATTTCTTTGTAGTGTTTTACCATGCAAAACATCCGCAATGGTCCGTATACGCTCATGCTCAACAGCTTTTGCGCCAGACAGTCATATTTGTGACGAAAAGCATTCTAGACCTGTTTGTCACGAAGACTTAGCCATAATTATGTTTTCAGGATGTTCTCAGCATTTTTAGCTATCAGGCCATATTGTTTGATATTTGGCAACATGATTTCAAGGCGACAGCTCCATGCCATGACATTTTCATCTTGTTTCTGTTCGGCAGCATCCAAACAGTTAACCTGCTTTCAGAAACCATCATCCAAAACCTTCAAGTATTAGTTCAGAAGCAAAAGCACTCCCAAATCCCACATATTTTCCCCCACAATACAAAGTGCTGGCACACATTCCCTTAGATTTATGATGACCTCAGTTGTTGGGACCTTTCACGACAAATTGTCTGTAGAAACAAGGATTCTGGATTACAGAGATTTAGCAGTGAACTTAGTTTCTCGACTGGTGGTAAGTGGAATCTTTGTAAGGTTGTTTTTTACTTCAAGAGAAGTAAACCATCCTGGGCACTGGACTAGCTACCGGTAATGGATGCGAGTTCAAATCAGTTGGTATCGAAGTTGGTGGTTGTACGATGGATGAACCATGATGACTGAACTGGTGAAGCCAAAAGCGTACTCAGGCGACAAGACTGTATGTGATCATAGAAAACATGAACTTCCAAAGACTGATGGTTCTGTGCACTCTAAATCCAGGGATCGTATAAATCCTCCGATGCTCCCTAACAATCATGCAGGAAATGTTGCACATAGCTAAAAAAAAAGCCCCAACGAATTATTCATTGAGTAGGAACATAGTGTTAAAACAGTGCGGTAATTTTTACAATTCACAATAGCCACATTATGATCATTTCTGATAGAATATCCAGTTTAAGTTTCGTGTATTGCAGTATATGATAGAGCAGTGATATAACTAATTCAATCATTTTATATGAATGAGGCAAACATTGATAGCTATAACGACAAAAAATCTACAATATAACCACAATATATGACTGCACACAGATATATTTTGGCATGAATTTATAAAAAATAAATTTGCAATTTTTATAAACGGTTTAATTTCGGTTTTAAAGTGATATTGAGAGAAAAACTATTTGTTCCAAATCAACTAAAAATATGCGTGGCCTCGGAATAATGCCTGTGGCCTCATAAAAATGTCTTGGTTTTTTTTTTACATTTCACATTGAAGTATTTCGGTGATGGTATGTTAATTTCCCAACTACTTCTTTCTATAGATGTATACATTTTCACTGATGACATCAACGAATTTTCAAGGAATTACTTCTCAGTCCAAATTTCTGATAGTATATTTTGAGATTGGAAGGGTAAATGTCAACTTGCGGATGCAGTCATATTCTCAGATCAAGCCAAGTTGAAGTTTCTTTTCATTTTTAGATCAGATGGATTGTCATATGTTTTTTAATTGTGTAAAATGGGGTAGCACACGATTGATTAGTATTGATTAGTTTGTATTGCTCTGGTTGTGTATGGTGAACTTTATATTTTGTTGGCAAAACTATATGCGCACAGTTCACCTGCTGCATTGGAATTAAAAGTCTTCTTTACGATTTTCTCTTGCATTTGAAACTATATCGTACATTTTTAATTGATTTTGTTTGATATGATATGTATGTATCTGCAATTTATTCCCGACCACATAAATTTTAGAATGAAGCACATTAATCTTTTGCTCTCCCTTTATTCGAATAGTAATGTATGCGATCTTTTGGGATTATATCAATGTAAGTATCAATCTATTACCACCAATACATCCAGATTTTGGTGACGCCAGTAACAAACGTAAAGTACAACATTTTGCAATAGAAACAAAGCCCACCCAAATAGTTTATCCAGAGACACACTGGCGTGTTCCCGAATTCCCTAGTTTTTGGTGTAAATACTTTAAACAAACATTAGAATCACAGAAAAAGGATCATACTGGTGACGACGACTAGTAATGTATGCGACTTTCGGACTTTCTTTCATCATTCATTACGCCTTAAACTGTCCTAGCGGTCATATTTGTGACTTCATTGGTGGTGACAGGTTGATTCATACATTTGATGATGTACAAAATGAGTCCATATACATCATTTCCTGGCCACCATCATAACGAATCTTGGGTTAACATAGTCAACAAAATATTTATTTGAAAATGTCACAATACACTGAACACTTGGTAAATATCTGAATCACAAAAGGGTTCCAATCCAAAATAGCACATTACACCTAGAAAACAATATAAAACAAGAATGGAATGCAATCCACAAATCGAAATGGTTGGTAAAAAAAACCCACAGTGGCTATGCACTCGAATTCACTTATACATTTCAAAGTGTACATGAAAGGAATACCTCCAAACGTATCTGGCAGGTTTTAATGAGCAAGCGGTGCAGCTTTAACAAAAAAATGTGTTTCCGAGGCAGGCCTATCCAGATCTGGTGTACGATCTGGTGGGTTCATTTCGAGAGATTCAGTCAATCAACAGTTACTCAAACGGTAACGTTTTGATTGTGTTATGCTAAAGGATTATTCGTATGATACAACTCACTCTGCAGCAAGTTCCTCAATACTTATCATAATAACAAACGAAATGATTCTAAAAGTCGAAGGCATTCCACGATTTGTACACATTACCTGATATGAAATAATTATCATCATGTCTCTTTTACTCACCATAGTCTATAAAAATCTCCGCGATATTCTCAAAATAATTTTTTCTCGTCATGCTACATAACCTGAAAATTCCTTTAAAGTGGTATATAAAAAGACATAAAATATGTATAAAAATATTGCCATGATTCTCAATACAAATGTTTATATTGCCAAACTTGACAACAGATACACTCGTGGTATGTATTGAGCTTTAGCAGACACCGGATCAAGGAATCACAGTTGACGTAGCGCCAAGACGAGAGATACAATAGCGAGTGATGCCAATAGTTGGCTGGGCACACGCTGTGTGGCGCTGTTACAGAGGTTATCAGTGCAGCAGACCTCCTCAAAATCCAGGACAAACAGATAGCGGTCCTGGCGCAGTGTGGTGGGAAAACACTCCTGATGACATGTCCGGTTCATCGTTGGCGGCAGACCGGTGATCGTCGCTACGGATTTCTGGAAAAGGTGAACGTTGTCTTTAAAACATACATTACAACCACATCGAGATAAAACAGATACATGTACTTCTTGTCCATTATTGCAGCTATTTCGACTGTGTAACAGTTTTGTTATTGCCTAAAAAGTTGAATTAGTTTTGAATATAGGGTCAAATAAGGTAATGTTTTAAGTCACTTGAGGATCGACAATATTATGATTTCCGGCATGCTCATTATGTTATCCGATTGTTCAGATATACAATTTGAAGCGCATAAGATGTTGTGTTTGAGACCAATAGAGTAAATACAAGTGGATGTTGAATGTATTACCCCACACGCGGCACAGCCGCTCCGTTTAGGCACAGATCCTAGATTCAAACCATCGTCGTGACAGGCGTAGTTTGTGGTGGATTCACAGTGGTAGCAATCCAGTCCGCTCACATAAACTGAAACACGCGTTATACATGATCTCTCGTAAAAGACAACCAGAACATATCAGACTATCGAAAGACAAATCCTTAGACTTATCCTTATCCTTAGACCAAATCCTTAGAGATACTAAACGAGAGATGTATTTATGGTCTTTGGTATTAATGTCACTCAATATTCACGTGATATGTCACGAATGACTTCATATCTGCACACAACACGACTACATAATATCAATGTGTGTGACCACTAAGAGAGATAAAATTGTGTAAGTTGTCTCTTGGAAGACAAAAGAGCACTGGGATGATAGCAAGAGCCAGGGGGTCAGACGGGAAAGCCAAGATGGCCGCCGTAAAAGAGCAAAAATCAGATTATTTCAATCATTTATATTAGTTGCAAAAATGCCTGCGGTCGATACATACGGATGTTAATTTGTGCTGTCATAGTAAAAACGTAGGGTCTATATGAAGGAATGTCATATCTATGAGAATGACCGTTCAATTAATCATCCAACGACAAATATTCCAAAATTCCACACCCAATTGCAAAAAGCCCAGGAAAAGGACCTGCCCTTAAGAACAACTTGTGATAGGCACCCGTATGTGAACAAGACAAAGATGATATCGCCGACGGAAGCTCCGCACTTTGAGTGACAGAGACACCAGGAACGCGCTGTGCAGGAGCCAATGCTTTAAGCTAGATACTTGTGGCCAGGTGGCACACACTACAGCCGATTTGCTGTCCTGCATCTATTGATCTTTCACCAGTATTCTGTTATAACTATAGGTGCAGCCAAGGGACACAGGTACATGTACATCGCTCGCATGATGATATATGTGTAGAGTATGGCTCATGGCAGATGCCACAAACCTCTGTTCGGGAGCAAAAAATTAAATTGTAGCAGATAGAAGCCACCATAGCTTAGAGTTATGTCGTCTGTATCTGAACAAAGAACATGATTGCATCAGAGCGAATGCTATTTCTATTTAAAAGTTCAAACTTTTCGATCCAGATTCACTAGCGCCATATTGTATTCTTAAAGAGTAAATGCGGATACACTGTATTCAACAAGCGACACGGAAACATAGGAGGAATGACCGCAATTCCCCACATGTATAGGCGCACATATACTGAAAGAAAAGTTAAAACAGAATACTGGAGCGAGTGGTTGTACCTGAAAATGCTATGGTATATCGTTTTAGGATTTAGATTTGTAAATATACGAGCTAGACGGGGAACCACAACGAATATTACATCAACACGTGCTTATCACTTTAGACATACGTGAACTTAACTTTATACCTATAATATTACTATTGTCCTATATTAGAATGTTGTACTTACCCATAGCGGCGGCTAGGATGGTGATGTGGAGCAGTAGTTGACATGCCATTTCTCTGTGTTCTATGGTGTTCTGGGTGTGTTTTCGGCTTGGACACCGTGCAATCCTCCCTGCCACACCTCGAATGTGTCTCCGCGGAGTGAATTCCTCTCTTATGTAACACAGCTGCTGAAGGCGGGGGAGGGGTGTGTGTGTGGTAGATTCTGTTTACCAGAACGCATGCTGTCAAAATATCAATAAAGCACTCACCGGTCAATATTTGGCGCCGAGTGCTGCACACGGGACCATGACCGGGTTCGGTAACTACAAAAACGCCCTAACCGTTCAAACTGTAGGCTACTTACTGCATGATAGATAGACACACCAACACAACAGGGAGAAAAATGGACTTTTGCTAAGAAAAGTTTTGATATCTATACAGAGTGGTACGGAAACCGAGAAATTATCGATATGTAAAGTCTGTTTAGGCCTACGTGCCTTAAAGTTATGATTCCATGCCTTAAAGTGTTATTTCTCCGCACCGGCAACCCCGAAGCCATGAAGTTTCTTCTCGATGTTATGTCCCCGAACTAAACACACAATCTTGTCATCTACAAGGCTATTCACGTTTGTTTTGAGTGAATGCTCGGAATTCTTGGCACATAACATACACGGGTAGTTAGCCTAATCACTGTTACATCAGTGCAAGGCAACGGTCTCGTGAATGCACCGTTACGTCACACCATCACATGTACAACTTACGTCTTCGGGGTGACTTGGAAAGAATGTTGGTTGTAATAATAATGTGACCACCCGCACCCTCTAATGACCTTTTCACATCTTCCAGGACACAAGTGACAGCAATCACAGGTTGAACCTTTGATAGAAAAGACAAAATAACGACAAGTGGTCGTTGACAGACATCGGTGTTCTTGTTCAATTGGTAATTACACGCTCTTACACATGAAACATTTGTGTGGTCTGGGCTTTCACGATCAATTGATTGAACAGGTTCTATAGAGACAATTGACGCAACAGAATTCCCAATCCATCAGATCGATAGG
Source organism: Terebella lapidaria (assembly GCA_949152475.1). Classification (NCBI taxonomy): domain Eukaryota; kingdom Metazoa; phylum Annelida; class Polychaeta; order Terebellida; family Terebellidae; genus Terebella; species Terebella lapidaria. The sequence goes on from OX424562.1 coordinate 10,097,233, forward strand.
TAGCTCCTGACATACTAAGTCAGGTAACTACTATGACCTGTTCTTCTGTCTTATTGATGGTCTTTTTATGTGTTATAAAGGGCTCCCTATTAATGCCCCTGCCTGGGAGCGCAGCGGCACACATGGGACTGTACGGGGAACCTTTGGTCCTGCACCAGCAAATTGACCCATTGAACAAGGAGCCATCAACGACGGGAGCCATTCACCTCTGGCGGTGGAGCTGAAGTCATCAAAAAATATTTCCTGATCGCGATGAATAATGTAGAACATGTATTGTTATGTAGGCCTATTTGGTCAATGTTCCTGGCACGAGTGAGATATCAAAGTCAATTGGATGTATTATCACAACCCACCACGGAAACGGACTGTCAATAACCTTGACCGTGTCTGCACTAGACCCGATATTGCGAGCACTATATCGCCATCAGTCAATGCATCAGCAGGATCAAATATGCATGATGTCACAGTGAACAGGCTCAGCACATTGGAAAGTCGTGATAATACAGTGCGAATAAAAACGATCATTTTCTGATGAGGCGACGATTTTTTTTCCATGAGTCGACAATAACAGGATGATTTGGAAGCAATGTTCAAACTCTGATCAGATTTCTCAAAATCTGACCAGGAGAGTGCTTTGACCGCTGCCATCTTGTTACACTGCTCAAGATGCTGGGGAACAAGAATACAGTAAAATCGACCTATAGCGACAAATCAATGGACCAACAAAAAAAGTTGACTTAGGGAAGTGATCGATTTGAGGGAAGTGCGATGATCGTATATGGAGTGAATCCGCTGGTGTTTTTAAAAAATGAAAATATGTGCAATCAACCTGTGGTGTGGGTGAAATATGTGTGTGTTTGTGTGTGTTATTTTCCGTGTGCATTTGAGATCACATTATTACACTTTGTGTCCATATACTTCATATATGTATGCATACATGCTCATGTGTATTTATGTATGTATTCATGTATGGCTTTTCTATGCTCATGTATTAGCCTACCACATTCTACACTATCTGTTTTTTGAGTAAACCCCTAGAACACTTCAAGATTATAATTGGGACATTCAGATGGCAAATCATGTTGGGCTGTTTCATTGGCGAATTTTAAATTCAATGACCTTAAAGGACAGAACAGTCTTTTCTGTAGAAATTTTTTTTTTTTTGGAATTATGCGGGAATTTTTAGGTTACCTAAAAAACCTAAATTTACACATTTCACCACTGACATTTAGCACTCAAAATCATCCAAGGTCAAGCTCAAGGTCAAGCTTATGTAACTCTATGGTCCGATAATCTATTGCCATGGCGTTGCGTTTGGCGTCCGTCCGTCCGTCCGGGCATACCAGAAGTGTTTACGGGGATTTCTTAGGGGGAATAAAGCTGAAAACGCCCCACAACCACAGTTTAAGATAGGAAATTTAACATTGGGTCCGCCCGTAACGCCCATCCGTTCGCACGTCCGTCCACATTTTTATCTTTAAAGCGTATGGTCCAATCTTTCTGAAAATTTGGGAAAAGACACATTTAAATAATTCGAGAAGGAGGTATTTTTTAGTTTTTTTATTTTTAATTTTTTTTTTCAAAATGGCGGCCGTTTTCGTCAAAAAACGGGCAATTTTGGACTTTGGCGGCCATTTTCTCAAAAACTGTCTGATCAGATTTGAGATTTTTGTTTCAAAAGATTCCCCTTATGTAACTCTGTGATATGTATAAGTTTGGTTGTCCTTGAATCGCCGATCTCCGTGTGGCGGCCATTTTGAATTTTTGACGAGTCGGCGAAAAAAAATTTTATCGCCCCAAATCGCATTACTATCCATTTTGGGCCATTTCTAGGCAAAAAATTTTTTTCACCCTTTGAAAAAATGTTGGACTTAGAAAATTTTCGGCACTTTTTTCCTTCATAATGGGAGCTGTCACGACTGTACTCATAGAACGCTTGAAGATAGAGCTTAGAAATTGGCACTTTCAAACGGAAAGTCATATATGGCGACTTGTGTGGTGACCTTGAATTTGACCTTGGATGACCTTGAAAGGTCAAAACAGCCATTTTTGGGTCGAAAAATGCTCAAATTTGCACCTGGTCTGTATTTTCTCAAAAACTGTCTGATCAGTTTTGAGATTTTTGCTTAAAAAGATTCACCCTTTGAAAAAATTTTGGACTTAGAAAATTTTCGGCACTTTTCTCCTTCATAATGGGAGCTGTCCGGAGTGTACTCATTGAACGCTTGAAGATAGAGCTTAGAAATTGGCATTTTCAAATGGGAAGTCATATTTGGCGATTTGTGAGGTGACCTTGAATTTGACTTTTGATGACCTTGAAAGGTCAAAACAGCCATCTTGAGGTCAAAAAATGCCCAGATTTGCTTCTACAGATGAGATACTTGTAGATAGAGCTTAAGATTGCATTATGAGCATAGAGGAAATCATATATGGAACAACTGATGATGACCTTGAGCTTGACCTTGGATGATTTTGAGTGCTAAATGTCAGTGGTGAAATGTGTAAATTAGCCACTGAGGCTTAAACACTTGCACATACAGGTTAAATATTGTGTATAAGCTTACATGAAGTTATGTATTTATGGCACATCTTTTGGTGACCTTGAATTTGAACTTATGTGATCTTGAAAGCCATATCTCACAATCTGGCCTGACCTGACATGTGTAAATCGACCTCTACAGACAAAATACTTGTTGATAGAGCTTTTATGTACATTATGAAGTCATATGCAGCATACCTAACGATGACATTGCAGTTCACAAACATGACCTTGATTGGTAAATCTCAAGTTCATACGTCAGTAAAATCACCTGCAATGCTTAAAACTAAAATTGTCCGGTAACCTATCTTAGTCCTTGGGCTAATTTTTTCAAAATCTGTTCAGCAGTAGTCAGGCCACCCGTTTAGGGTAATTTTTTCTCACGATTATACGACGTCACAGTGTGCAAAGTCCGCACATTTTGATGAGTAAGACTATTAGCAATACATGTAACTTATATGAATATTATTACCATAAGGAAGTTTTAGATTGACAGCGAATATGTTTTGTACACTGATAGTTTAGGCGATCAGGTATTGTTGTGACAGGCTTTATCGGAGAGTACGTGTATTGCATAATTTAGATGTTGTTAGTAGAACAGAGATGCTGTGTTTTGACCAATTGGTTAACCTTTAGTAGAAGTTAACCGGGCTTTGGCCTGTTTGATCCCATAGCTATAGCAACTAAATTGCCTTCGTTCACGTGTCTCGATGTTTAAGATTGAGTATCGGGCACGATCCACGTAATTTCTATGGTTCCATACCACGTGCAATTTTGGTTCATATCTCAGCCGTTTCATAACAAACTTACATGAAATTTGGAATATATATTCTGTATATATCTATGAAGCTGACTTGAATAATAGATTGAAGATTTCATCGATAACTTAGTATATAAATGGAGTTGAATGTTGCTTGAACAAATGTAACTTACGTTGCGTACACGAAGCATTACATGGTGTAGTTTCTTAACTGCAGCGAGTGCACATATCCGTGATCAATAACCTACCCTTAAATTTTAAGTATCCCATCGATAATCATGTCAAATTGATGCGCAAATGTGTATATCTATTGCGATCCCGCGAAAATGTCTTGTGCCGCTGGTCAGTGAACCGCTAAGTACAGATCAGCGGATTATTCGTATGGCAAATACCGTCAATGCTCAGGTGTCGAGAATGTTATACTCAGGAGTGAGATGTTGTTGTGATTTTGGTTCTATGCTGCACGTAGAAAATGTTAGAGTCGCTGAATTCTTGATGTAGTGTGCGGTTGAGTTTACAATGCCAACGGATATAGACGTTTTTAATACGATTGACAATCGATTTCTTTTGCCCAGTGTATTTTCAATGCGGATGATATATAACATGCTATTTTCACCATCAAACTCCCATCAAGTGTTTAGGTAAATCCCAAAACAGGCAGTAGGTTATTGTTCTATGATAGGTAATCTAACCATAGTCAAGAAACTGTACCCTAAAACGCTGGCAGTTTTCTATGCAAGTTACATTTGATTGGCGGTGTATAACGTTCAGGATCTGTATGAATATCGACTGGGTCTTCAATATGGCCATTGGACAAGCATTGTAGTCGTGGATAGAACCTACACAACAATTTTCAGCGCAATCCATTACCAAACTGCAGAGTTATAGGGCAAACAAAACATACTAGAATTCTGCTGACAAGGCATGGATCCTGACTGATAAGCATCCTTAACGCATGTACATGTTGTTCAGTCATCATGTCGTTTTGGTATTGCTGTCTCAATTTTACTGCATTATGAGCATATAGGCAATCATAAATAATGGCTTGAAGTGGCAGTTGCAATGAAACAAGGGCTCATTTTTGTTATCGGTATCTGTCAATACAGTAAACTTCATGATATCTCCGTTATACAAAACAACACCCCGATGGTATGGTCCGTCAACATGTTTATTAAATAGGCCTTATTGAATACTTATTCCAGTCGTACATTATTGAACAGTTATTACCTAAAATATTATGTCACTCTTTGATGTATGATCAATGTATGAAGTATTTTACATGTATCAGAATAGTTTCGGTATTCAATCGAAGTCAGAGCTTCATCTATCGGCACTGCATGCATACAATAACTGTGTATACTGTATAAATGTCACCGAGTTGAAAACTTTGTCAGCATGGAAGTCAGGATGACGAGTAGTACGCTCGGCATTCGCAAGGTGGCGCTGTTGCACAGATCGGTGTAGCAGCAGTGCAGCTCATAGTCGAGTTGGAACAGGTAATAGTCGATGAACATGTTGGTGGGGTTACAGCTTGCGAGACATGTCCGATTCATGCTGGATGTCCCGATCGATCCCAAATGAGCTACGGACTTCTGCAGAAAAAAGGAAAACGACACATTTCTCTGAGGCTTCTGAGGTGATATTTTTATACTTATGGTCCGATAAACTATTGTCGTCAGGTTGCGTCCGGCGTCCGTCCGTCGGTGTCGGCTTCGGCGTTGTCAAACGCTGGGAAAAATTTGTTCGATGAATATTGCTGTAATTCACAAAATATGTTCTATGGGCCCATATCTCCGGACCATTTTTTTTGTCGATTGAATCGTTTTTTCCAAAATGGCGGCCAATTTTGCAACTTGGCGGCCATTTTTTCAAAAACTGTCTGATCAGTTTTGAGATTCTTGTTTCGATTCGCCTGATATACCTCTGTGCTGTGTATAAGTTTCGTTGCCCTTGAATCGGCAGTCTGCGTGTAGCAGCCATTTTGATTTTTTCGACGGGTCCCAAATAGGATTTTCCCATGTTAAATTAGCCTATGCCTTAATATAATGGGGGCAAATTGCTCCTAATATCTCACTTAATATTGGGATTAGACATTAGGAATCAATTGTGCACATATAGATAATTATACATGCCGATTATTCTCGTGACCTTGAATTTGACCTTCGACCTAACTTTCAAGGTCACAGCACAAAATAGCTAATATCTCGCTTATTATCGACTTTACAGCTTAGGGATCAATTGTTGACTCATAAAAATGATATATGCTGAATATTCTCATGACCTTGAACTTGACCTTTGACCTTATTCTCAAGGTCAGAGCACAACATGGGAAATATCTCGCTTACTATCTACTTTACAGCTTGGGAATCAATTGTGAACATATAGGAAATGATGTATGCCGAATATTTTGATGACCTTGAATTTGACCTTTGACCTCATTCTCAAGGTCAGATCACAAGATTGCTAATATCTCATTTATCATCTACTTTACAGGTTAGGAATCAATTGTGAACATAATAAAATGATGTATGCCGAATATTTTGATGACCTTGAACTTTCGTTTTCAAGGTCAGAGCACAAAATCGCTAATATCTTGCTCATTATCGACTTTACAGCTTGGGCATCAATTGAGGACATATAGGAAATTATATATGCCGAATATTCTTGTCAGCTTGAATTTGACCTTTGACCTCAATAAACTGAAACAGATACAAAAGCAAAGAATATCTTTGACAGTACTAGTCAGTTCGTTCTAGTTTCATATCATCGTATATTAGGCCGAAACACGATCGACTTACGTAGAGCAAGTTTTAGGCGCGAATTATGTGCAATTATTCTCATGACTTCAGGACATTGCCTTCAGATTACATATAACTGTCTTGGGTCCGGTAAGCGCAGAGCCCTACGGCTCTATGTTTTGAACATGTGGAGAATGAATCAGATGGCAGTATCGACGTCCTGTGCAGCTAATGTCATCGGTCCACCACTTAGTACTTACCCCGCATGCGGCACAGTCCGTGTCTGTCTGTATGGGGATCACGGGGGAGGTGAACGTGCCAGAGGCGTCGTGACAGCTCGAATCATCCTCAGACTGACACTCGTAACACTGGAGCCCGGCCACAGACACTGGAAGTAAAGGGAGAATGATACGTGAACATCGGTTAGAGAACACACTATCTGACTATAAATATATGTACGACCGTCCATATTATGATACATCCATTCCTAGCACCCTATGGCTGAAATTACAGTGAATGCATCATGTGAGCATATTAATTTTGATATCAAGTCATCCAGAGTACCTGTTCGAATAGACATGATATAACTCAACTTCAAAAATTAAATCTATCTGATATAGGCAGTATAAAAATGTTCCTTCCCGATGCACCAGAATGCTGGGAAACAATTTTACCAACCAAAATACCATAAAACTTCTAATAGACGCCGGGTTTGTAATAGACCCCGGGTTCTAATAGACGCCGGGGGTTCAGGTATACTGAAATTAATAGACGCCGGGTCAACGTACATTGTGTAACATAGCAACGTATAGATACTAATATCGACAACGACAACGCGTCCCAGTCGGGAATTTCCAACTTTTAATATCTAAACTGTCGTCCGATTTTTCATATCGTAACAAAGGCCTCGCCAATTCCAATAAACGCCGGGTCCAGACAACGACTGAAATCAATAAACGCCGGGTTCTAATGAACGCCGTGTACGTCTAATAAACGCCGGGTCTAGAGTGTAACTGAAATCAATAGACGCCCGGGCGTTTATTAGAAGTTTTACGGTACTGAAGCATGGAAGAGCATGACTAAAACGAGGGCGGAAACTATGACCAGAAGAATTGTTTGACAAGAAATAAGGAGCTTGATTGTGTAACAAGTTTGAATGCCCTAGTTTCAAGTGAACTACTCTTGATGATCGAGGAGGTCGTGGTGATAGAGAGCTGAGAGGTACATCGTTCATTTTATTCTGTTTAAACTGTCCATCAGAAAGCAACATTTTCTGATACGATGAAAACGGATATCGGGTTTTGAGAGGCTCCCGTGCTGCTTTCTCATGCCAGCATCTTCCAGCACCTATTTCTCACGCCACCTCGCCGCGCCGCATTATCTGACTCCAAGATAATACATCTGGTATACATATGCTTACATTAGTTTACTTTAAATTTGTACAGTTCAATTTTCAATGTAATTTCTTAGGTACCACAGAAAAACAGCAACTTGTGGTGACCTGACAGTGGTACACATGAAGTTTATTATAACTTATATCTATTTCTTGCATTTTATAATGACCCTCATTCGTACACACAACACTGTCGAACAATGATGATTTGACTTGGCCAGATTGTGATTGTGTAGAACACAGTTTGACTTACATGATCAAATTGTGTTAGAACACGATATGCCTTATTGGATACATTATGATTTGGCACTCAAATTCTGACCTTGTACGTGTTGTGGAAATATGTGAAACAACGACCAACGAAGGTTCAAAGACTCACCAACAAGACAGAACAATACAGCGAGCGCTGTCAAAAACTGTTCTCTGGTCATTTTCTGACAGATCTTCTTGTAAATACCCGCACTCTGGTATGTATATCTCGGCTTGCTCACTGTCGGCAAGTGTCGCAATGTTCAACTAAAATCCTACTTAGAATTGTATATTCTGACCAACAGCGGTGCATGTTATATACTGGTGGTCAGTCAAGCGTACAGTACTGACCCAGCCGTGGACCCAGGCCACGTGATTGAACATGTCATCTACATTATGACGTCAATTCAGTCAAGCGAAACAAAACAATTAGCAACGGTGCTAAAAATAATTGCTTGGATTATTCAAGATTATATATGTATTATCACAACTCCTCCTGCTTACCAGAATGCTGTTACCTTCAAGCTTCCACCCCGTAGATTGTACACACATATTTGCTACTCTTACGTAAATCGACCTTACACCACAGTGTGGGTAAGTTGTTTGTGGTTTAAGGTGTTCCGCTCCAAACAGTGAGGGGAGGGGGTCTAAGAGTTTTTTTTTAAAATGAATAACTGTACCAACATAATCTAGACCTTCAAAATGATATATTTTATAGAGTAACTGTTCAGCATCCTAAAACTGAAAAGAAAATAGGGGGTCACCGTATCCGTTCGCATGGAAAACACGATGCAAGATGTGAATATGGACAAATAAATGTACAAAAATGCCATAATTTATGTCATTTTAGGTAAATGTGTGTGATCGAATATGTAGAAGGAACGAGCACGGTGACCCCCTATTTTCTTTTCAGTATTAGGATGCTGATCATTTACTCTATAAAGTACGTCATTTTGAAGAGAAAATATTCAAGAAATGACTTTTAAATTTTGACTTTTCGTTACCTCAATGTTTGTAGCGGACTACGTTAACACTACAATTGACCTCGAATGACCTTTACAATTGTTTCTATACAATATTGTTCGCCAAATATTTGTCGGAGATGTACGCTTCACAGAAAAAGTCTTCAAACATGACCGGCCAATTCGGCTACGTGACATTCTGACCCGTGTTTTTTTTCCGAATTTTTCTGATGAAAGTTATTAGGTCAAATTCAAGGTTACCACGTTGAATTCAAGGTTACCACAGAAATCGCGGAAAAACTTGTTGACCCAGTTTTGTGTGTGTGATAACCCCACGACACTGTTCGTTTCTAAATCGCTATAAAAATGGCTCTCCATGGCTCAAGTAGGGTATGCTGAGATCTGATAATACTCGCCCAATAAATGAATCCTGTCTGTCATCTTTTTAATCATTATTGGAAATAGAAGAAAGCGCAAGGGCTGAGAAAGGTTATGGAGAAATTGATAGTGTTGAGCCAAAACTGTTTTTTTTATTCACCAAAATTGCCGTTTTTTGACCTCTAAAGTCTTAGAGGTCAAATTCAAAGTCACCACTGAAATCACTGTATGTGCCTTCCCATTTGGTTGTGTCAATATTTAATTCTATCTTGAAGTATTCTGGGAGTTTCGAAACTCGACGAGATTCTTTTCGAAATATTTTTCAATGGTGTGAAAAAAAAAATATTTGGCTTGAAATGACTCAAAACCGAAAGTAAGTGGCTAAATTTCGAACAAAACTGTTTTCTTTCGCCGACACTTTGGAAAGTCAAATTTGTCGTCACATGCAGAACGGTGGGTTAAGAACAAAGAAACTTACACACATCACAGGGGTACATATGTGAAACCTTATCCGTCATTTGGAGAAAAAGTTAATGTAGAGTTTCCGAGAAAATGGCTGTCAAAATCCAGAAATGATCGGTTTTTTTACAATAAAGGCCGTTATGACATTGCAAGGTCATTGAAGGTCAAATTCAAGGTTACCACTGAAAACATCTAAGCTCTGTTTGAAGTGTTTAGGAGTATATACGACTTGTATATACAGCTTCAATTATGATGTAAGAAGTGGATGACATTTTCTGAGTCCACAAAAAATTCAATAGTGCGATGGCTGCTTGACCCTCTGCCTGCAGAGTCACCAGTGCATGACCACTGGTCTGGAGGTCTGAGTTTTGTACATTGAGTCATGCTTGACTGTTTTGAGGAAAGGGTCAAGCCTGCAATGTGGACCAGAAAATCAGTGCAGCCATGTGTTCTGGGATTTTGGTCAAAAAGCAAAATAGTCACTGTCAATGTGCAAAACTCACCTGGCAAATGGGAAAACTAAGTCTCGGGCGCTACAGCAGGAAATCCATTGCGCAGTGTGAGTATGTTTTTGGCATGAATACTATTTCAATTTTTATGCAAGATGCACCTGAAATTATTGTTATTAATATCCATATTCTGGAAGTATGAACATTTATATCAGTCAAATTATACAATATTAATCTTCTACATGGCATATAAAAATAGTTTTGAAGCTTCGTGCATCTACAATGAACGGATCCTCAGAAATTTCAGATTTAAATTTTGAAGTAGACCACAATTCGCAGGGCAATTCGTCACTTAGGCTGACCCTTAATCTACCTAAAGATTTTGCACACACTACAATTTGCGTCAGTGATTTTAGATTATGTTACGAATACCAGTAGATGTACATGCACGATGATCTACTGTTTTAACTATTCTATATATAATAATTCATAAGTAATTTATTCACCCAACATAAACATATTTACATGGGTGGGGAAATGATACCACAAGGCTTATTTTCCCCTAAAATATTGACATAATTAACATCCATACATGGAGATTTCAAATATCAACATCATAGAACACACAATTTTGTAATAATTGACATGAAGCACAACTATGTGATATTTTGACAAATGATCAGATGGTTTTTCAGTTTTGATTTGAAAGCATATAGTGTTCTACTACCTCTGATATTACTTGAAATGTTATTCCAGATCTTCGGACCATGTATTTTCACATTGAAAGAAGATATTAAAGATCTACACTCATTTGACATATAGTTGTTTTTTTGGTCTTGTATCGTACATGTATCCAAACTCGTTTCTTGACAAGAAGCAGAATAAATCATTGGCAGTTTATTCTGACTAAACTTGAACATAAGTATGCCCGTAAAATATGAATACAACGAATCGAACTTTGAAATCCTACATTTAGGGACTGAGCTGTTTGTATGTGCCCTGTATTCAGAAAACGTTATTAGTCGAACAATTTTCTTTAGCGATAAAATTGAGTTGGTATTTCTATTGTACGAACAATACAATATGATAAATATGGTATAACCGAGGCATTGTATATACATGTAGTTATAAGTGTATCTGTAAATAGTTTGTACCTTGACTTGTACAAAATACCGATGCTTTTGGAAACTTTAGACTTGATGTTTCTGAAATGGGAATCGCAGTTCAATTTGTCGTCTATCATGACACCTCAAAATTTTGTTTCATGAGCTATTTCTATTCGATTACCATTTATAAACAATTCTTATTGTTTCGAAAGAGTCGACTTCTAGGTGAAAATATCATATATTCAGTTTCACTTACATTGCGTCAGAAGCCAATGCTACAGAAGCCAGTTCACGAACAAAACGCGCTATGCCGTCCACGAAAAACACAGAAATAAACTTCTACAAGCCAAAAGTAGTAAATCATTCTGAGTTTCGTCTGGCGATCTATATCACATGGAACCACTGTCCTGAACGTTTCACAATAAGAGCTGGTAGTGAATAGAATATATAACGTATTACTGTGATGTTATACTGTATGTATTCACTGCGTATTCGAACAAACTATAACTTTGTTGCTACAAACTTCATTTACGAGGGTTTCATTTACGAGCTATGTTCAAAGTTTGGGACAAATTGATGTTTATATGGAGAAGTTATAAATGCAAACATGAATCGTTACAAAATTAAAGATATTCCCTTATCATGGAGTCAAGTTCAACAAAAACCCTCGAATGACTTTTGCCAATAACTTTGTTTTGCATCATCAGACCAAGTTTACATTTTATTTGTTTCCATTTGGTATAACCATAAGTTATCACCAGATTTCTCAGACTTTTTTCTTCAAAACTAAAATAAAACTTGTTTTCCAATGTTAAAATTCACTTCGAACATGAAATGTGTGAGTCTCAACACAATTTCATAAAACTAATGATAGTTCAATAATATGCAACGTATGAAATCATATGATCATACTAATTTCGAATCCTTTCCAACATAACATAAAATGCATTTCAACTTCTGACATTTGCATGCATCTGACTCACTGTCATAATTTGAAGTCAAACACTTAATGAAGCACACTTTGCCATGAGAGAACAATCCACAGCCTCTTAAAAAATCTTGGATCAACTCAAGAAACTTTGTGTGAGCGAAACCGTTACCCATTACATGCGAGGTTCTCAAACAGTCATTGTGGGTCCAATCATACTCTTTGTATTTGGATGACATGATGGCGCTACCTTGTGAACGAGCTGCTCTTTCTGCTTCCATTGTCCATGATCTTGGTAGCACTGTTTTGATAGTCTTCATCGTTTTCAGCAAAGACATTTTGCGTTGAATGGTATGGGCTTTCTGAATGTGTTTCAGCATCGGATTTGATATTTTGATTTTTAGACATGCATTTCGCTTCCAATCCTCAATCAGGACAGCCACGTTTGAAATGTTTTTGTGAACTACATGAATGTGTTTGTACCAAAGAGTGTAGTATCAACAAGAGGCGGTATTGTCTGTATGTTTTCCAATGTGACGAGCATCGACAATGGTTCTTTCGTCGGTGAGGGATTGACCTCCTAGCATTGAAGTCAACCTCATTTACTCGAGTGAGAAATATTCGTATTGATATCATAGTCATTAGTTGTACCAAGACATCTTCGTTATTGCAATTCACGTTTGCGTTATAGTTTCCAGCGCACAGGAAATATGTTGCTGCGTACTCATGTGAATCATTAGTCCAAGCTCTTGTCGTCTCTCAGTTGGACTACAACAATGATGTCTTCGTGGATCTTACTGCAGCCACTCTTGCGCTAGCACAGTGGATTCAGAACTTCGCAACTAAAGTAAGTCATTCTGAGGCGGTGCATTCATGACATGGTGACTGGACCCAAATATTGGAATAAACTCCCAGTGGACATAAGGAAACGTGCTAGTGTCTTCTCTATCATTGAACAACTCGAAACCCATCTATTGAATGGAAATTTTAGGCTTAACGATTTACCATTAAAGGTTTTATTCTCATAGTCTAGTCATAATATATTTTTTCCACAACAATAGTATTTGTCCGGGCTAGCGCCCGGTACTACTATATTCGTGGTAAGTTGAACTATTTCCTTTTGGGGCAGCGAGCGATTCCACGATGGACATACGTAGAGCGCATTGTGCGGTCTTCACCAAATTACTAGTTTTCTACGAATCGTAGTTTACAATCTTTTCTTGTCACACGTCAGTTGCGTCTGTGTGATACAGCGGGGGTCGCAATGTGGTCGGTCCGTCGATCTGCCCAGGCCAGGGAATATCCAGTTTGCACGGGCTAATGTACAGAAACAAGGCTAATAGCAACATCTACGAAATAACTGGTTTGGGATTAAAGGGCCGAAAAAATGAAAATACGCTCACACATACCTTACGTTCAACACTATGCAACGTTCCCTGCGATAACTAGGGCTTGGCGATGTAACCCTCAAAGTCTCCATCAATATACATGTATGTAAAAATGGACATTTCATGTGGGATAGACAGATTCAGTTTTTCAGCACAGATTGTTGAAAATCACTCATTATGATATATTCGATCTCTACCCGCGTGCCAGCTCTCTCAGGACATTGTAGTTTCACATCAGCTATTCATGTAACCCCACAGTGACATGCGGTGCGAGCCACATGTTTTGTTTGTTTACATTTTCATGACACAGGATGTGACCTACTTCACGCAATCTTGATATGTACACAGATAGATCTTACTCATAGAATGTATGCCGTACGAAGGCTGACAACATGGAGTATGTCAAACTCGGGATTCTGCGACTGTTTGTATGTGATACTGGCGACCGCCGGCGTTATACAATATGACCTCAAGCTCCTCAGACATGATCGATCACTGATTGCGATCGGTTATTGATCAGGCGGCAGACTTTAGCCTACTATCTCTTGTGTGTAGTTTGAGAGTCCACTGTCCAATGATTCACGTTGTGTTGTCCTCTGAAAGCCTCCGTACAGACAGGTCACTCCGTCAGTCTGCGGACCACAGGGCTCTGTGAGCATAGCACTGGTATATTTAGCCCAGACTTCCACAGAAGTGTCTTCTTATAGCTTCCAGGAATTTGCCGGAGTGGAGCTGCCTCATAGTTATTGACACACTTAGGGTGAGTAGCTAATGCACTGATATCCTGCACTGTGTAAATTTTTCTCGCTCATTGACTAGGCCTATAAGTAGGCCTAGGCCTATAGTCTTGTGATTAACTCATTGGTAGCTGAGATGGTATTCATGATTATGTACATCCATTTATTTTTCAATATAGACCTATGTCTGACATTGTTGCCTTATGTTATACACAATATGCTTCAATCAAACATTCATGTTTCGATCCTTTTGTATTTATTCTTGACTTCAGAGTATTTTCTTTATTAGATTATTTATTCACCAATTAGTTCATTCACTACAACAAAAATTGATACGCATTGAGGAAGGATTGGATAGTTCATTCCCTCACATATAGGCGTTTATTTAAACAGACACATTCACTCGCACACTCACCACCCATCCCGAAACTTCAGAGCATTAGAGCCCGGTATCAGCTAACGACCTCAAGTATCTACAGCCCTGCGCAAAATATTATGAAGACATATATAGCTGTGCATGTGGATTGCATAACCGTGTCGCGTACTGGTGCTGCTATGCAGGGCAGTCAACTGTTCGAGATTCTTAAGGGACTTTCTGTAGCCGACGAATGTAGTACTTTTTAAAAATAGGGTTGTCTTTACATGTCTTCACATGATTTATTACTTCGTGCTAAGTAAGTAAGTAAGCAATTAAGTAATTTATTTCCAAAAAGCACACAAGATAAACATATTCAATGGTTGGTATGAGAAAGGTACGATTTGTGGACTCCACCAGAGGCCAATGCCTGTAACTTGATTGCTTAAGCGATGAAGCCCATTAAACTAAACTAATGTAAGTATCAATCTAGTTAGACTTCCGAGACATGTTTCAATATCAACTACACAATCAGAGATCGCAGACAGTCACCCATTCATATTGAACTATTGAAATTAAAGCTGATGACTCTTACATTTTCGACCTGGGCTATAAATGGGGGATTTTGGTTGTACGACAATTGGTCATACAAACGGTCGGGAATTGGCCATAAAAATACAAGAGTCATGGGGGAATAATCTTTGATAAAGTGGAGTTCCTGTGATTTTCCTATTTTGGAACTGACCTCCCACACTTCAAAAGCTCTCTCGGATTTATACTGTATACTTTATATTCTATTAAATATCGTCAGTGGTTGGGAATTACTAATATTTGAATTATTACGAATCGGTGATTTCAGCTGATGACCCTTACGTTTTCGACCTCATGCGAATTGGGAAATTTCGACCATCGGTCATATAGCAAATGGTGGGGAATTGATGATAGAAAAATACAAAATTATTAGCGAAAATTAAAGTTTTAACATGAATATAAGCTGTTGTTGCAACTTTTTAATTTTGACCTTTCCACTGACCTTGACATTGTCATTCAATATTGAGCTGTAAAGTTTCTGTGTTGACTTCACTATAAGATTTTGAATCTCGAAACACTCGAAACTCGTGAAATCGTTTTTTTTTTCCTCAGGCGATAATGGAGTTTTGGTGGTAATACCATCAGTCTTACACCATACGATCGATCGGGCCGTTCCATTTCGAGTTGTACATGCGGACAGACAGACAACCAGACCCAAATGCAATACCCTCTCCCTCTTTTATCAACCACAAAAAAACACTGCATGAGCCAAGATGAAACTGGGCAGTTCAGTCCTAAGACGTTCAGCCTGATCGAAACACAATTCATATAATTTCCTTTATTCCTCGTCGCTGCTGTCTCCAGTCCAGTGAGCCGCGTGATGTCGCTGCCAGTGTACATGCCCCTAGGACACCTACTGTCCGTGGGCGCGTTGTCCATGTTCTGGAGCCTGGTTACACTGGCCAGGCTGATCTGTGGCGTCCTCTGGCACGGCCCCGCCAAGTTCTTCTACAACAAGCGTCGAGATACACGGCCAGAAGTCCTGAACAACCCTGACCTTGGGACCCATCACTTCGCCAGACTCAAGGTACAGATCTGGAATGGATATGTATGAGTAGGAGATGAGATCTTGCAAGTACATTAGTTTTTTGACTGCCTACAATTCCTGCAGGATATCCGGCTGCATTATGTGTCCAAAGGCCCGGATGACGCTCCACTCATGCTGTTTGTTCACGGGTTTCCCGAATTCTGGTTTTCTTGGCGACATCAGATCCAGGAATTCAGCAGAGATTACAGGTATGTAATCTTGATTTGGTAAGTTACAGGTGGAGAAATCAAGCGAAGTTCAGGCTACTTTTCAACACAAAACATTATCGTGAAGCTTCATATTGATGTGTAGTGGTTTGGTTTCAAGGACTGTGGCATTCGACATGCGAGGTTATGGAGAGTCGGAAAAACCCGAAGGGATTCCCCAGTATCGAATGGAGAAATTGACCGGAGACGTCAGGCAACTGATTGAAAATCTCGGTCCGTGTTTGTTGATAATTGACGCTAGTTCAGTGTTTTGTGCTAACGTGGCTACTGATAAGTCAATTAGAAATATCTTGACGAGCTTGATGTTTTAACAAGTCAAGAAATTGGATGATGCGGGACACGAGATATGTGTGTGTTCGCAGGTTACAGTAACTGTGTACTGGTTGCCCACGACTGGGGTGGCGCCGTGGCCTGGAACTTCGCGGCCAAGCACCCTGAGATGGTGGAGAGGCTGATAATCGTGGACTGTCCTCACTCACACGCCTTGAGGAATCACGCCAGGAAGCACCTCTCACAACTCCTCAAGTCCTGGTTAGTCCCAACCATCACAACTTCTGGTTCTGGTTGTGAAGTTCTGGTTCACAATCAATTATGATAACTTACCATCAGTAAGCATTATGTCAGTATCTTATAAGAAGGGAACTACACCTGTAATCCGAATTCCAATGTCATAATGAATATCAGAATATCAGACATGACCTCCTTTGTGCGGTGTTGCAGGTACATGTTCCTGTTCCAAGCACCGTGTCTGCCAGAACTCTACCTGGGGAGCCGGGACGGACTCTTCCTGAAGCAGATCCTCACAGAACCAGGTAGTGGCGGCATGATACGCCCTCGCCTTTCAGACGACGACCTGGAGGCGTATCTCCACACCTTCAGAGACTATGGTTCGTGTTACACCTCATGTGGTCTACTTGACAATTGTGAGATTCAGCATGATCGTCTCACAGAAATTAGAAGTTCTCTAGTATAATTCTCATGGAATACATTAGTTTTCAGGTTTAGGCATATACATCTTGAGTGAGGACGAAGTTACCTTGGTAATTATTCCAAGTCTTTTCCAGCCTCAATCAACAGACCGATAAACTATTACCGAGCAAGTCTCCGGTATAGGCCTGAACATCTACCGTCGAACCGTGTGAAGTGTCCAACCCTCATCCTATGGGGCGCAAAGGATTTCTTCATCGAGAAGGAGCTGGCGGACGCTTCACGAGAATATGTAGATAACGATTGCACCGTGTCGATCGTGGAGAACGCCTCCCATTGGCTACAACAGGAGGAGCCGGGTGTAGTCAATCAGAAAATCAGAGACTTTCTAGCCAGTTGATTTGTGTTTCTTTCACATTTGTATTGTCGATAATAATTAAAAATGTGATGTTTAGTGTTGCTCTTCTGATTTAATGAGTGCGTTTAAGATGAGGAAACTTTTTCCAAATGTCTTTCATCTCACACAGCACAGCAAATGCCGTTTCATTGTTTGGAGGAGCGTTGCACATGTGGGCTGGCAATTTACTGAATCAAACAATACATACAAACGCAGACAAAATTGCATTTTCTTTAGCAATAACTTGTGTCATGAATCAGAAAACAAACATATGACATCTGTTCCTGTAGTCTGTCGGCACACTGCTGCACTAACTGGAGAAGCAATAACAATACAATATTCACCGTGCAGTACTGACATTTTTCACCATGGTGATTTACATGCATCATATCCGCTACACAAAATGCCATAATTCTTTCACACTTTGGTAAAAAAAATATCATTTTGCCCGTTTTGTGATGACAATAATCTTGAATTTACCCACTCATGCATACGTCAAAGTTAAGTTCACCAAAAGATGCACCCTATCTGACTCATCAAAACTTAAATACAACTATTAACGACATGCATATCTTTAAGGGGTTCGCATCCAAATATCACTTTGTGAAAGAAATCTGGATCAACCTGATCAAAAGACGCACAATTATGACTTCATAATTCAAGCAAAAGCTTCAACTTCAAAAATTTGGTCTCTGTTTTACACATTGAGTTTGAGCACTCATAGACATCTTATATCAAAATTAGGTTCCCCAAACGATGCACCAGATAACAGTCGTAAATAACGATTACATGTGTGTGTGACTTTTTAGGTCGTCAAACTATTTAGGCTCCAGAGCATGTGGACACTCGCTTTTATTCTGCTAATTTGACCAAAAATCACAAAATAAGTTGGTATATTGATGGCAATGATGCGGATGATGATGATTGGTATAATGGGACTATAATGATTTGTTCATGTCTCAGCAGGAAGTAGATATAGGCCCGGCAGTTTTAGTTGTGGTTATATTTCGACCGTTCAACACAGATCCTTGATGTCCTGAATGTCAGATTCGGGGATGAATCGACCAAATGATTATAAGTATTTTTATTTGTCGTGCCGTTAGGTTACAGCTAATATCTCGATTTATCGAGATAATATGTCGACAAACTGAGTTGAAAAAACTCACGTGGCCCTAATATGCTTCCGTAGTGTAACAGACCGTGAGTCATAAACGGGCAATTCCTGGAAGAGAACGATTTCTTAGAACTTGATAGTAAGTAATATATTGGTTTACCTGATCATGCAGTTACCAAATAATGATAACAGAACGATCTTTGGATGAGACACTGATCTAAAACAGGCCAGCTAGAAACCGCTGTTCAATTTGACATACATCCACACATGTATCAACACAGAATCTAAGGTGAGATATTGACTTTTATCATCGCATCTTACCCTTCTTCATTTATTCATATAGCAATATCATTTACATGGATCATGTGTATGTCGTGACATACTCTAATGTGCAAAACCACGAATGAGCATGCTGTGAACGATATTTTATTGCCCTAACCCATCACTGGATCGACATACATTACTTCACATGAAAATTTATTGGCCCCGTCTTGATCACCTAGATCACAGATCACCGAGTAACGCCAGCTTCTGGGGCCTAGGCTGGCCCCAGACCCCACGCCAACATATCCTGTCCCAATCGGTCCTTCTGTGCTTCAAGTTTTTTCAATTCTGGGAGCGCGCCGGGCCCCGTCTTTTGTGATACCGTTATATGCATATTTAACTACATTACAAATGTATTTATTCGTAGGCTGTCTCAGTAAAAACGGTTTCCGATTGACCCACGTTGATGCTACACTCCCACCATGCCGGCACCCGAGATAATGCCCGTGAGTCACTTTCTGTTGTTGTACCTGTTGTCCGGCCTCTGGGGTCTGATCATCCTCGGTAGAATGGCATGGGGAGTCCTGAGACACGGTCCCGGGGCGTACTTCTCCACCGGCGACAGATGCACGAGGCCAGCGGCTATAGACAGCACTCAGTACGGAACACACCACTTCGCTCAGCTACAGGCAAGGTTTTAAGATGTCTTTTCAATAACCGAAACGATCAAAAACTAGTCAGGATTCTTATTGGATCATTGCTCTACACATAACGTTCCATTAAAAACCACAGGATATCCGGATACACTACGTCTCTGAAGGCCCGGATGACGCTCCACTCATGCTGTTTGTTCACGGTTTTCCTGAGTTCTGGTTTTCTTGGCGGCATCAGCTAGAGGAATTCAGCAAAGATTATAAGTGAGCTAAACCTTCAGCAAATTTATGTCATTGATTTACTTGTCATTGATATGGATAGTTTGTTATCAACTCCAATGAATGTGTACATTTACAGGAAATTTTGAACTAACCAGGTCCGCAATAATATCACTACCTCTCCTTTATCGCTCTCTCATACATATCTAATTCAGTTCCAAATTCACAATTGTTGACATGCGTCAGATCACCAACAGTAAAAGCTCATGAACCATAATAAAAGGTAATCAATTCGTGCTCCTGGTAAAAACCAGCTCTACCGCTTGCAGAACTGTGGCCCTGGACATGAGAGGCTATGGTGATTCTGACAAACCTAAGCAAATTTCCGAGTACCACCTGACAAAACTGATGGATGATATCAAAGGTCTTATAGAACACCTCGGTGAGGCTTCTTGCTATGTTCGCATGCTACCATGTGTGATGCAAAGCAGTACGACAGTCACACACTTCAAAATGCATTCACGATTAAACCGGACTGAGAACGCCGTTTCCGCTGCAGGCTACAATAGCTGCGTGTTGGTGGCCCACGACTGGGGCGGTCTGGTGGCATGGACTTATGCCGCCATGTACCCGTCCATGGTGGAGCGACTGGTCGTCTGTGACAGTCCGCACCCCGAGGCCTTGAAGTTGTACGTCAAGTCACACATCATGGAGCTTCTACAGTCCTGGTAAGACTCGATACACACTGTCATTCATAAAAATCACTCATTCTACGCTCATTTTAACAGTCGACATGAATCCAACACATAACACATAGGCATACCGTGGTTGGGCATCTGTGCTCATTTTTTTCATTCAAATCAGACTGTTCAACGTGTCGAATTATCACATTTGGTCATTTACACCCATTATATGTTCTCTTCCTGCCAGGTACATGTACGTGTTCCAGCTGCCGTACCTGGGCGAGCTGTACCTCCGGGTCAGAGACAGAGCCTTCCTGAAGGATATTCTCACGGATCCTCGTAGAGGAGGCGTCACGTCCGGTCATTTCACTCGTGATGACCTACAAGCATACCTATATACCTTCAGAGGCTACGGTAGGCACATTTGCTGGAATATCTCCTTATATGTCGTGGTATGGTTCTCGCAAGTATGTCTCCCAATGTCCCGTTCTCAGTCCTGAATTGTTTATACTGTTCCTGCACACAGAGCAAGTGAACGGCCCGTTGAATTACTACCGTGCTATGCTGAGGTACCAACCACAACCCCAAGTGACCCCTCGCGTCAGATGTCCCACCCTGGTGCTGTGGGGCGCAGCGGATTACTTCCTTCACCCCAGCGTCGCCCCTATCTGTCAGCAGTTCGTAGACAACGAGTGTCTAGTGACAGTTATCAAGGACGCCTCGCACTGGCTACAGCAGGACCAGCCACAGGTTGTAAACGACGCCATCAGAGAATTCCTGTCTCGGCACCCATTATCACCCTCGCTTTGAACATTCACTTGGATTGATGATGAGACTGTGTCTATTGCTCGCATATTTGATGTGGATTCGTTGTAAATTCACGAATATTTGTAATCGAGCAACGGTTGTATTTGTCACGTGATGGGCTATAGAAGTAACTCCCAATTAATTTGTTAATTGTATGATTCACATCAAGCATTCTAGTATTTGAAAAGTTTTGTTATATCTATGATCATGATGATTGTCATCAGATATTTATTGTCAACTGCTATTGTCTGTCAAGTACACAAACGAGCTGGCGATGTATAAAACCATCTGTGTGCAAAGTTTCCTCAGAGTATGTGATGACATTGCTTATGAAATGTACATCTGTAAGTGTCAATCTGTTAACACCGATACAACCAGATTTTGATGATGCCAATAACAAATGTAAAATAGAACGTTTTGGAATAAAAATAATTTATCCAGGGACACACTGGCGTCATCAGGGGCAGACAGTGTGTGAAACGTTGTTGTTTCTATTGTTCACTTGATGGAATTAGTATATAATTGCCCAAAGACTTACGAAAAATAATTTAGAAATCCGAACAAACCCCATGGAATAGATGTATGACAAGTACATACCTAATCACAAGCCAAAAGGCTACTAAGTTGATGGTATTTATTTGATGGTACTCTGGAAGTGTTGGATACATACTTGCCATGTATCATTCAAAGTACTTGCTGATATTTGACAGCAAGGCTTTCAATAAATTTAGCTTTCGGATTATTTTCAAAGAATCTGCATCGTTGGTATTGAACTACATTTAATGTACTATACAACTACTATAAGACTTCAGACCGACGGCTGTCACCCAGTCCGGTCAGAAAAAAACGGGGAAGTTTTTAACCAGAGTATTGAAGGCATTATCATCAAACATCCATTTTATTCCTCACTCATGACCTTTCATGATACTGGGCGTGATTACCTAGTTAAGACATAGTCTAGTTACTAACAATATTCATCATCACGTTATATTTTGGCCGAGTTTCGACCATTTACAAAGTCCAGGATATAAAGATTAACAAGCTCTGGTTCATCCTGTTGCACCCAATGACTGGCTCCCTCCACAAAACACGTGACACATTGGCCTGTGACGTAATCACAAGATGGACCAACCATCGCCCGCTCCAGGGCCACGTCACGTGTTCCCCAGACAATCAGAGTGGGGCACTGCACCTTGCGCTTGTAGGCAGCGTCTTGCTCGTAACGCATAATGGCGCGGTAATAGTTGAGCGGCCCACGCCTGTCAGCTGTGGACGAGAGCATTTTGCACAATTTCAGTAAGATAATAAATGCGAATATCAACACTGAAACCTTGGAATTGTTCCCACATATTCCGTGAAGATTACTGACTGGTGGTTCTGAAGGTGTACTTGAAGGCTTCTAGGTCTTCCTCACTGAAATTCTCACTCTTCACGCCCATTTTCTTGGAGGTATAGCTGTCTTTGAGGAAAGCTATATCCGATGTTCCAAGAAATATCTCGGGGAAATGCGGGATTTGGAAAAAAAATATGTACCTGGAATCGAACAAAAGCATAATGATGTACGATTAGGTTGTGTGTAGAAACAAAAGTGTATGTGTTGTGAAAACGCTAGGTTGACTCTGATGGTCCCAAGCCATCTGCCCTCAAACACTACACTGCAACCAGTTACGATCGCAGCTTCAGTGACACGTCGAACTGGACCACAATACCATGACATGACCACCTCGATACCACCTCGCATTAAGTCAACAGTAGTGACATGTGAAATATCATGACGTCACCAGTTGGATCTCAAATACCAGGATTTGAGGAGCTGGGACCGACTGGACCACAGGTGCTTCCTGAAGACGCTGGGGTTGGGAACGTTGCACACGATCAGTTTGTCCACGAGGTTCGGGTACTTGGCCGCCACATCCCAGGCCACCAGGCCACCCCAGTCGTGTCCGACCAGGTAACATGTCTCGTAACCTGCCAGTGGATATTTATTGTATCGTTACTGCCGTTTTTAATATAACATG
Source organism: Terebella lapidaria (assembly GCA_949152475.1). NCBI lineage: Eukaryota > Metazoa > Annelida > Polychaeta > Terebellida > Terebellidae > Terebella > Terebella lapidaria. The sequence goes on from OX424562.1 coordinate 10,120,604, forward strand.
TAAGATAATGGCAGTATTCCTCGAACATTAAAACGTGAACGAACCTAAGTACTCAACGAGTTCCTTCACATCTCCAGTGAGCTTGTCTGCGTGATAATCTGCCACCGCCTGAGGTTTGTCTGATTCACCATACCCCCGCATGTCAACGGCTACAGCCCTGTGAAATATTATACCCCATGTCAACAGCTACAACCCTGTGAAACATGTCAATGACTGCATCTTTTAAAGTGTGTATAATTCCGCATGTCTACAGCCCTTTGAAGTATGTATAGCCCCGCATGTCGACGGCTACAGTCCTGTGAAGTATGTATAACTCCGCATGTCGACGGCTACAGCCCTTTGAAGTATGTATAGCCCCGCATGTCGACGGCTGCAGCCCTGCGAAGTATGTATAACTCCGCATGTCGACGGCTACAGCCCTTTGAAGTATGTATAGCCCCGCATGTCGACGGCTACAGCCCTGTGGAGTATGAATAGCCCCGCATGTCGACGGCTACAGCCCTTTGAAGTATGAATAGCCCCGCATGTCGACGGCTACAGCCCTGTGGAGTATGAATAGTCCCGCATGTCGACGGCTACAGCCCTGTGGAGTATGAATAGCCCGCATGTCGACGGCTACAGCCCTGTGAAGTATGTATAGCTCCGTGTGTCGACGGCTACAGCCCTGTGAAGTATGTAAAGCCCCGCATGTCGATGGCTACAGCCCTGTGGAGTATGTGTGGCCCCGTGTGTCAACGGCTACAGCCCTGTGAAGTATGTATAGCCCCGCATGTCGACGGCTACAGCCCTGTGTAGTATGTATAGCCCCGCATGTCGACGGCTACAACCCTGTTGAGTATATATAGCCCAGCATGTTGACGGCTACAGCCCTGTGGAGTATGCATAGCCCCGCATGTCGACGGGTACACCCCTGTGAGGTATGTATAGCCCCGCATGTCGACGGCTACAGCCCTGTGTAGTATGTATAGCCCCGCATGTCGACGGCTACAACCCCGTTGAGTATGTTGATGGCTACAGCCTGGTGGAGTATGCATAGCCCCGCATGTCGACGGCGACAGCCCTGTGAAGTATGTATGATCCTGCATGGCAACGTTTACAGTCTTGTGAAGTATATATACCCTCGCATGTCAAATCGCATTGTGTCACATTGGCACAACTCGACTAGCTACGACCCTTTCAAATGCGAACATCCATATACATATTACAAATACCCGCTGCTCCTCATTTCAGGCGATGTTATGGAGGTTAGGCTCTGACCTGAAGTTCTTCCCTAGCTCTCTGAGCTGGAACCTCCATGAGTACCACAGCTCAGGGAAGCCGTGTAGAAACAGCATCAGTGGACGACCTTCCTGTCCTGTGGCTACATAGTGCAGCCTGACTGTCTGCCCATCATAAAAAAAATCGGTATTTGATATATTATTGAGTGTGATTAATTCAAAATGACATGCATTATTCACATGTAGTCAACTAAATACACCTGGTATTCCCGGTACCTTGAGCCTGGCGAAGTGGTGTGAGCCATTCTGTGGGTCGTCCAACACGGCAGGGCGTATGTCCCTTGTCCTGGCGTAAAACGCCTTGGCCCTGCCTTGGCGCAATATGCTCCAAAGCAGGCGGAGTGCCACTGTGGAGCCCCATAACGTGGCCAAGGCTATCACGGCCAACAGGCGCGACAGCGGCAGGTATCGAGGATCAGCCATCGCACCCAAACAGCTTGCCGTCACTTGATGTCACAAAAACACCTGCCAGAATCCCCCTGGTTTCACCTTACTAGCATTCCTAGATCACATGCACATCCCTAAAAAATAATTTATCAATATGAGCTCGAAAGTGCTACGACAATAATATCTGACATATTCTTAGTCACGGTTCAAAGTGCAATATTCAGCAAAATATCTACTGGCAAGTCGCACTGACTACATGATGACATGCATTCGTCAGAGCGCTCCCATGCAATGCTCGAATAAATGAGAATCACCAGTTACACATTTTGGTGGGGAATCAGATGTTTTCGTTAGATCCAGGGACCATTTAGTTGTTATTGATATTGATTTACATCTTGCTTCGGTCACTTTACACCATTGAGAATAACATACACTTCCATTGTAATGTTTTGCTGGAGAATACTAACTAAATTTACGTCAATCTCTGAATAAATATGTGAAAGCCTTGTGTATGACTTCTAAAATATTTTAAAATCAGCATATGTTGTAGGAATAGATCGTTCGCTATGAGTACTTGACTGACACCTGCAAAATACCTCGACAAACAAACGCCAAAATAAAGGGCTGATTTACTCAGTTGTGCTTCCGCCCAGTGAAAGCTTATTTCATCTTGGAAACTTACATGTAGGAAGGGAAATGGTTGTCCTACGAGCATACGAACTGAAAAAGCGCCTTCCTACATCATAATCTGTGCATTTTGAGCCGAAACTGTGATTCTTGAAATATAAAATAGCACCTTCATGCTTCGTTTTGAGCATATAAGGAAAATCGATACCGGTCCATAACCTTTTATTATGGTGGGTACGGGGAGTATTTAGTTGGAATGGATGTAAATTCAGTTTGAATGGATGTGGAAATGGAAGATGTATTTCACCAGACACCTGGTGGTTCGGTGAAGTCGTATGTGGTCAGAGTGTAAAGCTAACAGTCTCACCAGACATCTAAAGAATCACGGCCTTCCGCTCAAACATACGATGACATCAATGATGTTTACCTGTTTAGTCAAACCAGAAACATAGCTTGTCTCGAATAGTGAAATGGCAACTTCTTAGTTATAGCAGAAACAGTTATATCGTACGATACGTGTGTTGAAATTATCAGCACGTGTATGATCATGTGATACTGATAGCGTCGCTGGGGGGAAACACCAGGAACAAGCACATACATGATATAAGTCCAAACCACAATTGTTGGAATACATCAGATGACCAACATTCAAAGTTCATTTTTGTCTAAACCGTTAATACGTTATATTCATGTACGTGTGGACGGTAAAGGGTAATACATTCGTACACCCGATACACCCGATGTATACTAGCGTTCCCGCGTGCAGGGAACTGTAGCCCTGGACATGAGAGGTTATGGTGATGTTCGAAGCGCTTTAAAATTATTACCTCGATATTATGGCCTGGAACCACTTTCCAACTCATTAGGAGTCCATTACATGCTGCCATCTCAGCACAGGCTAATCAGGCACGCGTCCTGACTAGAAAATCTCAACCACAACCGGAGATATTTCTATTTTCGTGAATTACTTTTTTCCAATCTATCAGCATTTTGTAGGACCTCATTAATTATTATAATTAGATATTCATGACGTCATATGAGTCAAGACCATAATTAGCTATCTAAACCTCATTTATGCAAGGGTTATGATGTAGATAAAGGTTCCTATAGAAACTGATATGTTTTGTGGTAATGCATAGTCAGTCTTATGATATGCCATCATGTTGTCAAGGCTACACATTCAGAGCTAGCGCCCCTTAGCAACCAGTTGTTGAGTGGGTTGCTATGGACAATTGGACTGTTAGGACATGTGAAGGTGCTACTTTCTTTCAACATTTTGACAAAGGATCATAATGTAACAAAACTTGAGATCCTAATGATGTGGAATTATCAGTGGTTTAACAAAATCTCCATAGCAACGTGGTTGCTATGGGCCATATTCCGGCTCTGGTTGCCATGACGCCAACAAAATTTATTTAAAATTTGAATATTTTCTGTATGGAGTCATTATGTGGAACAAAAATTATTTTCATGTTCTTTAATATTATGCAGTACTGGTTTCAATGAGCTCATTATCTTTCAGTGACTCGTATGACGTCATCATTGCTCATTTGCATATATGCATATGGAACCGAAAGATCAATAGGACATGTCATAAACAAACCGCCATAAAATAGTGACTATTCAAGATATTTCAGTTTTGTAAAAACAGAAATGATCCCCAGACTTCTGTCTTTGATATTGACACTAAACTAAAAAAAAAGTTATTTTTTTCATTCTAGTCTGTATGATGGGATTGAACTACAGACAAAGACCTCAGGTTGACTGGCATCACCTTGTTCGGCTAGAAAAAAAACAACCATTGAAGGTTTTGAATAAAGCACGAATAATAAACATCCATTTTATTCTTATTGATGACCTATGATGATACTGGGCATTACAGCCCAGTGCTTGAAACTACCCAAAACATTCTAGTCACTAATAATATTCATCATCAAGTTATATTTTGACCGAGTTTCGACCATTTACAAAGTCCAGGATATAACGATTGACGAGCTCGGGTTCATCCTGTTGCACCCAGTGACTGGCTCCCTCCACAAAACACGTGACACATTGGCCTGTGACGTAATCACTGGATGGACCAACCATCGCACGCTCCAGGGCCACGTCACGTGTTCCCCAGACAATCAGGGTGGGGCACTGCACCTTGCGCTTGTAGGCAGCGTCTTGCTCGTAACGCATAATGGCGCGGTAATAGTTGAGCGGCCCACGCCTGTCAGCTGTGGGCGAGAGACAATAGATCAATAGATTCAATAAGATAATAGATGTACAAAGCAACACTGAAACCTGGTGAATTGCTTCAAAATATTCTGTGAAGATTACTCACTGGTGGTTTTAAAGGTGTACTTGAAGGCTTCTAGGTCTTCCTCACTGAAATTCTCACTCTTCACGCCCATTTTCTTGGAAGTAAAGCTGGCTTTGAGGAAAGCTAAATCCGATGTTCCAAGAAATATCTCGGGGAAATGCGGGATTTGGAAGAAGAAGACGTACCTGAAATGGAACACACGTGGCCTTTCGAGCATGTTGGTGTGCGATTTAGCTTGTGTATAAACTCAAAAGTGTATATCTTGCGAATAGGCTAGGTTTATTTTTGATGGTCCAAAGAGATCCACCCTCAAACACTACATTGCGACCAGTTATGACATGATCTTAACTCTGACATTATCAGCTGGTCCACAATAACATGGCATGGCAGATGTATTACACAAACCATGACACAACCCGTTGGACCACACATAGCATGATGAGATCAGCTGGATCACATGTACCATCACATGACAAGCTGCATCATACTTTACCATGACATATGACCGTACAATGTACATTGATTTCATTATATCATTACCTAAATCATGTTTTGTATTATGTCTGAGATGCATTTAACGTAGTCCGCTACAAACAAGGAGGTAATGAAAAGTCAAGATTTAAAAGTTATATCTTGAATATTATCTCTTCAAAATAACACATTTTATAGAGTAACTGATCAGCATTCTAATACTGAAAAGAAAATAGGGGGTCATCGTGCTGGTTTCTTCGACATAATCGATCAAAAATCACCAAAATTTACTAAAATGACTTAATTTATGGTATTTTTACACATGTTTTGCCCATATTCACATCTTGCATCTTGTTTTCCAAGAGAACGGATACGGTGACCCCTTACTTTCTTTTCAGTTTTAGGATGCTGATCAGTTACTCTATAAAATATGTCATTTTGAATCCCTAGATTTTGTTAATAGTCATTTATTTTGAAAAACTCTTTGACCCCCTCCCCTCACTGTTTGGAGCGGACTACCTTAAGGTGGATCGCGACACGTGAAAATTTCCATAGACTTCATTATTTTATGCTACTATAATCATCTTTGTATACATTGAGTTCTAAATAAGAGATAAAAATGATATGTCACCATGCTGGTTTTTCTGGTACAACAGTTATGAAGAAGTGTGTATTACTAGATAGATACACGTGAAAACGCGTTATTTTTTCCTTCTGTGTTGCTCACAAAGTAATCGTAAAGGGAGCTTTTTACAGAGAAAAATAATCTCACACGAATTAACTGGCGATTATTTCATTGGTCAAGAGTACAAAAAATATATATGTGTAAATGGATTACAATAAATAAAAAGCCTTTTGACAATACCTATACGCTTCCGAGTTGTAAAAATACCTGGATACAACTCGGAAACATTTCACTAAATTGCACAAACATCGTCGCATTGTGAGAAATTGACCCATAAAGTCAGCAATTTTAATATCGTGAAGTGAAGGGAACATCCTCATGGTAATATAGAACAAGAAAAAAACATAGGTCACCATATCGGTTTTCAATGTACAGCGCGACGTGGCAGTGGACTAGATATTCAAAATATGCTGATATTCAATGAAATGATCGACTTAGATATCATAAATTATATTAACTGATGTATTATCACTCCAGGTGTAAAATAAATTTGAAATCGATGGATGTAACTGATAACGATAAAGAATCTTACATAGAGTAGGCCCCAATTAATAATTTGGATGTATGCCACCTCGGGGCGACTTCCCTGGCGACGCTTAACAACAGCACTTTCAATTTCATGGATACGAATAAACGAGTGATGGTATCATGATTGATACAGTGGCTATATCAGCAATCGCAATACCAGGGTAAGAAATGCAACCAATAACAAGACAAAATGGGTGACTGCAATGGGAAACACTTTTTTGAACATAGATCTACAAAAATCTGAAAATTATTTGAATTGCCAATAACGTTGCCCTTATAAGCTGCGGTATCAAGTTCATTAGATCTTGATAGAACGCAAAATATCTACTGGCAAGTCGCACTGACTACATGATGACATGCATTCGTCAGAGCGCTCCCATGCAATGCTCGAATAAATGAGAATCACCAGTTACACATTTTGGTGGGGAATCAGATGTTTTCGTTAGATCCAGGGACCATTTAGTTGTTATTGATATTGATTTACATCTTGCTTCGGTCACTTTACACCATTGAGAATAACATACACTTCCATTGTAATGTTTTGCTGGAGAATACTAACTAAATTTACGTCAATCTCTGAATAAATATGTGAAAGCCTTGTGTATGACTTCTAAAATATTTTAAAATCAGCATATGTTGTAGGAATAGATCGTTCGCTATGAGTACTTGACTGACACCTGCAAAATACCTCGACAAACAAACGCCAAAATAAAGGGCTGATTTACTCAGTTGTGCTTCCGCCCAGTGAAAGCTTATTTCATCTTGGAAACTTACATGTAGGAAGGGAAATGGTTGTCCTACGAGCATACGAACTGAAAAAGCGCCTTCCTACATCATAATCTGTGCATTTTGAGCCGAAACTGTGATTCTTGAAATATAAAATAGCACCTTCATGCTTCGTTTTGAGCATATAAGGAAAATCGATACCGGTCCATAACCTTTTATTATGGTGGGTACGGGGAGTATTTAGTTGGAATGGATGTAAATTCAGTTTGAATGGATGTGGAAATGGAAGATGTATTTCACCAGACACCTGGTGGTTCGGTGAAGTCGTATGTGGTCAGAGTGTAAAGCTAACAGTCTCACCAGACATCTAAAGAATCACGGCCTTCCGCTCAAACATACGATGACATCAATGATGTTTACCTGTTTAGTCAAACCAGAAACATAGCTTGTCTCGAATAGTGAAATGGCAACTTCTTAGTTATAGCAGAAACAGTTATATCGTACGATACGTGTGTTGAAATTATCAGCACGTGTATGATCATGTGATACTGATAGCGTCGCTGGGGGGAAACACCAGGAACAAGCACATACATGATATAAGTCCAAACCACAATTGTTGGAATACATCAGATGACCAACATTCAAAGTTCATTTTTGTCTAAACCGTTAATACGTTATATTCATGTACGTGTGGACGGTAAAGGGTAATACATTCGTACACCCGATACACCCGATGTATACTAGCGTTCCCGCGTGCAGGGAACTGTAGCCCTGGACATGAGAGGTTATGGTGATGTTCGAAGCGCTTTAAAATTATTACCTCGATATTATGGCCTGGAACCACTTTCCAACTCATTAGGAGTCCATTACATGCTGCCATCTCAGCACAGGCTAATCAGGCACGCGTCCTGACTAGAAAATCTCAACCACAACCGGAGATATTTCTATTTTCGTGAATTACTTTTTTCCAATCTATCAGCATTTTGTAGGACCTCATTAATTATTATAATTAGATATTCATGACGTCATATGAGTCAAGACCATAATTAGCTATCTAAACCTCATTTATGCAAGGGTTATGATGTAGATAAAGGTTCCTATAGAAACTGATATGTTTTGTGGTAATGCATAGTCAGTCTTATGATATGCCATCATGTTGTCAAGGCTACACATTCAGAGCTAGCGCCCCTTAGCAACCAGTTGTTGAGTGGGTTGCTATGGACAATTGGACTGTTAGGACATGTGAAGGTGCTACTTTCTTTCAACATTTTGACAAAGGATCATAATGTAACAAAACTTGAGATCCTAATGATGTGGAATTATCAGTGGTTTAACAAAATCTCCATAGCAACGTGGTTGCTATGGGCCATATTCCGGCTCTGGTTGCCATGACGCCAACAAAATTTATTTAAAATTTGAATATTTTCTGTATGGAGTCATTATGTGGAACAAAAATTATTTTCATGTTCTTTAATATTATGCAGTACTGGTTTCAATGAGCTCATTATCTTTCAGTGACTCGTATGACGTCATCATTGCTCATTTGCATATATGCATATGGAACCGAAAGATCAATAGGACATGTCATAAACAAACCGCCATAAAATAGTGACTATTCAAGATATTTCAGTTTTGTAAAAACAGAAATGATCCCCAGACTTCTGTCTTTGATATTGACACTAAACTAAAAAAAAAGTTATTTTTTTCATTCTAGTCTGTATGATGGGATTGAACTACAGACAAAGACCTCAGGTTGACTGGCATCACCTTGTTCGGCTAGAAAAAAAACAACCATTGAAGGTTTTGAATAAAGCACGAATAATAAACATCCATTTTATTCTTATTGATGACCTATGATGATACTGGGCATTACAGCCCAGTGCTTGAAACTACCCAAAACATTCTAGTCACTAATAATATTCATCATCAAGTTATATTTTGACCGAGTTTCGACCATTTACAAAGTCCAGGATATAACGATTGACGAGCTCGGGTTCATCCTGTTGCACCCAGTGACTGGCTCCCTCCACAAAACACGTGACACATTGGCCTGTGACGTAATCACTGGATGGACCAACCATCGCACGCTCCAGGGCCACGTCACGTGTTCCCCAGACAATCAGGGTGGGGCACTGCACCTTGCGCTTGTAGGCAGCGTCTTGCTCGTAACGCATAATGGCGCGGTAATAGTTGAGCGGCCCACGCCTGTCAGCTGTGGGCGAGAGACAATAGATCAATAGATTCAATAAGATAATAGATGTACAAAGCAACACTGAAACCTGGTGAATTGCTTCAAAATATTCTGTGAAGATTACTCACTGGTGGTTTTAAAGGTGTACTTGAAGGCTTCTAGGTCTTCCTCACTGAAATTCTCACTCTTCACGCCCATTTTCTTGGAAGTAAAGCTGGCTTTGAGGAAAGCTAAATCCGATGTTCCAAGAAATATCTCGGGGAAATGCGGGATTTGGAAGAAGAAGACGTACCTGAAATGGAACACACGTGGCCTTTCGAGCATGTTGGTGTGCGATTTAGCTTGTGTATAAACTCAAAAGTGTATATCTTGCGAATAGGCTAGGTTTATTTTTGATGGTCCAAAGAGATCCACCCTCAAACACTACATTGCGACCAGTTATGACATGATCTTAACTCTGACATTATCAGCTGGTCCACAATAACATGGCATGGCAGATGTATTACACAAACCATGACACAACCCGTTGGACCACACATAGCATGATGAGATCAGCTGGATCACATGTACCATCACATGACAAGCTGCATCATACTTTACCATGACATATGACCGTACAATGTACATTGATTTCATTATATCATTACCTAAATCATGTTTTGTATTATGTCTGAGATGCATTTAACGTAGTCCGCTACAAACAAGGAGGTAATGAAAAGTCAAGATTTAAAAGTTATATCTTGAATATTATCTCTTCAAAATAACACATTTTATAGAGTAACTGATCAGCATTCTAATACTGAAAAGAAAATAGGGGGTCATCGTGCTGGTTTCTTCGACATAATCGATCAAAAATCACCAAAATTTACTAAAATGACTTAATTTATGGTATTTTTACACATGTTTTGCCCATATTCACATCTTGCATCTTGTTTTCCAAGAGAACGGATACGGTGACCCCTTACTTTCTTTTCAGTTTTAGGATGCTGATCAGTTACTCTATAAAATATGTCATTTTGAATCCCTAGATTTTGTTAATAGTCATTTATTTTGAAAAACTCTTTGACCCCCTCCCCTCACTGTTTGGAGCGGACTACCTTAAGGTGGATCGCGACACGTGAAAATTTCCATAGACTTCATTATTTTATGCTACTATAATCATCTTTGTATACATTGAGTTCTAAATAAGAGATAAAAATGATATGTCACCATGCTGGTTTTTCTGGTACAACAGTTATGAAGAAGTGTGTATTACTAGATAGATACACGTGAAAACGCGTTATTTTTTCCTTCTGTGTTGCTCACAAAGTAATCGTAAAGGGAGCTTTTTACAGAGAAAAATAATCTCACACGAATTAACTGGCGATTATTTCATTGGTCAAGAGTACAAAAAATATATATGTGTAAATGGATTACAATAAATAAAAAGCCTTTTGACAATACCTATACGCTTCCGAGTTGTAAAAATACCTGGATACAACTCGGAAACATTTCACTAAATTGCACAAACATCGTCGCATTGTGAGAAATTGACCCATAAAGTCAGCAATTTTAATATCGTGAAGTGAAGGGAACATCCTCATGGTAATATAGAACAAGAAAAAAACATAGGTCACCATATCGGTTTTCAATGTACAGCGCGACGTGGCAGTGGACTAGATATTCAAAATATGCTGATATTCAATGAAATGATCGACTTAGATATCATAAATTATATTAACTGATGTATTATCACTCCAGGTGTAAAATAAATTTGAAATCGATGGATGTAACTGATAACGATAAAGAATCTTACATAGAGTAGGCCCCAATTAATAATTTGGATGTATGCCACCTCGGGGCGACTTCCCTGGCGACGCTTAACAACAGCACTTTCAATTTCATGGATACGAATAAACGAGTGATGGTATCATGATTGATACAGTGGCTATATCAGCAATCGCAATACCAGGGTAAGAAATGCAACCAATAACAAGACAAAATGGGTGACTGCAATGGGAAACACTTTTTTGAACATAGATCTACAAAAATCTGAAAATTATTTGAATTGCCAATAACGTTGCCCTTATAAGCTGCGGTATCAAGTTCATTAGATCTTGATAGAACGCGGATGATACACACCTTAGGGGGATTTGAAGTTATAATTTTCTCAATATTTATGCTCGGCAACTTTACGGTAGCTATCAAATTATTTGTTGTTGCCATTCAAATCACATTCTGAGTTATTTGTGAGTGAAGAAGCACCGAAAATTTGTAGTAACCTAGACCTGCATCTGTATCTTTGTTCGTTTTTTTTCGGAGATATGTCTATACGCACTGATACTTTTAGTTTGCGATCGGTAAAATTCGCATCGCACATTTATTATTATGTATAATGCCACAGATCTATGGGACATAAATGTCCACAATTATTATCGAACATTATTAGTTTATTTATTTGCACAATTTTCGATTTTGAGAAATGCTCCATTTGGTTATTGACGGTCATTCGTGGACTAATGCTATGTACACGAAACTTCAAAGGTAGGCGCCGTGTGAGTGAATTCGTGTGACATTAACTAGTAAAGTGTTTGCATAATGAATAAAGAGGATCACTTCCCCTATGATATTAACAGGCCTAGAATATAAACATTTTTTCGCTTCATGTCTGCTGATGAAAATGTCCGTTTTGCCTACATCATGTTCGAAGAAACATCGGATGAATAGGCCTACAGTATACAGAAATGAACTAAACGGTCGATTTCGCATGTTTGTATATTTCGCACATGGGAACCGCTCATGTCGATTTCTACCCGCGTCCATGCCCGCCGGTTTAATTAGAGTAAAGCTATGAGCTGGGTGATTTAGCTCACCGAATGGTATAGGCCTAGCCTCATATAGGCCCTATTTCGATGGATAGAATGAGCCTGAAATGGCAAAACAGAGCGTCATAAACGTAAACGTTATAACGCTTTCTGTCTACAGGGTGTCGCGATCCACCTTAATTTTTAAATGCATTTGATTGAATTTATATAAAAGAATAATACCCACATGTGTTGTAGAATGGTTGTACCATGACATGGCCAGCTGAACCACACGTATCATGACATGACCAGCTGGAGCACACGTACCATGACATGACCAGCTGGAGAACACGTACAATGACATGACCAGCTGGACCACACGTACCATGACATGGCCAGCTGGACCACAGTATGACATGGCCAGCTGGAGAACACGTACCATGACATGATCAGCTGGAGCACACGTACAATGACATGACCAGCTGGAGACCACGTACAATGACATGACCAGCTGGACCACACGTACCATGACATGGCCAGCTGGACCACAGTATGACATGGCCAGCTGGAGAACATGTACCATGACATGATCAGCTGGAGCACACGTACAATGACATGACCAGCTGGAGAACCTGTACAATGACATGACCAGCTGGACCACACGTACCATGACATGACCAGCTGGACCACACGTACCATGACATGATCAGCTGGAGCACACGTACAATGATATGACCAGCTGGAACACACGTACAATGACATGACCAGCTGGACCACACGTACAATGACATGACCAGCTGGACCACACGTACAATGACATGACCAGCTGGACCACAGTATGACATGATCAGCTGGAGCACACGTACAATGACATGACCAGCTGGAACACACGTACAATGACATGACCAGCTGGACCACACGTACCATGACATGGCCAGCTGGACCACAGTATGACATGATCAGCTGGAGCACACGTACAATGACATGACCAGCTGGAACACACGTACAATGACATGACCAGCTGGACCACACGTACAATGACATGACCAGCTGGACCACACGTACAATGACATGGCCAGCTGGACCACAGTATGACATGACCAGCTGGACCACATGTACCATGACATGATCAGCTGGAGCACACGTACAATGACATGACCAGCTGGAACACACGTACAATGACATGACCAGCTGGACCACACGTACCATGACATGGCCAGCTGGACCACAGTATGACATGACCAGCTGGAGCACACGTACAATGACATGACCAGCTGGAGCACACGTACAATGACATGACCAGCTGGAGCACACGTACAATGACATGACCAGCTGGAGCACACGTACAATGACATGACCATCTGGAGCACACGTACAATGACATGACCAGCTGGAGCACAGTATGACATGGCCAGCTGGAGCACACGTACAATGACATGATCAGCTGGAGCACACGTACAATGACATGACCAGCTGGAGCACACGTACAATGACATGACCAGCTGGACCACACGTACCATGACATGACCAGCTGGACCACACGTACCATGACATGGCCAGCTGGACCACAGCATGACATGACCAGCTGGACCACAGTATGACATGACCAGCTGGAGCACACGTACAATGACATGACCAGCTGGAGCACCCATAGCATGACATGACCAGCTGGATCACATGTACCAAAACATAAACAATTTGACCATACCTGTCATGACGTCACCATCAGACATGTGACATATCATGACGTCACCAGTTGGATCACACATACCAGGACTTGAGGAGCTGGGACCGACTAGACCACAGGTGCTTGCGGAAGACACTGGGGTTGGGCATATTGCACACAATTAGTTTTTCCACGAGGTCCGGGTACTTGGCTGCCACGTCCCAGGCCACAACGCCTCCCCAGTCGTGTCCAACAAGGTAACACTTCTCGTAACCTACCGGTAGACATTATAGCGTTATTGTCATGTAAAGTATAGTATATGTAGAATATTTATGGAGGTAAGGATTTCTCCAAAACCTATCCCCATTCACACACACGCGCACATCTCTATGTATGTAGGACCTCGACCTTGGTCATCGCCCGCACACATGACGCGTTTTCCTCGAATGCTTACGCTATTCCATGCTATTCTATCTCATTTCCATGACAACACGACAAGTACAAGTATTTATAACATGAAATGACACCCCACTACCAAACAAGCGTGCACCAATCACAACACTTACATACGTACGACGTTCACATTGTACTGATATTTCCCGCCTTATTCGAGTTCCGGTAAGGCAAAGCCGAGACTCGAGAAGTTGAGTTTGAGATGTTCTTGAGAACAGACGTGTCACAGAATTCATGAAGAGAAGTGAATTGTAGCTGTTCAGAAGTCATTCCGTGGATAAATATTGTGATTGCATAGTGGACTAAATCTAACTGTACAATGGACTAAGTGAACGAGTGAGTGCCTGAGTTATCGTCCTCGCCCTCGGCTTGCTGGTTTGTCAATAAACAATGGAAAAGGACATTGATGGTCTTTATCCAATGTGGTTCTGTAAGAGCCCGAGGAAAATCCGCCTCATACATAAGATAATTCAACTAGTCCCTTAACCTTAAGACGTGAACTGACCTAGGTACTCCACGAGTTCCTTCACATCTCCAGTGAGCTTGTCCGCGTGATAGTCTGCCACCGCCTCGGGTTTGTCAGACTCTCCATACCCCCGCATGTCAACGGCAACAGCCCTGCAGAATACAAGGGACTGAGCCTTGCAACGTAATAACATCGCATCGTATAACGTTAGCACTGCATATTTCGACCAGCAACGAACTTTTGAATTCTCACACCCACATACAGATCACAAATACCCACTGCTCGTTTTACAGCCGATTCTGGAGAGAGTGCTGACCTGAAGTGCTTCCCGAGCTCTCTGAGCTGGAACCTCCAGGAGTACCACAGCTCAGGGAAACCGTGTAGAAACAGCATCAGTGGACGACCTTCCTGTCCTATGGCTACGTAGTGCAGTCGGACTGTCTGCTCATCACAACAAAATATATCAATATCTAATGTATTAGGAAGTATGGCTATTTCAAAATGAGTTTGCATTACTCATATGTAGTCAACAAAATACACCTGGTATTCCCCGTACCTTGAGCCTGGCGAAATGGTGTGAGCCATTCTGTGGGTCGTCCAACACGGCAGGGCGTATATCTCTTGTCTTGGCGTGAAACACCTTGGTCCGGCCTTGGCGCAGAACGGTCCAGAGCAGGCGGAGTGCCACTGTGGAGCCCCATAACGTGGCCAAGGCTACCACGGCCAATAGGCGGGAAAGCGGCAGGTACCGAGGGCCAGACATGATACCCCAAAACCTTGTCGCTCAATTTATGTCACAAAAAACACCTATCAGGATTCCTGTGTATTTTCACCTGACCGATACTCATAGACCACATGTACGTCTTTATGAAATCAACATGAGCTCGAGAGTGCTATAGAAATGACAACAATATCTGACATTATACTTAGTCACGGTTCGAAGTGCGAAATCCAGCAAACTATCTACTGACAAGGCGCAATGACTACGTGATGACATGTATTCATCATAGCGCTCCCAAGCAAGCTTAAAATAAAAAAGAATCACCAGTTACACATTTTGGTGAGGAATCTGATGCTTTTGTTATGGTAGGTCCAGTGAGCAATCAGTTGGAATGGATGTCAATTCAGTTGGAATGGATGTCAAAATGAAAGATGTGTTTCATCAGATATATGGAGGTTCGGTCGAATCGTATACGGTCAGACATCAGTGCTAACGGTCTCACTAGCCAGCATAAGATCACGGCTATCTGCTTAAACATAATATTTATGATGACATCAAAGATTTTTACCCATTTAGTCAAATAATGAAATAACAAATTTTAACTATAACACAAACAGACATACACTATGATACATTGATTGAAATGACCAATACGTGCGTGGTCAAGTGATAATGATAGCGTCACTGGGAGCAAAACAATAGTCTTTTTTATGCAAATTCAAGGTTGTTGCCATTTTATTATAAGAGGCATACACAATATCGACAGACTAAAGCAAAAATGGCCTAAGTCATTTTCTTCGCAAAATGAGATTTTTGTTCCATAGTGTTCATTTCGACATTCTGCATCAATAAAAATAAAATATGTGCGGAGAAATGCATGGAAATTATTTATATTTAACGTTAATTATTTGGCCTAACTCGTTATGACTTAGGCCAATTTCCCACATTTGACTTAGGCCATTTTCTCACAACTGCAGTCTGTCTGCAGAGACTTAGGCCATTTGGTAATTTTGAGTTAGGCCATTTTGCATAGTGTTATGTTTGACTCAGGCCGTTTGTCATGTATTCTTGGCGCGGGTATTTTCTATCAAACTGTCCTCTGGACCGGTGAAGGCATTTATATTTTTCCCATTTCTACTGATTTTATCACCAGTATGTCTTTTGATGAAAGTTCTCTCGGAGCGCTAAAGATTGGTGCCTGTTTTTGCATGCTGAACAGTTGGGACTCTAGGTGTATGCCTAGAAGATCTATCGAAAATGGTATGAATCGATTATTGTCTACCCGATAGTCCAAATTGTTAATGACACCATTATTGACCCTATGCCTGATTTACATGCAGCAAAAATCTTCGTTAAGCTTCAGAAAGTCTTTTCTTTGGAAAATGCCAAACTCGAAGATATCTAAATAATCTCAAATTAATTCAGATTTCCATGGGTAGCTCTGAAAATACCTCAGGTAGCATAGGGTTAATAGGCATACATGGAGTTCAAGGCCCACAGTATAGGGCCTGGATCTAGCCATCCATGTGCCATAGGCCTACTACTAGGCCCACAAGTATATATATACTAAGCTACATCATCCTTAGCCTTAAGATACCGTGTAGCATCAATTGTTTTTCTTCTATTCAAAACTGAACATCACTACAGGACATTTCATATTACTGAAATCAGTCGGAACAGCCAACGGACACCAACAAAACGCACAACTTCATTTTGTGAACTCACAAAATTTTGCCCTATGTCGCCGCGACAGCGGGGTCGTTTGGTATGTCCTAGTCAAGCCTATATACTACATCATGCTTATTAGGCCTAATTGACGTTATAAACAGCAAATATTTAACTTTCCATTGGCAAGAGTGATAAGGTCAGTGGGCCCTGGCCCAGGTAGTACTATATTATAAATATTACACCGATATATGCACACATCCCAGAGAAGCACATTCTCCAGCCTATACCATCATCTATTGAAATATCTATGTCCTACGAGTATCCTACGAGTATCTACAGTGGCTGATTCATGCCATATGAATAGTTTTCGTCGCGAATTTAATTGTGGCGACTGAAATCATTAAATCTGCGACCAAAACGTTTTCGCTGCAGCGAAAATATTCTCACCGCGACCAAAACATTCTCGCCGCAGTGAAAATAGTTGATGTCGCAACTGAAACATTTTGGTCGCAACGAAAACCATTGTTGCCGCGACCAAAACAATCTCGCCACAGCGAAAATCGTTGTTGCCGCGACCGATACATTTCTGCTGCAGCGAGAACAGTTACCACCGCGGCGATAATTACACTGACTGTGAATTTTCACTGCGGTGATAATTGCAAAAATAAATAGTTTGTTCTCTTTTAGTTGATGGTATGAAGAACTGTGTAACAAATAAGGCCATTCTCGCCGTGGCGATAATCATTTTCGCTGCAGTGAGAATGTTTTAGTCGCGGCTATAAGTATTAAAATCGCGGCAAGAACAATTTCGCTGCAGCGAAAATGATTCTGGTCGCGGCGATAATGTTCTTGCCGCAGCTAAAAGTATTTAATTCGCAGCGAGAATATTATTGCCGCAACGAAAACGTTTCGGTCGCGGATTTAATGATTTTGGTCGTGATTTAAATGGTTTTAGTCGTGACAATTAAATTCGCGACGAAAACTGTTCAGGGAAAACGCATTATGGCATGAATCAGCCACCTCAAGTATCTATGTCCTGCTCGTCGAAGTAATTAGGGTCCAAGTAATTAGGGTCCAATGTTACACATCATAAGGTTTGGTTACACTGCCCAAACGCATGAATTACGTATGAAGTTCGTTTTATTTTAATCTTACGCGATACATCTGTCATTTGCGTATTTCATCATTTTTTCTGACGTGGAACGTCAGTGGTTGTATCTGGATGTACGCCCGATTATCGTTTCACGCGATTCTGGGTTTTGAGCAGCTCAAAAATCGGTTCGCGTAAGACTTTTCGCAGTTTTAAGCTGTTTTTATGTTATTTTTCGCGTAGGTTGCGTAGTTCTTACGTGGACAATGCACGAAATATGCGTGAAATATTAGTGATTGTTTGCGAAAATGTTGCCGCTATCGCGTTCATCGATGGCTTTTCACTGAAGAATAACAGACATATCACGCATGTTCTGCACTATAACACGTATATTTCACTCAAAATCACCAACAATCACTTAAAGATTTCTTTATTGCGCTGAAGTGCATGCTTTATTAGTGATTTGTACGTGACATTTCCATAGTTCTTGCGCAGTTCATCGGTGATTTTTCATCACGTAAATCAGCAAAAATGGTCAAATTCTCCACTAACAGTCACGCACAACCAAATCTTAACCAAATTTTCACGTGATTCATGCGTTTTCGGCTGTCTGACCGGGCCTCAAAGGGGCTTATGAGTGGCACTAACTTTTTTTATTTAGGATATAGCTTTTCTTCTGAAAAATTATTTACTCACTCTTGAAACTGGAAATTGAACATATGGAACATCAAATTAAAAGAAAAATTTGAATGTCCCTAATAAGCTTCCCTAATAATATTTTCGATGCGTCTAAAACCATTTCCGATCTGTCCGAAATATTTCAGACAAGTCGGAAAGTGCTGCATTTTATAATTTCGTCTTAAAGCTTCTGTTCGGGAGCAAAACTCAAAATTCTGGCAGATAGAAGCCACTGTGGACACATCCAATACTTTCACGTTTGGTCTGCAGAGGGAGCAAAATACTGGCCTCGAAAAATATTCCAATGACTCGGGGCCAGATGCTCCTGCAAACGTCATTGAAGAAGTCCAAAAGCAGAAGGTTGTGTAGGCCTGCATCTGAATTTACATGAGTTTATCTTTCAAATTGTACATGTGAAGTGAGTTTCGTTTGACTATGTACAGTGCTTAGAGCCGCCGGGATTGGGCGCTTTTACAAGACACGGTGCCGTTGTTTTTTTTTTCATGTAACACCACGGTATAAGTGTCACCATGTTGTGAAACACCCATATAAGATTAGTGTCATATAATGAAGTGCAATATACAGAAATGTGACAAACACACATTCATGACATGACATGACGAGTGGCAACTGGTTCAGGCAACAGTTGAAATGACTGACTATATGATTTATTATACATAAGTATCAATGCACTATATCATGATGTACATGAAATATACATGATATATAATTAGAAGTGTTCCACGATTGTGTATTTGACAATGAGATTTTGTCGTTTTCCTTAAATAAATGAGTCGAAAATAACCTAAGGGTTAGATTTACCGGACGATTTTAGTTTTAAACATTGCAGGTGACATACGACCTTGACCAACCAAGGTCATCTGTGTGAACATCAATGTCACCATTAGGTATGATGCATATGATGTTATATATGTTCATAATACAAACATATAAGCTCGATCAACAAGTATTTGTCTGTAGATGCCAGTTTACACCTGTCAGGTCAGGCATAATTTTGAGTTTGGCATTCAAGGTCGTTTAGGCTCGAGTTCAAGGTCGCCAAAAGATGTGCTATTTATACATGGCTCCTTATAAGCTTACACACTATCCTAACCGGTATGTGTAAGTGTTCAAGCCTCAGATGCCAATTTACACATTTCACGTCAGACATTTAGCACTCAAGGTCATCCAAAATCAAGCTCGAAGTCATCATTAGTTGTTCCCTATACGACTTCCTATATGCTCATAATGCAAACTTAAGCTTCAACTACAAGAATTTCATCTAAAGAGGCAAACTTGGGCATATTTGGACCCCAAAATGAGTGTTTTGACCTTTTCAAGATCATCGGAGGACGAATTGCAGATCAAATTTGGGCATTTTTGGACCCCAAAATGGGTGTTTTGACCTTTCAAGGTCATCAAAGGTCAAACTCAAGGTCACCTCACAAAAAGCTATACATGACTTCCTATTTGAAAGTGTCAATATCTATTCTCTCTTCAAGCGTTCTATGAGGAAAGTGGTAGCAGCTCCCATTGTGAAGGAAAAAAATACCGAAAATTTTCAAAATTGTTTTAAAGGGTGAAAAATATTTTTCCCCCTGGAAATGGCCCAAAATGGATAGTAATAAGATAGTGATAAGCCACACGGAGATCAGTAATTCAAGGACAACAAAACTTATACACGTCACAAAGGTACATAAAGCAAAAATCATTAACTGGTTGAACAGTTTTTAGGAAAATGGCCGCCAAAGTTCAAAATTGAGCGTTTTTTGGACGAAAACGCCCGCCATTTGAGAAAGAATAAACAACAGAAAGTTATTGAAAAAATGCCTCCTTCTTGAATTATTTTTAAATTTTCAGAAAGATGGGACCATACACTTCAGAGATAAAAATTGTGAACGGACGGACAGACGAACGGCTAGACGGACGACGGACGCAACACGACGGCAATAAGTTATCGGACCATAGGTTTGGTAACCTAAAAATAACAATTGTTGGTATTCTTTGATGTTCAATAAACCTGTTACCAGATAATTCGTTCTCAGTTTGTGGACTTTCAATTCATATTGCACCAATTATTCACTTGCAAACAGCAAAACGCATATGTCCTAAGTAACACGCCGTTGCACAAAATGGCCTAAGTCACGAAAGACAAAATGGCCTAAGTCAGTCGATTTAGTCAGAATGTGGCCTAAGTCACTTTATTCCTGAATATTTGAAGATAATGATTATAGGATCAGATGCGTGCTTAGAGGTCATGCCAAGAAAGATGATAGCGAAAGTTTTTGCTGGTGGGATTAAAAACTACGTGCAAAGACAGTTTTTTGTTTCTCCTGAAAAATCGCCTTTTTTGACTTAGGCCATTTTTGCTTTAGTGTGTCGATATGGAAACGTTTTATGTAATAAGGAGGGACATCCCTCCTTACAACAGAAGACGAACGATGCACAAGGAAGACATCGAGCCCTCGTCTGATTCTACTTGAATAGATTCATATCAAGGGTATGACATGCCACGACAAAGAACACAGTTATCATGTATTTATCATCAGAACGTCCCACACTCTCATAATGACAGCGAAAACAGGCGGGTATGCACATGGAACAGACCAGTGAAAAATGGAATCATTCACCAATAATACGTCTAATTCTCGTGTGTCAAAAGCCTGAAATAGATGTTTGGTACATACCATGATGTGTCATATATATACTATATTAATTGATAGAAATGTATGTTATTAGGGGTATATATCACGAAACTTGGATATTGGTTTTTGATATGTATGTGAAAGCACTTTTTGAACCAAACAAACTGGTCTTCACAGCATATTGATATCATGATTCCTTCCAAAGTTATGACACTTCAAGCATGTACATAATTACAGAATTATTATGCAAATAATTACAGAATTATTATGCAAATGAGATGTATGACGCCATTGACAGACTGCATTTTAATAGGCATTTTTAAATGGAATAATGAGACCGTTTGTGTCAGTATGTGTTCACCGAAACCCATTTTTCTGCTTATTAGTTTGAATAGTCAGTGATTTCAAGAAATTCATGGTTGCCATGGCAACCAATGATTTAGCTGAGGTCAATATCTAATTAAAAACAATATATACATGCATGAAACCATTTCAGGCAATAGAGCAATGACAATATATTGATGAATATATCATCAAAATGTCTGAACACAACCCTTCGCCACCAATACAGGCTTGGGAAACCAGCAGTAATAGCATCCATTATCCACGAATGGCTCTAAACGTCAGTGGTTTCTCAGGCCTGTATCGGTTGCTACGGTGTGTTTTTGAACATTGTATTGATCAAATTGGTTTGATACTTTCATATCGTATTTTAACTTGAATACCAGCCTTAGCAACCTGGTTGCTAGGGGCAAAATCAGCCCATTGGTTGCCATGGCAATAACAATTTATATGCACTCACTGACTATTCCTATTGAACGATATAACTGATGAGTTTTGTTGACCAAATATGAGCTTAATTAAATGCTTAATTGTGACATGTTAAATCGCCTAATTAAAAAGCAAGCTGTCAATGACGTCACACATCTCATTTGCATACTAACTAGCTGACAGATTTTGCAGGACTATCTGGAGAAATTTGCCGCATTTCCAATATTAAAATAGCCATAACTTTTAACAAATCGAGATATCAACATTCTGTAAAGACTGTTCTATTCAGCTCAACGAGTGGCTTCAAATAAGCTGATATCATATTTTCGTGATATATACCCTTTAAACTACCAAAAAAATACAATGGGATATTGCATTGATGTTTGTAGATTGCAGATATCGTAAAATAGCTATTGAATCACTTTTATCGAGCAGAGGCCATCAAAATCAATAGTGTGCGAGACATTTGGCTATGTTTCCGGAACCAACGATCCGTTGCCTGGTGATTTCAGGAGTCGGCGCACTCGGAACCTGAACGCAGATTATTTCTGCATGAAATCATCCCTGGGTCATATATCTCACATCAAAGGCACACGATTCTTTATTGATCTTGAGAATAATATGTTTTCGTGTTCATATTATCAATACCATCTTTAGTTTAGCCTTCGAAGCTAAGATGGTATTGTAACCGAGGCAAAAAAAGAAACAAGTATCTCATACATCAATATCCCATTGGCTGTATAACAGCTTGAAATGTGTCACTACTTTTGTGTGGCTCCAAATTGATGGATGACACTGTACGTCAAATCACGTTGAGTTTATTTTATAACGAAAAGGAAAGGCCACACGCAAGCTTATGTATGCACGAATCGCTGCACAGAAATTCGTCTGTTCCAAAATATGCATCATTATTGTAGAATCTGTTTTGAATTGTAGGGAAGTCACTTTCTACCGGCTCTGCCATTTTGGACGTTTTCAGACATTCTGAGCATTTGACGTGATATTCTCCAATCGATTTATGCATTAGGTCTGTCGAACTTTCAAAATGTGCCAGCAATTGGAGAGATTTTATGTCAAGGTCAAAGAAAATCCTCACTTGAGGTAGGTGTCAAAACGGAGGTCGATAGGTCGGCACGAAACCTCCATAAAAAAAGCTCCTCAAATGTCAAAAACTCATACAATCTACTACCACTAACCAACAATTTGGTATAAAAGCCAAGTTATTTTCCAGGTCGAGACGCTGAGACACTAATTGTCGAAGCTGGGATGTTTTGAGACACAGATACTAGTAGCTGAGATAAAGACTGGAGAGTATATTGCTATGTCGTGACTGTCGTGAATAAGGAGACGATCTGACCTTGGGTTGTGTTACCGAGGAAATGTCTTTGATCAGTGCCTAATTCACCTGCTTGTTTACAATGGAGAAGTCTGCGAGAGCACTGAGAAAGACATCAAAAGACACATGATGATTATTTCAGTGTTATGTTTCATCCTGAGGTTCTCATCATTAAATGAATTTTTATTTGGTTGCTTAATTTTCCAGAATAAATACACGGACAGACAAAGAATCTACACATGTCATCATCAATATCATCGTAATTATTGTCCATGCAATGGGACTAAACACACAAGCAAATTTTTTGCATGTAAAATTGACAAGAGTTTGTAAGAATAGTCTACGACATCACTCACTCTCTCTCTTATAATCCATGAAATAAATAAACATGGAATCAATAACCAAGTGTAAAGTATCCGGAACACATAAAATCGAATACGTTATTCAATCTCAAAGTCCATTTTTCAGTTGTAGTTGTCCAAGATTAATCAAACATAGTTGTCATCAGAATGGGATTGAGCATTGGGAAGTAAAGTTTCTTCTTGAGAAGATACTTAAATTGCATTAAAATAATGTCACTCAATGCCTGTCTGCTTTTTCTTCCATCCTTTTTATCATCTCACTGGAGACACAGAGTATTCAAATTACATTTCAATGTCACTCGCTGCATGTCGGGTTTCCCCTTGTTTCTTTTGGAATATTTGTTAAGGCAGATGGTCCAGTGACTGGGCGAGCGGTTGCTAGCTCCAGTTGTGGCGCCATGGCAAGAGATGATTATGAGTGTAGAAAAGTGAATAATACCATTCGAATTTTTATTGTTCTCATGAATTTCCTACAAACACCAGTGTGATTTGGATGTGAATATATTCTCAGGTTGTATAACAGAAAACTGTCTATACAGCTGACTAAAACATGAACTGAAAATTATTGTGGCTCGGCAATATTTCCGATACATAGACGATGTATTGTCGCTAAATAATCCCAAGTTTGGTGATTATTTGGATGTCATATATCCTAAGGAACTTGAAATTAAGGATACTACAGACTAGACTCCGCTAATTTTTCCAACTATGTAGACCTGAGGTTGGAGATCGATAATGATTCTAACCTGTCAACTAGATTATATGACAAATGTGATGATTTCAATTTTTTCATAGTCAATTTCCCTTTTCTAAGCAGCAACATTCCTATGTCACCAGCATATGGTGTGTTTGTTTCTCAACTTATACGCTATTCCAGAGCTGGTTGCAAATATGAGGACTTTGTTTATCGAAGTGCCCAGCTAGTCTCTAAACTGCTGCGACAAGGATATGTTTTACCAAGACTTATAGCTGCGTTTAAGAAATTCTATAGACGTCATCATGATCTGGTTGATAAATACACCAAATCCATGCCTACCATGCAACTAGACCTATTTTCATGTTAATTTTGGGGAATTCATGACGGGTGCCACTAGTGGGGCAGGAAATGCTCACTCTTTCCGGAACACCTGATTCACCTCCTAATGGCCATTTGGGGGTTCATGAGTTTCCCTGTCATTTTTGTTTTCTCTCACTTCGTATACCTGATACGATTTTCTGTCCCCGGACTATGAGATTGGATAACGGACCATGTTTTGTTTGCTCGGAATACTTAATACTGGGTATTGATTCTACGTCTATTCTAGCCAGTAACCTACTGAATCCCTTGAGATGTTTTTTTTTTCAATTCGTCGTCGCTAATAAGCTGAACACAACTTTTAAGCTGATAAAAATCCAACAATGCAGTGCCAATCACCGTTTTTTTTTTTGTCTAAAAAATATCAATATCACCTCTGAGTCAATAGCGATATGGCTATAACTCTTCCCATGATTGTATTAGCATCCCCAGTGAGCAACGACGATTGCATGCCCACATTCAATGAATAGGAAAAAACATGGAAACCCTCTAACTTCTGCCGTGCCAGGGCCACGTGTTCATGTAGCTGACATTTATTAGTGGTCATTGGTACAATGGGGAACTCCAATCGTGAATTAATACTTCCATTGTCACGTGTGAGAAAAATGAAAACAGCAGCAACGTAACAAATTAACATGGGTCTGACTTAAAGAATGGTTTCCAGAATAGAGTATGATACCAGACAATTTATTTAGCGAGAAAAAATATTTCTATTCCTAATTCTTCATGGCCTTGAGAAATTAATTAGACATGAATCTTGTAATATGTAGATCGAAAATGTATTCACAATGAAGAACTCTTCAAAACCCTGAAATTACTTTAATTATCCTCAGGGCAAAGATACGTTATCGAAGAAATGAGAGCCATAACTTTTGCTCACCAAATTTCATTAAATTGACTTGCAGATGGTGGGTGAATATTTTCTGGACACTCAAATAAGAGAAACAAACGCCTTCACATGTTTCACTGTCCCCAGGGCGGGATCAAACAACCTTACATGCCAGCGTCCATCTGGCTGTGGTAAATGTACCTGCAAGTATTTACAGGTGAACATATCCACACTATCTCCAGTCGGACCTTGCTCTGGTTGTCTACCACCTATCCAAGATGGTAACCCGCCTTAACCTGCCAATTTCGTTCTCTACAATATGAAACGAAGGTATCATGATATCTCCATGTACATGCCTGCATTATGTACGACAGGGCAACATTGTGTATAGGCTGGAACCCTAATCTAAGGCTTTCCCTCCGAATAGGGCCTGGTGCCGCATGCCTCACGAAATTACCCAGGCCCAACACTCAGACACAAATCGAAACATGGTTCGAAGTGCAAAATCCAGCCAAATATCTACCGACAAGGAGCAATGACTACGTGATGACATACATTCATCATAGCGCTCCCAGACAAGGCAAGGTTCAAATAAAAGAGATTCACCAGTTACACATTTGGGTTGGGAATCTGATAGTTTTGTGATGGTAGGTACATGGAGGTGGAATGGATGTCAATTCAGTTAGAATGGATGTCAAAATGGAAGATGTATTTCACTAGATACATGGAGGTTCGATCAAGTCATATATTTCTCACCAGCCATTCTAAAATCGTGGTCATACACTCAAGCATACAATGAGATCAACGATTTTTACCTATTTAGTCAAAACAGAAACATAGCTTGTATGGAATTAGGCAATGACTTTATAGAATAACAGCTATAATATTCGATACGTGTATTGAAATGACCAATACGTGTGTTATCACGTAATACTGATATTAAACGTCACTGGGAGCAAAACGCCAGGGACAAGCACATAAGTGACAGCACCTGACGTCTATTTGTTGTACAGTGAACAAGGTCCTACCCACAATAGTGACTCTGTGCTGCACAGATGACCAATTTATGGACAATAGTCTTTTTTATTATATTGCAAATTCAGGGTCGTTTGCCATTTTATTACAAGAGACGTACACAATATGAAAACGTGTTATATAATTAGGAGGGACGTCCCTCCTTACAACAGAAGACGAACGATGCACAAAGAAGACATACAAAGAAGGCATCGAGCCCTCGTCTGATTCTACTTGAATAGATTCATATGAAGGGTATGATATGTCACGACAAGAAAACCCACAGTAATCATGTATTTATCATCAGATCGTCCCACACTCTCACAACGGCAGCGAAAACGGGCGGGTATGAACATAGAATAGATCAGCAAAAATGTGTGTGGTATATAACATGATGCGTAATGTCTATACTATATTAATCAATAGAACTTATGTGAAACTACAAGAATATAATGCGATACATATATTGCAACAAGGTTCGTAGATTACAGTGATATATAGCGAGCAGAAGCCATCACAACAATTGTGTGCAAGACATTTGCGACGTTAACGAAATCCAACGATCGGTTGCCCGGTGATCTCAGGCGTCGGTGCACTCAGAACCTGATTGCAGGCTTTGAAGATAGCAGAAAAATAATTGTTACCTCCCCAGGAGGATTGCTTTGTAAAATATGACCCCCTCATGGCAAGTATAAAAGTACCATAATGACGAGATTATTCCTGCATGAAATCATCCCTGGGCCATATATCTCACATCAAAGGCACACGATTCTTTATTGATATTGCGAATAATATGTCTTCGTGATCCTATTATCAATATCATGTTTAGTTTAGCCTTCGAAGCTAAGATGCTATTGTACCCGAGGCTACCCATCTTTTATTATGATTACATTGTGTTGTGGTACCCCAGGCGAAGTTCCAGATATTGTGATAAATGCAAAAGCAAATACCACAAACGAAGATAATCAAGATCACTATCGGATATGACATTGTGTGGAATAACAAATATTAGTAAAATTAGTTTTCTTCAACAAAACTGAAAAGCTGAACATCTATCGCAAACTGTCAGAACTCAGACACTACACTAATTAGTTTTCCTTTCAAACATATATAGTATGAATAAACAAAGAATAACCTCAAACGTTTACGATCCAAGCTTGAATCATCACCTGATAATGGTCACAGCTTTCACAGTGAGCAACAAAAATTGCCTGCCTACGTCCAATGAATAAAGAACATGGAACCCCGGTGATCACCTTTGTCAATCCAAGTACATATGTCCATGTGGTGAACATTGATCATAGGTCAATGGCGCAATCAATGGGGGTGGGGGGCGTTGGTGAAGTAAGCCAGCATTGATACATCCTTCTTCAGGTGTGAGAGAAATCAAAATAATATCACCGCAATCATTAAGTGTGGGTCACATTGAAATAGCGGTACTGTTTTAGAATATAATATAAAATTATGGAATACAATAGGTGGCAACTGTATTATTCAAATCCCAATCAAGTAAAAAATCTAAAATCTGTTAATGTGTTGATGGGCAGGTGGGTACCAATTCCATGAGGTGTACAATAGGAACAACATCATTTCACACACGCTCGGATGACGCCAGTGTGCTAGACTAGTGTGCTAAAATACTTTGACGGGTTATATTTCCATTTCAAAATGTTGTAATGAAGTTATGCTACCGTCATCATCGAAATCTTGGTGTATTGCTGGTAACCGGTTGATGCCTGCATGGACACCCTGAGTTAGATGATAAAGGAACTGTAAATATATTAGAGTAGGTTTTTCTCCTTTCTGAGAAGAATTTAAAATGTTCACGGATCCAGAAATGAAACACGAAATTTGGGAAATTATAGCCAAGAAACTGTGAGCTAAGTGGGACGTTTGCAACTACAATGTACATTTACAGCTCCATGAACTAATATAAACATATTTCCTGAGTGAAATAAATGTGTTTGGTATACAAATGATTGCAATGTGATACACAATGTATTTATGTTCTTTGCTTTCAGTTTCTTATCATCAATACCGGGTGAATATAATTTGTGAAGATATAGCTGATATGAATTTAAGTACCGGGGATCCCCGTATTTAAGCCCTGGGGTTATAATTGGGGAAAGGGTGCTGTGTCGAATGGAATTCAACTCCATATATAAGCCCATGGGCTTATATTTGGGGAAAAATTATTTCACAACTTTTATTTTGGACGCTTGAGTTTACAATGGATTAGACGCGAAAGCACTTCTTATATGCGTAATAACTATATTTATACAAACATCTATTCCAGTGTATAATCACAGATATTCATTGTCATATTGAACGCACGCATGACGAACAAAAAGGTACACGTATGCATGCCTATGCATGCATGTACAGGATATAATCCAGCAGGTCACGTGTATATGTACTAGTAGCCCTAGGCAGGGCACACGTACGTCTTTTATCAACTTCATTTCAGTAGCTAATCTAGGTACCAACACTTACCAACGTCTCCTACGAAAAACAGAACGTTAACTAAGTTTTCCCCAAATATAGGCCCAGTCCTGATGCGAGACAAAAATTTATTCCGTTTATAAGCCCATGGGCCTATACAAGAGTAGTACTCCCCTTGTATTAGCCCATGGGCTTATCCAAGGAGGGGCTTAAATACGGGGATCCCCGGTATATCAAAGGCGTTGACAACATCAGGTATGTGGGCGGTATATGCCAACGATGTGTCTTTCGTTGAAATTCTTGTCTCCAGAACATGGCAGTAAACTCATTATGAACAACATTTGCCCAGAAACAATCCTAGGTCAAAGCCCAAGCGAGGCTCCAGAATTATAAGACAAAATGCTGCTGCAATACAGCAAGGTAAGGTTTTCTATCACTTACGGGTACAGGACGGAGTGATTGATTGATTCTCGCCTATCAGAAATTCACGAGTACATTGTGAACTTGATGCCTCAGGGGCATTGGTCCTGTTCTGCGATGTGGAATATAATTGGTCAGAACAAGACCTAGAGCTGCATTTAAGACAGTGTCGGAACACTGAGATGATTTAAGAACATTTTCATAGGTTAACTTTGATACGTTAATTAATTAAGGTTTCCAGAAAGGATACCATTTCCCACGCAACATGTGACACTCGCCATTGTATATCGTATTTTACGTTCTGCAGGTAGTTCTAGATTACCTGATTTTCCTCCCATACTGGTATCCCACAGAAACTCGGACTAGGATTACCCCTATACAGTTTTTGTTGTATCAAATGACATACACAGCTGACAAACTTTTATTGCCACGAAAGACGGTCATTCTGACATAAAAATTATAGCTCGAGTATACCTGATGTCACTGACAGTCCTATTGTTATATTGATTATAATATGAGTTAGGAAATAGTTATCGCAAGGGAATCACAAATATGGTGTGTTCAATTTTTTAAACACAACAGTGCGTTAAATTCAACCCATCGAAATTCAATGCTAATGAAACAACTCATACAAACTACTACCACCAACCAACAATGCGGTATGGAAGCTTTGCCAATTTTTCAGGTCAAGAGACTGAGGCACTAATAGTCGATGTTCTAGGATAAAAGACCGGGGAGTATTGCCCTGTCGTGACTGTCGTGCATACGGAGACGATCTGACCTTGGGTTGTGTTACCGAGGAAATGTCTTTGATCAGTGCCTAATTCGTCTGCTTGTTTACAATGGAGAGGACTGTGAGGGTACTGAATAAGGCAAAGATACATAGTACCTTGAATACGGTACATGATTTGTCATTTGGTCGTTTGACTCACTAGAATATACAGGAACAGGCAGAAAGAACTTCACGAAGATGCCTCTACATGGGAAGCGTACAATCACGATTGATAGTCAAGAAACATGAATGAACTGTACTATCATATGTCAATGTTGAGTGTCCTCGAGTAAGCATTAACTAAGACATAAGCCACCTATTTAAACTTAGTATCTCCAGTTTATTCTATGCTCACAGTCAATTCCTAAGTGTAAAGACCCATTAGTTCTGATGCGCTGTACGCAAACCTCACTAACAATAAACCTTCAGGGTGGCTGTGAACTGCACCCATTGTCTTTCATCAGTAAAATGTGCTAGGAGTTGGCCTGTATTATTTGTAATTCAAGACATTACCGAGGTGCATCATTGTTCTATGATCGGTATACGTTCTCTCGAACGACCGAAGCAAGCGCACGAGTGCCAATATCGTGCAAAATCTATACCGGACTAAGTTATAACAGAGCATTTGTTATTTATCACTCTCTCTCTTATAAGTGATGTTTTGTTTTTCTAATCACAAATGCAATCTCTACAAGCACGAGAAACGATAAGACACCATCTCCTTGGTGAAGTTATTTAACTTGCATTGGAATAATGTTACTCCATGCCTGTGTGCTTTTTCTACACCCTCTCTCATTATCTCATTGGATAAACAAAAATAATCAAAGTGCAAATTAATGTCACTCATATTGGGTTCTCCCCCCAACTCTTTTCCCTGTGGAATATTTGTTGAGGCAGCTGGTGCAGTGGGCAGAGCACGAGGTTGCTAGTTCTAGTTATGGCGCTATGGCAAGAGAGTATTACGCGTGTGTAAAAAGTGATTTATGCCATTCGAATTTGAATTGTTCTGATGAATACCCTACAAATGCCAGTGTGATTTGGCTGTGAATATAATATTAAGTTTTATATCAAAAATATCTATGCAGCTGACTAAAAATTTACTGAAGAACATTGTGGCGCTCCCCTATTTTCTAGCCGGTAAACTACTGAAGCCCTTGAGATGTTTTTTGGTTTAATTCAATGTCGCTGAGACGCTCAACATAACCTGTAAGCTGATGAAAATCCGACAATGGAGTCTTGTCGAATTAGTGTTTTTGTGAAAAAAAAAACATATCAAAATAACCTCAATGGCGATAGGAATATAAATCTGCCCATAATTGTATTAGCATCCTCATTCGACATCGAAGATTGCTGCCCACATCCAACGAATAGGAAATAACATGGGAACCCTATCACTTCCTCCAAGCCAAGGCCATGTTTTATGTAGTTGACATTTATCAGTGGTCAATGGTAGAATGGAAATTCCAATTGTGCATTAATCCTTGAATTGCCATGTGTGTCACCAATGAGAAACAGCAGCAACGAAACCAGGCAACATCGGTCTGACTGAAATAGTGGTCTACAGAATGGAGTATGATACCAGACAACTTATTCAGCCAGAAACAATCAAATTACAATGCAAAAATATTTCTGCTTCTGAGAAGACACTGTCAGTTCTTCATGGCCTTGAGAAATTCATTAGGCATGAATATTGATATATGTGAAAAACAAATAGATGGATGGATGGATGGATAGATGGATAGATGGGGAGATAGATAGATTATACTGACGTAACCCTGTAAGGGAACTTGCCTTACCACCATCCGACCAACTTTGGTCCACGATATATTGGTGGCGCGTCGCCGCAGTGCAGCGCCTGGCATATTTTTGGTTCCCGTGTATGAATGTAGTGTATGGACGGGATTTTCTGGTGTACTGCATTGATGGGTATTTGTAGCGCGGCCCATGACAGATCCGGGTACGCCTAGTGAACTAGGTTTCTGCCCCTTCACCACCGCCGATACACCGAGTGCAGCTGTCTACAATGTATCACCTGGTCACCATATTAGTGTCCGCTCCAGGCCGACGGACTGAGAAGTGAGGGGTAACCCTTGATCCGCTGAGTGAATTTTGATCGCCGAGAGCGGGGCTCGAACCCGCCAACGACGAACATTGAATTCCCTTCAGCAGCGGGCGAACGACTTAGTGCGTTGCGCCACGGCCACTTCTATAAGGCCAAGGGCTACAATGGGTTATCGATGAATTGCGAGTTAAAACTTCTGATCACCAAAATTGTTTGCAGTTGACTTTCAGACGTCGGATGAACAGAAAATTGAGATAATATCTCAATATTTCAAGCTAATATATCAATATTTCCAAAAAATATCTAAAATATTTGAGTTATTATATCAACATTTCGAGATATTAGTAAACACTCCGAGACGGTAACACAAAAATTTGATCTAGAGAGTCGAAATTTCCATCTTTTCATTTCGAGATTTTTATCTGGAAATTTCTCAACATTTCGAGGTATTATCTCGATACTTCGAAGTATGATATCAAAATGTCGAGATACTAACTCAATATTTTAAACTCGAAATTGCGATATTGTAAATCAATATTTTGATATATTAAGTTCACATTTCGAAATACTTAACAATTATTGACTTTTGTCGAGGTCAATATGTTTGTTTGCAGACCTGGAAGTTTGTCATTGAGCTTGTCATTGAGTTGACTTCAATCGGGGAATTCCCTGCAGGGCACGAAAGCGGCTCCTGGGCAGGCGCGTGATCATCAATTTCTACACTGTGTTGCTCCTCGTTGCAAGCATCAGATGTTACTCCACACTTCGCACTGAGAGTGGTGGACATGCTTTGCTTTGTGGCTTCATCAGTGTAGACTGTGTATGTCAGTGTAGATGTGAACGGCAGTGGCTCGTGCCTCGGCGTAAAACTTCCGCAGCAGCATGTCGAGTTCTGAGTCTGGTAACGAAAGCCAGTCAGAATTGACCTTACGACTGCCATGGTTGAACACCTTTTCTGTGGAGCGTACATCTCGGACAAATATTGCCTAACAATAGTAATCCCCTCGGACAAACAACTCAAAGTATACATCGTCTAAGGTCATTTGTGCCCCTTAACTGCCAAGTACTACTCAAACGCACACCTTAATCGAACGACCTACGGCCTTTTTTCGCGCGTTCTGATTGGTGAAAGTAACAACGTGACGTCATAACAAATCAATACGGCAAATAATAGACTGATCAATATGAATCCGAATGGAGACCCGGTGGTTTTGCGCCTAATATCGTTGTTTGTTGTTTCAATTTCGGAACCTATTCATGCAGTATTCTATTTTTATTATATAATAATACTGAATATAATTAAATCAAAACTGTCAGTTAGTGATGTTGACCTAATATTCCAAAATTTCGATAACATTCAATTTCGGAACCTATTCATGCAGTATTCTATTTCTATTATATAATAATACTGAATATAATTAAATCAAAACTGTCAGTTAGTGATGTTGACCTAATATTCCAAAATTTCGATAACAGATATTGTGATAAATGCAATAGCAAATACCACCAACGAAGATTATCAAGATCACAATCTGATATGTGTGGAATAACAAATATGGGTAAAATTTGTTTTCTTCAACGAAACTGAAAAGCTGAACATCTAGTGCAAACTGTCAGAACTCAGACACTACACTAACTAGTTTTCCTTTCAAACAAATATAGTATGAATAAACAAAGAATAACCTAAAAACAAGTACGATCCAAGCTCGAACCAGGTCCATATGTCCATGTGTGGTGAACATTGATCAGAGGTCAATGGCGCAATCAAGGGGGGGGGGGGGGGGAAGGCGGGGTTGGGGGGTGAGTAAGCTCGCATTGATACATCCTTCTCCAAGTGTGAGAGAAATTAAAACAATATCACCGCAATCATTAAGTATGGGTCACACTGAAATAGCGGCAATCTTTCAGAATATAGACTTATGGAATACAATAGGTGACAAATGTGACATTCAAAAACAAATACTTCGCCGTACAGAATCATTAAGATTCAAATCCCAATCCAGGAAAAAATATCAGACTATCTAAAATCTGTTAATGTGTTCATAGACAAGTGTGTACCAATTCCTGAGGTGTACAATAGGAACAACATCATTTCACACACGCTCGGATGACGCCAGTGTGCTAGTGTGCTAAAATACTTTGACGGGTTATATTTCCATTTCAAAATGTTGTAATGAAGTTATGCTACCGTCATCATCGAAATCTTGGTGTATTGCTGGTAACCGGTTGATGCCTGCATGGACACCCTGAGTTAGATGATAAAGGAACTGTAAATATATTAGAGTAGGTTTTTCTCCTTTCTGAGAAGAATTTAAAATGTTCACGGATCCAGAAATGAAACACGAAATTTGCGAAATTATAGCCAAGAAACTGTGAGCTAAGTGGGAAGTTTGCAACTACAATGTACATTTACAGCTCCATGAACTAATATAAACATATTTCTTGAGTGAAATAAATGTGTTTGGTATACAAATGATTGCAATATGATACACAATGTATTTATGTTCTTTGCTTTCAGTTTCTTATCAATACCGGGTGAATATAATTTGTGAAGATATAGCTGATATGAATTTAAGTACCGGGGATCCCCGTATTTGAGCCCTGGGGTTATAATTGGGGAAAGGGTGCTGTGTCGAATGGAAATCAACTCCATATATAAGCCCATGGGCTTATATTTGGGAAATAATTATTTCACAACTTTTATTTTGGACGCTTGAGTTTACAATGGATTAGACGCGAAAGCACTTCTTATATGCGTAATAACTATATTTATACAAACATCTATTCCAGTGTATAATCACAGATATTCATTGTCATATTGAACGCACGCATGACGAACAAAAAGGTACACGTATGCATGCCTATGCATGCATGTACAGGATATAATCCAACAGGTCACGTGTATATTTCAGTAGCTAATCTAGGTACCAACACTTACCAACGTCTCCTACGAAAAACAGAACGTTAACTAAGTTTTCCCCAAATATAGGCCCAGTCCTGATGCGAGACAAAAATTTATTCCGTTTATAAGCCCATGGGCCTATACAAGAGTAGTACTCCCCTTGTATTAGCCCATGGGCTTATCCAAGGAGGGGCTTAAATACGGGGATCCCCGGTATATCAAAGGCGTTGACAGCATCAGGTATGTGGGCGGTATATGCCAACGATGTGTCTTTCGTTGAAATTCTTGTCTCCAGAACATGGCAGTAAACTCATTATGAACAACATTTGCCCAGAAACAATCCTAGGTCAAAGCCCAAGCGAGGCTCCAGAATTATCAGACAAAATGCTGCTGCAATACAGCAAGGTAAGGTTTTCTATCACTCACGGGTACAGGACGGAGTGATTGATTGATTCTCGCCTATCAGAAGTTCACGAGTACATTGTGAACTTGATGCCTCAGGGGCATTGGTCCTGTTCTGCGATGTGGAAATATAATTGGTCAGAACAAGACCTAGAGCTGCATTTAAGGCAGCGTCGGAACACTGAGATGATTCAAGAACATTTTCATAGGTTAATTTATGAACATTTTCATTAATTTTCATACGTTAATTAATCAAGGTTCTCAGAAAGGATACCAATTCCCACACAAAATGTGACATTCGCCATTGTATATCGTATTTTACATTCTACAGCTAGCTCTCATCAAAATGCCTTGATTTTCGTCCCATATTGGTATCCCACGGATAGTCGGACTATGATTACCCATATAAAGTTTCTGTTGTATCAAATGACATACACAGCTGACAAACTTTTATTGCGATGAAAGACGGTCATTCTGGCATAAAAACTATAGCTCGAGTATACCTGATGTCACTGACAGTCCTATTGTTATATTGATTATAATATGAGTTAGGAAATAGTTATCGCAAGGGAATCACAAATATGGTGTGTTAAATTTTTTAAACACAACAGTGCGTTAAATTCAACCCATCAAAATTCAATGCTAATGAAACAACTCATACAAACTACTACCACCAACCAACAATTCGGTATGGAAGCTTTGCCAATTTTTCAGGTCAAGAGACTGAGGCACGAATAGTCGATGTTCTAGGATAAAAGACCGGGAAGTATTGCCCTGTCGTGACTGTCGTGCATACGGAGACGATCTGACCTTGGGTTGTGTTACCGAGGAAATGTCTTTGATCAGTGCCTAATTCATCTGCTTGTTTACAATGGAGAGGACTGTGAGGGTGCTGAATAAGGCAAAGATACATAGTACCTTGAATACGGTACATGATTTGTCATTTGGTCGTTTGACTCACTAGAATATACACGAACAGGCAGAAAGAACTTCACGAAAGATGCCTCTACATGGGAAGCGTACAATCAAGATTGATAGTCAAGAAACATGAATGAACTGTACTATCATATGTCAATGTTGAGTGTCCTCGAGTAAGCATTGACCAAGACATAAGCCACCTATTTAAACTTAGTATCTCCAGTTCATTCTATGCTCACAGTCAATTCCTAAGTGTAAAGACCCATTAGTTCTGACGCGCTGTACAGAAACATACAGGGTGGCTGTGAACTGCACCCATTGTCTTTCATCAGTAAAATGTGCTAGGAGTTGGCCTGTATTATTTGTAATTCATGACATTACCGAGGTGCAGCATTGTTCTATGATCGGTATACGTTCTCTCGAACGACCGAAGCAAGCGCACGAGTGCCAATATCGTGCAAAATCTATACCGGACTAAGTTATACCAGAGCGTTTGTTATTTATCACTCTCTCTCTTATAGTTCGTGGTATAAAAATCATGAAATCAATAGTCAAATATAGAGTATTTCGAGCGAATAAAACCAAGTATGTTATTCAATCTCAAAGTCCACCATTCAGTCGTGGTCGTAGCCTGTAGTATAATCAGTCATAGTTGTCATCAGAACAGAATTGGGAATTGGAAGTGATGTTTTGTTTTTCTAATCACAAATGCAATCCCTACAAGCACGAGAAACGATAAGACACCATCTCCTTGGGGAAGTTATTTAACTTGCATTGAAATAATGTTACTCCATGACTGTGTGCTTTTTCTACACCCTCTCTTATTGTCTCGTTGGCGACACAAAATAATAAAATTGCAAATTAATGTCACTCATATTGGGTTTTCCCCCCAACTCTTTTCCCTTTGGAATATTTGTTGAAGCAGCTGGTGCAGTGGGCAGAGCACGAGGTTGCTAGTTCTAGTTATGGCAAGAGAGTATTACGCGTGTGTAAAAAGTGATTTATGCCATTCGAGTTTGAATTGTTCTGATGAATACCCTACAAATGCCAGTGTGATTTGGCTGTGAATATAATATTAAGTTTTATAACAAAAATATCTATGCAGCTGACTAAAACATTTACTAAAGGACATTGTGGCGCTCCCCTATTTTCTAGCCGGTAAACTACTGAAGCCCTTGAGATGTTTTTTGTTTTAGTTCAATGTCGCTGAGAAGCTCAACATAACCGGTAAGCTGATGAAAATCCGACAATGAAGTCTTGTCGAATTAGTGTTGTTTGTCAAAAACATATCAAAACAACCTCAATGACGATTGGAGTATAAATCTGCCAACAATTGTATTAGCATCCTCATTGGACATCGAAGATTGCTGCCCACATTCAATGAATAGGCAATAACATGGAAACCCTATCACTTCCGCCATGCCAATGCCATGTTTTATGTAGTTGACATTTATCAGTGGTCAATGGTAGAATGGAAGTTCCAATTGTGCATTAATCCTCGAATTGCCATGTGTGTAACCGATGAAAAACAGCAACAACGAAACCATGCAACATCGGTCTGACTGAAACAGTGGAATACAGTATGATACCAGACAATTTATCCAGCCAGAAACAATCAAATTACAATGCAAAAATATTTCTACTTCTGAGAAGACACTGTCAGTTCTTCATGGCCTTGAGAAATTCATTAGGCATGAATATTAATATATGTGAAAAAACAAATGAGGCCAAGGGCTACAATGGGTTATCGAGGAATTTGGAGTTAAAACTTCTGATCACCAAAATTGTTTGCAGTTGACTTGCAGACGGCGGATGAACAAAAGATTGAGATAATATCTCAATATTTCAAGCTAATATATCAATATTTCCCAAAAATATCTAAAATATTCAAGTTATTATATCAACATTTCGAGATATTAGTAAACACACCGAGACGGTAACGCAAAAATTTGAACTAGGGAGTCGAAATTTCCATCTTTTCATTTCGAGATTTTTATCTGGAAATTTCTCAGCACTTCGAGGTATTATCTCGGTACTTCGAAGTATGATATCAAAATGTCGAGATACTAACTCAATATTTTAAACTCGAAATTGCGATATTGGAAGTCAATATTTTGATTTATTATATACTACTAAGAATCCCGACGTCGTCATTGGTTAAAAGCTGGTCACGTGTCTTCGCATAAAAGTACATATTCACCAGACCAGCCGGTGAAGTTTTTTTGATATTCACCGATCGGTCCATATCACATATATGTACTCTCGCCAAAGAGCAACACAAATGTTTTTTCATGCTTGTTTTCTTTTTTTGTTACTAGTATCGCGTATCCAATGATATAGTGAATTGAATGAGCTTGTTTCAGAAATCATTCCTCGTTTGTATATACTGTTCCTGAAATATTGACATCAAACCGAAATCTAAAGGCGTGATTCGAATCAACACATGATAGTTTTAGATGTATTATGTTTATATCATGAATCCACGTCATACATAAACATTGCTTCATTATTTGCATGAACTTTTCACATGTATTATATAATAAAACAAATTAACTTTTGGTTTCGGTGAATACGTGAAAATATGTACCTCTCGCCAAAGACAAGCAAGCTCGCAAGCTCGGTAAATAGGCATTTTGCGAGAGGTACATATTTTCACGTATTCACCTCACCAAAAGTAAATATTTGTATAATATTAAGTTCACATTTCGAGATACTTAACAATTATGGACTTCTGTCGAGGTCAATA
The DNA here is from genome assembly GCA_949152475.1 of Terebella lapidaria. Lineage (NCBI taxonomy): Eukaryota > Metazoa > Annelida > Polychaeta > Terebellida > Terebellidae > Terebella > Terebella lapidaria. The sequence goes on from OX424562.1 coordinate 10,160,022, forward strand.
TGTTTGTTTGCAGACCTGGAAGTTCCTGAGGCGAAGCCGAGGTCAATATTAGGAACTTAGCAGCTGGTACTGAATGTCTACTCTGGCTTGTCATTGAGTTGACTACAATCGGGGAAATCCCTGCAGGGCATGAAAGCGGCTCCTGGGCAGGCGCGTGAACATTAATTTCTACACTGTGTTGCTCCTCGTTGCAAGCATCAGATGTTACTCCACACTTCGCACTGAGAGTGGTGGCATGCTTTGCTTTGTGGCTTCATCAGTGTAGACTGTGTATGTACGTAATGATGTTTCTGAACGATGACCAGTCACTGTCATGATATGGCGTCCAGGGAACTGTACACTAGATCTTAGATGTGAACAGCGGTGGCTCGTAAGCAATGGTTGGTGTATTCAACAGACAGCCCTGCAGACTTACTGATGGTTCTCATCATATCTCCGAGTTTGCAATGACCAATAGGTGTTCTGGAATACCAGGTGGACTGTGTATTCTCTAATTCATCGACATCAAACATGCAGTTTTTCCCAACATATTCACAGTATAAGGTAGATCTGGATTAGCAAATATATATAGTTCCATTTATGTACCCTTCACTTCGTAAAGCCGACCTTCTGCTCCTCAATCACAGTTTGGTGGTTTTTAGTCTGTTCACTATGATGCCTGTTGAGATCGTGTCTTATAGCAGTTAAGCTGGAGCGCTTGTACAGCTCACCTTTCTTAGTGCGTGCCTCGGCGTAAAACTTCCGCAGCAGCATGTCAAGTTGTGAGTCCGGTAACGAGAGCCAGTCAGAATTGACCTTACGACTGCCATGGTTGAACACCTTTTCTGTGAAGCGTACACCCCGGACAAATATTGCCTAACATCGTAGGCCTGTGCATCGAACGACCCACGGCCTTTTTTCGCGCGTTCAGATTGGTGAAAGTAACAACGTGACGTAATAACAAATCAATACGGCAAATAATGGACTGATCAATATGAATCCGAATGGAAACCCGGTGGTTTTGCGCTTAATATCGTTGTTTGTTGTTTCAATTTCGGAACCTATTCATGCAGTATTCTATATCAATTATATAATAATACTGAATATAATTAAATCAAAACTGTCAGTTAGTAATGTTGACCTAATGTTCCAAAATTTCGATAACATCTCGAAATAATAATGACACGCCTCCGTATAATATCAAATGCACCACTGATAAGTCGAGCAAACACCATCAAAATTAATTATGTGCAAGACATATGGCAATGTTTCCGGAATCCGACGATCGATTGCCCGGTATCTCAGACGTCAGCACACTCAGAATCTAATTGCTTGCTTTATGGTAGAAGTAATTCATACTTTCACAGGGCAATGGTTTTGGCAGAAGTTGATCGCCTCCTCTCCTCTCACGCCATGTATAAATGTACCGTAATAATGAGATCTTTTTGCTGCAATGATTCATCCTTGGTCCGTGCATCTCACATCAAACGTACATAGTTCCTTATCCATTTAAAATATATGTCTTCATGAAAACAATATAAATATCATGTTCAGTTCAGTCTTTGAAGCAAGGATCTTATTATACTCGAGGCAGAATATACTTGAGGGTACCTATTATTTACTACAATGTGGAGTGTTACCTCAGGCGAAGGTTTAGATATTGTAAAAAAATTCAATAGCAAATAACACCAAGGAAGCTATATCTTATATTTGAAGTGAAAATATGGGTACCTTTTTCTTCAATCTTACACAGTCAAAGCCTGAACACCCGTTATGAACTGTCAGAATCCGACAAAAAGTAAGGGGCGTTCTCACACAAATATATTACAAGAAAATACACAAGAAACACTCAAAACGTACGACCCAATGATTAATCTTGAATGATCCCACGATGGTCACAGCTTTCTCAGTGAGCAACAATAATTGCCTGCCAACATGATATAATAGAGCACATAGATCACCTCTGTAAAGACAAGGTCACGTGTCCATGTAGTTGACATCGATCAGTGTAGTCAATAATACACCCAATGAGATGAAAGCCTGTATTGATACTTTCTTTTTGATGTGTGATGCAAACAAAATTATTATCACCGATATCATTGGGTATAGACCTCACTGAAATAACGGTAATTTTACTGCTACCAAAATGGTTAGATAATCTTCTGCTTTTGAATGGGTACTCATGTAATTGTCATACATCTATTACATGTGGTTTGTTTCAGGTTTCTAATTTGTTACATTTGGTTGACGGGTAATTGCATACTAATTCAACCAAGTGTTCAGTATTACACCTACCTTTCGTACACTGTCTGCCCCTGATGACATCAGTGTCGCTTTGGCTGTGAAAAATGTGTAGTGCTTTGTTTTAATTCCGAAAATGTACTTATTGGTGGTAATAGGGTGGTACATACGTTCTATAATATAAACTATACATCAGTAAAATTTAAACCACAATATATACACAAATATCTTGAATTAGATGACAGCAAAAACTGGAAAATGTTTTGCGGAAAGTTTTCTCGACTTTCTGAAGACAAGATTACGGTGGCTTTATCTGCCAAAATTTTGAGTTTTGCTCCCAAGCAAAGATTCAAAGAAGAAATATAAAATACAGTCAAGTTCAATGCATCGAAAAAAAATCCTTGCGTCTAAATCTATTCTCGATGAGTCTTAAAACATTTTTGAGGTGTTTAAAATATTTTCGATTCGTCTAAATCTATTTTAGATGCGTCTAAAACATTTTCGATGCAACTAAAATATTTTCGATGCGTCTAAAATTATTCGTGATGCGTCTCGTGATGCATTTTCAATGCATGTAAAACATTTCCGATGCCTCTAGAACTATTCTCGATGCATCTAAAACATTTTCGATGTATCTAAAATATTTTTGATATGCGTCTAAAGTTATTTTTGATGCATCTAAAACATTTTTGATGTGTCTAAAACCATTTCCGATGTATCGAAAAAACTTCATCCTTAAGATGCACCTAATAATTTCCGATGCATAACCATCAGAACTGTTTTGTACCAATCTTAAAGTATTTTCTATGCATCAAAAATGTTTTAGACGCATCAAAAATATTTCAGATGCATAGAAAATGTTTTGGATGCATTGGAAATGTTTTAGACGCATCGAACATGTTTTAGACATATTGAGAATTGTTTTAGAAGCATCGAAAATATTTTAGATGCATCGAAAATGTTTTAGAATCGAGAATAGTTTTAGATGCATCGAAAATGTTTCAGATGCATCGTAAATAGTTTTTGATGCATCAGAAATGTTTTAGTTGCATCGAACATGTTTAAGAGGCATCTTAAACTATTTTCGATGCGTCTCAAATATTTCCGACAGGTCGGAAAGTGCTGTATTTTATAATTTCGTCTTAAAGCTTCTGCTCGGCAGCAAAACTCAAAATCTCCGAAAATGATGTTGTTCAGACATGGACATAGATATATTTATGCGAAATTGTAGCCAGTGGTAGTTTTGAACCAAGAAGAAAATTTGCAAACACGATGTACATTGTACAGCTCCATAAATCACAATTATATAATATAACAATATTCCTTGAGTGGAAGAAATGTGATAAGTATAGAAATAGTTGCAATACGATATAATTACAACATGCTTATGTTTTGGCCTTCTAGCTTCAAATCATCACCCGGCGACAGTGACCTGTGCAAACATACTAAGTATAGCTGATATTTGTGGACGTTGACAGCATCAGTATGTGGGTTATGGATTTTGCCATAAATTTCTGACCGAACGAAGAGAACATACTAGTTATATATGTGCACTTCATTTGTTCGACAAATGCCCTTTTCTTGTTGATTTCGTTGAGTCACTGGTGGAGATCGTTTGAGTTTGTTGACATTACCGCGATTTTCGGTGCTGTGTATCCCTTGATGCACTGCGATTTCAGCTTGGTGGTATATGTTCGAGCGTGACCACTAGTAAACTAGGTCAAATCAGAGTTAACTCTGATGGGCGCACAAAACAAAAGCAAAGCGGCTGCTAGTACTGTCAAACGCTTGATATATCGATTTGATCAATCATAATTTGTTTTGTAACCGGCTTTTCTGAGGTCACAGGCATATTTGTAGTTGATTTTGAACAAATAGTTTTTCTGCCAATATAACTTTAAATTATATGTAACGTGAACGAGATGGTTTTCCAGCACTCCATCCAGGCATTCGCAAAATAGCAATACATCCACAAGTAGATCATCTAGGAACATGTCTGTCAGTAATCTAAGAGAATCTGAGAGAAACGCTCCGAACAGGCGGAAATACAATGGGCCTGGATTAGCATTTGAGGAACTATCTAGATCACTTCAAGCTGAAAAATGACTTTATTGGTTATCTGCTATTAAAAAAAAAACACCCGAATTTGAAGGATGTAAACAAATCAATCATTCCATTATCATTCCATGGAAATACTCCAGTCTTTTGAAAGAGACACGAACTATTGGTATAAAAATAAAGACATAAATCTAATGGAGCTGATTTAAAAGTACATCAATCAGGAAAGATTTCCAAGCGAATGAAACCGAGTATGTTATCCAATCTCAACATTCTTTGCTCAGACGTCTATAATAGTTGTTCAATATTAATCAGTCATAGTTGTCATCAGAATAAAATTGGGAATCGGAAGTAATGATTTATTTTCCTCAAAATGCAGAAGTCATTCTCCACAATGCCACAAAAAAATGATGAGCCGTCATGTCATTGGAGAAGATTTTAAATACTGTCACTCAATGTTAGCTGTTTCCTCCACCCTTTTCATCATCTCACTGGAGACACAAAATTTTCAAATTGCTCAAGAATGTCGCTCAATGCCTGTCAGTTCCCCCAACGGTTTTTCTTTGGAATATTTTAGTTCCAGATGTTGCGCGATCACATCTGAGGACCATGAGCGTAGAAAAGTGTTATATACAATTCGAATTTGTATTGCTTTCATGTATTGTCCTGAAAACGCTCTTGTGATTTGGCTATGAATATATTTTTCAGGTGTACTACAGAAACTACTTATAACATAAATAATCATATCGCTTTTTGTCAGTGAACTTCTGTCAGTTTGCCGTTTTCAAAATGACTGAAGAAATCAAGGTGTGTGAAAATCAATTCAATTCGATGGTTTGTTGAAAATAATGTGTATGATACTCTCTATGCAAACATGAACCACACAAATAGTGTGGTGCTCAACTAATTCCTAACCGGTAAGCTACTGAGACCATTGAGATTTGTTTTAATTGTAAGCTGATATAACCCGACAAAGCGGTCCTGCTCAATTAGTGTTCAACAAATATATTATACAAACACCTCAATAAGTGAAAGATCCATGCATGAGTCCTCACAAGATTGTATAAGCATCCTCAGTGAGCGATAAAGACTGTCTGCCCACATTTAATGAATGGGAAAGAACATGGAAACCCTCTCACTCCTGCCAAGCCAAGTTCACGTTTTTGTGTAGTTGACATTTATCAAAGGTCGATGGTACAACGATGGGGGTAGAATCCCGCATTATTTCTTCCAATGTCAAGTGTGTAACCAATAAAACACAGCAGTGTAACCAATAAAAAGACAGCAGCTCATAACAGCAAAGAACACATTTTTTTCACATCCCAGAAGAAATGGATGCACGAATATCCGTGTATATTTTCTTCTTGAAATCAAGGAGAAGCACTCAATTCGGGGCCTCTAAATGTTTAGTGGATGGCATAGTGGATAAGGCGTCGGCCTAGTAATCCAAGGGTCTTGGGTTTGACTCTCGGATTGGACTACTGTGTCATTTCACTAGAGCCCTCATGCAAGGCATTAGCCATTATAGTGTCTATTTTAACCCAGGATAAAATGGGTTCCTGGTGTATACTGCGCGAGAGTAGAGCGCTTTGAGTATAGGCTGCTTATAAATACATTACTCAGTCCAGACTTTTAGTGTGAAGTACATTTGAAAGGAACAAACCAACCTACAAAGAGCGCTATATCAAATGAAATTACTTTACCTTTAATAATTCTCAACATGAAACTCCACAGCGCGATTAACGATGCAGATGCAGATAGCTCTGACAGAAGTATGGGAAGATAGTATGGAAAGACAGCCCAGAGAGTACTATGGGACGGGGTGGTAAAACTCAAATACAAGGTCTGTGCTAGCTGAGATTTAGCCCAGAAGGAGGAGATGACTCCAATCTTAACAGCAGAGTCATCTTCCACTGCCCTAGAGTCTGGAGCATCTAGCTCACATTGTATTATCCTGAAGCGAGGAGTAGGAGGAACACAGTAGGAACTTCAACGATGCTCTCTCTAACGGTTCGGAAGGTTCAGAGAATAAGCAATGTTGAATGAGCGATAGTCCCCATGACGGCACTGAGTTTCTCACTAAATAACGCGAAAAGACTAGCGTCATGACCGAAGTCAACTCCTGTTTAGGCCTAATGGTCTATAACCGGCGTGCAATCACGGTCCCATGAACGGCGAGAGAAGAAGCTCTACTTTCTTTAACCTTCTCAAATGCAAATACCAATAAAAAGTATTCTGCTTGCTTAGAAGACGCTGGTAGTGCTTCGTGGCTTGAGAAATTCATTAGACATGAATTTTGGTATATGTGAAAAGAAGCGAAGGGAAGTTGTAAACCACAAAAAAACGTGTCCAATTACAATCTACAATGAACAGCTCATTACAAACCCTGAGCACATGCACTAAAAACAAGGATAAGAGTAGGTATATGTACAGAAATATCAATCGGAAATATTATGTTTTACCTTATCACAAACTGGAAAAAATCCGAACAAAGACACCTAGAAATGACAATACACCATCTTATTTGGGGACAGAATTAAACTGCGTTACATAATTATCATCACTTTATACAGGTCAAATCCAACAATAATATAGGAATGCATTTCGAATTGTTTCTGAAATTATTAACGAGAACAATTTGAAAAAGGGATCCATTTTATTATTTACACCAAAGCGTATGTCATCTATCCTGAAGGTGATGTGACAAACACGTGTAATAACGTTGTATGCCTACCTATTGTACAATGGACAAGCTTATACCTACAATTCTGAAAAAAAATTGTAGGTAATTTTTTAGATAATATCGCAAATTCAAAATCGTTTGCCATTTCAGACAAATCCAGTATTGCAACAGAAGACAAACGATGCACGAAGACGACGCGAGACCAGCTGGATTTTACTTGAATAGTTTGATAGTAGGATTATGACATGTCAAGACAATATAACTCAATATAGTCTCACAACACAAAACCACGCTTATCAAGCTATCTGATGTATCATTAAAACATCTCACAAAAAAACAGCAACTAATGGATTCATTTATCAATATGTTCAATTCTCGTAGTTAGAATATGTCTAATATATGTTTGATACATCGCATGCGTGTTATGCATATGTTACAGTTTGTAGATGGCAGAGCTTCAATTGTGTTCAACAGAAGTGCCGTCGCTTTCGGAATACGACGGTCGGTTGCCCGGTGATTCCAGGAATCGGCGCACTGAAGAACTTGACCACAGGCTTTGAAGATGGCCGGAACAACTTGCAGTCGCAGCGGTGGTCGTACGATCAAACGCCTCAGGAAAGTGCTTTGACAGCTGTCATCTTGGAATGTGACCAGTAGTGACCGAATGAATTTGATTACATGTTGAACAAAATAGTTTTCACGAAGTTCTGAGATTTCGTCAATACTGTCAGCAGAGATCTTCGACAAAAACCGGGCTATCAATGATTTGATGTTTCTGGATAATTTCAATGTCTCTTTATATCCAATAATTTTTTTTTTTATAAAAATCGTTGCTCAATTGCAGAATGGTATCAGGTTGTGCAGAATAGGCCTAAAATGTAGAACAATAGTAAAAAAAAAATTGTAATTTGCGTATGTTGTACACAGTGCTACACACTACTGTAGATGAACTCGCGCCTGCAATTTCCTGTGACCATATACTAACGTACCTATACCTGTTGATACTTTCAAACGACAATTGGTTTAGCAGATGTTGATCGTTTTACCTTATCACAAACTGGAAAAAATCCGAACAAAGACACCTAGAAATGACAATACACCATCTTATTTGGGGACAGAATTAAACTGCGTTACATAATTATCATCACTTTATACAGGTCAAATCCAACAATAATATAGAAATGCATTTCGAATTGTTTCTGAAATTATTAACGAGAACAATTTAAAAAAAAAGGGATCCATTTTATTATTTACACCAAAGCGTATGTCATCTACCCTGAAGGTGATGTGACAAACACGTGTAATAACGTTGTATGCCTACCTATTGTACAATGGACAAGCTTATACCTACAATTCTGAAAAAAAATTGTAGGTAATTTTTTAGATAATATCGCAAATTCAAAATCGTTTGCCATTTCAGACAAATCCAGTATTGCAACAGAAGACAAACGATGCACGAAGACGACGCGAGACCAGCTGGATTTTACTTGAATAGTTTGATAGTAGGATTATGACATGTCAAGACAATATAACTCAATATAGTCTCACAACACAAAACCACGCTTATCAAACTATCTGATGTATCATTAAAACATCTCACAAAAAAACAGCAACTAATGGATTCATTTATCAATATGTTCAATTCTCGTAGTTAGAATATGTCTAATATATGTTTGATACATCGCATGCGTGTTATGCATATGTTACAATTTGTAGATGGCAGAGCTTCAATTGTGTTCAACAGAAGTGCCGTCGCTTTCGGAATACGACGGTCGGTTGCCCGGTGATTCCAGGAATCGGCGCACTGAAGAACTTGACCGCAGGCTTTGAAGATGGCCGGAACAACTTGCAGTCGCAGCGGTGGTCGTACGATCAAACGCCTCAGGAAAGTGCTTTGACAGCTGTCATCTTGGAATGTGACCAGTAGTGACCGAATGAATTTGATTACATGTTGAACAAAATAGTTTTCACGAAGTTCTGAGATTTCGTCAATACTGTCAGCAGAGATCTTCGACAAAAACCGGGCTATCAATGATTTGATGTTTCTGGATAATTTCAATGTCTCTTTATATCCAATAATTTTTTTTTTTTATAAAAATCGTTGCTCAATTGCAAAATGGTATCAGGTTGTGCAGAATAGGCCTAAAATGTAGAACAATAGTAAAAAAAAAATTGTAATTTGCGTATGTTGTACACAGTGCTACACACTACTGTAGATGAACTCGCGCCTGCAATTTCCTGTGACCATATACTAACGTACCTATACGTACCTATACGTACCTTGATACTTTCAAACGACAATTGGTTTAGCAGATGTTGATCGTTCCGTCTCCTCTCATGTCAAGTATAAAAGTAAAGTATTGCCGGGATTTTCTGTGTTTGGGTCATACAGTGAGAATACTTAAAGTGATATTAGCAGAAAGTTTTGGATTTTGCCATACAATTCTGACCGAACGAAGTAAACATACTACTTATATATGCGCTTCATGTGTTCAACAGATGCATAATTTTTCGTTGATTTTGTTGTGAGATTCTGGTGGAGATCGTTTGAGGTTTTTTTTCACATTACCGCGATTCTCGGTGCTTTGTATCCCTTGATGCAATGCGATTTCAGCTTACTCGCATATTATGTTCGAGCGTAAACAGTGGTAAACTAGGTCATTATGTACTATGTCTTTGTTATAATATTATGAATAGTGTGTTTAGCCTATTTTTTTTCAGAAAGAAGATGTTATTATATTCAAGGCTACCCATCGTCTTATGATTACGATGTGGAGTGATTCCTCAGGCGGAGATTCAGGTATTGTGGGCGGTATATACGTATTTACGGTCTCCCGAACACTGCAGTAAACACATTATGAAACAGCATTCGCCCTGAAACAAACCAAGGTCAGAGCGCGAGCGAGGCATCAGAAATTTGAGAAAAAATGTCACAGCAGTGCAGCAAGGTAACGGTTCCTATCCTTCACAGCCACCGTGCTTAGTGAAACGTGTGTCCTGCACTCTTTTGATAGATACACTAAGGACAAATACATTATGGTAAAATGTTTGATGTCGCAAACTATTCAAAATATACCTAAAGGGAATGACACAGTTTACCAGCATTCCATTTGGGCATCAGCAAAAAGGCAATGCATCTATATGTACATGTAGATAAGCTAGGAGCCCGGGAGTCAGTAATCTAATAATCTAAGGAGTCTGCGAGAAAGGCTCCAATCAGGCGGAAATATAATGTGCCTGGATTATCTAAATGAATGAAAAGAAATCCATGTTCTCGACTCGAAGGTAATTTCAAGGCGCGTAATGCTGGGATGATTCATTAACCTTCTCATATAAGTCACATGTAGGGCCCAAGTATCACACCCTACGCCTCAATACTACTCGTCCACTAAATGAATACCATTTAATCCGTCTGTCACCTTTTTAATCCTTATTGAATATAGAGGACGGCGCAGTGTATGATACTTGGGCCGGCCCAAGTACCGTACACTGCTCTTTAATACTACTCGTTCACTGAAAAACATACCATTTAATCCGTCTCGCACCTTTTTAATCCTTATTGAATATAGAGGAAGGCACAGGATATGATACTTGGGCCACATGTAGGTACACCCATCTAGAGTTTCTGAAGTGAAGATAAACCTGCCTGGCAAACAAAAATAACTAAAACGGACGATCAATACCCGTGAACTATATCTCACAATTAAGGAATGGTCTAGATCAATTCAATCCGAAAATTGACGGTGTTGGTTATCTCATATTTTCGTTGAACACGCCCATATTGTAAGTGATGTCAAACAAATCAATCATTGCTCTCCTCATCCGAAGCCAAGTTGTCAATGCGAACGATCGATGCGAACGATGAGTTTATAGAAGTTGCAATTCCTTTGAAGAAGACAACCGATCGATCGGTTGCATGGTACCCAAACTAATATTTTGAACACGATTATTCAAAACATCAGACTATATTAAATGTCAAACAGAACATTCTGCATTCGATTACTGTTGCATTGCGAGATTTCTCCAACAATTGAAACCCAATGGTATTCAGTGATTATCTTTTGGCAGATTGGTATTTGCAAAATATCAGTGGACTATTCCAACCGCAGTTGAGAAAGAGATGGTGTTCTATATTGAAACAGTATTAAATCTCCTTGCTCTATAGGGATACACATATCAAACATCTAAGTTTTATATTTACTCGGTTTGTAATAGGGTTAAGTTGAAATTTATCAATATTAGTATTATTTTTGATATGAAATTCGGTGGCTTTGGCTGGGTGTCAAAGAAATTGTTGATGAATTGGTGCGAAAGTGTCCAATGTGTTGTGAACTCAGCTGCAGCTTCATGAATTATTGAAAAAAAACACAGAAGTCTTAGAGGGCCTCTTATCAGATATAGCCTAACATACAATTGAAAAGGAATAACCCTGGATATACATTTCATGTATGTTTTCATGTATAGTATTCTACTGAGTTAGAGGTTTCGCCAGTGCTATATAAAAACTCGTATCCATACCATCAGCCTCATTCACCAGGACTTCATTTCAAGGCCACTAGATTTACTTCATGGCATTTGAAGAATGCCACATCCTTAATGTTCCAGGTCCAAGTGAAGATACCGCAACCTCTTGGATGGGACATGAATTACGGATATAAAAATACAGACACAAATGTAATGCTTATGTTCTAAAAGTGTATCATTTACGAAATGTGTGAAGTAGATGGCGTACGTTTTTTTTTTCTGAGAACAAATCTAAAGAGAATTGATAAGAGTGTGCATAATTATGACGATCTAAATAGCATCACCTAAGGAACAAGTTGAAGCGCTTTTTAAACTATTCTTATAATAGTATGCTTTATCACATGCTATGAATTTATCTTAAACTACAAACAGTAGGAACACACAGTGATTTCCGACAGTGTGATAACTTTTGCCGGAAACATCATGTTTGCACTATTTTTTTCTTCACATTTTTGCTTCACATTTCACATATTCACATGCACTTGTCTGAATGCGTTTTTCTCAAAGAACAATTAAAGCACGAGTGTTCTATGAAGTCACAATGAAACATCACGCGATTCAGCCTTAGTAACATAAAACCATTTAGAAAACGTACAACCACCGTGACGTCATAATACAAAGTATTTGACGACCCGGTGATCTGCATTGTTTATATTGTTTCCTAGCAACGCACATGTTTACAGGTCTTCCACTCAGGGTCCTTGAGTACAATCAAAGATCGTAAGAAGTTCTTGCAATCTTTGGTACAATTTTACTTTAATTTACAGGGGTTGGGTTTCCAAATATTCCAGAATCATAAATTCATAGCATGTGATAAAAACAAAACCTGTTTCGTGTGTTTTCCAGCACACGGGAAAGATCTCGTTTGAACTGGCGGAAGAACACCAGAAAGCACTCGACCTTCGGTCTCGTGCTCTCTTGTATTCTTCCGCCAGTTCAAACTCGATCTTTCCCGCGTGCTGGAAAACACACTCACCTAGTTTTGTCATTATATCAAATATGATTACAACGTATTTTCAACTTCATACAGTACGGCCGACATGACATTTAGCAAATAATTATGATAGTATATGTTTTGCATAATGCATCTCACTAGAAAACCTCTATTGCGATTTTATGCACATTGAAAGAGAAAATACACCAAACGATGTTCTCATCTCAATCCGAGCGTTAGGTATAATTTGATTCATTATGACTGTTTTGTGGGTAGGCTGACAACGTACTACTTGCACTTCATGCTACAGCCCAGGAAACAATATATATATATATATATATATATATATCTATTTTTTCAACCTTTTTGCCACATGGTAAAAATCCAACCTTTTTGTCACATTCTTCAATTTTAAAGATTTCGCTTCTTCGCAAGTGCTGATCCATTGTATATGACCTAATGAGTCTTGCATGCAGCAGGCAACATCTTAACCATACCCCTACGTTAGGTATATAAGATATATATTTTGTGTAGCAAAAAGTATGTGACAAAATGGTCAAAGTTCAATGGTCATGCAAAAACCTAACCATTTTGTAACATCAACCATTTTGTTACATAATATATACATTTCCATATACAACCTTTTTGTAACATAAATGGGGATAAACATATGTGTTTAGCATTTCATCCGTTCCAATTAACACTTCAGAAGTTTGCATCACAGCCGATCGAATTTGAACCCTGACACCTGAACTTTTGTTGGAGGCTCCGGTCACTCAAAAGACATGATAATGGTTAGAGTTAATTCTGCAAAACAAGGGCAGCAAGCTGGCTGGTTAGGCTATGGTCAGAACCTAGAGCAGCGACCGACCGATTAATAGCCTGCTCGGTCACTGCTGAGAATAAGCTGTGGAAGACGACAAGCAGTCTATATAGCATGTGGTCACAAATCAGAACGGCGACTGGCCAATTTTGCATTATCAGCTGGTGCTGCCTATTCGATTTTTAGAGTTTACACAAGATTTACGAAGCCCTAGCGATGCCCGGCTGTTGCCCTGTCGACTTACTGCCCAGTAACCCACCGATTTTGAAATCACCGTCCGTTGATCAACCGATCTCCCGGCCGACATCGTCCGGGCGGTAAATATTTATTTGATATTGCAGCCTTAATTATTTTTGCATAAACTGGTTGACGGCGATCGCTCGATGAGGCATGTGCCTTGGCGGCGGCCGATTAAAACAGTGTCAGGCATCGAGCATATTGTGGTCGGCGAGTGAAAACTGGTCAGGCGCCGGCGGCGATTGGGTGATGTGTGCAATAGCAACAGCGACTGATGAAACACCAGCAGCGGCTGGGCGGATACCGCCCGATATCCAGACGAAATTAGCTAAAACTCGCTGCTCTTGAGGTTGTACCATGGCCTAAGGCTATGGTCAGAACCTAGAGCAGTGACCGCCCGATTGGTAGCCTGCTCGGTCAGCGCTGGAAATAAGGCATCGCCCAGCAGTTTTGGGAGACGGCGAGCAGTCTGTGAGCATATGGTGACAAATCAGAATGACGACTGATGAATTATGAACTGGTGCTGTTTCTATTTCATGATTTTTAGATTTTGCAAAAGATATACAAAGCTCTACCGATGCCCGGCCGTTAAACGGTCGATATACTGCCCAGTCACTCACCCATTTTAAAGTCACCGTCCGTTGATCGACCAATCTCCTAGCCTCGTCCGGTCGATAAATGCTCATCAATCTTCCATACGGCAGTCTCGATTATTTTTGATTCAATTGGTCAACGGCGATCGCTCGACTAGGTAGGTGCCTGGGCGGAGAACGATCAGGCAGTGGCAGGTATCGAGCATATCGTTGTCGGCGAGTGAAAACTGGTCAGGTGCCGCTATAATTTTAACTACGCATTGAATTTTCAGCAGCGATCGGGCGATGTGTAAAATACTAACAGCGACTGTTGAAACACCAGCAGTGCCTGGGCGGCGGCCGCACGATGTCCGGACGAAATTGGCTTAAAACTCGCTGCTCGGTCGCCGAGCAGGTTATTTTTTGAGGTTGTGACCATAGCCTTAGTTGTATGCTGCCAAGAGAGTTGAGAATGTGTAGGGTGATCAATACCCTAAGGTTGGGGCTAAATCATAAACTACGTTTGATAAAATATGACTCACTCCGGCTACAACGAGCGATCAAGTGCCACATTAAATGTGGTATTTTTTAAAACTGTTTTTATGTACTGTTTGTACATTTACAGCCATTTTTTTATGTCAAAATGTGCAATCATTTCATCAGTCATTCAGTATAATATAGCAACAAAGGTGTAGCAGGTTGCAGCGGCCTACTCCACATCTACAGTTAGTTACTCTAGTTTTTTTATTGCACTCAATTAATCAGAGATGGGCTGTAAAAAACTTGATTCATGGACATGTCCACATACCAATCCAACAACTCCAATATTACCACTGACCATAAACAGGCCTTACAGGTCTCCAACTGACTATAGACACGCCTCACAAGTCTCCCTTTGATCATAGACAGACCACACAAGTCACCTTCTGACCATAGACAGCCTTCACATATCTCTGTCTGACCACAGACAGCCCTCAGAAGTCACTTTCTTACCATAAACAGGCCTCACAAGTCTGCATTTGACACATACAGACCCAAAATGTTTCCCTCTGGTTATAGACAGCCCGCACAGTCTCGTTTTGACCATAAAACAAGCCCCGTAACTCTACGTCTGGTCACAAACATGCCTCACAATATTCCTTCTGACTGTAAGGAGGCCCCACAAGTCTCAGTATCATCTCACTGACCATGAGCAGAGCTTACACATCCTTTTGATCATGAACGGGCCTCACAAGTCTGCTTCAGACCCCGAAAGTCTCTCTCTGGCCATCGACAGGCCTCTCACGTCTACCTCTGTCTATAAACAGGCCCTACAAGTCTCCTTCTGACCATATGCAGACCACCCCCGTCTACCTTTACCTATAGAAAGACCTCACAAGTCTATCTCTGACCATAGAAAGGCCTCACAGATATATCTCTGTCAATGAACAGGCCTCAATCGTCTACCTCTGACCATAGACAGGATTCACAAGTTTAATTCTGTCCAATGACAGGCCTCATAAATCTACCTCTAACCACAGACCCAAGTTTCCATTTGACCACATACAGGCTTCTTAAGTCTCCCTCTGAACACAGATAGGGTTAGGAAGTCTACCTATATGGCTTGACGAGTCTCACTCTGACCATTGACAGGCCTCATAAGTCTCCCTTTTACCATACACAGAGCTCACAATTCTACGTCTAACCATAGATATGCCTCTGAAGTCTCCTGCTGACTGTAGACAGTCCTCATAAGTCCCCACCTGTCCACAGACAAGCCTCACAAGTCTACCTGTCACCACAGACAGGCCGCACAAGTTTCCTTATGACCACAGATCACAAATCTCCCTCTGATCATAAACATACCTCATATGTATCCATCTGACCATACACAGGCCTCACAAGTCTCCATTTCACCACAAAGAGGATTCCAAAGTCTCCATATTGACAAGCATCAGATGTATCTCCAAATATAAACATATGTATATATTCACAACCTTTTTGTAACAATCAGACAACCATTTTGTTACATTAACATTTTGCTACATGGGTTGTGTGACAAACAAGTCAACTCTCCGTCTGAACATTATCGGGCCTCACTACTCACTAGCTTCCCGTGGCCTCAAAAGTCCATGCTGAACATAGTCAGGCCTCATAATTATCATACTGACCATCGATGGAACTCACAAGTCTCCCTCTGACAATGTCCAGGCCACACAAGTCTAAAGTGGCCTATAGATAGACCTCACAATACTAGTATTATATTCCAGTCCATGAACAGGCCCTACAAATCTACCTCTGACCATAGGCCTCATTAGTCTGCACATCAATATAGACAGGATTCTGTCCACAGACAAGCCTCAGACATTTACCTCAGACCATCGACAGGTCTCAGAGCTATACCTATGACCATAGACAGGCTTCACATTCTCCCTTCGACTAAAAACAGATCTCACAGTTCTCCCTGTGACCATAGACAGGCCTGACTTGTCTCCCTTTTAAGATAAACAGGCCTCAGAATTCGCCATCGGACCACAGACAGGCCTCACAAGTCTCCATCTGACCACATACAGGCCTCACAGGTCTCCCTCTGATCACAGACAGGCCTCACAAGTCTCCATCCGACCACAGACAGGCCTCACAGGTCTCCCTCTTACCAGAGACAGGCCTCACAGGTCTCCATCCGACCACAGACAGGCCTCACATGTCTCCCTCTGACCACAGACAGGCCTAGCACGTCGACTGCTGACCATAAACAGGCCTAACATGTCTAAACAAGCCTCACTATCTCCACAATGCCCATGGACAGATCTAACATATCTACCTTTGCCTTAACACTTTTTGAACAGGTGATGTATTTAATTAACACCAGGTTGTGTAGATCAGTGGCAGTCTGACAGCAAGTTTACTGGTTCCTGGACATGTATAGATAATCAGTCAGTGGGATTGTCTGCTCGACATATATTGTATGCTTATCACAAAGCATTTGAGCGATGAATCAGCAAAAATTCTTTCAAGCTCTAGGTTGAAGGTCGTTTGACGGATTGATCCCAAAATCGATAGGGTTCTTCCCTGGTGGTATATGAACATCTATGGAAAGATTTGTAGCCATGGCATGAATACTTTTCGAGTTATCGCATGGAAACCAAGTGTCAAAAAACAACCTTGATTTCATCCTCACGGACCTCGGATCCGGCTCAAAAACAATAAGGTTCTTCCACATATCATTTCTGACCAGTGGTGAAAATTTGGCAAAGATACATCGAGGCAAACTAAAGTTATCGTCCGGAAACCAAACGGCGGAAGAAAAAAAAAAAGGTTTTCATTCGGGATGCCTAACTAGACATTAGAGCCCAAACATGCTAAAGGCTTTGTGGCATCCCTCATTTTTCTGGAAGGTATCGTTCTAATTGTGTGACTGATGTTTGGAGCAAGTCGGACAATTTACTATAATCTGCATGGTGAAGTTACATGTACATGTATCACTGCAGTGCCTGTAAATCCCCTCACCCCATTTGCCTTTTTGATGGGTTATCACCTAGCTGTCCAGTTTGGCCAGTTTATTCCATATAAACACACTTCGCTCTAGGCCCCTACTCCCCCACCCCACCAGACACTAGCAGACAGCCCGCCACAGAACTATAGTGATGGGATGGGGTAGCCTGGGTAGGTGGCAGAGGGGGGCTGGTGGGTGGGGAGCTATGTGTGTGTGGGAGGCAGAATGGATTGACAACTTAACATGACAGTCAGGCACAAGGGCCTGGGGGTGGGGGGTGGCCGAGTGTGGGGAAAAATTAATGGAGGCTAACAAAAGTTATCATCTTGAAACCAAACGGCGGAAAAAAAAGCAGACAGAAACATAAGGCCTCCCGATTTACAACCACTTTGTGACAATCAGGCAACCATTTTGCTACATTAACATTTTGCAACATAGGTTGTGTGACAAGTGAGTCACCTTAATGGCAAATAAATGTGGAGGTGGGTGGCGCAGTGAGAAAGGTGGCCGGCTCGTGATCCAAAGGTCCTGGGTTCGAGTCACTGGCTGGATTGCTGTGTTATTTCACTAATGTCCTTAGGCAAGGTATTTATCACTAACTGTCTAATCTCCACCCAGGATTAAATGGGTACCAGACACATAATGGGTCAAGTATAGAGCGCTTTGTCTGTGGCTGCTCCAAGTACTGGTACTCAGACAAAGTGGGGGTCAAAGTGTGAAGTGCCTCTGAAAGCATACATCCGCTGTAAAGAGCGCTATATCAAATACGATAACTTTACCTTTACCTTGACAAGTCTATCTCTTACCATCACATGCCCCACAAGTCAATGTCTTACCACACACAGGCCTCTGACCAGAAACAGGCCTCACACGTCTCCCTCTGACTATCAATTGCAGACAGGCCTCCATACATCCCTCTGACCATAAAAAGGCCTCATTGCTCTACGTCTGACCATGAACAGGCCTGACAAATCTACTCCTGTCTATGTCTTGGAAGTCTCAATCTGACCATAGAGAGGCAGCAGATCTCCATCTGACCACATGCTGTTCTCAAAGTTTAGAATTCGACCACAGACATACCTCACAAGTCTCCCTCTGACTATACACAGGCCTCCATTTCACCACAGACAGACCTCACAATTCTCCGTCTGACCACAAACAGGTCCAAACAGGTCCCTAGACATGTCCACAGAGAGACCAATGAACATGAACAGACCATACAATTCCCCCTCTTACCAAAAACAGGCCTCACATGTCCCCCTATGTGTATTGTTAGAGTGAGACTTGTGAGACTTTTGAGGCCTGTTCCTGGTCAGAGAGAGACGTGTGAGGCATGTCTATGGTCAGAGGCAGAATATTGAGGCCTGTTTGTGGTCAAAAGGAGAATTGTGAGGCCTGTGTATGGTCAGAGGGTGATTTGTGAGGCCTGTGTATCGTCAGAGGGTGATTTGTGAGGCCTGTGTATGGTCAGAGGGAGATTTGCGATGCCTGTCTATGGGTTGAAATAGATTTGTGATGCCTGCCTATGGTCAGACAGAGACCTGTTTTCCAGTAAACAAATGCACAGATCAACCCCATAGTGTGCCACATGCCTCAAAAGTAAGTATAAACGAATATAATAACATTCTAGAGTGGCCACACTGTTGTAAAATAGAGCCACACGATTTGAATGGCAATGTCGGCTTTTCACTGTGGTATGTCATGTGGGACTACGACCCCCCCCCCCCCTTCCCTTATCTGGGGGTTGGAGAACCACTGCTGGGACTAGGCATTAGGCAGGTATGGCAAGTGAACTACTGTCCATAGTCAGGTCTCAAAAGTTCCCTCTGAAGGCCTCAGAACTCCACCTCTGACCATAAACAGGCCTGAAAAGTCTGCTCCTGTCTATAGACAGGTCTCAGAAGTCTCCATCTGACCACAGAGAGGCTTCACAAAAGTATCCATCTGACCACAGACTGGCCTAAAAGTTTCCATTTCGCCAAAGACAGACCTCACAAGTCTCCCTCTGACTATAGACAGGCCTCACAAGTCTGTCACCATATATAAATATATTTATATATATGCAACCTTTTTGTAACAGTCAGGCAACCATTTCGCTACATTAAAGTCTTTCTACAAGGGTTGAGCGACAAAGAAATCAACGCATTGGCGCATAAGCAGTTTGCGTTTTTCTGATTAAATTCATGTCCACAGACATGATAGACATGTCAGTATGCTTCTACAGTCTACTGCTGAATATAGACAGTCGTCATAAGTCTCCATTTTACCACAGACATCCCTCACAAGTCTACCTCTGACCATACACAAGCCTCACAAGTCTACCTCTGACCATAGACGGGCCTCACAAGTCTATCTCTGACTATACACAAGCCTCACAAGTCTACCTCTGACTATACACAAGCCTCACAAGTCTACCTCTGACCATAGACGAGCCTCACAAGTCTACCCCTGACTATACACAAGCCTCACAAGTCTACCTCTGACTATAGCCTCACAAGTCTACCTCTGACCATACACAGGCCTCACAAATCTACCTCTGACTATAGCCTCACAAGTCTACCTCTGACCATACACAGGCCTCTCAAGTCTACCTCTGATTATACACGAGCCTCATAAGTCTATTTCTGATTATACACAGGCCTCACAAGTCTACCTCTGACTATAGCCTCACAAGTCTACCTCTGACTATACACAGGCCTCACAAGTCTACCTCTGACTATAGCCTCAAAAGTCTACCTCTGACCATACACAGGCCTCACAAGTCTACCTCTGACTATACACGAGCCTCACAAGTCTACCTCTGATTATACACAGGCCTCACAAGTCTACATCTGACTATAGCCTCACAAGTCTACCTCTGACTATACACAGGCCTCACAAGTCTACCTCTGACTATAGCCTCACAAGTCTACCTCTGACTATACACGGGCCTCACAAGTCTACCTCTGACTATACACAGGCCTCACAAGTCTACCTCTGACTTTAGCATCACAAATCTACCTCTGACTATACACAGGCCTCACAAGTCTACCTCTGACTATACACAGGCCTCACAAGTCTACCTCTGACTATAGCCTCACAAATCTACCTCTGACTATATACAAGCCTCACAAGTCTACCTCTATAGCCTCACAAGTCTACCTCTGACCATAGACGGTCCTCACAAGTCTACCTCTGACTATAGCCTCACAAGTCTAATTCTGACTATAACCTCACAAGTCTACCTCTGACCATAGACGGGCCTCACAAGTCTACCTCCGACTATACACAAGCCTCACAAGTCTACCTCTGACTAAACACAGGCCTCACAAGTCTACCTCTGACCATACACAAGCCTCACAAGTCTACCTCTGACTATAGCCTCACAAATCTACCTCTGACTATACACAAGCCTCACAAGTCTACCTCTATAGCCTCACAAGTCTACCTCTGACCATAGACGGTCCTCACAAGTCTACCTCTGACTATAGCCTCACAAGTCTAATTCTGACTATAACCTCACAAGTCTACCTCTGACCATAGACGGGCCTCACAAGTCTACCTCCGACTATACACAAGCCTCACAAGTCTACCTCTGACTATACACAGGCCTCACAAGTCTACCTCTGACTATACACAGGCCTCACAAGTCTACCTCTGACTATAGCCTCACAAGTCTACCTCTGACCATACACAGGCCTCACAAGTCTACCCCTGACTATACACAGGCCTCACAAGTCTACCTCTGACTATAGCCTCACAAGTCCACCTCTGACCATACACAAGCCTCATAAGTCTACCTCTATAGCCTCACAAGTCTACCTCTGATTATAGCCTCACAAGTCTACCTCTGACCATACACAGGCCTCACAAGTCTACCTCTGACTATAGCCTCACAAGTCTACCTCTGACCATACACAGGCCTCACAAGTCTACCTCTGACTATACACGAACCTCACAAGTCTACCTCTGATTATACACAGGCCTCACAAGTCTACCTCTAACTATAGCCTCACAAGTCTACCTCTGACTATACACAGGCCTCACAAGTCTACCTCTGACTATAGCCTCACAAGTCTACCTCTGACTATTCACAGGCCTCACAAGTCTACCTCTGACTATAGCGTCACAAGTCGACCTCTGACCATACACAGGTCTCACAAGTCTACCTCTGACTATAGCCTCACAAGTCTACCTCTGACCATACACAAGCCTCACAAGTCTACCTCTGACTATAGCGTCACAAGTCTACCTCTGACTATATACGGGCCTCTCAAGTCTACCTCTGACTATACACAAGCCTCACAAGTCTACCTCTGACTATACACAGGCCTAACAAGTCTACCTCTGACTATAGCCTCACAAATCTACCTCTGACTATACACAGGCCTCACAAGTCTACCTCTGACTATAGCCTCACAAGTCTACCTCTGACTATACACAAGCCTCACAAGTCTACCTCTATAGCGTCACAAGTCTACCTCTGACTATAGCCTCACAAGTCTACCTCTGACCATAGACGGGCCTCACAAGTCTACCTCTGACTATAGCCTCACAAGTCTACCTCTGACTATAGCCTCACA
Organism: Terebella lapidaria; assembly: GCA_949152475.1. Taxonomy (NCBI): domain Eukaryota; kingdom Metazoa; phylum Annelida; class Polychaeta; order Terebellida; family Terebellidae; genus Terebella; species Terebella lapidaria. The sequence goes on from OX424562.1 coordinate 10,182,110, forward strand.
AGTCTACCTCTGACCATAGACGGGCCTCACAAGTCTACCTCCGACTATACACAAGCCTCACAAGTCTACCTCTGACTATACACAAGCCTCACAAGTCTACCTCTGACCATACACAGGCCTGACAAGTCTACCTCTGACCATAGACGGGCCTCACAAGTGTACCCTGACTATACTCAGGCCTCACAAGTCTACCTCTGACTATAGCCTCACAAGTCTACCTCTGACTATAGCCTCACAAGTCTACCTCTGACCATATACGGGCCTCACAAGTCTACCTCTGACTATACACAAGCTTCACAAGTCTACCTCTGACTATACACAGGCCTCACAAGTCTACCTCTGACTTTACACAAGCCTCATAAGTCTACCTTTGACTATACACAAGACTCACAAGTCTGCCTCTGACTATAGGCTCACAAGTCTATTTCTGACTATACACAGGCCTCACAAGTCTACCTCTGACTATAGGCTCACAAGTCTATTTCTGACTATACACAGGCCTCACAAGTCTACCTCTGACTATAGCCTCACAAGTCTACCTCTGACCATACACCGGCCTCACAAGTCTACCTTTGCCTATACACAGGCCTCACAAGTCTACCTCTGACTATAGCCTCACAAGTCTACCTCTGACCATACACACGCCTCACAAGTCTACCTCTGACTATACACAGGCCTCACAAGTCTACCTCTGACTATAGCCTCACAAGTCTACCTCTGACTATACCCTGACAAGTCTACCTCTGACCATACACAAGCCTCATAAGTCTACCTCTGACTATACACAAGCCTCACAAGTCTACCTCTGACTATAGCCTCACAAGTCTACCTCTGACCACAGACGAGCCTCACAAGTCTACCGCTGACTATACACAGGCCTCACAAGTCTACCTCTGACCACAGACAAGAATCCCAAGTCTACCTCTCACCACACACAGGGCTCACGAGTCTACCTCTGACTATAGCCTCACAAGTCTACCTCTGACCATACACAGGCCTCACAAATCTACCTCTGACCATACACAGGCCTCACAAGTCTACCTCTGACTGTACAAAGGCCTCACAAGTCTACCTCTGACTATACACAAGCCTCACAAGTCTACCTGTGACCATACACAGGCCTCACAAGTCTACCTCTGACTATACACAGGCCTCACGAGTCTACCTCTGACTATAGCCTCACAAGTCTACCTCTGACCATACACAGGCCTCACAAGTCTACCTCTGACCATACACAGGCCTCACAAGTCTACCTCTGACTATAGACGGGCCTCACAAGTCAGCCACTGACTATACACAGGCCTCACAAGTCTACCTCTGACTATAGCCTCACAATCTACCTCTGACCATACACAGGCCTCACAAGTCTACCTCTGACTATACACGAGCCTCACAAGTCTACCTCTGATTATACACAGGCCTCACAAGTCTACCTCTGACTATAGCCTCACAAGTCTACCTCTGACTATAGCCTCACAAGTCTACCTCTGACTATACACAGGCCTCTCAAGTCTACCTCTGACTATAGCCTCACAAGTCTACCTCTGACCATACACATGCCTCACAAGTCTACCTCTGACTATAGCCTCACAAGTCTACCTCTGACCATACACAAGCCTCACAAGTCTACCTCTGACTATAGCCTCACGTCTACCTCTGACTATAGCCTCACAAGTCTACCTCTGACCATAGATGGGTCTCACAAGTCTACCTCTGACTATAGCCTCACAAGTCTACCTCTGACTATACACAAGCCTCACAAGTCTACCTCTGACCATACACGGGCCTCACAAATCTACCTCTGACCATAGACGGGCCTCACAAGTCTACCTCTGACCATACACAGGCCTCACAAATCTACCTCTGACCATACACAGGCCTCACAAGTCTACCTCTGACTATACACAGGCCTCACAAGTCTACCTCTGACTATACACAAGCCTCACAAGTCTACCTCTGACCATACACAGACCTCACAAGTCTACCTCTGACTATACACAGGCCTCACGAGTCTACCTCTGACTATAGCCACACAAGTCTACCTCTGACCATACACAGGCCTCACAAGTCTACCTCTGACCATACACAGGCCTCACAAGTCTACCTCTGACTATACACAAGCCTAACAAGACTACCTTTGACTAAAGCCTCACAAATCTACCTCTGACCATACACAGGCCTCACAAGTCTACCTTTGACCATACACAGGCCTCACGAGTCTACCTCTGACTATAGACGGGCCTCACAAGTCAACCACTGACTATACACAGGCCTCACAAGTCTACCTCTGACTATAGCCTCACAAGTCTACCTCTGACCATACACAGGCCTCACAAATCTACCTCTGACCATACACAGGCCTCACAAGTCTACCTCTGACTATACACAAGCCTCACAAGTCTACCTCTGACCATACACAGGCCTCACAAGTCTACCTCTGACTATACACAGGCCTCACGAGTCTACCTCTGACTATAGCCTCACAAGTCTACCTCTGACCATACACATGCCTCACAAGTCTACCTCTGACTATACACGAGCCTCACAAGTCTACCTCTGATTATACACAGGCCTCACAAGTCTACCTCTGACTATAGCCTCACAAGTCTACCTCTGACTATACACAGGCCTCACAAGTCTATCTCTGACTATAGCCTCACAAGTCTACCTCTGACTATACACAAGCCTCACAAGTCTACCTCTGACTATAGCCTCACAAGTCTACCTCTGACCATACACATGCCTCACAAGTCTACCTCTGACTATAGCCTCACAAGTCTACCTCTGACCATACACAAGCCTCACAAGTCTACCTCTGACTATAGCCTCACAAGTCTAACTCTGACTATACACGGGCCTCACAAGTCTACCTCTGACTATACACAGGCCTCACAAGTCTACCTATGACTATACACAGGCCTCACAAGTCTACCTCTGATTATAGCCTAACAAATCTACCTCTGACTATAGCCTCACAAGTCTACCTCTGACTATAACCTCACAAGTCTACCTCTGACCATAGACGGGCCTCAAAAGTCTACCTCTGACTATACACAAGCCTCACAAGTCTACCTCTATAGCCTCACAAGTCTACCTCTGACTATAGCCTCACAAGTCTACCTCTGACCATAGACGGGCCTCACAAGTCTACCTCTGACTATAGCCTCACAAGTCTACCTCTGACTATAGCCTCACAAGTCTACCTCTGACCATACACAAGCCTCATAAGTCTACCTCTGACTATACACAAGCCTCACAAGTCTACCTCTGACTATAGCCTCACAAGTCTACCTCTGACCACAGACGAGCCTCACAAGTCTACCGCTGACTATACACAGGCCTCACAAGTCTACCTCTGACCACAGAAAAGAATCACAAGTCTACCTCTCACCACACACAGGGCTCACGAGTCTACCTCTGACTATAGCCTCACAAGTCTACCTCTGACCATACACAGGCCTCACAAATCTACCTCTGACCATACACAGGCCTCACAAGTCTACCTCTGACTGTACACAGGCCTCACAAGTCTACCTCTGACTATACACAAGCCTCACAAGTCTACCTGTGACCATACACAGGCCTCACAAGTCTACCTCTGACTATACACAGGCCTCACGAGTCTACCTCTGACCATACACAGGCCTCACAAGTCTACCTCTGACCATACACAGGCCTCACAAGTCTACCTCTGACCATACACAGGCCTCACAAGTCTACCTCTGACTATAGACGGGCCTCACAAGTCAGCCACTGACTATACACAGGCCTCATAAGTCTACCTCTGACTATAGCCTCACAATCTACCTCTGACCATACACAGGCCTCACAAGTCTACCTCTGACTATACACGAGCCTCACAAGTCTACCTCTGATTATACACAGGCCTCACAAGTCTACCTCTGACTATAGCCTCACAAGTCTACCTCTGACTATAGCCTCACAAGTCTACCTCTGACTATACACAGGCCTCTCAAGTCTACCTCTGACTATAGCCTCACAAGTCTACCTCTGACCATACACATGCCTCACAAGTCTACCTCTGACTATAGCCTCACAAGTCTACCTCTGACCATACACAAGCCTCACAAGTCTACCTCTGACTATAGCCTCACAAGTCTACCTCTGACTATAGCCTCACAAGTCTACCTCTGACCATAGACGGGCCTCACAAGTCTACCTCTGACTATAGCCTCACAAGTCTACCTCTGACTATACACAAGCCTCACAAGTCTACCTCTGACCATACACGGGCCTCACAAATCTACCTCTGACCATAGACGGGCCTCACAAGTCTACCTCTGACCATACACAGGCCTCACAAATCTACCTCTGACCATACACAGGCCTCACAAGTCTACCTCTGACTATACACAGGCCTCACAAGTCTACCTCTGACTATACACAAGCCTCACAAGTCTACCTCTGACCATACACAGACCTCACAAGTCTACCTCTGACTATACACAGGCCTCACGAGTCTACCTCTGACTATAGCCACACAAGTCTACCTCTGACCATACAAAGGCCTCACAAGTCTACCTCTGACCATACACAGGCCTCACAAGTCTACCTCTGACTATACACAAGCCTAACAAGACTACCTTTGACTAAAGCCTCACAAATCTACCTCTGACTATACACAGGCCTCACGAGTCTACCTCTGACTATAGCCACACAAGTCTACCTCTGACCATACACAGGCCACACAAGTCTACCTCTGACCATACACAGGCCTCACAAGTCTACCTTTGACCATACACAGGCCTCACAAGTCTACCTCTGACTATAGACGGGCCTCACAAGTCAACCACTGACTATACACAGGCCTCACAAGTCTACCTCTGACTATAGCCTCAGAAGTCTACCTCTGACCATACACAGGCCTCACAAATCTACCTCTGACCATACACAGGCCTCACAAGTCTACCTCTGACTATACACAGGCCTCACAAGTCTACTTCTGACTATACACAAGCCTCACAAGTCTACCTCTGATTATAAATAGGCCTTATAAGTCTACCTCTGACTATACACAGGCCTCACGAGTCTACCTCTGACTATAGCCTCACAAGTCTACCTCTGACCATACACGGGCCTCACAAGTCTACCTCTGACCATACACAGGCCTCACAAGTCTACCTCTGACTATACACGAGCCTCACAAGTCTACCTCTGATTATACACAGGCCTCACAAGTCTACCTCTGACTATAGCCTCACAAGTCTAACTCTGACTATACACAGGCCTCACAAGTCTATCTCTGACTATAGCCTCACAAGTCTACCTCTGACTATACACAAGCCTCACAAGTCTACCTCTGACTATAGCCTCACAAGTCTACCTCTGACCATACACATGCCTCACAAGTCTACCTCTGACTATAGCCTCACAAGTCTACCTCTGACCATACACAAGCCTCACAAGTCTACCTCTGACTATAGCCTCACAAGTCTAACTCTGACTATACACGGGCCTCACAAGTCTACCTCTGACTATACACAGGCCTCACAAGTCTACCTATGACTATACACAGGCCTCACAAGTCTACCTCTGATTATAGCCTAACAAATCTACCTCTGACTATAGCCTCACAAGTCTACCTCTGACTATAGCCTCACAAGTCTACCTCTGACCATAGACGGGCCTCAAAAGTCTACCTCTGACTATACACAAGCCTCACAAGTCTACCTCTATAGCCTCACAAGTCTACCTCTGACTATAGCCTCACAAGTCTACCTCTGACCATAGACGGGCCTCACAAGTCTACCTCTGACTATAGCCTCACAAGTCTACCTCTGACTATAGCCTCACAAGTCTACCTCTGACCATAGACGGGCCTCACAAGTCTACCTCTGACTATACACAGGCCTCACAAGTCTACCTCTGACCATACACAGGCCACACAAGTCTACCTCTGACCATAGACGGGCCTCACAAGTCTACCCCTGACTATACACAGGCCTCACAAGTCTACATCTGACTATAGCCTCACAAGTCTACCTCTGACTATAGCCTCACAAGTCTACCTCTGACCATACACAAGCCTCACAAGTCTACCTCTGACTAAACACAGGCCTCACAAGTCTACCTCTGACTATAGCCTCACAAGTCTACCTCTGACTATAGCCTCACAAGTCTACCTCTGACCATACACAAGCCTCACGAGTCTACCTCTGACTATAGCCTCACAAGTCTATCTCTGACCACAGACAAGCCTCACAAGTCTACCGCTGACAATACACAGGCCTCACAAGTCTACCTCTGACCACAGACAAGCCTCACAAGTCTACCTCTGACCATACACAGGGCTCACAAGTCTACCTCTGACTATAGCCTCACAAGTCTACCTCTGACCATACACAAGCCTCACAAGTCTACCTCTGACCATACACAAGCCTCATAAGTCTACCTCTGACCATACACAGGCCTCACAAGTCTACCTCTGACTATACAGAAGCCAAACAAGTCTACCTCTGACTATAGCCTCACAAATCTACCTCTGACCTTACACAAGCCTCACAAGTCTACCTCTGACTATACACAAGCCTAACAAGACTACCTCTGACTAAAGCCTCACAAATCTACCTCTGACCATACACAGGCCTCACAAGTCTACCTCTGACCATACACAGGCCTCACAAGTCTACCTCTGACTATACACAGGCCTCACAAGTCTACCTCTGACCATACACGGGCCTCACAAGTCTACCTCTGACTATACACAAGCCTAACAAGTCTACCTCTGACTATAGCTTCACAAATCTACCTCTGACCATACACAAGCCTCACAAGTCTACCTCTGACTATACACAAGCCTAACAAGACTACCTCTGACTAAAGCCTCACAAATCTACCTCTGACCATACACAGGCCTCACAAGTCTACCTCTGACCATACACAGGCCTCACAAGTCTACCTCTGACTATACACAGGCCTCACAAGTCTACCTCTGACCATACACGGGCCTCACAAGTCTACCTCTGACCATACACAGGCCTCACAAGTCTACCTCTGACCATACACGGGCCTCACAAGTCTACCTCTGACCATACACGGGCCTCACAAGACTACCTCTGACTAAAGCCTCACAAATCTACCTCTGACCATACACAGGCCTCACAAGTCTACCTCTGACCATACACAGGCCTCACAAGTCTACCTCTGACTATACACAGGCCTCACAAGTCTACCTTTGACCATACACGGGCCTCACAAGTCTACCTCTGACCATACACAGGCCTCACAAGTCTACCTCTGACCATACACAAGCCTCACAAGTCAACCTCTGACTATAGACGGGCCTCACAAGTCTACCTCTGACTATACACAAGCCTCACAAATCTACCTCTGACTATAGACGGGCCTCACAAGTCTACCTCTGACTATACACAGGCCTCACAAGTCTACCTCTGACCATACACGGGCCTCACAAGTCTAGCTCTGACCATACACAGGCCTCACAAGTCTACCTCTGACCATACACGGGCCTCACAAGTCTACCTCTGACTATACACAAGCCTAACAAGACTACCTCACAAGCCTCACAAGTCTACGCGCCATGCGTCCTAAATTCGCCAACATTTTTTAGTTTAAGTACTATATAATACATATAACACTCGTAACATAGCAATATTTGTTACCAACGAAAACTTAGGTTCGCCAGCCAAAAATTCCATGATGTTGCAGATGTCGTCATTTCCGGTGGTTGCTGATGGGAGCATCTGTTATCTTGTTGTCTCATCACCTGCGAATGGCGATTGTAGTTCCCAAATTCACCATGTGTTTCAGTGCTGTTATTCCATCTGTAAAGTATATTTAATAATGATGAAATAGAAACAGATATACATCACATCATGATTACACATGTCTCCTCGTTTTAGCAATGTGGTATTGCGCCATTTAGTGTCTTAAACTATAACATGAAAAGTTATCGCCAGAAACGTTCTCCTCCTGCCATTCAGAAATGAAGGGTGGGACACCAACGACTTTGAATATATATCTATATATACATGAACTTATATATTTGAACATCAAATATATGTCATTTTAATGATTTCATTATGTACATGTATTTCACGATGCATTGATTGTCCAAAAAGGGCCACCAGGCGAAACTGCCCTGAACCAGAAAGTGGAAGTTCACTCATTTGACAAGCACATAACCAGACATGAGCCATCGGCTGTTTGATTTTACCACTACATCCTTATTGGATTTGGATACCTGCAAATGATGAACCATAGCCTGGGGTGGGAATCGAACCCACAGTTCTGGACAACCAATAACAATGATATTGCAATTTAATGTTACAGCACATGCAAAATACATCCGAAAACTGACTGAAAATCTTTCACTAACAAATCAAAACTAATCGCAGTAATGTCCGCATCAAAATTTTACCAGTAATACCAACAAATTGTCATACTTTCCATAACAAACATACAATTTTACAAATAGGTTGACATTGTCATTTCCCAAAGCAACATGGAAACAGACTAAAATTTAAGAACAATCTGAGCACACAAAGCTCAATGCCCCCACGTAGCAGCCAACACACTCGTTGTGAAACCACTTATCACATGTGTCGCACGTGATCCAGTGCACCGTGCAAGGTTGTCGTCCCGAACTGGATGAAGGGGGAGAATCGCCCATGCACACATTACATACATCATCACTCTCACTCACACATGCATTGTCGATATGGATGTTTGTGTTGTGTGTGTCGTTATTTGTCGATCTTGTGTCCTTTCCGTTGGCCCTTCCCTTGCTCTTGCCCTTGCCCTTTCCTGCTTTCTTACCTTGTACTGTTTCCAGCTGCCCTCCGCCCTCTTGTTGATCTCAACCTTTCTCTTTCTCAGTTGTCTCTGTGTGTCCTGTTCTTCTTCATCTCTTTCTGGTGACTCCTCCATTTGCTTCTTTGTACTTCTCTGTCTCCTTTTGCCCTTTCCTGCTGCAGTGTCCTGTTTCGCATCCATTTTCTTCGTTGCCCTTTCCTTCTTTTCATCTGCCTTTTTCTGTCTTTCCTGCCTTCGCGCCTTCTTCTCTTTGTCCACCTCTTCTTTCTTCTGTAGCTGCTTCAAAATGGCTTCCGACGTTATTGTTCTGCCAAAGTTGACAACTTTCCTGCGTCTGGCTGTTGTTGGTTTCGTGGTGGTCCCGGGAACGATGAAAAAATCTTGAACTTCTTCCGGGAGGTCCAGCACAGACTGCACAGGGTGATGACATTTTATGACTTGGTGGCATGTCGGACAGTGTGATCCTTTCAGTTCAGCATTGTCTTCTGTGACATCATTCTGTGCCCCTTCTGCTGTCTCATCGCCACCATTTTCGACCTCCGTTACCTGATCAGAATTTTCATTACGAACTTTCGTCCTTGACCTTGTACTAGGTCCGGCACGAGGTTGTTGTGGCACGTCCAGTTGCTGCTCTTGCTGCACTGGTGTCCGGATGTTTGAGGGCCGCACTTGGGTCCAGTCGATGGCCTTTGAGTTCAGAGGGTTAATACCACACTTTGTGAATGATGACTTGACCGTACTTGGAGAACAGACCTTATCGATAGCATAACTGAGTACAGTTGGGAGTTTGGCTCGTGAGATTACATTGTTGTTTATGCAACAAATTTAGGGATTGGGCTATGGAAATGAATTTGGCCTTGATGTGCTGAAATAAAGCACGTCCAAGGGTTGCAGTAGATGCGTTGTGTGTGCTGGCAATCCTAGTACGTCAATCTGTTTGATATGGAAAACCAAAATTTAGCATTTCGTGCATATCCACATTCTGAAATAGACCAAATCAATCAACAAGTCTATCACTCCAAAAAAAAAGATGGATACCTGCTCCTCCTTTGCCTTGCAATCAACTTTAAGCTAACGTGGGACTCGTGATTATCGCAGATTAGCAACACAGGCCTCCTTCGCCCACAGTTTGGAATGAAGATTTGGGTGAACCACTCTGACTCATAAAATAATTCGGTGTCCATGTACCCTGTTGGATCACAAGCACTTCCACATACCGATAGATACATTTACAATACCGAATAAATATCAATATTGTGTGATGTGTTAATATATGATTGTTAACTTTAAACTCCACCTCTGACCATAAACAGGCCTGAAAAGTCTGCTCCTATCTATAGACAGGTCTCAGAAGTCTCCATCTGACCACAGAGAGGCTTCACAAAAGTATCCATCTGACCACAGACTGGCCTAAAAGTTTCCATTTCGCCAAAGACAGACCTCACAAGTCTCCCTCTGACTATAGACAGGCCTCACAAGTCTGTCACCATATTTATATATATGCAACCTTTTTGTAACAGTCAGGCAACCATTTCGCTACATTAAAATCTTTCTACAAGGGTTGAGCGACAAAGAAGTCAACGCATTGGCGCATAAGCAGTTTGCGTTTTTCCGATTAAATTCGTGTCCACAGATATGATAGACATGTCAGTGTGCCTCTAAAGTCTACTGCTGACCATAGACAGTCGTCATAAGTCTCCATTTTACCACAGACAAGCCTCACAAGTCTACCTCTGACCATACACAGGCCTCACAAGTCTACCTCTGACCATACACAAGCCTCACAAGTCTCCATCTGACCATAGACGGGCCTCACAAGTCTCCATCTGAATACAAAGAAGACTCCAAAGTCTCCTTATAGACAAACCTCGGATGTCTCTTCATATATAAACATATGTATATATTTACAACCTTTTTGTAACAATCAGACAACCATTTTGCTACATTAGTATTTTACTGTATGGGTTGTGTGACAAACAAGTCAACTCAATGGAAACTAGCCATCACATGTCTCGTTCTTAACATAATCGAGCCACACTACCTCCCCGTGGCCTCAAAAGTCATTGCTGAACATATATAGGCTTCATAATTCTCATGCTGACCATCAGCAGAACTCACAAGTCTCCCTCTGATCATATCCAGGATACACAAGTCTAAAGTGGCCTATAGACAGACCTCACAATTATATTCCTGTCCATTGACAGGCCTCACAAATCTACCTCTGACCATAGGCAGGCCTCAATAGTCTGCACCTGAACAACATGATTCAAGTCTACTTCTGTCCATAGACAGGTCTCAGACGACTATCTCGTCACATTTTCCCTCAGAGCAAAGGCAGGTCTCACATTCTCCCTCCCACTATACATAGGCCTCACATATCTCCCTGTGACCATAGACAGGATTCACTTGTCTCCCTTCACCATAAACAGGCCTCAGAATTCGCCAGATGACCACACACCTGCTTCAAAGGCAAATGTAGCAAAATGGTTGTCTGATTGTTACAAAAAGGTTGTAAATATATAAATATGTTTATATATGAAAAGACATCTGAGGCTTGTCTACAAGGAGACTTTGGAGTCCTCTTTGTATTCAGATGGAGACTTGTGAGGCCCGTCTATGGTCAGATCGAGACTTGTGAGGCCTGTGTATAGACAGAGGTAGACTTGTGAGGCTTGTCTCTCTCCGACCAAAGACAGATGTCTGACGTGTCTATCTGACCATAGACACGTCCCATGGGTCTCCCTCAACTACAGACAGGCCTCACAAGTCTCCCGCTGACCACAGATAGCCCTCACAAGTATGTCTCCATATATAAATATATTTATATATGTGCAACCTTTTTGTAACAATCAGGCAACCATTTTGCTACATTAAAATCTTGCTACATGGGTCAAGCGACAAAGAAGTCAACGCAATGGCACATAAGCAGGCCTCTCTTTCTCTGACCATAGGCACTAGGTAGCCCCAGCAGTGGCTCTCCAACCCCCATATAAAGGGAGGAGGGGGGTAGAGCCACATGATACACCACAGTGTTAAAAATCTGACATTGCCATTCAAATCGTGTGGCTCTATTTTAAAACAGTGTGATCACTCCAAAATGTTATTATGTTCGTTTATACTTATTTTTGAGGCATGTGGCACACTTTGGTGCTGATCTGCGCATTTGTTTCCCTGGAAAACGGAGAATTTACATTTGAAGTGCTTCCAGACATTCTAAGCATTCGAGTTTGCTGGCAATGTAAATTCTCTGTTTTCCAGTAAACAAATGTGCAGATCAACCCCATAGTGTGCCACACGCCTCAAAAGTAAGTATAAACGAATATGAAAACATTCTAGAGTGGCCACACTGTTGTAAAATAGAGCCACATGATTTGAATGGCAATGTCGGGTTTTCACTGTGGTATGTCATGTGGGACTACGACACCCCACCCCCCCCCCCTTCCCTTATCTGGGGGTTGGAGAACCACTGCTGGGACTAGGCACTAGGCAGGTCTGGCAAGTGAACTTCTGTCCGTAGTCAGGCCTCAAAACTTCCATCTGAAGGCCTCAGAACTCCACCTCTGACCATAAACAGGCCTGAAAAGTCTGCTCCTGTCTATAGACAGGTCTCAGAAGTCTCCATCTGACCACAGAGAGGCTTCACAAAAGTATCCATCTGACCACAGACTGGCCTAAAAGTTTCCATTTCGCCAAAGACAGACCTCACAAGTCTCCCTCTGACTATAGACAGGCCTCACAAGTCTGTCACCATATATAAATATATTTATATATATGCAACCTTTTTGTAACAGTCAGGCAACCATTTCGCTACATTAAAATCTTTCTACAAGGGTCGAGCGACAAAGAAGTCAACGCATTGGCACATAAGCAGTTTGCGTTTTTCTGATTAAATTAGTGTCCACAGACATGATAGACATGTCAGTGTGCCTCTAAAGTCTACTGCTGACCATAGACAGTCGTCATAAGTCTCCATTTTACCACAGACAAGCCTCACAAGTCTACCTCTGACCATACACAGGCCTCACAAGTCTACCTCTGACCATAGACGGGCCTCACAAGTATACCTCTGACCATAGACGGGCCTCACAAGTCTACCTCTGACCATACACAAGCCTCTGAAGTCTACCTCTGACTATACACAAGCCTCACAAGTCTACCTCTGACCATAGACAGGCCTCACAAGTCTACCCCTGACTATACACAAGCCTCACAAGTCTACCTCTGACTATAGCCTCACAAGTCTACCTCTGACCATACACAGGCCTCACAAATCTACCTCTGACTATAGCCTCACAAGTCTACCTCTGACCATACACAGGCCTCACAAGTCTACCTCTGACTATACACAAGCCTCACAAGTCTACCTCTGATTATACACAGGCCTCACAAGTCTACCTCTGACTATAACCTCACAAGTCTACCTCTGACTATACACAAGCCTCACAAGTCTACCTCTGACTATAGCCTCACAAGTCTACCTCTGACTATAGCCTCACAAGTCTACCTCTGACCACAGACAAGCCTCACAAGTCTACCGCTGACTATACACAGGCCTCACAAGTCTACCTCTGACCACAGACAAGCCTCACAAGTCTACCTCTGACCATACACAGGCCTCACAACTCTACCTCTGACCATACACAAGCCTCACAAGTCTACCTCTGACTATACACAGGCCTCACAAGTCTACCTCTGACCATATACAAGCCTAACAAGACTACCTCTGACTATAGCCTCACAAATCTACCTCTGACCATACACAGGCCTCACAAGTCTACCTCTGACTATAGACGTTCCTCACAAGTCTACCTCTGACTATACACAAGCCTCACAAGTCTACCTCTGACTATACATAGGCCTCACAAGTCTACCTCTGACCATACACAGGCCTCACAAGTCTACCTCTGACTATAGACGTTCCTCACAAGTCTACCTCTGACTATACACAGGCCTCACAAGTCTACCTCTGACCATATACAAGCCTAACAAGACTACCTCTGACTATAGCCTCACAAATCTACCTCTGACCATACACAGGCCTCACATGTCTACCTCTGACTATACATAGGCCTCACAAGTCTACCTCTGACTATAGACGTTCCTCACAAGTCTACCTCTGACTATACACAAGCCTCACAAGTCTACCTCTGACTATACATAGGCCTCACAAGTCTACCTCTGACTATAGACGGGCCTCACAAGTCTACCTCTGACTATAGACGGGCCTCACAAGTCTACCTCTGACTATACACAAGCCTCACAAATCTACCTCTGACTATAGACGGGCCCCACAAGTCTACCTCTGACTATACAAAAGCCTCACAAGTCTACCTCTGACTATAGACGGGCGTCACAAGTCTACCTCTGACTATACACAAGCCTCACAAATCTACCTCTGACCATACACAGGCCTCACAAGTCTACCTCTGACCATACACGGGCCTCACAAGTCTATTTCTGACCATACACAATCCTCACAAGTCTACCTCTGACCATACACAGGCCTCACAAGTCCACCTCTTACTATGCACAAGCCTCACAAGTCTACCTCTGACCATAGACGGGCCGCACAAGTCTCCATCTGAATACAAAGAGGACTATAAAGTCTCCTTATAGAGAAGCCTCAGATGTCTCTTCATATATAAACATATGTATATATTTGCGACCTTTTTGTAACAATCAGACAACCATTTTACTTCATTAGCATTTTACTATATGGGTTGAGTGACAAACAAGTCAACTCAATGGAAACTAGCCATCACATGTCTCGTTCTTAACATAATTGAGCCACACTAGCTTCCCGTGGCCTCAAAAGTATTGCTGAACATATACAGGCCTCATAATTCTCATGCTGACCATCAGCAGTACTCACAAGTCTCCTTCTGACCATATCCAGGATACACAAGTCTAAAGTGGCCTATAGACAGACCTCCCAAGTATATTCCTGTCCATTGACAGGCCTCACAAATCTATATACCTCTGACCTTAGGCAGGCCTCAATAGTCTGCACCTGAACAACATGATTCAAGTCTACTTCTGTCCATAGACAGGTCTCAGACGACTATCTCGTCACATTTTCCCTCGGAGCAAAGGCAGGTCTCACATTCTCCCTCCCACTATACATAGGCCTCACATATCTCCCTGTGACCATAGACAGGATTCACTTGTCTCCCTTCACCATAAACAGGCCTCAGAATTCGCCAGATGACCACACACCTGCTTCAAAGGCTAATGTAGCAAAATGGTTGTCTGATTGTTACAAAAAGGTTGTAAATATATAAATATGTTTATATATGAAAAGACATCTGAGGCTTGTCTACAAGGAGACTTTGGAGTCCTCTTTGTATTCAGATGGAGACTTGTGAGGCCCGTCTATGGTCAGATCGAGACTTGTGAGGCCTGTGTATAGACAGAGGTAGACTTGTGAGGCTTGTCTCTCTCCGACCAAAGACAGATGTCTGACGTGTCTATCTGACCATAGACACGTCCCATGGGTCTCCCTCAACTACAGACAGGCCTCACAAGTCTCCTGCTGACCACAGATAGGCCTCACAAGTCTGTCTCCATATATAAATATATTTATATTTGTGCAACCTTTTTGTAACAATCAGGCAACCATTTTGCTACATTAAAATCTTGCTACATGGGTCAAGCGACAAAGAAGTCAACGCAATGGCACATAAGCAAGCCTCTCTTTCTCTGACCATAGGCACTACGTAGCCCCAGCAGTGGCTCTCCAACCCCCATATAAAGGGAGGAGGGGGGTAGAGCCACATGATACACCACAGTGAAAATCTGACATTGCCATTCAAATCGTGTGGCTCTATTTTAAAACAGTGTGATCACTCCAAAATGTTATTATGTTCGTTTATACTTATTTTTGAGGCATGTGGCACACTTTGGTGCTGATCTGCGCATTTGTTTCCCTGGAAAACGGAGAATTTACATTTGAAGTGCTTCCAGACATTCTAAGCATTCGAGTTTGCTGGCAATGTAAATTCTCTGTTTTCCAGTAAACAAATGCCGGATCAACCCCATAGTGTGCCACACGCCTCAAAAGTAAGTATAAACGAATATGAAAACATTCTAGAGTGGCAACACTGTTGTAAAATAGAGCCACATGATTTGAATGGCAATGTCAGGTTTTCACTGTGGTGTGTTCTGTGGGTCTACGACCCCCCCCCCCCCCCCCTTCCCTTATCTGGGGGTTGGAGAACCACTGCTGGGACTAGGCACTAAGCAGGTCTGGCAAGTGAACTTCTGTCCGCATTCAGGCCTCAAAACTTCCATCTGAAGGCCTCAGAACTCCACCTCTGACCATAAACAGGCCTGAAAAGTCTGCTCCTGTCTATAGACAGGTCTCAGAAGTCTCCATCTGACCACAGAGAGGCTTCACAAAAGTATCCATCTGACCACAGACTGGCCTAAAAGTCTCCATTTCGCCAAAGACAGACCTCACAAGTCTCCCTCTGACTATAGACAGGCCTCACAAGTCTGTCACCATACATAAATATATTTGTATATATGCAACCTTTTTGTAACAGTCAGGCAACCATTTCGCTACATTAAAATCTTTCTACAAGGGTCGAGCGACAAAGAAGTCAACACATTGGCACCTAAGCAGTTTGCGTTTTTCTGATTAAATTCGTGTCCACAGACATGATAGACATGTCAGTATGCTTCAAAGTCTACTGCTGAATATAGACAGTCGTCATAAGTCTCCATTTTACCACAGACAAGCCTCACAAGTCTACCTCTGACCATACACAGGCCTCACAAGTCTACCTCTGACCATAGACGGGCCTCACATGTCTACCTCTGACCATACAACATGCCTCACAAGTCTACCTCTGACTATACACAAGCCTCACAAGTCTACCTCTGACTATAGCCTCACAAGTCTACCTCTGACTATACACAGGCCTCACAAGTCTACCTCTGACTATAGCCTCACAAGTCTACCTCTGACTATACACAGGCCTCACAAGTCTACCTCTGACTATAGCCTCACAAGTCTACCTCTGACCATACACAGGCCTCACAAGTCTACCTCTGACTATAGCCTCACAAGTCTACCTCTGACCATACACAAGCCTCACAAGTCTACCTCTGACTATAGCCTCACAAGTCAACCTCTGACTATAGCCTCACAAGTCTACCTCTGACTATACACGGGTCTCACAAGTCTACCTCTGACTATACACAGGCCTCACAAGTCTACCTCTGACTATACACAGGCCTCACAAGTGTACCTCTGACTATAGCCTCACAAATCTACCTCTGACTATACACAGGCGTCACGAGCTCTTAACTTCCGCAAAAAGGATGCCTGCCTCTCCGCAATCCAACTTGACGCGTTTGATAGACCTGTCTCTATGTACACTGCGTCGTTACATGTCGACTGACGTATGGATAGAAGCTGCTTTAGGGTATTATTGTAGGGGACCTCAGCTGCTCTCAAGTTTCCAGTGAACCACGTTTCGGCAGAGTAGAAAATGGAAGAAACCAGTGCACTGGTCCAAACTTTTCGTTTAACCTCAAAGGGACAGTCTGAGTTTTTCCGTAGGAACGAGTAGAACTTGTTGATGTGGTTAGACTTGGTGTTGAGATGATTTTGGACTTGGGTTGTCATTGAATCTGCCGTTAATGGCGTCCCCAGGTAGACATAGCTCGTTGTGTGCTCCAAGGTGACATCATCTAGGGAGATAGGGCTATGAACCTCTGTACCAACTGTGATGTACTTTGACTTGGTGGGGTGAAGCACCATGCCCAAGTGATCAGCTCTGGACTTCACTTTCTTTAGTTTTGCAATCAGCTTTTCCCTACTTGTTGCCAAGACAACTGTATCGTCCATAAATAGTAGTGAATGTAAGTCCTGTAGCCATCCGTCCGGTCCTTCAGAAGCCTCATAAATCTACCTCTGACTATAGCCTTACAAGTCTACCTCTGACTATAGCCTCACAAGTCTACCTCTGACTATAGCCTCACAAGTCTGCCTCTCACCATAGACGGGCCTCACAAGTCTACCTCCGACTATACACAAGCCTCACAAGTCTACCTCTGACTATACACAGGCCTCACAAGTCTACCTCTGACCATACACAGGCCTCACAAGTCTACCTCTGACCATAGACGGGCCTCACAAGTCTACCCCTGACTATACACAGGCCTCACAAGTCTACCTCTGACTATAGCCTCACAAGTCTACCTCTGACTATAGCCTCACAGGTCTACCACTGAATATACACAAGCCTCACTAGTCTACCTCTGACTATAGCCTCACAAGTCTTCCTCTGACTATAGCCTCACAAGCCTACCTCTGACAATAGACGGGCCTCACAAGTCTACCTCTGAATATACACAAGCCTCACAAGTCTACCTCTGACTATACACAGGCCTCACAAGTCTACCTCTGACCATACACAGGCCACACAAGTCTACCTCTGACTATAGCCTCACAAGTCTACCTCTGACCATACACAGGCCTCACAAGTCTACCTCTGACTATAGCCTCACAAGTCTACCTCTGACTATACACAAGCCTCACAAATCTACCTCTGACTAGTCACAGGCCTCACAAGTCTACCTCTGACTATACACAGGCCTCACAAGTCTACCTCTGACTATAGCCTCACAAGTCTACCTCTGACCATACACAGGCCTCACAAGTCTACCTCTGACTATAGCCTCACAAGTCTACCTCTGACTATACACAGGCCTCACAAGTCTACCTCTGACTATAGCCTCACAAGTCTACCTCTGACTGTAGCCTCACAAGTCTACCTCTGACTATACACAAGCCTCACAAATCTACCTCTGACTATAGCCTCACAAGTCTACCTCTGACTATAGCCTCACTAGTCCACCTCTGACTATAGCCTCACAAGCCTACCTCTGACCATAGACGGGCCTCACAAGTCTACCTCTGACCATACACAAGCCTCACAAGTCTACCTCTGACTATAGCCTCACAAGTCTACCTCTGACTATAGCCTCACAAGTCTACCTCTGACTATACACGGGTCTCACAAGTCTACCTCTGACTATACACAGGCCTCACAAGTCTACCTCTGACTATACACAGGCCTCACAAGTGTACCTCTGACTATAGCCTCACAAATCTACCTCTGACTATACACAGGCGTCACAAGTCTACCTTTGACTGTAGTCTCACAAGTCTACCTCTGACTATACACAAGCCTCATAAATCTACCTCTGACTATAGCCTCACAAGTCTAACTCTGACTATAGCCTCACAAGTCTACCTCTGACTATAGCCTCACAAGTCTGCCTCTCACCATAGACGGGCCTCACAAGTCTACCTCCGACTATACACAAGCCTCACAAGTCTACCTCTGACTATACACAGGCCTCACAAGTCTACCTCTGACCATACACAGGCCTCACAAGTCTACCTCTGACCATAGACGGGCCTCACAAGTCTACCCCTGACTATACACAGGCCTCACAAGTCTACCTCTGACTATAGCCTCACAAGTCTACCTCTGACTATAGCCTCACAAGTCTACCACTGAATATACACAAGCCTCACTAGTCTACCTCTGACTATAGCCTCACAAGTCTACCTCTGACTATAGCCTCACAAGCCTACCTCTGACAATAGACGGGCCTCACAAGTCTACCTCTGAATATACACAAGCCTCACAAGTCTACCTCTGACTATACACAGGCCTCACAAGTCTACCTCTGACCATACACAGGCCACACAAGTCTACCTCTGACTATAGCCTCACAAGTCTACCTCTGACCATACACAGGCCTCACAAGTCTACCTCTGACTATAGCCTCACAAGTCTACCTCTGACTATACACAAGCCTCACAAATCTACCTCTGACTAGTCACAGGCCTCACAAGTCTACCTCTGACTATACACAGGCCTCACAAGTCTACCTCTGACTATAGCCTCACAAGTCTACCTCTGACTATAGCCTCACAAGTCTACCTCTGACTATACACAGGCCTCACAAGTCTACCTCTGACTATAGCCTCACAAGTCTACCTCTGACTGTAGCCTCACAAGTCTACCTCTGACTATACACAAGCCTCACAAATCTACCTCTGACTATAGCCTCACAAGTCTACCTCTGACTATAGCCTCACTAGTCTACCTCTGACTATAGCCTAACAAGCCTACCTCTGACCATAGACGGGCCTCACAAGTCTACCTCTGACTATACACAAGCCTCACAAGTCTACCTCTGACTATACACAAGCATCACAAGTCTACCTCTGACTATACACGGGCCTCACAAGTCTACCCCTGACCATACACAAGCCTCACAAGTCTACCTCTGACCACAGACGGGCCTCACAAGTCTACCTCTGACTATACACAAGCCTCATAGGTCTACCTCTGACTATACACAAGCCTCACAAGTCTGCCTCTGACTATACACAGGCCTCACAAGTGTACCTCTGACTATAGCCTCACAAATCTACCTCTGACTATACACAAGCCTCACAAGTCTACCTCTGACTATAGCCTCACAAGTCTACATCTGACTATACACAAGTCTACCTCTGACTGTAGCCTCACAAGTGTACCTCTGACTATACACAAGCCTCACAAATCTACCTCTGACTATAGCCTCACAAGTCTACCTCTGACTATAGCCTCACAAGTCTACCTCTGACCATACACAGGCCTCACAAGTCTACCTCTGACCATCGACGGGCCTCACAAGTCTACCCCTGACTATACACAGGCCTCACAAGTCTACCTCTAACTATAGCCTCACAAGTCTACCACTGACTATACACAAGCCTCACTAGTCTACCTCTGACTATAGCCTCACAAGTCTACCTCTGACTATAGCCTCACAAGCCTACCTCTGACCATAGACGGGCCTCACAAGTCTACCTCTGACTATACACAAGCCTCACAAGTCTACCTCTGACTATACACAGGCCTCACAAGTCTACCTCTGACCATACACAGGCCACACAAGTCTACCTCTGACTATAGCCTCACAAGTCTACCTCTGACCATACACAGGCCTCACAAGTCTACCTCTGACTATAGCCTCACAAGTCTACCTCTGACTATACACAAGCCTCACAAATCTACCTCTGACTAGTCACAGGCCTCACAAGTCTACCTCTGACTATACACAGGCCTCACAAGTCTACCTCTGACTATAGCCTCACAAGTCTACCTCTGACCATACACAGGCCTCACAAGTCTACCTCTGACTATAGCCTCACAAGTCTACCTCTGACTATACACAGGCCTCACAAGTCTACCTCTGACTATAGCCTCACAAGTCTACCTCTGACTGTAGCCTCACAAGTCTACCTCTGACTATACACAGGCCTCACAAGTCTACCTCTGACTGTAGCCTCACAAGTCTACCTCTGACTATAGCCTCACAAGTCTACCTCTGACTATAGCTTCACTAGACTACCTCTGACTATAGCCTCACAAGCCTACCTCTGACCATAGACGGGCCTCACAAGTCTACCTCTGACTATACACAAGCCTCACAAGTCTACCTCTGACTATACACAAGCATCACAAGTCTACCTCTGACTATACACGGGCCTCACAAGTCTACCCCTGACCATACACAAGCCTCACAAGTCTACCTCTGACCACAGACGGGCCTCACAAGTCTACCTCTGACTATACACAAGCCTCATAGGTCTACCTCTGACTATACACAAGCCTCACAAGTCTGTCTCTGACTATACACAGGCCTCACAAGTGTACCTCTGACTATAGCCTCACAAATCTACCTCTGACTATACACAAGCCTCACAAGTCTACCTCTGCCTATAGCCTCACAAGTCTACATCTGACTATACACAAGCCTCACAAGTCTACCTCTGACTGTAGCCTCACAAGTGTACCTCTGACTATACACAAGCCTCACAAATCTACCTCTGACTATAGCCTCACAAGTCTACCTCTGACTATAGCCTCACAAGTCTACCTCTGACTATAGCCTCACAAGTCTACCTCTGACTATAGCCTCACAAGTCTACCTCTGACCAAACACAGGCCTCACAAGTCTACCTCTGACTATAGCCTCATAAGTCTACCTCTGACTATACATGTACACAAGCCTCACAAGTCTACCTCTGACTATAGCCTCACAAGTCTACCTCTGACTATAGCCTCACAAGTCTACCTCTGACTATAGCCTCACAAGCCTACCTCTGACCATAGACGGGCCTCACAAGTCTACCTCTGACTATACACAAGCCTCACAAGTCTACCTCTGACTATAGCCTCACAAGTCTACCTCTGACTATAGCCTCACAAGCCAACCTCTGACCATAGACAGGCCTCACAAGTCTACCTCTGACTATACACAAGCTTCACAAGTCTACCTCTGACTATACACAAGCCTCACAAGTCTACCTCTGACCATACACGGGCCTCACAAGTCTACCTCTGACCATACACAGGCCTCACAAGTCTACCTCTGACCATACACAGGCCTCACAAGTCTGCCTCTTACCATACACAGGCCTCACAAGTCTACCTCTGACCATAGACGGGCCTCACAAGTCTACCTCTGACCATAGACGGGCCTCACAAGTCTACCTCTGACTATAGATGGGCCTCACAACTCTACCTCTGATTATACACGGGCCTCACAAGTCTATTTCTGACCATACACAAGCCTCACAAGTCTACCTCTGACCATACACATGACTCACAAGTCTACCTCTGACTATACACAAGCCTCACAGGTCTACCTCTGACCATAGATGGGCCTCACAGGTCTCCATATGAATACAAAGAGGACTATAAAGTCTCCTTATAGAGAAGCCTCAGATGTCTCTTCATATATAAACATATGTATATATTTGCGACCTTTTCGTAACAATCAGACAACCATTTTACTTCATTAGCATTTTACTATATGGGTTGTGTGACAAACAAGTCAACTCAATGGAAACTAGCCATCACATGTCTCGTTCTTAACATAATCGAGCCACACTAGCTTCCCGTGGCCTCAAAAGTCATTGCTGAACATATACAGGCCTCATAATTCTCATGCTGACCATCTGCAGTACTCACAAGTCTCCTTCTGACCATATCCAGGATACACAAGTCTAAAGTGGCCTACAGACAGACCTCACAAGTATATTCCTGTTCATGGATAGGCCTCACAAATCTACCTCTGACCATAGGCAGGCCTCAATAGTCTGTACCTGAACAACATGATTCAAGTCTACTTTTGTCCATAGACAGGCCTCAGACGACTATCTCGTCACGACTATCTCGTGACTATACACAAGCCTCACAAGTCTACCTCTGACTATACACAAGCCTCACAAGTCTACCTCTGACTATACACAGGCCTCACGAGTCTACCTCTGACTATAGCCTCACAAGTCTACCTCTGACCATACACAGGCCTCACAAGTCTACCTCTGACCATACACAGGCCTCACAAGTCTACTTCTGACCATACACAGGCCTCACAAGTCTACCTCTGACTAGTCTCAGGCCTCATAAGTCTACCTCTGACCATACACAGGCCTCACAAGTCTACCTCTGACCATACACAGGCCTCACAAGTCTACTTCTGACCATACACAGGCCTCACAAGTCTACCTCTGACTAGTCACAGGCCTCACAAGTCTACCTCTGACCATACACAGGCCTCACAAGTCTACTTCTGACCATACACAGGCCTCACAAGTCTACCTCTGACTAGTCACAGGCCTCATAAGTCTACCTCTGACCATACACAGGCCTCACAAGTCTACCTCTGACCATACACAGGCCTCACAAGTCTACCTCTGACCATACACAGGCTTCACAAGTCTACCTCTGACCATACACAGGCCTCACAAGTCTACCTCTGACCATACACAGGCCTCACAAGTCTACCTCTGACTATAGCCTCACAAGTCTACCTCTGACTATACACAAGCCTCACAAGTCTACCTCTGACCATATACGGGCCTCACAAATCTACCTCTGACCATAGACGGGCCTCACAAGTCTACCTCTGATTTTAGCCTCACAAGTCTACCTCTGACTATACACAAGCCTCACAAGTCTACCTCTGACCATACACGGGCCTCACAAATCTACCTCTGACCATAGACGGGCCTCACAAGTCTACCTCTGACTATACACAAGCCTCACAAGTCTACCTCTGACCATAGCCAGGCCTCACAAGTCTACCTCTGACTATACACAGGCCTCACAAGTCGACCTCTGACTATACATAGGCCTCACAAGTCTACCTCTGACTATACACAGGCCTCACAAGTCTACCTCTGACTATACACAGGCCTCACAAGTCTACCTCTGACTATACACAGGCCTCACAAGTCTACCTCTGACTATACATAGGCCTCACAAGTCTACCTTTGACCATACACAGGCCTCACAAGTCTACCTCTGACTATAGACGGGCCTCACAAGTCTACCTCTGACCATACACAGGCCTCACAAGTCTACCTCTGACCATACACAGGCCTCACAAGTCTACCTCTGACCATACACAGGCCTCACAAGTCTACCTCTGACCATACACAGGCCTCACAAGTCTGCCTCTGACCATACACAGGCCTCACAAGTCTACCTCTGACTATATACAAGCCTCACAAGTCTACCTCTGACCATAGACGGACCTCACAAGTCTACCTCTGACCATACACAAGCCTCACAAGTCTACCTCTGACCATAGACGGGCCTCACAAGTCTGCCTCTGACCATACACAGGCCTCACAAGTCTACCTCTGACCATACACAGGCCTCACAAGTCTGCCTCTGACCATACACGGGCCTCACATGTCTACCTCTGACCATACACAGGCCTCACAAGTCTACCTCTGACCATACACAGGCCTCACAAGTCTGCCTCTGACCATACACAGGCCTCACAAGTCTACCTCTGACCATACACAGGCCTCACAATTCTACCTCTGACTATAGACGGGCCTCACAAGTCTACCTCTGACCATACACAAGCCTCACAAGTCTACCTCTGACTATAGTTGGGCCTCACAAGTCTACCTCTGACCATACACAGGCCTCACAAGTCTACCTCTGACCATACACAGGCCTCACAAGTCTGCCTCTGACCATACACAGGCCTCACAAGTCTACCTCTGACTATAGACGGGCCTCACAAGTCTACCTCTGACCATACACAAGCCTCACAAGTCTACCTCTGACTATAGACGGGCCTCACAAGTCTACCTCTGACCATACACAAGCCTCACAAGTCTACCTCTGACTATAGACGGGCCTCACAAGTCTACCTCTGACCATACACAGGCCTCACAAGTCTACCTCTGACCATACACAGGCCTCACAAGTCTGCCTCTGACCATACACAGGCCTCACAAGTCTACCTCTGACTATATACAAGCCTCACAAGTCTACCTCTGACCATAGACGGACCTCACAAGTCTACCTCTGACCATACACAAGCCTCACAAGTCTACCTCTGACCATAGACGGGCCTCAGAAGTCTACCTCTGACCATACACAGGCCTCACAAGTCTACATGTACCTCTGACTATACACAAGCCTCACAACAAGTCTACCTCTGACCATAGACGGGCCTCACAAGTCTCCATCTGAATACAAAGAGGACTATAAAGTCTCCTTATTGAGAAGCCTCAGATGTCTCTTCATATATAAACATATGTATATATTTACAACCTTTTTGTAACAATCAGACAACCATTTTACTTCATTAGCATTTTACTATATGGGTTGTGTGACAAACAAGTCAACTCAGTGGAGACTAGCCATCACATGTCTCGTTCTTAACATAATTGAGCCACACTAGCTTCCCGTTGCCTCAAAAGTATTGCTGAACATATACAGGCTTCATAATTCTCATGCTGACCATCAGCAGTACTCACAAGTCTCCTTCTGATCATATCCAGGATACACAAGTCTAAAGTGGCCTTTAGACAGACCTCACAAGTATATTCCTGTCCATTGACAGGCCTCACAAATCTACCTCTGACCATAGGCAGGCCTCAATAGTCTGTACCTGAACAACATGATTCAAGTCTACTTCTGTCCATAGACAGGTCTCAGACGACTGTCTCGTCACATTTTCCCTCAGAGCAAAGGCAGGTCTCACATTCTCCCTCCCACTATACATCACGTACATAGGCCTCACATATCTCCCTGTGACCATAGACAGGATTCATTTGTCTCCCTTCACCATGAACAGGCCTCAGAATTCGCCATATGACCACACACCTGCTTCAAAGGCTTCCTCTGACCACAGACAGGCCTCACAAGTCAAATCTGACAACAGGCAGGTCACACAAGTTTCTCTCTGACCACAACTTACCTATTATGCACATGTACGAACAAAATACAAGCATTCTGGATATTCCACCTACCATCATTTAGACTACAGAGGCTAATTTTAAACAGTTGAGGTCATACGTTGCCTTTGGGCTTAATTACTCTTCTGATGTCAAGTTCAAGGTCACCAAAAGCTGTACCATACGCGGGTTCCCATATATTCATAATACAAACCTATGCTCCATATATTTATTTAAGCATTTTGTCTCCAGAGACCAATCCACAGATCTGAGATCAGATGTGACCTTGAGATGTAGCACTCAAGGCCACCTGAGGTCAAGTTCAAGGTCACCAAAAGGTTCACCATATATGACTACAAACCTAAGCTCTATGATATGATCAAGCGTTTTCATTCCAGAGGCCAATTTGTGGATTTCAGACCATTTTGGAATGGCTATTTGACCTTTCAAGGTCGTCGAAGGTCAAATTCAAGGTCACCACTCAAATCGCCATATATGACTACCAATTTGAATGTACCATTATTTAAGCTCATCTTCAAGTGTTGTATGTGAACACAGGTACAGTGTAGCAGCTCCCATTGAAATAAAGAAAAAATTCAAAAAAAAGTTCAAAAAAGTGTTTCTTTCAGTTTTTTCACTGACCCACCAGGAAACTCCGACTGCCGGCAACACGCAGACCACCGATTTAAGGACAACTAAAAAATTTGCCTGTAAACAAAAAAGCTAAAAATGTGGATGACAACGACGGAGGCAACGCCATGGGGCCAATTAGTATATCGGATCATAGGTTCGGGAACTTAAATATGAACAAACCTATTTCTCGTGATGTGAACTTCGAACGTAAACCATCTCTATCCAGCCCGAGAATCATGCACCATTTGGCAGTTTCATCCTGATCACGCTTCTGCATCAGGGACTGGAAAAAAATTCATGAAAGTAAATTCATATTAGACATTAAAGCCTACATGTCATGTACATGTAGAGGCCTTGTCTATTCCCATACTCTGTATTCTTTTTCTTTGTTTTTTAATTGTAAAAATGGAAGGTATAGTTTGAAATGTGTGACTGTTTGGTACATATCTGTTTGGTACACTTTTATTCTGATTTGGGTGTATGACTAAGATCTGAATCCAAAGTGCTTCCAATTTTTACAACCCATGCTTTGATCCAAACCCCCTTCATCCTATAAACATACTAATAACTTCTGGGCAGTTATGTAAGAAACTAATTAATCATTTTAATCGATCATTGGGTGGTTGAATTGAACCAATTCATCAAAGATGAAATTGTAACCAATTACTAGTACCAATCCAACACTAGTTCTAATAGGCTAATTTCAGCACAAAGTGTCCTCATTCAGGGGTCATGATCTTACCATAATAAGTACCATGTGAAATATAATGAAAAGCAGTTGAAATATGCAACCTGTGGAGCGTTCACAAGAAAATCTCTGCAACAATTTAGTTTCTTACCTCTTGTCGAGCAGTTAAACTGGCCTTCAGCTGAAAAAAAGGTTGAAAACTTTTAAAGAACAAATGAAGATGACCAATTTTCATAAGGCCTAACAGAAAATTAGCTCAATGGCTGAAATAGGTTACCGGACAATTTCAGTTTGAAACATTGCCGGTGAGATAATACCTTGAGATTAATTGCTTACGTCATCTCGGGTCGAGTTCAAGGTCACTGAAGCTGCATGGTAAATAGCTTCCTATAGGCTAGTTTTACACATTTATAGAAGTCATACGTGACCTTTGGAGTTATTATTCTTCTAATGTCAAGTTCAAGGCCACCAAAAGCTGTGATGTACATGTCTTCATATATGTTCATAGTACAAACCTCATATATGTTCATAGTACAAACCTAAGCTCTGCCCACTTGTGTAAGCATTTTGTCTGCAGAGCCCATTTTACAGATCTCAGATTAGATAGGACCTTGAGATTTAGCACTCAAAGTTATCTGAGGTCAAGTTCAAGGTCACCGAAAGTTGCGCCATATATGACTTCATATGTGCTCATAATACAAACCTAAGCTCAATGAGCAAGCGTTTTCACTCCACATCTCCAGTAGCCAATTTGTGGATTTCAGGCAATTTTGGGATGGCCGTTTTGACCTTCCAAGGTCATCAAAGGTCAAATTCAAGGTCACCAAATGTTGCGTCATATATTGCGTCATATATAAACCTAAGCTCTATGATCAAGCGTTTTCACTCCAGAGGCCAATTTGTGGATTTCAGGTGATTTTGGAATGACAGTTTTGACAGTTTCATCGAAGGTCAAATTCAAGGTCACCAAAAGTTGTGCTATATATGACGGCAAGGGAGGCAGAGCTACGGGGTCTCGAGCTTACGTCTGTTGACGAGGCTGAACTCCGTGCTTGGCCGCTGTTCATGGGTTTCATGTTTGGTGATGTCTCTTGTCAGGAAGTTCAATCTTTTAGAGAGAATGTTCGTGATGAGAAGGTCACGCGCATCGTTACCAAGTCCAGCGGTGCGGGGAAGGCGGCAAAGAAGTCTAGGGTTGCTCGTCCTTGTGAGCTATCTGGGATGCGTCGGTGAAGAATGTCTCCTGAGGCACATAATCCTCGAGAGGCATTCCCCGAAGCAGGTTTTGTGAATCCGCCCACCAATGACATGCTTCGATCGCACGCTGATCAAGACGAACCACTTGATCCAGCGGGTCTTTGGAGATCCTCCACTGAGTGGAGAGAGACCACTGAATCGGTCGCATGAAACAACGACCGTAAGGTACCTGCTTTTCCATGGACGCTAGCAGCCTGATCATGATCAATGATCCAGCCAGTCGTCGATGTAGTAATGGAACTGAATTCCCATCAATCGAACCCTGGCTGCCATGGCCCTTACTATCCTGGTAAAGACGTAAGGTGCCATGGACACTCCGAACGGGAGAACACGGAACTGGTACATGGTCCCCTCGAAGGCAAACTTTAGGTACCTTCGAAAATGGAGATGGATCGGAACATGGAGATAGGCCCACATGCCCCGTTTCTCCCCTCTCCTGAGGGTGTTGACTTTGCAGGTCGGGCACAGACGTTTGGGGCACAGGTCAAAGGATTGAAATGAATCCATGATCAATGATCATTGCTGTCCCACACGCGGAAGGTGCTAGATCTGGCACTGTCGCTAGGATGGATTCCCAATCGGGAAAAGTCCCATCTCACGCCATGTCAAAGTCTAACGTACATAGGAGTCGAGTTTGATTTGAGGAAGGGTGTAGCGCTCCCTCCTCAGGATCGCATCGACAAGACTCTGAAAATAATTCAGGACCTGTCGATCAGCCCGTCAGTCACGGCTCAGACCGTGTTGTCACTGATCAATGAACCAGTAGACGTAACAAAATAGACTATAGTAACAAAGACCAGGGGATTGTAGGGTAACTTCAATCAACTGATCGCCTCATCAACGAAGTAGGGACCAGTTAACCAAAGGGGCCAGTTACCGGTGAATACTGTGTACGATTGAGTCTAGTCAATCACAAATATCTCTAACCAAAGCCCAAATACCTAAATCTGTAACGCCGATTAATTCCATGCCGTTAGCAAACAAGTGAAATAATCCACTGAAAACACGTAGTAAACCACGAGAATGCGGATAAATCAGAGGAATTTCCAAGAGCTAGGAAAATTTGCAGCCAGCCAAGATGGCACCCGGACAAGAAAAGTGAAGCAGGAAAGTGCGTGGGTCACGATTAGAGGGAAAATTCAAGCGTGGGGGCCACTGCATGGCACTAGACAGCACGGTCGATTTTTTGTAGGTGGTATGTCCGATATGCACGACCCAGATAAGATTCGAGCAAGCAGTATTTCAGATTGGTAATGTATAAACATGATAAAATAAACTCAGGTATGACATGCTGATAGGCATGAACCACAAAAAACAGGCAAATGTCTGAGTTTTAGGGTTTTAACAGCCCAATACCTTTGAAAAATCACTATTTGACCTTGAAAGGTCATCCAAGGTCAAGTTCAAGGTCACCATTTTGAAGGGGGTGGGGGTCGGGAACATGGCAAACAAACAAAATTGAAGGTGGCAATTCGTGTGGAAAATATGCATGACTATGGTGGCGAGAGAATGACAGGATGAATGTGTACATTATGATAAAATGAATTCACATCACGCTATGAGAGCGTTATGACAGCCAACTAGTGGCGTTTTATTTGCAGTCTCTACAAAATTGATTACTGCAAGGAACTTTTTCGGAATAATTCAATAAAAAGGAATTTTTTACT
This sequence comes from Terebella lapidaria, assembly GCA_949152475.1. Classification (NCBI taxonomy): domain Eukaryota; kingdom Metazoa; phylum Annelida; class Polychaeta; order Terebellida; family Terebellidae; genus Terebella; species Terebella lapidaria. The sequence continues at coordinate 10,212,438 of OX424562.1, forward strand.
TTTTTCTTCAATGCACCAATAGAAACCGAAAGATGGTCTGGATATTGCTCGGTCCATTTATTCCATACAGATGGAAATTTGAAAATAGGAAATCTGTCTGAGAATTCATTATTTGCATGACGCACATACAATAAATTTGATTGCCTTGTTGTTCGGGTGTTTTGAATTGCATAATTTGATGGGAACATTCCACAGAATAATGCTGGTAGCTATTTTAAGTATAATTAGCCATGAAAAGTGTTATTTCGTATTCATATATAAATCTGTGAGTTTGAGAATTTTATATTTTTTTAATAGGGGTTCAGTATGGCTCTTATTATTAGCACCTGCTATAATTCTTATTGCCCTCTTCTGCAGAATAATAGTTGGTTTCATAAGTGATTTGGATGCATTTCCCCATGCTAAGATACCTTATGTAAGATAGGGATGTATCATAGAAAAAATATAATGTTCTTAGGTATTCGGGTGGGAGAATATGTTTTATTTGTTATATTGTGAATAGGGCTCTAGATATTTTTGTATTGATATGTTTTATATGATCTGCCCATAATAGATGTTCATCCAACTTGACTCCAAGAAACTTGGTGCTTTTTTCTGTGGAGTTAAAACTGATTTGTCCAAGGCATGTATTATTTATTTTTATACAGTGGTTTGAATCAAAGTGGGTGTATGTATGCCTAGGAGACTTCACATGTAGGTATTTAGTTTTTGTTGGATTTAATGATAAACCATTTGCACAAAACCAGTGATAGATGTTATTGATTTCCATATTTGCTTTTGAATATAGATCTGTGATGTTGTTGGAGGACAAATAAAAAGAGGTGTCATCTGCAAATGACAAATTTTTCCTTCTGAGATTGAGTAGTTAATGTCATTTACATAAATTAAATACAATAAGGGTCCTAAAATTGAGCCTTGCCATACTGAACTGGTAATACGGATGAATTAGTTTCATTTATTGACACATATTGGGTTCTGTTGTCCAGATAACTTAGAAGCCAGTCATTTATTATACCCCTTAAGCCATAGTATTCTAATTTATGCAACAAAATATTTCTGTTGATTACATCAAATGCTTTGGAAAGGTCACATAATATAGCAATGGTGCTCTCCCTAGGCAGATTATTGTTTGCTTCTGCACAATCATTTATTAAGTGGAGGATAGGGTGGATGGTACTGTGTTTGGGTCTGAATCCATATTGGTGGGTGTAGAGGAGTCCGTTCTGGGTCAGATATGTTGAAATTTTGTTGAAGACAATTTTTTCGAATATTTTAGAGAATGCAGGTAAAAGACTATGGGTCGGCAGTGATTCAATATGGCATTATATCCAGACTTGTGTATGGGAATTACTTTGGCGATTTTTAAAGCATTGGGTACTGTTCCACTCAGTAATGACCTACATGTACAATGTATTGATAAAATGAGTTAATACATGGAGGATATTGGTTCAAGTTCAAGGTCACCAAAAACTGCTACGTTCATAGTACAAACTTGAACTCTACCCACTTGTGTAAGCATTTTGTCTGCAGAGGCCAATTTACAGATCAGATTAAATGTGACCTTAAGTCTGAGCACTCAAAGTCATCTGAGGACATGTTCAAGATCACCAAAAGTTGCGCCATATTGACTTCCTATATGCTCATAATACAAACCTAAGCTCTATGATCAAGCGTTTTCACTCCAGAGGCCAATTTGTGGATTTCAGGCGATTTTGGAATGGCCGTTTTGACCTTTCAAGGTCATCGAAGGTCAAATTCAGGGTCACCAAAAGTTGCACAATACATGACTTCCTATATGCTAATGATACAAACCCAAGCTCCATGATCAAGCGTTTTCACTCCAGAGGCCAATTTGTGGATTTCAGGCGATTTTGGAATGGCCGTTTTGACCTTTCAAGGTCATCGAAGGTCAAATTCAAGGTCACCAAAAGTTGCGCCATATATGACTCCCTATATGCTCATAATACAAACCTAAGCTCTATGATCAAGCGTTTTCACTCCATCAAAATGTATTTCACTCCAGAGGCCAATTTGTGGATTTCAGGCAAATATATCTGCAAAATATAATCATAGCCAGTTAAAGTCCCTTAATTGGTTGATGAAATGTTTTATAGAATAATTGGCCTGATTCGGCCAGCATATAATATTCCGATCATATGGAGCTGACAAATCGTCCAAAACACGCCCCAAGGACCCTGCAGTGAAGTTTGAGCATGATAGTTTGATAAAAACCAAAGTTGTGAACGAAAAAAAATACATTAGCGCTAATGTAAACATAGTTCTGTGTGTCACGGAGATTAGCACAGAGTTGAATTTGCATGTTCTGTCGTTACGTGTTAATTTTACCGGTATGTACTCAAATAAAAAAAGTTGGGCTCAAGTTTATCATAACACATTGTCTCTACACTGGCTATGGACAAAAAAGCTGGTAATTTCTGTAAATTTCTTGTTTTTTGCATGACCATCACCGCATGGGAACGCTTCATGCGAAATTCAGTGAAAATTCGGACATTTGGTCTCCAGTTTTGCCTAAATATGTGGACGCAGGGCAGGAGTTACTGTGACCATCTGGTTTATCTAGGCACCTATTGATCAGTTTTATGCCAAAAACCGGGAACCGATTATGGAACTTTAAAAATGTCCCAAATATCGCCACAAGCTAGAATATCGATTCCATGACCATTTATATATTCTGCTGCAGAAACAAAAAAATTTGCCCAAGGGCTCAAATAGGTTACCGGACAATTTCAGTTTGAATCATTGCAGGTGAGATAATACCTTGAGATTAATTGCTCAAGTCATCTAGGGTCGAGTTCGAGGTCACTCAAGCTGCATGGTAAATAGCTTCCTATAGGCTAGTTTTAACCTTTGAACTTTATTTATTTTACAACAATTGATGAACAAGCATCAGCTTATATTAACATCTCTTGTTGGCTCGGATCTTGGCGTAAGGGTGGTCATTAGTGTGGGAGGAAACCAGAGAACCTGGTGAAAACCCACTTGCCCGGTTTGGCGACCACATACCACCTCACATACTGCCGAGGCCGGGGATCGAACCCGTGCCTAAACCGACTACATTGGTGAGAAGTCAGCCCACATACGAACTGAGCTAACCGGGCAACCAGTTTTACACTTTTATAGAGGTAATATGCGACCTTTGGAGTTATTATTCTTCTGATGTCAAGTTCAAGGCCACCAAAGGCTGTGATGTACATGTCTTCATATATGTTCATAGTACAAACCTAAGCTCTACCCACTTGTGTAAGCATTTCGTCTGCAGAACCCATATATGACTTCCTATATGATCTTAACTCTTTCACCACTGAATAAAATTTTCAGGAATCGGCTGTCCCCTGAATTATTTTGGTGAAAATTTAACAAAATGATTCTGAGCTAATCATGTTCGTATGTCGAGCAAAAAAGTTTTCTGTGATTGAAACTTTAGATGTTAAATATACCATGGCCTAACTTCCAGAATAATTTTCGTTACCCCAGATGGTTACCATGGCAATGAGTGCGTATCAACCGATGAAATATAGGACAACATCAATATATTTGCAACTCTGTGATGCCTACACCATGTACACTTTAAGTTTAGTACTTATACATGTAATAGACCAACACATTAAATAGATACAACTAATAATTTTCTGATCAATACATTACCATTCCAATATTCTGATTTACCAAAATATACCAATATTTTGAATGCAAAAATATATTTGATTCTTAGGTGAAAATTACCGAAAAAAACATGGGACCCTGCAATCTCTGGGCGCTTACATACAGCCAGTTGGGGAAAGTGGCAAATTTGGGGACTCTTGGGGGAGTTGTTAAATTTGACAACAGTACACAACCCGGGGGTTGTTAAATTTGGGTACAAAAATAAACTTTTCCCTTTTATGGAGAAACTAGACATAAAAGCCTATAGGCTTTGTGGCATCCCCCAATTTTTCTTTTCTTTTCTAATGGTGAAACTTGACTGTTATTATAATACATATACCAGGATTATTGAACACAGGTGGGAGTGAGAGTTCAAATTATAGCAGTTGCTCACTAGACAAATGTCCATCAGATATTTGTTTTAATCTCAATAGGTATTAAATGTACAGACATGACAGACATTCATAATACAAGCAAAAAGGAAATTATTCTGGGTTCTGACTAAGTAAAACAATGATAATTTGGTCACTGCATGTGAAATACAGCTAGAAAACAAAACAATGCATGTAGTTTCATCCAGATAAACACAGTGCTGTTTTAACTGAATACAATGAACAATTGACCGGCAAGCAAGGCCCAGGCAGACCTTCAAAGCTGTTATCTTCAGTTTGGGTCATCATTATATAACCACCTATTGTTTTCTTTAGAAAGGGAAGGAGGGCATTGTTCCAACTTGTTGGTGTTAGTATAGTAAACTGGGGTGAGGGGACAGGAGTGGGGGGGGGGGGGGGAAGAGGGGCAGTGCATACAAGTCACTGATACATTGCTACATTCATATGCAGATTAGACTGGCTGACAGTGGAGGTGGGGGAGGGAGAGGGGGGGGGGGGGGGTATTGCCTTATCACAGGCATTACTGAGCAGGGCTCTCATACACTGCACTGGCTGAGAGGGCAGAGCCTAGCCTCATGCTGGACATGCAGGCTGCAGTCAGTGAATACAGTAGCATGGCTCAGTCACAGTATTACATCTGCATGGGGGCAGGTGAGGGAAAAATTCTAAGTCCAAAAAAAAATACACCCAAAAAATTTTTTCCCCCTGGAAATTGCCTGAATCAAATTATGACATTGACAGGAATCGCCCGATTTTTTTTTCCAAAATGGCCGCTGGCGGCCATCTTGGATTTCGGGTCTCGACGAAAAACAATAGGGGTTAGGAGCAAAGTATTTCGGATGAGCTGTGAAAATTTCGGAAAGATAGATTAAGGCGTTCAAGAGTTATGATCCGGAAACCGAACGGCGGAAGAAAAAAAAAAAAAAAAAAAAGAAAAAAAAAAAAAAAAACAGACAAAAACATAAGGCCTCCCGATTTTCAATCGGGATGCCTAATTAGTGCGTGGTGCATTACTTAACTAAAAATACTGGTCCAACACACATTAATCATGTTAATTAGCCAAATATCCCAGGTTTTGGGTGCAGCATTGGATGCGCCTGGACTAAGCGGGGTCGGCAGTCTTCGATGCCTGTGAATTCGTTAATTATCCACTCGCCCTGACGGGCTCGTGAATTATTTGCACGAATTCACGGCATCTCATTTGTTAACCTATACATAATCTTGCACAAATTATACACTCATTTGTGATTTCATTAGATGACCATTGATAATGAGATAACTCAGTTAAAACAATTTTTCTGATATTTGTCTTTTGCCATGTACCCAAATTTAACAACCCCCGGTATCCAAATTTAGGGACTGTTGTCGAATTTGACAACAGTCCCCAAATTTGTCACTTTCCCCAACTGCATACAGCTCCATCTCAAGTACAGACAAACAAATAAAATAAGTCTATATAACATATTATAACAGAGCATCGGTGCCCCGTAACGTATTTTTGTTTACAGCGCATAACAGTGCTCGGCCACTCAAAATCAGTCTCAAATAATAATAAGCTGTCAAAGCTGTACAGACCGGCATTTGCGACTGCTCTTCTTGTTGCCGGCAGAGTTATGACAACAACATCGTAACACGTGCGGTTGTTTACGTTTTCGTAGCCTAGACGTCTAGTTCTAGTTCTGTATAACAGTATAACTGTCAGTGTCAGTCACGCGCGTTGTCCAGGTGATTTTATTGATCGCCATTTTGCCGGCTGAAGTCAACTTTTGACAGAATCAAACACAAGCAATTCATTCACGTGTAGACTCTATGTCGGAATAAGTAGATTTGAGAGAGAGGTCCACTGTAGTTGTGTGGGTGAGTTGGTTCTGTGTAGGGCTGGCACGATATATCGACATATTGATAATCTAATTTTAGCCAGCCATGATATAGCATATCGAAAGGTTGTGAAAATATCAATTTTTCCCCTCGTAATAAAACACTGATTTTTGGCCCTGTCGGTCAGCCATATGCAGCTCGGATATATTTGAATATGCTGGTTTCCCATACTTTTGTACTTCTTGCTCTATTTGTCAGTGTTTGAAACAGTGTAAAGATGATATAATGATGATGTAAAGATGCAAATTATGCAGTGAGCATGGCGACTTTCTGTTGAGATAGTTATAGGAAGTCAAATTAGCTCCATGGGCATGGACATACAATTTAGATGTTTTTAGTAGTTTCTTAGCCTTCATTTTGGTATCGAAAAAAATCGATATATCGACCTTCAAAACGCGATATATATCGACACTGATTTGGCCTTGATATGCCAGCCCTAGTTCTGTGCCGCTCGCCTCATTGACATTTAGTGTCATAAGCGGCTGACGAAAAAGCGGCACCAAGTTGAGTGGCTCTGCACCTGTGGCTGTGTACGATCAGTCGACTTTCGGAAATATCCGAATAATGTTCAACTTCATGCAAAATGTTACAGACCAGACAGGACTTGTACCTCTCTTATGTTTCACCGGTCCTTGCTGATTTTTACCGGCCAGGGACCAGCGGACAGGGGTCCCTGTGATAGATCTGTCGCTTGACCTGTTGACTTGTTGTCGATCGAGACCGTAAAACACACGCACAGACACAAATGACGGATGTGGACTGCCAGCCGTTACAACGGCTGAGCAGCGTCAATTCAATTAAATGCATTCTAGCCTAGCTATTTATGCAGCGAATACCATTACAGCAGAAATATAAAGCAGTGATACAAATTGATGTGAATAAATTGATGGTTGTTGACGAAAAGGGCAATGAATGAAGCGCAAGCTTATGAACTTCCCCGTTATCATACGCTAGGTGGCACGCCTTCCCACACCGCCTAAGGCATGGACTTCTTCAACATACTTTTTTGTATATTTCTTACGTTCTTGAAGGATTTGCTTGAAACTTGCAGGGTTTATAGAGGACGACTAAAATATGCTATAACCAAAAAATCTAGTAAACATATATAGTAAACTAACGAGAAAAAACGAAGAATAATGCATGTGACAAAATGGTTGTCTGGGATAATATACAAAATAATTAATTATTAATTGTGAATGGATATTGCTGAATTTTGCCAATTATTGTACTTATGAAAGCTCATTAGACCACCTTTCATGGTTTAACATCAAATGAACCGGAAAAACTCAAACCGGGTGTGGGCCAGGGGCAGTCGACTTTTTTGTCACACGGCCCATGTGACAAAATGTTAAAATGTAGCAAAATGGTTGCCCGATTGTAACAAAAAGGTTGTAAATGTATAAATATATATATATATATATATATATATATATATATATTGTTTCCCTACAGCGGTATTAGGCACATGTTTGTTTTTAGAACAGTCGGATGTAATAACTGTAGTTACGATGCTCAATCACCATCTGTGTTGTGTTAGTGATGGGTGGGTTTAGATGAATATGCCTGAGTGTCCTGGCATCGACTCGGTTAGGAATACGATGACAATTTAACTCTTTAGTGGAATCCACAAACAAATAAACTCTTATTCAGTAAGTACTAAGTACAGAATAATAGGTAAAGTAAATATTCCAGTAAAGAATATCCATACCGACATGTAATGACTGTTATGCATTATTTTTTCTTCTTCTTTTTTCCTTTCTTTTTTGGTGGGACGGGGGGGGGGGGTGTGAATCATCAATTGTCTATCGAAGTGCCCAGCTAGTCTCTAAACTGCTGCGACAAGGATATGTTTTACCAAGACTTATAGCTGCGTTTAAGAAATTCTATGGACGCCATCATGATATGGTGGATAAATACAGCAAATCCATGTCTGCCATGCAACTAGATCTATTTTCATGTTAATTTTGGGGAATTCATGACGGGTGCCACTAGTGGGGCAGGAAATGCTCACTCTTTCCGGAACACCTGATTTCACCTCCTAATGGCCATTTTTGGGGGTTCATGAGTTTCCCTGTCATTTCTGTTTTCTCTCACTTCGTATGCCTGATATGACTTTTCTGTCCCCGGACTATGAGATTGGATAACGGACCCTGTTTTGTTTGCTCGGAATACTTGATACTGGGTATTGATTCCACGTCTATCACACATAGAGACTATGACAACTGGTACCAGTATCCGCTCAGTAATTCAGGCGTTATCGTTTTTGTGGTCCATATATCGGACCACATGCTCACCAATCAATAAACACTACGCTATTAAATGATTTAAGATTATCATAACCCTGGTTGTTCTGAGTTTGCCTCAGAATGATTTCGAGCGAACAAGTTTGGCAAAACTTTATCCTATGCCATACTGAATCAAGAAGTTTAGTCTATAGCACAGGGTTGGTCTGTAAGTAGGCCGGAGAATGACATGACACTGGTGTTTTGACGAGAACGGTCAGACCAACAACAAACAGAACATGTACATGTATTACGTCAGATGAGATTCGCTCGAGGACACTTCTGGTGTTTGGTATCCCGGCCACATATCAAAACAGAGAACACTGACATGAGATATTCCATGTCGTTTAGAATCTAGTGGTTACAACCACGAAAAATATACTCTCTTATATGACAAGTATGATGTACCATATTCACGAGTTTTTCTTTCCTGCATGAATTCATCTCTGGGGCATAGATATCACATGATAGAGACACAATTGCCCTTTGAACAATTCCTGTCGAAAAATTCCTTATTGTTTCGGTGGTTACATTTTTAATATCAAGTTCAGTGTGCTACTGACACGGACGGAAAAATGACCCATAGTTGTTCAGTAATTGTTCATCTTTAGACTTATAATGGTTACAACCTTCGTTACCTTAATTTCACCCGGAACGACCCCTTCGCTCATTGATTTATAATGATTATAATGGTTAATGGCAATGCAATAGATTCTCCAAAATCTTTTAATAGTTTACAGTTTATACCGTCATGCCCGCTCCTGGTCTTAGGTTTCAAGCTTCTGATAATTCTAATAATTTCCTCACTATCTAATAATAATAATCTAATCATTATTATTATTAGATAATAATCATTACATAATAATAATGCTCACTCTTTCCGGAACACCTGATTTCACCTCCTAATGGCCATTTTTGGGGGTTCATGAGTTTCCCTGTCATTTTTGTTTTCTCTCACTTCGTATGCCTGATATGACTTTCTATCCCCGGACTATGAGACTGGATAACGGACCCTGTTTTGTTTGCTCGGAATACTTAATACTGGGTATTGAATCCACGTCTATTCCTCGAATGGTCGATATATATCGGGCCACGTGTTCACCAATCAATAATCACCGCTATTAAATTATATGAGATTATCATAACCCTGGTTGTTTTGACTTTGCCTCAGAATGATTTTGAGCGAAAAAAAAACTGGCAAAATAGTATCCTAAGTCAGCCGAAATAAAAAAGTTTGATTTATAGCACAGGTCAAGAGATATATTTCATATAGATGACATACAGATGACAGTGTGTGCATGTGAGGGGCATACCCGCATCAAACTCATATTATTTAATATTGTGGTAGTATTTGCAGTATGCGAATAAAACTACTGTTTTCTGAATGGGACACAGAGATTCGTGATTATGATGTTTTATTGTACACCCGTGATATAGAGGTAGTACTGAATTGGTCTAAGTAGACCGCAGAATGACATGACCCTATTGTTTTGACAGGAAGCTGGTCACACCAACAACAAATAGACGATGTACGTGTATTATGTTCACTCTGATTCGCCCGAAGACACTTCTGGTGTTTGGTATCCCGGCCACATATCAAAACAGAGAACACTGATATGAGATATTACATGTTGTATAGAATCTAGAGGTTACAACCACGAAAAAATATACTTTCTTATAGAGATAACACGTATGACGTACCATATGAATTCGTCTCTGACGTATAGATATCATTGCCCTTTGAACAATTCTTGTCGAAAAATTCCTTATTGTCTTCGTGGCTATGTTATTAATATCGCGTTCTACAATGTAAAACTGTGTAATATAATAATTGAATCCCCCGAACGAAGTTTGCCGGATACTATGGATTTGTCTCCGTCGCGCCGCCGCCGCCGCGTCCGCCGTAGAGATTTTCTTGTGAACGCTCTACATGTTGCAAATCTTAACCGATTCTAATAATATTTTATACCGACACATCTCATCGTGAGATCCCGACACCAATCGAATTTGGTTTCCATAGCAACCAAATTGGCCGATTGGCGACACATTTTGTGCTCAAATTTGCCTGTTTAAGACACATGGTTTGTGAACGCTCTATAAGTGGGAGTTTTCGATGAATGATCATGAAATCGCACAGGCGCGATGAGAAAGACTGTGGCACGAAACCTTTTGTTTTTCAGAATGATCAAATAAATATTAATTAGTTAATGGACTAACTTATTACGACCATTAAAATACCCACTTTGACATCTGTGATCACTCCAATACCCTGTATTATGAAAGTAAATGGTAATGGATTCTTGTTCAGAATAGAGAACTGATGTTTTGGGTGAAAACAGAACAATATTATTGAATAAGTTAACGTTAGTTTTACTAGTTAAGTCTATTATTGACCACACAAAAAATAATTAAAATGAGAAACATTTATTATTAAGCTCAACAAGGTGAAGGTTTTGTCCAGTACAAATTGCATGGGTGTAACCGAATAAGTTAACATTATTTTTACAGGTAAAGGTTCTGTCCAGTAGAGATTTTGTGGCTTCAACCAAATATGTTAGCATTATTTTTGCTAGTTATGTCTATTATTGACCTCAATAAAAATAGTTAAGACGAGAAACATTTATTTTTGAGCTCAACAAGGTAAAGGTTTTGTCCAGTACAGATTTCATGGGTGTAACCGAAAAAGTTAAGTTTATTTTCACTAGTTAAGTCTATTATTGGTCACAATAAAAATAGTTAAGACAAGAAATTAAGCTGAACCAGGAAATTGGAATTTCACATTCGAATCCAATTTGGAACATATTTGGGGGTGAAAATAGACCTTTTTGTGAAAACATTGATCGTGCTCCAATTTTGTCATCTTGATATGCAGTTTTAGTCAACTTTTACTTTGAATTTCAACTTGAAACCAAGTTTGGCACATATTATGAGTTTAAATATTACTTATGGTGAAAAGTTTGATCTGGCTTCAATTTCGTCATCTTGAAATGCAGTTTTGGTCAACTTTTAGTTTGAATTTCAACTTGAAACCAACTTCGGCACATATTATGAGTTGAAATATAACTCATGGCAAAAAGTTTGATCTGACTCCGATTTCGTCATCTTGAAATGCAGTTTTGGTCAACTTTTATTTTAAATTTCAACTCGAAACCAAGTTTGGCACATATTATGAGTTGAAATATAACTTTAGGTGAAAAGATTCATCTGGCTGTAATTTCGTTATTTTATCGAACATGTCGAAATGGAAAATCATATGCAGTGATTCCGGTGGTGATCTTGAATTCGACCTTCAATAACCTTGAAAGCTCAATGCAGCAATTTTGGTGGAAAACAAAACAGTTATGGCTTAAGATTTTACATTTCTCTGGTAAACATTTTTAGCCCATGCTCCAGTTTTTCACACTTATCTTTAATATGTTTGGGGCAACAGGGATGATAGGGCTACAGGGGATACACCCAAGCGGTCGTAGGCGACCTGAATCGTCTAGTTTACGATTGTTTCTTGATTGGAGGTAAATCCAAGTATTATCAAGTGACTGGAATACAATTCGTTTGTGTGTTTACCTTCAAAAGAAGAAAAGAACATAAACATGTACATAAAATAACGATAAGCAAAACAAAGACAATAGAAGGCCAAGAACAACAAGGTTGTATGGGTGTTCACTCAGAAGCAGCTGTTTGACACTGTCAAATACACCTGAGACACTTTCAAATGCACCTACCCATTACATAGAGGACTTAATCAGAGCATAATTCTGATCGTAATATACTTTTGCTTCCAACTTCAAATCATCACTCGGTGTAGGTGACGAATAGAGATATGACTCAGATATATTTAGATCTGTCTCCGACGAAGGTATGTGGGCGGTATATGCATCTAAAGATGTCTGAGTTTCCTAGAATTCCCTCTCACCAGAACACGACAGTAAACATATTAGAGAATACATTTTGCACTGAAACAAGCCAAGGTCAAAAATCTGAAAAAAAACCCACGAGCCAAAATTTCATGTTATTCACAGGTTAAAAATCATGATTATTTCGAGACATGTATCTTTGGGATAGCTGCTTTAGAAAGAGATACAGTAATATACAGTATGATTTCATCATATCAACAATTGAATCAACCCAAACGCTCAGGACTGGTTGGTGTTTATAGGGATGTGCAGATGATACTGTTTACTATTTCTCTTGGTATTTTCTGTCATATGTGTACAGTGTTCCCGTTTGCAGACCCGTAGGATCAGTGTACTATAAATATTTGCTTTTGTCTCAACATGCCACTCTTGTGTCAAAGTTTCATTCCAAGCGAATTGTTAAGATGCTCCGTTGCTGGAATGAGATGGTCTTCCAGCAGTCACAACACTAGATTGATTACATGAATTCGCAGAAGAGCAAAACATAATTGCAGCACATCTAAATTTAGATAATCTAGAAGACGGAGTGTCAGTGGGAAAGGCTCCAAAGAAGCGGAAATATAATGGGCCTGGATCAGCATAATAATAAAGACAAACCAACACTCCAAGCTCGACATCTATATTCGAGCATTTTCTGTGATACTGGAATGATATATGAAATTCATCTTAGAGGTCCCAAAGAGGAACACCCATCTGGCGCACATGCATAATCAACGGCGACTATCGAAACCATTATTGATTATCAAGAATGGCGAATTAAATGTATTATTATATGACATTTTAAGTGGTCTCAAATACATGTTTGCAATGATTAAAAGATGAATAACATATACTTATTGCAAAGACCGCTCCTACTTTGATAAGCAGTGTACAAGCTCATCAACGAAAAAAATAGAATGGCTATGAATGGACCAATATACGAGGCGCCCGTGGAACTCATGAATATCTGGAACTGCTGGTTGAATTGGTAGTTCAAAACGAGCCATTTGCTACTGAGGGCAGAGCACGCGCTTCCATGGCAGCGTGAAACTTTTGTCATCCCTCACCTTTGTCGATCTTCAAACACCACATTCATGTGTTGAACTTCCTGTAAATTGAACATGCAACTGAACACAATTGAAAAGGTTTCATGATACGGTCGCCAACCTGCAATAAAACCAAACACACATAACCGAGTACACACAGCTGATTTATGGGTTGTAAAAATTACAGATGTTTGTGATTGTCACTCTCTTATAATTTTTGGCATGAATAAACACGGAATCGGTGACCGAATATAAACAAAACTGAGTGATGATCTGATTACATAGTCCATATTCCAGTCATAGTTGTCCAGAACAGAATTGAGAATTGGAAGTAATGTTTTTCTCCTCATCACAAATGCAAAAGTCGTTCTCCACACTGCCAGTCATTCTTGCGGAAGGATGAGACACCATCTTATGGGAGACACAAAACTTTATAATGCGTAATTAGAGTCAATCTTTCTTCCATTTTTTTCTTTTTGAATAGTTGTTGAGACAGCTGGTGTAGTGGTCTGGCCACGCGGTTGATAGCTAGATTTGTGGCGATATGTCATGAATGGAATATAAACCCTCCTAACAAGCATGAGTTCTTTTAGTAAGCATTATTATCAAGTGTATCCTAGAATACAATTATTAAGGATATACATGTCATGTACGTTCCCATGAATGGTATCCTACTGACTTGTACGTGTTATAAAAAACGCAAACTTTATAGTATCCAGACCATTTACTTGAACTCAGTTACTGCATGGTATATGAAGAATGTCACAACCTTAATGTTCAAGATCTACTTGAAGATACTCCAGCGTCATGGAAGGGGCAGGGACATAAAAAAGTTAGGGACAAAAAATACGAAATACGACATAAAAATGAAATATCAGGCCCTTTAATGAGGTTGGCTTGAAGAAGCATCAACTACTGCATGTACAGATATGTATGAAGTGTTTTTGGCACATGGCAATTTGCCAGAACAAGCTAAGCAGGGTGGAGGCACGCATAGGCACGCACCAGGCACGCATTTATCACCATACAAGGTACACAGGTACAGTTATATCTCAAATGCACATGTCTGAATTTTGCAATGAATGCAGGCCTGTGAAAAGTTTGGATGATTGTCTGGTCTTACATTTATTCACAATGTGTAGGTAATATTAATACACTGTCCATGAGTGCATTTCATGCAATACGTCACATTTTGAAAGTAGTATCACTTCAAAATACAGTTAGGTACAAATGTGCTAGATTAGATATTACATTATTTTCTCAATTTAATAAAATTGGGTTCTGTCCAGTATTATATTGCATTTCCCTAATGTTGTGATAACATTGTCTGAACTACAATATTGAGAAGAATACAATTTAAAGTTTATTTGTAGAAGATACATGTAAGACGTAACTATGGCCGATTTGTAGATTAGCAGCATATCAGCTATAAACCCCCGTTGTGATTTCATGCAGCGTCAATAAGAAGACAATATTCATACAAGATTAACTCGATCCCAGCATTAGGGACAATGTGATTTATATGCCTGTCGTTTGGGTAGGTTGGCAATGAAGTACTCAATGCTACAGCACAGGAAATGAGCAGTCATTATGAGGAGATAGGAAACGGCTTTAAATGTCATGTCAGTTTTAGCCATAAATTGTTGTAGAGGGAGGTGTTCCAAGGAAAGAACGCATGGTAATTATGTTACAGCCGGTTATTATCTGGAGGAATTGGGTAAAATATTATCGCAATACTCTTACCATTCATTCCACGTTTCGAACATATTTCCATATCTTCCTGGTATATGAAAAAGATGACAATATATATTCCATAATTTCTTGTGAAATAAGTGGGTATCAGGTTGTGCATTACCAAACAGATTGGTATGCATACATGTATATCATCGTAATATTAGACTTTGTCACAACGTGGTGTTTTACTGCAATATGTTGTGGTACCACAAAGATTAAAGCTAAAATAACAAAGGTAAATAGTGCGTGCTATCATGTTATGGTATACATTTTTATGGGAACAATACCAGTTTCTATTCCCTTAATGGCAAATAATTGAGAGAGATGATACCTCAATCCACATTTATATACAGTACCTATCACGAGAAAATAACTCACGTGATTTTGTTTTCTGTCAGTAAATATTAAATAAATTCCGGTAAATATAGAAAGTTTTTCTTTCATTTTTTTTCTTCATAACAACAATGAGCCCTAAGAATGAATTCATGTCGAGAAGAAAAGCTCACCACTGTTATTTTATACTTAAAACGAGAGGTGTGGTCACCTTTTACAAAAGCAATTGTTCTATGAAGGTCGTAATTATTTCTGCCGTCCTCAAAGTCTGCGACCAGGTTCTTGGTGGGCCGACTCCTGTGATCACCAGGCAACCAATCGTCAGATTCCAAAACCATCTGAAAATGTCTTGAATGCTGTCACCATTTCGAATTGATTCAAGCTTGGATCGCTAACGTTTTGAAGGGATTCTGGTGTAGAAGTTTTCAATTTGCTTGAAGGGAAAGATACCCGGTACCCATATTCCTTTTCCATCTTGGTCTTGATAATCTTCGTTGGTGTTTTTTTTATTTTTTGCAATATCTGAAACTTCGTCTAAGATACCATTCCACAATAGTCATCGTGATAGAAGATGGGTAGTCGCGGGCACAATAATAAACATCATATTAATAATATGATAACGGCGACATTGTTTTCCTCAAGTTCAGTGTTCATGATTATTATAAACATGTGTGTGCTTTGATGTGAGATGTTTGGCCCAGGGATGCTTTCGTGCAGATTATAATCTCGTAATTATGGCACTTCTATACTTGTCATGAGGCGTCATACAAAGCAATCGTCCTGGGGAGGTAACAATTATTTCTGCCGTCCTCAAAGCCTGCAATCAGGTTCTGAGTGCGCCGACTCCTGAGATCACCGGGCAACCGATCGTTGGATTCTGAAAACGTCTGCAAATGTCTTGAACACAATTGATTTTTAAGGTCTCTGCTCAATTTAAGTAATCCATTACCTATTGTGTTATCTCTGCGACCTACAATCCTCAATTTAATGCCAAATGGTATTTCTTGTAGTTTCACATACATTTGGATCAATTAATATAGTATATATACATTACACACTCATATACACCATTCAGTGGAGTAAACTAAACAGAAAATAGATAATAATAACAATAAAATAACAATAGTCAAAACGGAGACAATGAAAGTTCAGGCATAACACAATTATATGGCTTTTCACTCAGAAACAGCTGTCTGAAACTGTCAGATACACCCAAGACACTTTCAAATGCACATTCCAAGTACTTAGACGACTTGGCTCAATTCTGGTCGTAATGTGTTTTACCTTTCAACTTCAAATCATCACTCGGTGTAGGTGACGGATGGAGATATAGCTCAGATATATTTAGATCAATCTCCGACGTAGGTATGTGGGCGGTGTATGCGGCTAAAGATGTTTGAGTTTCGTAGAAATCCCTGTCACCAGAACACGACAGTAAACACATTAGAGAATACACTGCACTGAAACAAGCCAAGGTCAGAAATCAGAGACAAGAAGTCACAGCGTTGAGGCAAGGTAACATTTCCTATGATTACCATACTGGGTGTTCGGTGTCCTGTTATACGGTCAATATCGCGTATCTGCGGATTCCCGAGATTTGTTGAAAAAAAAAAAATATGTCGATACCTGCATCTTTGGGATTGCTGCTTAAAAAGAGATACAGTAATGTATGATGTCGCCACCAAAGGCTGGCTCATGATTATTTGGTGCTTATACCGACGTGCACATGGTACTGTTTACTATTTCTCATGGTATTTTCAAGTATCTGTGTACAGTGTTCCCGTTTTATGGACCCGTAGGATTAGTGTAATATAATATTTACTCGCGTCCCAACATGCCACTCTTTTGTCAAAAATTTCATTCCAAGCGAACTGTTAAGATGTTTTGTTACTTGAATGAGATGGCGTTCCAGCATTCACTCCATTAGATTGATTGCATGAAATTGCAGGAGAGCAAAACATTGATACAGCACATCCGAATTTAGATAGTCCGAGCTCGATGTCTATATCTGAACATTTTCTAAAAAAAACTGGAATGATTTATGAGCCTGATCCTAGGGGACTTATGGGGATGGGGAACAACCATCTAAATTTTATAGTTCCATGGAATACATGGCTGGGAAATAGCAAATATAGCAAATAGGATGACCATTTACATATAAACGATAGGCCAGTGATGCCTAATGCCTATACTATTGATTATAATTTAAGATGAAAAATATGTATAACAAAGTAACTGTAATTACGGTGAGTTCATACATCAATGTGTGTTAGTTTATCATACTTATTTCATGAACAAAATGATGCGTTACATTTAACCTATCATAATTGAATGCCAACGACACATTACTTATACAAACTAATAACACTTACAGACAACTACGTATGGAAGATTTGCCAAATTATTCTTCAAGAGGCCGATATGCTTATAGTCAAAGCGCTGATGTTTTGACCCACCGAAGGCTGAGATGAGAGACCAGAGAATATAATGACTCTATCGTGACTGTCGTGATTTGAGAGACGAATTTGGTTTGTATTACTGAGGAAATTCTTTGATCAGTGCCTAAACCATCCGCTTGTTTGCAGAGGAAAGGACTGAGAGGTGCACTGGGTGAGACATCAAAAGACACAAGATGACTTTGTTATGGCATGTCTTATCCTCAGATTTTCATTACACTACATGCAGTGACGTACATGCATTTAATCAACTGGCAACAATTATTGATAAGATTATTGATAATCAAGAATGGAAATTAAATGTATGATCATATGAAAATGCTGGGTAAATATAAGCACAGATTAAGAGATAAAGTCTTACTAACGAAAAATATACACAGAATGGTTCAGAATTGGCTCGTCGCCCTTGGTCAGTGTAATTGAAAACATCATAAGTTCTTTTTTCATTTCCTATTGAAAATATTATAGAGATGTAACATTATCTCATGATCCCTGGTCACTATACAGATTATAACCTAGAATACAATAGTGTAAATTAGAATACCATTGATAAAGTGTTTCTCTGGACATACATGTCATGTATGTTCCCATGGATGGTATCCTACTGACTTGGAAGTTTCGTCAGTGCTATACATGTATAAAAACTTGATGTATCCGGACCATTAACTTGCACTCAATTTCCAACGCGGACAGATTTACTACATGGTATTTAAAGAATGTCACAACCTTAATGTTCCAGTTCTAAGTGAAGACACTCCAGCGTCTTGGATGGGGCAAGAATTTGGGACATAAAAAGACGAATTGAATCAGGTCCTTTAATGGAATTGGCTTGAAGAAGCATCAACTACTACAAAAATGAGTGAAGTGGATGACACATGACATTTTCCAAGAACAAGCTAGGAAGAGTAGGCATACCAGCTACACAGACATAACAGCACCAGGCACACGTGTACACTTTTATCTCAAATGTTCAAATGTACATGTTAATATTTTTTTGCAATGAATGCATTCATGGGAAATGGTTAGATGATTGTTTATTCCTACATTTATTTGCAATTTGTAGGTACATGCACTGTGAATGAGTGTGCACTTCAGCGAATATATCACATTTTGAAAGTGATATCATTTTAAAAGACAATGATGTACAAAGGGGCTAGATGAGAAAATATTGTATTAATTTAAAATGTCATAAAATCAGGCTATAGACGTGGAATCAATACCCAGTATTAAGTATTCCGAGCAAACAAAACAGGGTCCGTTATCCAATCTCATAGTCCGGGGACAGAAAGTCATTTAAGGCATACGAAGTGAGAGAAAACAAAAATGACAGGGAAACTCATGAACCCCAAAAATGGCCATTAGGTTGGCTCACATATATTGAGAATTATATTCTATTACCTACTATGTTGCCATTTTATTGTCTGAATTACAATATTGAAACTATAATTCATTTTAATGTTTATTTGTAGAATATATATTCAAGACGCAACTATGGAAGATTAGCAGCATATGGAAGACTAGCAGCATATCAACAGTAAACTCTCGTCGCGATTTCATGCAGCTCAACATGTAGAATAAATTCATAAAAGTATTAGGGATAATTTGATTTATATGGCTCTCGTGTGGGTAGCTTGGCAATGACGTACTCTATGTTACAGCACAGGAAGTGAGCAACCGTTATAGGGATGTAGGAAACTATTAGAAATGCCATGTCAGGGTTACCCATAAATTGTGATAGAGGAGAGTGTTCCAAGGAAGAACGCATGGTAATTATGTTACAGCCAGCTATTATTTGGAGGAATTATCGCAATACTCTTACTATTTGTTGTCCATTTCTATAATTTTTCTTGTGAAAAGAATTATAACACAGATTGTCATGCATAACGCACATTCACATCATCAGAATTCTATACTTTGTCACAACGTGGTATTTTACCTCAGTATATTGTGGTACGAGAAAGATCAAAGTTATAAATGACAAAAGTCAATAGTATATATTGTCATGTTATGATTGATATATTTGACCCGAACGATAGCAGATTCTACTCATAATAGAAGATATGATACATAAATACACATTTATGTATCTATCACATGAAGAATACCTCACGCGATTTTGGTCCATCACATAAAGCATACAACTCTTCAACTGCTCAGTGTATTATATGTGCTATTTGATGATGGTTGGACAGTCTGTGTAGGTTTACCAGTGATATTGAAGGGAAATAGCTATTAGAAACAACAATACCAGAATAATTTGACCTTTTAATAATAAGAGGACATGGTTCGATCTCAGCATGTGCAAAAATGACTGTTCAAGTACATGACAAATGACATTTTCAGGGAATAATATAGGATTATTGCACAATGTGGGGTTTTATGCAAAAGGGTCAAATCTTTGCGAAGCCCAACGTGAAGCCCAACTTGAAAACTTGGCCCGAGGGCAAGAAACCCCATATTGTGCAGAGACACGTTTATCATATGCCAGTTGATGTTGGGGACATTTTGGTATGTTTCAAATTGCCAAATGATATCCGGTTCGATCATGGTCGTAAATCTCAATTGAGCCTTGTCATCACAGCTAGCTGCTTAAACAAATCAACACTGATTCACCGCGTGGAAATCCAAGGTCATTCCTCACCACAGTCACTTGCCCTACTTTACAACCAATCGACATTTTCCTCCATGTTTAAACACCGGCTATTTGCAATATATGGAAGGGTGGAACCAGTCGTCACGATACGTTTGTAGATATGTCCCCACATGACGGCAAGGCTCTTGATACTACTTTCAATACTTTTCATATCAACAGTCTCTTGGACAAAAAAAAACATGCAAACTCGTCAAACAATACCAATGTGTGCCTGACATCTTAACAAAAAGGCGGAAATATGACAGAAATTATTAAGCAAAATGAGCATTTTGTAGCCTATGGACACCAGCTCATTCGGTCTCTCTAACGGAACAATTATCATCCATGGCAACCTGTTCACCCCGACGTAATCTCAGTCCCTCAGCAAACATTTTCGGTGCCGAGAAACTGTTGATGTAATGTAAATGTAAACTTTATTTGTTTTAGGAGGATTCCCCACAGCCGTAGCCACGAGGGGGTCTCCTCCGTGCTATACAAAACAAGTGCAGGAACATTTATACAATATATATACACAACACTAGACATGCACTTATAGACGTCTATATACATTTGTAATATTTATAACGTTGATTTCAATCATGGTCGAAAATAACCATTATACATATATGAATATATATTTAAGCCCCCCTTTCCCTAAGATAATATTTTACTTGAAACGTTGAGTGGACCCGATATACGTTTGGACTACCTTAAAAAGTTCTATATTGTCATTATAATTGAGTGATTCGTATCCATTTAACAAGAATTTGGAAAATTGTTTTCTCTCGGCAAAGTTATTTGGAACAATCAATGAAAGATGAACCCCCGGGGCTAGCAAGTTGGCGAGATCTACGATCATTGTTTTCCTCTCATTAGCAAACTTCGGACAGTCAAAAAAAAGTGACAAATATCTTCATAAGCAGCATTGCAGTTGGGACAATCTGAATAATCAATTAAGTTATAATCAAATCTGTGCGCATTCAAGGCACTCAGTCCAAGTCGCAATCTAGTATGGTTAATACGGGCAAACGGAACGGAGTTATGGGGATTTCTTAGGGGGAATAAAGCTGAAAACGCCCCACAACCACAGTTTAAGCCAAAAGTGCGGTCTTATGGGGATTTTTTCAGGACTTATGGGGAAAGTTAAGATAGGAAATTTAACATTGGGTCCGCCCGTAACGCCCATCCGTTCACCCGTCCGCTCATGCCGGGACCCGTATGCAAATAATTTATTTGATTTATGAGTCTGAAACTTTCTGAAACTGTTGATACACAATGCCATCTCTGTCTCTAGCCAGGTATCCAATTTTATCATATTATTGTTGTCGACCTACCTGGGTATAGGTAGCTGGATTGTTGGTTGTACAAAATAACAGACGTTTGTGATTTCACGCCCTCCTATAAGTTCTGGTTTGAACAAACATGGAATAAATAACCAAGCATATAACAAGGTATACGTTGGAATTAAAGTTATCATTTTTAGGGTTTCTTCTGGCACAACCGAATCATTTTATGCTGGTGATGAAAACGTCAGCGCAGTCTATGATCCAACGATAAAGTAGTCTCTTTTCTTTGAGATTTTGCAATAGTATTTAAACGAGGCAACATTACACCTGGCTTCATTTGATCTATTGCACACAGTCAAGTGACTCTTGTTAACCCTCACGTATGATGCTGCGTTGAGGATCACGCCCAGACACATAGGCAGACAGACAGGTGACAGTAAAATTCATAACGCACATTCACATCATCAGAATTCTATACTTTGTCACAACGTGGTATTTTACCTCAGTATATTGTGGTACGAGAAAGATCAAAGTTATAAATGACAAAAGTCAATAGTTTATATTGTCATGTTATGATTGATATATTTGACCAGAACGATAGCAGATTCTACTCATAATAGAAGATATGATACCTAAATACACATTTATGTATCTATCACATGAAGAATACCTCACGCGATTTTGGTCCATCACATAAAGCATACAATTCTTCAACTGCTCAGTGTATTATATGTGCTATTTGATGATGGTTGGACAGTCTGTGTAGGTTTACCAGTGATATTGAAGGGAAATAGCTATTAGAAACAACAATACCAGAATAATTTGACCTTTTAATAATAAGACGACATGGTCCGATCTCAGCATGTGCAAAAATGACTGTTAAAGTACATGACAAATGACATTTTCAGGGAATAATATAGGATTATTGCACAATGTGGGGTTTTATGCAAAAGGGTCAAATCTTTGCGAAGCCCAACGTGAAGCCCAACTTGAAAACTTGGCCCGAGGGCAAGAAACCCCATATTGTGCAGAGACACGTTTATCATATGCCAGTTGATGTTGGGGACATTTTGGTATGTTTCAAATTGCCAAAGGATATCCGGTTCGATCATGGTCGTAAATCTCAATTGAGCCTTGTCATCACAGCTAGCTGCTTGACAAATCAACACTGATTCACCGCGTGGAAATCCAAGGTCATTCCTCACCACAGTCACTTGCCCTACTTTACAACCAATCGACATTTTCCTCCATGTTTAAACACCGGCTATTTGCAATATATGGAAGGGTGGAACCAGTCGTCACGATACGTTTGTAGATATGTCCCCACGTCACGGCAAGGCTCTTGATACTACTTTCAATACTTTTCATATCAACAGTCTCTTGGACAAAAAAAACAAACATGCAAACTCGTCAAACAATACCAATGTGTGCCTGACATCTTAACAAAAAGGCGGACATATGACAGAAATTATTAAGCAAAATGAGCATTTTGTAGCCTATGGACACCAGCTCATTCGGTCTCTCTAACGGAACAATTATCATCCATGGCAACCTGTTCACCCCGACGTAATCTCAGCAAACAAACTGTTGATGTAATGTAAATGTAAACTTTATTTGTTTTAGGAGGATTCCACACAGCCGTAGCCACGAGGGGGTCTCCTCCGTGCTATACAAAACAAGTGCAGGAACATTTATACAATATATATACACAACACTAGACATGCACATATAGACGTCTATATACATTTGTAATATTTATAACGTTGATTTCAATCATGATCGAAAATAACCATTATACATATATGAATATATATTTAAGCCCCCCTTTCCCTAAGATAATATTTTACTTGAAACGTTGAGTGGACCCGATATACGTTTGGACTACCTTAAAATGTTCTATATTGTCATTATAATTGAGTGATTCGTATCCATTTAACAAGAATTTGGAAAATTGTTTTCTCTCGGCAAAGTTATTTGGAACAATCAATGAAAGATGAACCCCCGGGGCTAGCAAGTTGGCGAGATCTACGATCATTGTTTTCCTCTCATTAGCAAACTTCGGACAGTCAAAAAAAAGTGACAAATATCTTCATAAGCAGCATTGCAGTTGGGACAATCTGAATAATCAATTAAGTTATAATCAAATCTGTGCGCATTCAAGGCACTCAGTCCAAGTCGCAATCTAGTATGGTTAATACGCTCATGCCGGGACCCGTATGCAAATAATTTATTTGATTTATGAGTCTGAAACTGTTGATACACAATGCCATCTCTGTCTATAGCCAGGTATCCAATTTTATCATATTATTGTTGTCGACCTACCTGGGTATAGGTAGCTGGATCGTTGGTTGTACAAAATAACAGACGTTTGTGATTTCACGCCCTCCTATAAGTTCTGGTTTGAACAAACATGGAATAAATAACCAAGCATACAATAAGTATTCCAAACGAACAAATTCGAATACATTATCCAATCTCAAAGTCCATTAATCAGTCAAAGTTGTCATCAGAATAGATGGGAATTAGAAGTAATGTTTTCTTCCTTATCATAGATGCCATAATTGTTCTTTACGATGACAGTCATTCTTGATAAGACATCATATCACTGAAGATACGCAACCTTATATTTCATAATCAATGTCACTCAATGTCGACCTTTTCTCCCAATTTTTTTTCTTTTGGGATAGTTTTTGAGACAGTTGGTGTAGTGGTCAGGACACGCGGTTGCTATTTGGATTTGTGGCGTTATGGCATGAGGGGGGGGGGGGGGGCTCTGAGCATAGAAAAGTGTTATATGCAATTAGAATCATATATGTTCTGAAGTGTATGTATCAACCTATTACCCCTAATAACCAGATTTTGATGATGACAATAAAAAACCTGAGATCAAAATCTTTTGGAATAGAAACAAGGCCCGACAAAACATTTATTTCTGAAGCCACACTGGCGTCATCAGGGGCAGACTGTGTGTAATCATAGTTGTTTCTACTGTACACCAGATGGGATTAGTGCACAATTCCAGACTATAGCCTATACCCAAAAGACTATACCCAATAGACTTTTTTCGTGTCGGGGTTATTTCGAGGGTGTTTCGGGGGTACTTCGGGGTGAAGTACCGCGGTCAAGTGAGTAGGGGTTTTTGCGCATTGAAGCGTGGCGAATATAACTCAGATTCATTAATCAGCGCCTGTTAGGCCACACAAAATAGAACCGAACTCTAGCAGAGGTATGCTATACTGAATTTTTTTTTATCTCTAATCAGGATTAAAAGGGTGTCAGACGGATTAAATGAGATGTTTCCCGTTGTCGCGCAGTGTTCATGGGAAGCATACTAAAGTCGGCCCAAATACCGTACGTTATGTACCTATTAATACATGGTTAATTTCATAACGGACCGGTTATCGGGACCAAGTGGCAAATAACGGACCGAGCGGCAGCGAGGTCTGTTATGACACGGTCCCGATAACCGGTCTGTTATGAAATTGGCCATGTATTAATTTGCTTATTACACATCCTATCCAAATTCAACAAACAGTGAAAACAGACTAGAAACCATTATATTTCTTTGTTGGGAAATTAGTTCAAATATGACATTTCATCTTCCAGTCAATTGTTTGAAAGAAAAATATTCTAATTTGGTATATACGAAGTCACTGTGCATGCTAGAAGCGTATGACGCGGCATCGGGCTGTTATTCAGTTTATTACAGAAACGTCATTGCGATATCGGACCAGCGGGGCACATATCGGACCGGGTGGGCTGATATTATTTGGTTGACATACGGCAATATCGGGTTTGTTGAACCGTGCACGTTACGGTTCAGTATCACTCAGATGTGTAATAATCCTTAATACTACTCGTCCAATGAAAACATACCATTTAATCCGTCTCGCACCTTTTCAATCCTTATTGAATATAGAGGAAGGCGCAGGATTTGATACTTGGGCGCATGTAGCGCAGCTTACTTTTTTTTCTAAATTCAATGAAAATTAAAAATGTGCCAGATCGATTAAATATGGTATACATCAAATGGGTGAGTAGTATTAACAGATTGGGCCCTACAGGCTTAGACAACCCTGAACATATCACCTTTTGTAAATTTTATTGCTAAAATATGATATATTTCACCTAAGGTATCTGTTATTTGCTCTTTCAGTCACTCTCATCTTTGTATGCACAAATAACATCAGACATTCAGAAATCGTGCAACATCAGAATACTTTATTAATATTGGGCGAAACACGCTAAATTAATTTGCAGGGGAAAAATAATGGAGTGCGAAAATTAACATGACAATGGTGAAATATCGTTGGTGATTGTATATTGGTCAACATCAGTTCCATTGCAACCAGTTAGTTTCATGTGTTTCACCAATGTAACACGAGTTGGTGACATATGTATTTAAGTTTGTTGGTATAATTTGTCGATTTCACCAGAATAAACCTTCTGGTGTGATTTTGAGATACTTGTCTATAAAGTAAAGACAGGGGATTCACTATTATAGACCGCCCGTAATAAACACATTTCTTACGACATTTCTATTTTCATGATTGTACGACTCTCGTGTTTCTCAGTCTTAGACTTTCGGATCCATTGTATAGCTGGGTTCTGTTATAATGGGTGAATTGTAACAAAATGCCACAGGCATCCTCCTTAGGTAATATCGTCAGTGTTTGGCTAGTAAGCAATCGGCCAGTTTCATGATTTGTGTCTGAAAAGTGTAACCTGGAGCAAAATCAATGACACTGCGGTCATTAAAGTTATGTGTCTGTGGTTTTAACAGGGCTATCATTAGGCCTATAGGTTTATCACTCATCGAATTTGACCGTTCATGACACTGATTTTGTAAGTATCATTCATGAATCACTCCTAAAATATGGATTTGTCTATATCGATATCCATTCGTCAGTAGGCCTATACATATGTAACGTGAGACCAAAAAATTCAGTGATCCCCAAAAGTCCCCCCGCCCCTAAAAAAGGATCAAAAACACGCTGACCGGCGCTTTTTAATTCGAATGACATTTACTGCTCTGATATACAACATTTATCGTAGGAATAGCATATAGCTGTCTGTACTTCCAATGAAACATTATGTGAATATAAAACAGACTACTCCTCCCGACGTGTATAGAACATGATTCGTTTCATATATAAATATAAACATGCTTTCGCATATCAAATTCTTCTAATTTGAATCCGAATTATAACAAACGACTCAAATCTCGACGGTGACACACTACACGTTCTTGCCAAAAACATGTGTGAGGTGAACACTGGACCATTGAGCTACTGAGACCCGATGAAACAAAAATCCTTGCATAAGTCACACACGGAGATGGTAATACAATGAACAGTAATAGTGGTAAATTAGTTAGACACTATAAACTGGTTTATAATTTTGTTTGGCCTCAATCTCTGTGGAGTGTCGACTGGAAATCGCTCTTGTGGGATTAGTTTGCTTTAAGCTGCACGCATCACTGAATAAACCCCTGGGTGACGAGAAGAGGGGATTATCGCGGTACTTCACCCCGAAACACCCTCGAAATAACCCCGACACGAAAAAAGTCTAATACGTCAGTGTGGTTTGGCTATGGAGCTTCTGTTCAGGTTGTATAACAAGGTATACGTTGGAATTAAAGTTATCATTTTTAGGGTTTCTTCTGGCACAACCGAATCATTTTATGCTGGTGATGAAAACGTCAGCGCAGTCTATGATCCAACAATAAAGTAGTCTCTTTTCTTTCAGATTTTGCAATAGTATTCAAACGAGGCAACATTACACCTGGCTTCATTTGATCTATTGCACACAGTCAAGTGACTCTTGTTAACCCTCACGTATGATGCTGCGTTGAGGATCACGCCCAGACACATAGGCAGACAGACAGGTGACAGTAAAATTTATCTTGCAGATAAGGCTTCCATGATGATAAATCATGGCATTACAAATCGAGCGAAACATTTTGTAATAAATTTCTATTGCATTACGAGACTAGAAACAAATGAATATTTTTTTCCATTTCCATTCTACTTATGAGAAGGTATAGAACCCAGTGGTATGATGTGATAATCGTTTTTGGCATTCGGTACTTTCTGAATATTCACTGGATTCTATGAACTACAGTGTATTTCCAAAATAGGGTCCATACGTATGAGGCTCGGATGGTCTCATCTGGTTGTGGACCAGCAATGAAATATATCGATACATATTTTAAAAATCTACATTTTATATTTACTCAATTATCTGGTATAGAGTTGAAATTATATTTATTAGTCGTGGAACTAAAACTGATTCATGTGTAATTTTGTGCCAAACAAAATCACACATATTGTGTATTTTTTCCAAACAAGCTGGCTACAACCTCCTGTATTCTTGCAAAACACGTGGTAGTTTTAGAGGGCCTTTTAATGAGTATTATCAAATGTATCAGAGAACCAACTGATAAGGATTCACTCTGGACATAAATATCATGTTCGTTTTCATAGATGATATCCTACTGACTCGGTAATTTCTCCGGTACTATATGAAAACTCGACGTATCCTTACCATTAACTTGGACTCAATTTCAGTGTCGCCAGATTTACTGAATGGTATTTGAAAAATGTCACAACCTTAATGTACCAGGTCTAAGTGAAGATACTCCAGCGTCTTGGTTGGCGCAGGAATTATGGACATAAAACTAGGAGTTAAATCAGGTCCTTTAATGGAATTTGCTTGAAGAAGCATCAACTACTACATGTACAGAAGTGTGTGAAGTGGATGACATTTTCCAAGAACAACTTACAAGGAGTTTAGAAAGGTGTGTGTACCAGGTCCACAGCTACAGTTATATCTCAAATGCACATATCTTAATTTTGCAATGAATGCAGGCATTTGAAATTGTTGGATGATTGTCTGATCCTACATTTATTTGCTTTTATTAAATAAAATTACTTTCACTGTCAATGAGTCCGCACTTCATGTGATGCATCAGATTTTGAAATTGGTATCACTTTAAAAGGCAGTGATGTATGAATGTGCTACATCAGAAAATATTATATTAAATTTTGGATTTCATAAAATCAGGCTATGTCCAGAATTATATTCGATTGTTATATATTGTAGTTATATTGTCTGAATTACAATTTTGATTTAACACTTGTATGGCCGACTTGTAGATTAGAAGCATATCAGCAATAGACCTGGTTGCGATTTCATGCAGCTTCCACAAGAAGACAAGATTCATTCAAGATGAACTTGGTCCAAGCATTAGGGTCAATTTGATTTATATTTCTGTAGTGTGGTAGGTTGACAATGACGTACTCTATTCTACACTACAGGGGATGAGCAGCCATTATAATGATATAGGAAACGGTTTGAAATGTCATGTCAGGGTTAGCCATAAATTGTGGTAGAGAGAAATGTTCCAAAGAAAGAACACATGGTAATTATGTAACAGCCAGCTATTATTTGGTGGAATTGGGTAAAAGTAATACAGCAATACTCCGGTCATTTATACCACGTTTTGAATGCAATCTATGGTTTCCTGATATATGAAGAACGTCAAACCATTCATTTAATAACTTCTGTCACAAAATGTGTACCAGACTGTGCATTCTCACACAGATTGCTATACATGGTGCACATTCACATCATCGAAATTCTCGACTTTGTCACAACGTAGTATATTACTGCAGCATGTTGTGATAAGACAAAGCTATCAAATTTAAGGGTAAATATTGTATGCTCTCATGTAATGATATACATTTTTATCGGAACATTAGCAGACCCTGTGCTATTGCTGGAAGCAGTTCGAAAGATGATACATATATACCTCATGTGGTTTTGCTTTCTGTGTAGTCCAGGACATATAGCATATAACGTTTCAACTCCTCAAGCATGTTTTTATATGCGTCATTTCATGATAGTTTGACACTGAGCGACCCATGTACATCAGTGACCTGGAACTGTTAGGGGCAAACAAATACCAGGATAACTTGACTCTTGAATAAAATCGACACAAGACGACAGGGTCTCAACGAGAGTATGTATGACTGAAGTACATAAACATATGACATTTTAGATAAATAAAAAGTAAATTCCGGAAAATACAGGAAGTGTATTCTACCATATTCTTCTCCATAACAAAACGGTATGCTTGTACATGTATTATGCACACATTTGTACCTATTATTTTGTATTAGTACCTGCATATAACAACTCATGATCCTTGAAGGCAGTCTGGATCACTTTATCGTATCCAAGAAAAGAAAGTTTTACAAAAACGTAAATTTTTTGTCACCTAATGATTCATATTCATAAGAAAACACAACACAGCATAACTGTTCACAACAAAGCAAACCTTACCACGATATCTTCGTCACTAGGATAACTTAGTGAACTCTCGTAATGTACATTATTTAAGAGGATTTTTCATTTATAATATATAGTATCGCAGCCATGTCGCAAAATCTGCACAGCTCTTCCATCAAGAGATTTGATAATATCCAGCAGTCACAAACAGATACATTCCGCCTAATGGATGGCAAGTGCTGACTGTACACACACTTCTGACAAGTACTTATTTTACATACACGTTGATACACAATGTATATTCTAAGACTTGTAGGAGAGAAAATGTATGGTGACATTCCAGAATATGGATTTTTCTGCACCTATGCTTCATAATGTGCGTCTCTGCGTAGCATAAATTGTGTGCTTATTCGTAACCTATCAGCACCAGTTTTTATTCGAACATTTATCCGGTGCATTGCCATATTCTATTCGTGACTAGAGCAGCTACCAGTAGTTTCCGTACAAACTATCACGATCGTAAATCTCAATTGATCCTTGTCATTACAGCTAGCTGCACGATAAATCAATGCTAATTCACCACGTGGGAATCCAAGGTCATTCCTAACCTTAGTCACTTGCCATATTTTACAACCAATCGGCATTTTATGTATGTATTTAGATATGTATGTATTGTACTTATATAGCTCCACATTTATGAAATACATATTCTATAGACGTGGAATCAATACCCAGTATTAAGTATTCCGAGCAAACAAAACAAGGTCCGTTATCCAATCTCATAGTCCGGGGACAGAAAGTCATATCAGGCATACGAAGTGACAGAAAACAAAAATGACAGGGAAACTCATGAACCCCTCAAAATGGCCATTAGGAGGTGAAATCAGGTGTTCCGGAAAGAGTGAGCATTTCCTGCCCCACTAGTGGCACCCGTCATGAATTCCCCAAAATTAACATGAAAATAGATAGTTCACGTATCCAATGTTCTTCTCGTTTCCTGCGGGTGGGTGTACTTAATGATGGTGCTTTACAAATGAAGTTGAGGTTAAGAAGACGTGTGAGTTGTTAAGAATATGTGCAAAAGCATATATGAATATTACAATATGAAAAACCGTAATACAGATTATAGACACTATTACTCATAATATTATAACAGTACCCGACACATTCTATAATAGTAATAGACAGGCTTGGCAGATGTGGAAGGGTTTCCGTGTTCTTCTCTATTAATTGGATGTGGACAGGCAATTTTTTTTTCTCATTGAGAAAGTTGTCACCATCCTGAAAGATTACAGCTTGTATCGCTAAGTATTTTCCTCCATACTTAAACACCGGGTGACTGCAGGATAAGTGCGAGTTGACGGTAAGGTAAGGTTTCATTGGAATTTGGATTAACAAAAACAACCACTGAGTCTCAGAGTGAAAATGCAACTTTTGATTCACGATATATATGTTACAAACGCTAGTCAAATTGGGAGACAGCATATGGTACAAACGAGTTTATAAACGAGTTTGTGTCGTTTTTAAAATAGTGGTCTTGATCGTATTTGTCCATGAGCTAATTCCCTTGTTTCCGGTAGTATTATATAGCGCATCTACAAACAGTTTGCTCGAAGCGCTTTACACAATAACAAAAACAATTATAACCTAATAAAACAGAAGTTATTATTACACGTATACACACACACATCAGTTTGTGATCAGGGTTGTTCATGTCCATGTTATATTGTTTTCACAGAGCTAAGGATCACCAGCTCAGTTGGTCTGCGCACTTTTTATCCCTGGCAGATCTATTCAACCCGACACATTCTTAGTTTTCCATCTCATGCAGCTGAATATTGTGGAAGAGGATAAGGGTCACCCAAATAAAAGTTTTTTGTTCAGATCAACTCAGGCATTCCACCCGTCACACCGCCCAGCAAACCTTCCTTATTGTTATAGTGGCAAGTCATCATCACCATCAGCCAGCCCCGACCTAACCTATGATCCGCGGATGGTAATTTCCATGTTCTGGAATGTTTCTAATATTACTTCATAAGGCGACATACATAATCACGGTCATATATCACGAAGGTGCAGATTGATACTGATCAACATTTAGAAATATCCTACCCTATATAGACGGAAACTATTCACTCAGTGAAGTGAAAGATAAGAAACGCTGTACTGCTGTGACATTGTTGTCTTATTTTTCTGATACCTCTCGTGAGCTTTGACCTTTACCTGCTCCGTCGCAAATATTGTTTTATAACGTGGATACTGTCGTTTCCTGGGGAGAGTGAATTCCGCGGAATACAACCATAGCTAGTTGCATATACCGCCAACTTATCTACTAGAGTATCTTCACTCAAAATATTCACGTCTTGTATATTCATGATTTAAACCTAGACGCGAAGTACGTGACTGCTTTGTTGGTCAATCACTTTTATACTTAATATCATATTTTATTCTGCTCAAAGCATATTATAATATTACATTCTCTATTCACATATCTGCTTTGTTCTATAGACTTGTACAATGTAGGCTACATTGCGGTTGAACACCTCTTTGGCGCACACGTGTGACGTTGCATAACAGTTGCATATGGCATCGCATGCAATGCAAACACATTCACGTTTAAGTAATTTTTTTTTCGGTGGCCATAAATATTATCAGCCTTCCCAGCCTTCATGACTGTATTCTCAGAAATATCGAAAAATTCAATATATTCTAATATTGCTATTTAATGAGGTCGATAGAGAAGCTCATAATAATATTTAACTCCGGGTTTGAACATTTATTTACAGGTTTGAATATTTGTTTAATAAGTATAATGAACATTTTATCGTCTAGGTTCACCAACTCAAGTCGGTCTCTCTGACTGCACAATTCCTGGTTTTAACATTAGTTCCAGGTTTTAGTACTTAATTCCAGGCTTCGATATTTAGTTCCAGGTTCAGTCATAAACAAAAAAAATGAATGTCCCTAATAATGCTAAATTTTCGTGATTGAAGAATGAAGATTCTTCATATTGACCACTGATCAATGTTAACTACATGTAAACGAGACCTTGGCTTGTCAGGTGTGGAAGGGTTTCCGTGTTTTTCTCTATTAGTTGGATGTGGACAGACAATTTTTGTTTCTCATTGAGAATGTTGTCACTATCTTGAAATGATTACAGCTTGGATCGCCAACATTTTGAGGTGATTCTCGTTTCAAAGGTTTCGATTTATTTGAAGAGAAATATACCCATATTCTTTTTTAACACATATAGGATCGTGATAATCTCCGTTGGTGTTGTTTGCTATTGATTTTATCAAAATTGTCTATCAAAATCTTTTTTATCAAAAAGATACCATTCCATAATTTAATCGTGAAAAAAGATGGGTTGCCTCGGGTATAATAAATTTTAGATCCCAAGACCAAGCTTAGGTCGATATCGATAATATAATCGCAAAACATTATCCTCAAGTTCTGTAAATAAGTTTGTGCCTTTGGTGCGAGACATATGGCCCAGGGATGAATTCATGCAGAAAATAAAAGCTCGTCATCACGGTGCCTTCATCATTGCCTCGAGGAGGGAGCGGGTCAACTT
This sequence comes from Terebella lapidaria, assembly GCA_949152475.1. Lineage (NCBI taxonomy): Eukaryota > Metazoa > Annelida > Polychaeta > Terebellida > Terebellidae > Terebella > Terebella lapidaria. Next base: position 10,245,899 of record OX424562.1, read on the forward strand.
CTACAAAAGCAATTGTCCTGTGAAGACAGCAATTATTTCTGCCATCCGCAAAGCCTGCGATCAAATCTGAGAGCACCGACTCCTGAAATCACCAGGCAACCGATCGTCGATTTCGAGAACGTCTAAATGTCTTGATTTTGATTGGTTTTGTGGATTCAACAGTAATCCATGTTATTGTTCAACCATTGCCATCCGCGAAGCTCATCAAAATGCCATTGTACTTGTGTTGTTCAACATACTGGTACATTATATTAGTACATAGGCCTACACCCCACATGTATGTATCACACAAACATTATTTGAAAACACGGGAATTGAACTTCAATATATTTTTGAATGACTGACTTATTTGCTGGTCTTTTATTATGTGACATCCGTACACGTTGTGACTGCATCTAGAATGTTGGATGTGCTAATGAAACATTTACATGCCGTTGCTTGATAAATGTGGTTTTGGTGTCATGAGATGCCTTAATTCTGCTATCAAGCTATTCAGTAAAATCCAACGAGGGCTCATGTTTTCCCTCTACAATGTTTGTCTTCTGTTGCAAGGGACAGTCATCATATTTATAGGAAAACATCCCCATACTGGATCTGTCCCTTATGGTGAAATGGCTAACGACCTTCAATTCGCGATATCATCAAAATAACTTGTTTACTGATTGTATCTGTGCCTCACAAACTCAGGAATTGTGGATATGAACTTGTGCATTGTACAAGTAGAAATATGTCGCTCTCACGTATGTTGGTGTCCCTGGATTCTTGTTCCCATTCAGGCTATGACAGGCATCATAACACGATAAACTTTAGTGAGAAAATAAGATTCATTAAAGCTGCCGCATGTTTGAATTAATTAATATATTGGTAGCGATCAACAATTAATTAAATTCTGCCTGAGAATATACATGAAAACAAATGTACATGGTGGTGCGATAAAAAATCACGATCCTCTATTTGTCATATTGTCCTGTAACTTGAACATCGAGCGACATCAATGAAGACAACACCATAATTTTTTAGGGGTTTGGGTGGCTGGGGATATTACACTCTATTAGCTACTGGTCCCATTGTTCTCCAGAGGTCGATAACTAACTTATACACCCGCTAGCAGGTATATAACTAACAACAATAGAGCCAGTAGCTAAGTCAGATATACACTTCGCGCTTCGGTGAATTAGTAATAGATATACACTGAGCGCGAGGTGAATTAGAATATTATGGACCGAGCGGCGAAGCCGCGAGGTTTCATAATATTCTTAGCTACTGGTCCCATTGTTCTCCAGAGGTCGATAACTAACTTATACACCCGCTAGCAGGTATATAACTAACAACAATAGAGCCAGTAGCTAAGTCAGATATACACTTCGCGCTTCGGTGAATTAGAATATTATGAAACCTCGCGGCTTCGCCGCTCGGTCCATAATATTCTAATTCACCTCGCGCTCAGTGTATATCTATTACTAATTCACCGAAGCGCGAAGTGTATATCTGACTTAGCTACTGGCTCTATTGTTGTTAGTTATATACCTGCTAGCGGGTGTATAAGTTAGTTATCCACCTCTGGAGAACAATGGGACCAGTAGCTAAGAATATTATGAAACCTCGCGGCTTCGCCGCTCGGTCCATAATATTCTAATTCACCTCGCGCTCAGTGTATATCTATTACTTTCAAATTCATGTTTATTGTCTGTCATTCTTGGGGTCATTTTTGGAGTCAGTCAGATATAATTTGCATACACGGAGTCTGTGACAACTGTTTCCATTATCCGCTCAGTGATTCAGTCATTATCGTTTAACAGTCGTGAGGACTGGTGTGTCTGGAATTTATAGGTGATTATGTAGAAACCAGGACAGGCCAATGCGATAAAAGGCCCCGCCACCATTAGGATTAGGATTAATGGACTTTTGGTGTGCTTCAAGGGAGTATTTGTTTTTTTGTCCCAGTTTCGAACCTACCCACAAGTGAGTCACTAAACCCGATCTAATGATAACAGTGGACTGGATAAAGCCTGGAGAATTTATTGTTGATCAATTTTCAAGTTTTTGCCCACAATGATTGAATTTCAATGTTGCCTTACAGTAGGGATGCACGACCGAGCCGTTAGTTTCAGCAGTTTAACTAAACGTCCGTTTATCCCATTAAAAGGGGACCATTTCTTTTTTTTGCAAAGATGTGTTAGTGTATGTGTCCGATGGCGATGAGTTGTCAAGTGTATGTAATTGATTATTTTCGTGTTTATTCACATGTAGTTTTTCGACGACCTAGAAAGGTTGATTCTGTGAGCGGAAAGCGTCGCCCATAGTTCCACCAAACGAGACTCGGATACCCTTCACATGGAATAGCGAAGGATATAATCGATGCAGCGATACACCTTCAATTCTCCGAATATGTTGTACATATACACAGGGACTTCTATGTTCTTGATCGATTATCAATATGCTTAATCGTTCCGCTTCTGGTGTCGCTGAATTAAATTTAGAGTCTTTATGGTGTGAGAATGGGGTATCGGTTTGGACACGTGGAGTCTGTCGAAATCCAGCATTCACCAGGGAATGACCTGATGCACACCATGCTTTTCTTTATGTTCTCGAAAATTAAACAAATATTTTCAAGTTATTCCGACAGTGAATAATATTATTATGTGACACAATATTACAAATGGCATGAGTGTTAATTTCTAACTTGCTTTTCTCCATTCTTAATATGCTTGGTTCCATGCGGCTAAATAAGATAACACACGAATGCATGTAGACGACACATGACCACACTTAAACTAGTTAGATAGGCAGGCATGTTGTCAGTTGGTTTCGATTATGCATAGTGCATGATTCCATTGTCTTGAGCAGGTATCTATTTGTAATAAATACCTCCCACAGAGGTATCTATTTCCAATAAATACCTGTCCCAGGTATTGAATGAAAATAAATCAATACTGGTGGACACAATAAACACACCGGAATTGTATGTTTTATTGCCAAGCATATACATGTATCAGACTTCTATTACTCGATGTACATAAACAGCTGATCGCTATGGTGTGAGTTTAATCCATGGGTCACAACAGTTGTTAATTTTTGGACATTTGGTTCATGAAATCATCCGCCTTCTGCAGAAATCCAGTGAAAACGTATATATCCACAATATCCTTGGAATTCCGGAGGTTTTGATAATATTCCTGCGATATTCCACATCCGCAAATGTACCGGAATCCTAGAGAAGCCTCCAGAGATCACGCATAACGTAATTTTCCTGCAAACATGAATGAAAAATACAAGCATGAATGTTTGATTTTCCTCTTCAAATCTAGTTTATAGCTATTCAGCATAGGTATTATGGGAACAATTTGAACAGAACTTTCACTCCGCCATATAAATTAAATGCACGAATAGCACACAAAAAAACTTTTACTTACCAGTCGGACGTTGAAGTCATGGATCAAACTTTATAATCGCCGTTGTGGTTTTACGAGGAATTCTGTAAATACATGTGTACAAATCGTTTTTTATTTTCTTATAAGGATTGAAAGAACGCAGGATAAAGATATTTGTTCCGGCATAAATTATGATTCAATTCTTTGTACACGGGTACAACCCGTTGGATAATGCAGAAGGAGAAAATGCTAATTTTGTTTTGAACTCAAAGAAAAAAGTGATATACTCACCGGTTTACAAATCTGGTATGTTGTTCATGTACTGCATCTGGTTAGACAAAATTTTTTGAGTCATTCCCAGGAATAAGATTTTGCAACTGTATCCAACAAACAAGCGCGTCAGAACACGCGTTTATATCCGCATGCATCGTATCCATGTGTTGCATTTTTCATCACGAAAAGTTGATGTCACGTAGCTTGCTGTTTCAAAAGGAGCGCGCCTTTTGCCGCGTTTGTTTTTATAGGGTTCCATTTGAGCAATACTCACAAACGCGTTACTAGGGGGAGAAAACAGCTCAAAGGCACAATGCGAGTCCACCAGACACACACTCAATTGGAACCATGCATACTGTAGCCATGACAACGGAATGCGGGCTAGGGTTGAAGGTACAAATCTATGAGCTGAGTCATGTGGTGAAGCAGTTTCTGTAGCGATTAATAGATCCAAAGCTTTCCTGACGGATACACTTGATTGGACAAGGACTGTGCGTTGCATTTGCAGTTTTGTTCTTTTGATATATAGTGAATTTCGTAAAGTGTATGGGGGGGGTGGTAGTGGCTTGAACCAGAAATGTGTGCGTGTGTGTGTGTGGGGGGGGGGGGGGGGGAGGGGGGTGCATGCACTATGTCGGATAATGCCTACGGCTTCGTATTCCTCACGAATAGAAACCTCGGCCTTCGGCCTCGGTCTCTATTCGTGAGAAATACTCAGCCTAGGGCATTATCCTATACTTAGTACACGGTTCTATTGTCCTATGCATTCGACTATTTTTCAGAATCCACTACCAGTACCAGATTATTTGCGTTCAGTAGATTATTGGAGTATATTATTCAAATAATGTACTCCAATAATCTACTCCTGTGTAGAAATAACGAACCACAACAAACGGATATATGAACGCTACATATTTATTCAGGTAACAAATTACAGCACGAGATGCATCACAAATTGCAAAAACAAAAAGCAATGTTGGAACATTTCTCAATTCTCGACGTACAGATGATCATTGCAGCCATGAGATGCTGATTAATATCCATGGGTTGTATTTGGCTTTTCACTTCGTGATATAATCCATTTGCAGATATCCATAATCCAGTGAAAACGTTATCCTCGATATTTTGATATTCCTCGGAGATTCCGCGAGTCCAAAAATGGTGAATATTTCTGCCAGAAATCTCCAGTCATATTCGCAAACATTTCACACATTTCCTGCAAATATACAGAATGTACAATCCTATGAAACATTAAGTGCTTAGCTCGTCATTTTGAATATAACGTAATAGTTATAGTGCCTATTTGGCGGCATATTTACATTGTCGAATAAATAGCGCAAAGTAAAAATACACTTACTCACCTGTATGATGGATCGTATATATCGTGGCCAGGGATGGACCTTTTCAACCAGTCTTGAATCCACGCAAAATTCTGCCATAGATAAATCGTATATATATATATCTTGAAACCAATTAAAGGATGCAGAATATTCATATCCATTTTGTATGGACTTTAAGGCTTCCGCATTTTGATGCAGAAAGTAAAAGAATGTTCTCTGTTGAACGTTCAATGAAATAAGTTTAGTAAATAACTCACCTGTTTGCCGAATGTGCTCGCATCATTTTTTAGGTTCTTTCAATGAATGCCGTTTTGAATAAATGGATGCCGTTTTAAATACTTAAGTAGCATTCCTTGGAACTTTATAGGCTCCCGCTTTGAAATCCAATTGTACTATCCAAATGCTTCATTCCGACATCACGGAGTTTTTCCAGTGAGCTTTCTGTGGCAAAAGAGAGCGCGTGTGTTGTCGTGTTTCCTTTTATACTGCTTCATTCGAGTAATACTCACAACCATATGAAAAGAGGCGAAACGACTAAACGCACATTGCGAATCAACTAGAAATCTATTCAATCGGAACCGTGTAAACTGTAGTCATAACAACAGGAAGCTCTCTGTCGTATTTAGCTCAGCCATGTGAATATTAGAGTTGAGTGGAAGGCACCTGTCGTGATGTTGGTTCCACCTGACTGCATAAATGAGAACAAAATTACTGAAAATTTTGGGACAAATATTGCGCACCATCGGAGGCATGATGTCCAATAGCTTGGTCAAGGAATTCAATCATCCGAGACGGGCTATATTTGTTTGCATGTAGGTGTGTGTGTGTGTGTGTGGGGGGGGGGTGGATTGTTCCCTGGGGACCGTGTACTAAGTGGGATAATCGGTTCAGTGTCGCGCCCCTTCGAAATAATGTACTCGGCCTTCGGCCTCGTACATTATTTCGAAGAGGCGCTCCACTTCACCGATTATCCCTTACATAACGTAGATGGTGTCTTTGGCCCATTCACATGAAAGTTCACACACAGTGGCTCGTGTCCAATCGCTGGCGGCCATGTTGTAATATAGAAGATACAAGTGAGGACACAATTTTTTGCGGGTTTTGGGTGTGGCCACATGACATGGAATGGTTGGGAAACAAACACGTACATTTGGTTACATTGCATATCATATGCTTAACTAACACTCACACAACTCGATATTTACTTTGTTATTCCAGTTTTCATAACTTTTCCAAAATTCAGAGAATCTTGCTTTCAAGCCAAGCGGATGTTTACAGCAGGTATAGGGACAAACTGAAATTCGGTTGTGAAAGTGATTGCGCACTTACATTACCACACTTGCCCGTCTATAACCTGATAACGATAGCAGCAGTGATCGCGCGATTGCAGAAACGGAAGCGATTGTATGAAATGTACTTTGCAATGACTGACTGAATGACTTGAAACATTTATTGTCTTAATATGAAAATAAAGTTAACTTGTTATATAATCATGATCGTGATCCAGATGTACCCGGTATAGGAGTAATTTACTGAACAGTGCACCAGCCAAATAGGTAGCTGTCAATCTCTGCGAAATGGTGTCATACCACAGAAGCAGTGATCGTGCACTGATGGGACATAGGTGTTGCTCAATGGCACATGTCCATTGGCGTTTAGTCACCATTTTTAATAATGATGATGTAATGTTTAATGCCCACTAAAGCGTAAGCACCCCGCATCTGTGCACCGCCACGTCAAGTGTCATAATTATTTCACTACAACCAGTTAACAGTCTGAAAAACAAGTCCGACCTGTATAGATTACTCACACATTTCATCATCGTAGTAATGTAGCCCGGTGTGACGAGCCCGAAAGCCATGTGCGTGTTGCTGGCCGGCTCGGTGAGCCTCCGCTGCAGGGATAGAACCCTGGATAGCCCGCCAGTTTGCCAGAGCCTATATGCACCATCCCAGGGCGAGAGACAACTAATCCATGGGGGCCTGAGCCCCAGGATCAAAGCAGCCTCCCTCCTGGGCCCCCGATTGGAATTGTCCCCGAGATCCTCATATGGACCATCTAGCCAAACAAAGGGGACGAGGAGCACATGGCCGTGCCCACCGTCGTCCTCTCGCCTTGACAGATCTCAGAGAACTTAAAGCAAGCAAGATGGCTGCTAACTATAGAGATACGAACGCACAAGAGAGAGGGTGTGACGTCAGACCATTGTTACAGTAGAGCGGATCGATTAAAGACAATGCGTCACTAGGCAACACATGGACTTCGAATGTGAAGGAGCCAAAGCAGGTAGGTATACGTGGCCAAAACTCTTATCGCAATCTTCTGCCAAAATCGGCACATTGATTTTGCTAAATACAATGCAAATTATACTCTGTTTATGTGTTTACTCTGTTTATGTGTATTTATGTTTGGATTGTAAATAAAATTCATCTTATGAAGTGGATTTCACAAACCATTTTATAGAAATGGTTTAAAAAATTGCCGAGTGGCTGGAAACAGTATATTCATCATATGTGCCATACACCATGTAAAACATGTCTCCCGGACATATTTTCACGATTTCCATTCAGGACATAGTGTAGTAATTCATTCAGCCAATCAGCGAGCGTTCACCTCACTTAGGCAATTTAAAGGGAAACTATTGTGTAACATCACCTCAAATATTTTTTATGCCATATTTAGGGGACGACTGTATATTCTTTTGAAAGAACACAATGATGGGAATTAATAACACGGTTTTCAAGGCAGTGACTTTTATCGTTTCTCTCAGGAGTTGAGGAAGCGGAGGGGTTTTGCATGGCCAATCAGCACCCAAAATTTCGGGTATTTTCACATCGGGTCCATTCAAGGCAGAATACCAAAAAAAAATCCCATATGTCATCAAATATATTCATGCTCATCACGCGATGTCCAGCACGTCAACTGACCAAACTAGCGTAGTGCTTAGGCTGTTTTTTTTTTTCGGAAGGTGCTATGGACCGTCAAAGTACGATCGTTTATAACAATGAGTTGAACAATGTAGCCTTCATACTATATGCTGTACGTTGTTTATGTCATTCATGTCAGTCCGATTCCAAAACCTACAATCCGAGTTTTGTAAATTGAGGCTTGTAGGAAGTGACTGATTTGGTGTAACCTGATTGGTGGAAGGGCCAGTCCTGGTGACGTGTCATTCAGTACGGTAGTGAAGGAAGCCGTGTGACCTATGTTGACCTTCATAACAGTTAGGGTATCACAGTGATCATGTCGCAACGTACCGCCGTATTGAACGCCGTCAAGGCGGGCCACAATGTTTTAGTTTTGGGAGATGCAGGAACAGGGAAGACAGAACTTATGAAGGAAGTGATAACGATTATGGGCCCCAATAGAGTGATAGCTGTAACAGGTACCACCGGAATAGCAGCAACCCATCTTCCAGGGGGCATGACAATTCACAGGTAGGCTCTCCCTCTATTTGTAGAAGTGATTTAAACTGGTAAATAAACATCATACATGATTATGAAATTTTAACGTCCCAAAATTACATGCAACATAACATTATACTGTATATTGATATGAATCAGTAATTGATCATTTCTTACTTTGATATTATTTTGAAGTTGACGTGTACGTTTCAATATTCACAGGTTTTGTGGTATACAGGATGGCAGACACGATGCTGATACAGTTATCAACAAATTATGTAGCGATGATGATCATTCTCATGTGGCACAACGCATCAAATCAACGGAGATGCTCATAATTGATGAAGTGTCAATGCTTTCAGCGCATACTTTTGACTTGATAGAGGGAGTAAGTTCGTAATATTTCATGTTGTTATTTGAAGTTGAATGTTTCTAGCAATATTCCACATATTGACAAGTGAGACACGATATATTGATATTGACGACGCATATTTTACATAATCATCAGGTGTTTCGTGGGATCAGAAATACAGCAGTGTGCTTCGGAGGAGTGCAGTTGATCCTCTGTGGTGATCTACACCAATTGAAGCCTGTGCCTAATGTACACCTGAGGGATTTCGGCCATTACTTCATAACATCAAAAATATTTCGTCAATGTGTCCCTCATCATTTCATCTTAGAAACTGTTTATCGACAGAATGAAGGTAATTTAGGTCTTTATTATTCACGTTCACGTTCAGTGATTAATTTATTATGAAATCCATACCAGTGTTTGTGTCAATAAATTATATTGCATTTTTACATTTGCACATCCAAATCGGCGCTTAGTAAAATTATTTACCCAAAATGCATTTATTATCCAGCTGATCTGGTGCATTGCATCCAGGAAGTCATGAGGGGTGCACTACAAGAAAGCAGTATCAACCTCCTTCTTCGTTTGCAACGCAAGCTCCCACCAGGGCCAGATCCGTTGAGACTGTTTGCTCTTACAGCAGATGTTGAGAAGTGCAATGCTGACCATCTGCTTGATATGCCTGGTATGTGTTGAAACGCATATACCCTGTCACACGTTCGTTATCAATGTTAAATATTTGCAAGGAATCATATCGACCATGCCACATTTAAGTGCCTTGCCCATGATGTGAACATCTAGAGAGCCAAGCAATTAGTCTGTCAGACTACCAGTTATTGTACAAAATATTTATTACGATGTATACTTTTGCTGCATTTTCGGCGTCAGACCTAATTTCTGGTTCACATGAACACTCGTTTCATGGAATAATCCATGGGGTTATGGAACAGTTCATTCACAAATACCAATACAATAATACCTCAAGAAGGTCACACTTATTTCGTACTTCATGTGAACACGAAAATGACGACTTTATAGATGAGCTATTTACACACAAGTTATGCAATCAGCTATATTTACACATCTCTTGAAATCCGCTATTGACACAACTAATGGAAGCTGTATTATACAACACTCATCAAATCACATACATACACACCTCATGAGAAAAGGTATTCAAACATTCGTGGAAGAAGTTATTGAGACAAATCATGAAATCAGTTATATTCATGGGTCAAGTTTCACATTATGACTTTCATGTGGTTCCTTTCACAATTTTAGGCCTCAAATCAATTAATAACATATTTAAACTGGTGACGACATAGCTTGTTTCATCTCTCCATTCATGAAATGACATATGTACACATATCATCAGAACACCTACGACCTACAGCACAGTTATTGCAAATTTTCTAAATTGAAACATCGCATAATTCATGTGAAGGTTACAGATTGCAGAAAGAAGTGTTTCACACCCCATGGAATCATGTACACATAGTACGTTTTGGAGCATGATGACTCCTATAATTTAATGACCTCTTTACACAGATGACAAATGATGAATGATTTCATGCTCTCAAATAATAAAACATTTCATACAATGAGGCCATGGAATATCTGTATGTTCATGCAGCTAATGAAATAAGTGATATATGCAGTTCATTTCACTTTCTCGGCTTCTTCACATAACATTTAAAGGCCTCTGCTGCTGGGATACCGCTATTTGATTTGGTGGCTCTTGACTTCAATGACTGTCCCAGTATGATGGAGTTCACAGTACTACTGTAGGCTGCATAGGTTGGATTGGTGGTGTTGCCATTGAAGTGGCCGCGCATTTGGCAAAAGTGATTTTCTACCAAATCTGTGTTGAAGCGTGATGGTGAAATAGAACTTTCTGGAAATTTGCTCAAGTGGGATCTGCAGATTTCCGGGAATGCAACGAGAAGACACTTGACGTCTTCCATACATTCCCAAGTTGGAAGCATTGATGACTTGAGACTTGATGACATGCCAGACCGTGTTTTGACAGATTTCTCCCAGTTGTCAAAAAATTTCATCACTTGTTGTAGTTGTGCCAGTCGGTCATCTTGCATGTTGCATATGGGTCGGGGATCGCGAAATACAGCAACCATGATGCTTGTGTGTTGCAGCAGCTCTATTGTGCTGTTCAGGAAGCAACCTTTTTCATTTTGGAGGCTTTGTTGGTAGCACGTCATGAGGTTCAGCATATCCTCATCCAGCATGTCTTCTGCTAGAGCGTTGCGCATCTTTTGAGGTCCATCCGGTTCCAGGTGCTCATCTGTTATTCGTCGATGGATTGGTCTGCTGTTGGTGTGACGATCCCAAGCCACTGCTTGCTTGAAATACTGCCATTCGATGAAATGCCCGTCCTTTTTGAGCCTTCTGGTATGCAGTCCTTTTGTTGTGCCACTGTGCAGTACACTGTTGCGTATCTTCTTAATACAGTGCGAATAGTCTTGGCAGTGTATGATGCTCTCCTCTGGGAACACGCAGTTCACTGCCACATACTTGTTTGCGATAGGATCACCATCGAACTGTGATTTTATGAATCTCCTGTTCTCCTCCCCGCCATCCTGGAGTGTGTAATCCACTGAGAACCCAAAGTCATGTAACTGACTGATAGCATCCCAGATGATAATGCTCAGTTCTGATGATTTTATGGAGGAGCATGGAACATGGCATATGGGGAACCGGAATCCACTGTGACCCAAAAAGGTCAGCTGCCACACTTGGTTAGCCAAGGTGCGAGTAAGTTTCCCCTCTTTCAGAATGCGAAGGCACAATGCCTCATAACCAGTGTCAACCCAGCCCGTTAAATGTGGAATTCCATTTTTGTGTACCACTACCAAATCCTGTTGAATTGCTGCTTCATCGTGGAGCAAGCCTCCAGCCATGCCACATTCCGGCACCTTGGCATCTGTTGCTGCTGCGTGCATCCATTGGAGTACTTGGCGGTTGATCCCAGCTTCCTGACTCACGAAATTCTTGTAGCGGCGCAACTGACGCCCAGACGGAAGGATGAGACAGTGACTGTCTTGTAATGTCCTGTAGTTTGATGGGCTATGTACCCAAAGGCTAAGGCAGATACTTAGAACATCTGGATCCCAACGCCGACTGTTTACTGTCTTGGCCATCAGTGCATCATGCTGAGCTTTCAGAAGTGTTTTCATCTCCTCACTGGCTCCCGGAAATACCTTCCTCATAATCTCCTCCAAGTCTGAATGGTCAGTGTCACAGAGTTCCACCGTTGCACTTTCCACTCTCTCATCCTGGCGTTTTGCTGTCTCAGTCATGGTGGGTGATGACGTCTGTGCATCAGTTTGACGGTTCTTCACGTCACGAAACCCATTTTGACATGGTATGCACAGGTCACTTCGTGCTATAAGGCTGATGACATGTGCACAGCATGACAACCTGTAAACGTTTCGAACATCTTGGTGACCTACAGTGTGCACTTCTTCCTTCACAACGCGTGGGTGATTTGTTGTTGTGGGGTCACCAGTTACACACTTGCCAAGACACAAACGAACTTTTTCCACAGTCATCAATATATTCCGTATCGATTCTTTTGTCATTTCAAAACTATTGTGAATATTCAGGCTGTCTAAGTCCACTTGGCCCCCACAGATCCTAAGACGCCATGTCATGTCACTCAGATCCAGACGTATATCTTTCATGATAACACTGTTGTTGACCACTCGTGTGGAGGGCATGAGCAGCGTGACTTCTGTCTCGCCCGGTGTGCGAACCACAGCAGCTTTTCCATCGACTATACTGGTGATCATGCTTTCATCTACTGCTGTTCTGGTCTTTGCTTTCCAGATGACACCCTTGTACACTGGAACAGATTTGCCACCATTCTCCCGTTTACCCGAGATACGAACGCTAGGGAAAACTTCTTTCAGGAACCTGCCAGCCAGCCTGCGATCGAACGGGCCTTCTATTTGGGTTCCGTATCTTTCCCACACCTCGTGACAGTAAATACGACCATTGTCATCTGGTGCCAGGTTATCAATCAACCTGCAACGAACACGAAATGAGAAATGATTCAACTAATTGAAGCTGAGTGAATGCAATGACAATCAGGACATGTGGACCATGATGCCCACAGATTTGTGCACAGTGCAAACGTGCTGTTAGTGCAAAAAGCAAAAACATTGGTGCCAGACCTCATCTTACATTGTCATGTGGACATCCTTTGGTGGTTATATTTATTATGCCCACTATATGGCATTCATTTGTAGCAGTCACCATCCCATTTGGTTCCACTGCATAGCCTCTTGTCAGGTGATGTACATTCATGAACTAATTTTGTCATTGACACTAAGGATGCTTATCAGTCAGGATCTATGCCTTATCAGCAGAATTCTGGTAACCATGGAAATTGCAAGAACATAGGCAATACGCAATCTTAACAAACAGAATAACATCTCAGTAAGCAGTTTTCTCTTCAGTTGGCTGTATAGGCTCTGGTCCGCCAGGCTATCCAGGGCTCTATCTTCATTGTCCAACATCAGCGAGGCGTTACCAGCAACAAGCCAACGTGTTCGGGTGCTAGGAGCCAATGTCATGGCTTCTGGTCTCGGGTATTCTAGGCTACATGTGTGCACAAACCATTCATATGTGTATGAATCAGGCGCCGGCAATGACCGTGCCACTGGGCGGGGAGATTGTGCCCTAGAGAGCCGGCGCCCAACATAAAATTAGTTTTGGCTGAGCATGCACTTGCCCAAACTGGGAACTAGCTCATGTTGATTTATTGCCATAAACTGTGATGCCAACTTCAAACTCTGTTTTTATATAACCACATGACAACGTACCATACATGACACTTCTTTTCAGGTGATATGGTTTGCTTTACGGCCATCGACCACGGACAAAAACATCATCTCAGCCAGATTTCAGCTCTGCAGCAACTGTTTATCAAATTAGACAGTCCTGTCATACTTACAGTCAATTTGTCTAACAAATTAGTGAATGGGCTGCGTGGCCAAGTTAAGTCTTTCGATACTGATAGTGTTACAGTTCATTTTGATCAACTTGAGGAAGTTGTCAAACTCACAAAATACCGGTTTTCGGTGTACAGTGTAGCTGAGCATCGTGAACTTGCTAGCAGGATGCAAATTCCATTGCGATTGGCTTTTGCCATGACTGTGCACAAAGCACAAGGATTGAGTGTGAAAAGAGTGGACATTGACTGCAGGAACATGACTGCACCAGGTCAGCTTGGTGTTGCAATCAGCAGGGTAAGATCTAAAAAGGGACTCCGCTTAAGGAATTTCAGCATGCATTGCATCGTTAGACCCCCATCAGTCATCACTGACTTTTATAAGTCCCAAAGTGCACCCTTGCTACCTAGTGCCAAAGACTGTTGCCAGGTAGCATTGCAAGAAGACAAAAGCATTCACAATTCACCTGTCATCCATAATTCCAATGCAAACTTGCAGACCAATTGCACTACAGATGACGTAAATGAGGAAGATGAAATAGCACATTTAGATGATTCTTTATTGGACCTACAAAACCAGGAAATACAGGTACAGTCTGCAACAACAAGTGCAAATAACGATGAGGTCTCATCATCATCCAGGGATGAAAATGGCATTTCACTTGAAGATCAACTTTATCCATACTTGATCAGCACCAAGTTCGACAAGGTCGAGACAGAGCAACAGCAAGAGCTTAATGCAGTGATTGATGACCTGCAAAACCGACCCACCGAACTGCGATTGTTTGTCCAAAAGCAACATCAGGTATTTGCACCTCTACTACAAGAGACAGTGCCGCAAACATGTGAGAACAAACACATGACCACTTTCTACCAGCGTGCTCTTGGCTACCTTAAGAGTAACGAGTATAAGCAGGCTGTTAAATTGTTGTTTGGTGTGGACCACCTACAAAGAGTGCACTTCCGTGTTGGCTTTATGATAGCTCAGTATGTACGAAAACATGTAGTAGAGCAGAGGGCACTACCTCTAATGAACAACACCAACAATGATGAAGAATGTGCTCCAAGTTTACAGGGATCAGACGGCGGTGACGCAATCATTAGATATATAGCTGGATGGGCTATAGCAACAGTGAAACACAAGGAATCACAGTATGTGAAGAGCCATCTTTACAAAGCCAGCAAACGCAGTTCGGTTAACCTAGCACATGACAAAGTGGCAACCCTCGATACATTGATTTGCTCTTCTGACTACATTGAGACGAACACTGCATACCCAACCTCCCTTAAGTACATTCAAAGGAAGCAGAACCTACGTTTCGGACTAACATACACAAATGATGCTACATTTCTGTTTTTCAAGCAGTTAGATAAAGAAATTCGTCAACTTCAAAATTCAAAGAACATTGAAAAATATGGGCCGAACCTTTTCAATTTCCTCAATGAGTCCATCATGAAAGACGACAATCTCAAAGGAACGTGGGCGTCCTTGTTCTCGGAAAGCAATAGCACCACAGCCATAGAGGCATTATTCAAGGACATTGCTCACAAATATTGTCTGATGTCTGTGGCCCAATTTCGGAAGGATTATGTTAGGGACATAAAACGCAAAAAGAAAGAAGCTCATAGGAAACAAATTAAAATCAAGGCGAATGAGAAGGCAACTGTATGTGATTTTCAATTTATCCTGGCAGACACGAGCGAAAATAAGGTGGCGTCACACAAGCGCATCCAAAGTGAATTGGCACAAAACACACGTTTCTTGGAGATCTTCACAAAGGAGCAGTTGCTTTTGTTAGGAAAAATATACGGGGCACAGTGTAGACGAAGTAACCGCAAGGCAATCATAGCTGAGCAACTACATCCGATCATCGCTAATCGATCTGATCCGCCTGATTGGAGTTCACATTTAGATATGCCAGGTAATGGGTTGGGAGAACCATGCCATGTTGTTTGGGAACTAACCACTTGGAAAATCACTTTATTTTTAGCATACACCACGTTTTATCACACATGCACAGTCCACTTTAAAACATGGCAGGTAATGGATTCACCTAATAATTAGAGACTAATCAGCTGGCAAATAATTATAGACTATCAGTTGATGAACACACATGGCCTTTGCTGTATGCCATAATAAACAAGCACTCATTGACACATTATGAGAGACGAATGATTTGGAGAGGTCTATTAATCCCAACACTATATGATACTTTGGCACCTTCTGTTTTGAGGCACGTTGAAGATGGCTTGAACCTTGTTGCCGTACGTACTGGCTCTGGCAGTCCGTCGGGCTAATATGGGTTCTGTCCTCTCACTGGACCGTGGGCAGATCCGTCCAGCAAAATGCTCATGTGCTCGTGTACTGGGAGCCGCTCCCATAGTTCCTGGTCTGCACACACCAGGCTACATGACGGGGTTATCAATACTGAGTAATGTATCAGTCTGACCTCGACCGACGGGCTTACTCCTGGGTCTCAGGCGCCGACAATGGCTCTTCCGGGGTGCACAGGCGGGGTGCACATGCCCTGGGGTGCGTCAAAGTTCACACTTGCAATGTACATGCACCTAACTCAGCAAGAACAACAGACCAAGCACGCTTAACAATATTTAAGTGTACGGGTTGAAGAAATGTACATGCAACTTCCAAGAACATAACCAGTAGACGTAAATTTCCTTGACAAGCAAAAAGCATTGCACCGCCTAAAACACAATATGAACGTTGCTTCAACAAACAATTTGAGCACAATGGAAATTGAGAGTGAGGAAGTGGACGTGATGATTGTGGTCAGTTAATGTCCGATACATACATTAGTTTGTGTTCACTTGTATTGTGTATAACTATATGTGTGTTACACACTATACTGCACACTGCGTTTACGTTTTATACCGCCTGAATTTATACTATTGTCACATTCTTGTATTTCATATACGAAAAATATAAAAGGAGTCTGCACAAGGGCTGGGTTTTACATCTTTCTGAAAAATGTCTCAAACACAAGCACCAAACGACCATGTCCATGTGGTTGTGATAGTAAATGATAACATTGCACACAATACTGCACATTTTTTTAAATAAGACGATTCCATTTCTAGGGCCTGGACGAGTCGACAGGTACCCGAATTTGGGTGAGGTCATACTACTCTGCGAGTAAAAAAATGTGTTAGCCAAACCCATGATTGATACTGATTATTACTGTGGCTGTGGCTGGAGTTGGTGTTAAATACTGCGAGAAGCTGTCGGGAATATTTCCAATATGCCCAAACAAACAAACAAATATCAACACGAACATCTGTTTTGTGAGGTTATGGGACTTAAATATGTGACGATCAATACAAACTGACAAATTAGACAACACTCCAAGCATATTTTAGCGACTGTATCAGGCACCAATTCAACCTTCAATAGCTAGGTTATTTACCATCAAAATGCGACCGGACGTGAGGTCCTTTGTTTGAACGCTCCATTCTCAGTAGGGAATGAAGAGTCGTTGAGTTGTATTTTAATTCAGAGAAAAGCCTCGCATCTCTCCTTTCCTTGCTTCAAATGAACCTCGACGCTTCGCGTCTCGGTCCATTCTAAGCAAGGAATGGAGAGTTACTTGGCTTTTCTCCTTTACTGAGTACCTGGGTCGGGTTGGATCAGGCTATGCACGTGTACCTGGATCAGGAATTTACTACTCGTCCTGGCCCTACAAATTGATTAATAATTAATTCCTAATGTACATGACAATTTACATGAAATGTTAAAATGTATAATCAAATTAGGCCTTAAATATATGCACGCCCAGTTTGTCGTTCAACATTTCGTACAACATCAACTGTTCTTGTTTTGCAGCATCCAGCAGCACCAATAGTGATGTAGAGCCTCCTCAAGCGAAAAAACAGAAAACAGTGGAATATCCCTGTGGGACTTGTGGCTGTGAATGCACTACTGCATGTGTTGGTTGTGATGGGTGTGACAGATGGTATCACTACAAATGCCTGAAAATAACTAGCCGCCACAAATCTTTGAAAGAAGACCAATGGTTTTGTGTCGAGTGCAAGACGTAAGTGTATAGTGTATGGACTGATTAATAATTTATCAGCCAATATGACAATTACGAAATACTTTTTCAGGCGTGTTTTACCTGTGATTTTTTGGCACAACAGGTGCATTTTCCGAATAATAATAATACATGATAACAAAAATTTCGTTCCACTCATTGTTACATGGTGTATATATTGTTCTACACGGTGTACATACTATTATTATACCATGAGCCATAAGCCGAAATCAATAGCCAATATTATAAGCAATTAATAATGGCAGTGTTAATAGTTTGCTATAGTTTGGCCATCATTATCTTTACACCGCATTCATAATGAACTGATTTTGGTGTCATTCATTTCTATGCAAATAGGCGTATTTTACATACAAAGATTGATACCACACGTAGGCCTGCACATAAAACGGATATATCTACGTTTATTCGCCATGTTCTCTACAACATGTCATTCCACTTGTTTGTAAATGTGGGAGGGCAGTTCTTAAAGGGGCACTATATGGAAATCGTCTTTTAGAGCACTGATTACCAAGATTTTTATGCCGACGCATCTATTACAGAACAAAATAAAAGGTCTGATTACGTTTTTTACCCAGGATGTCTGCCGAGCCGACCTGTGCTCGGCAGAGATCCTGGGTCCAAAACGTAATCGGACCTATTGTTCTATAAATAGAAGCGTCGGCACAAAAATCCCTTAAAAGCCAAATCCCATACAGTACGTGCCCCTTTAACGCCCGCACCTAAAAATTGAATGACCTCCCCTCTGTGTTGTCGTCAAGTAAACAAACGTACTTTTTGTGCAAAACGGGTATAGAAAAATTAATCATGTGGCCAGTGTGAGGGACAATCTTACCAAGAGACTATATACGATTTCTGCAAAGACATCATGCGCTACGTTATTTTAGAAATACTGATTCTAAGACATTTCGTATTTCAGCCAATCAAAGTCAGCTTGACCTTCAACTTCGTATTTCGCCACCAGGATGTCAACTTCCGCTTGGCTTGAAAGCAAGATTCTCTGAATTTTGGAAAAGTTATGAAAACTGGAATAACAAAGTAAATATCGAGTTGTGTGAGTGTTAGTTAAGCATATGATATGCAATGTAACCAAATGTACGTGTTTGTTTCCCAACCATTCCATGTCATGTGGCCACACCCAAAACCCGCAAAAAATTGTGTCCTCACTTGTATCTTCTATATTACAACATGGCCGCCAGCGATTGGACACGAGCCACTGTGAGTTCACAGTCAATTACACACATGTTTGCCAATTCCCCATAATACCAATACTAACACATCTTTAAACAGAAAAAGTGGCCCCCTTTTAAACGGGAAAAACCTGATAAATGCTGCTTCAATCGCATACCATTAGAAGATCAGATATGGTATTGTTATGACCATAACTCCTGTTCTATTCAAGACGCTAAAGTGTCTTCTATAGAATATTAAAGTGGAATAATCGGTTTCTGAAATTCGTTATCAATGAATTGTCTAGCAGAATAGATAATATAAAACCGTTACAACCCCCAAAATACGTCCGCATGACAATGTAGTGGAGTTTGAACGTACCATAAAAACGCACGATGTGAACGGATTGTTTACCTCTGTGCTAACATAAACAAAGAATGAATTTACCTATATTGTCGTTATTTGCAACACAAAAGAATCAAACTGAATATTTGGGGTTCCATCACTATAATATACAACACATATACGAGTTTCAAGTGACAGGGTTGTGTTTTTTTCTATATTTTCAGCTATTTTTGTTAATTTTGCATCATTGCATGGGAACCGCTCCATGCGAAACTATTTTTAAAATGCGATTTCCAATGTCAAATTTAGACAAGTTCGTGTGCGCATTGGAACTTTGGAACCATGCGGCTGAATAAGATAAAGCACAAATGCATGTAGACGACACATGACCACGCTATTAGATAGGCAGGTCAGTTGCCAATCGATTTCGATTATACAAACGTTTACATGGTGCCTTGGGTCCAGTTACATGTAAGTTCACTGTCAATTATGTGCATGTTTGCCAAGTCCCCAAAATAAAATACCGATAAATACATCTTTAAAGAGAAGTGGCCCCCTTTAAAACGGGAAAACCTGAGGAATGCTGCTTCAAGATCATACCATTAGGAGACCAGATTTGATATTGTTATGGCCATAACTCCTGTTCCATTCAAGACGCTAAAGTGTCTTCTATAGAACATTAAAGTGGGATAATCGGTTTCTGAAATTCGTTATCAATCAATTGGCTTGCATATATTAGATGATATAGCACCGTTACAACCCCCAAAATACGTCCGCATGACCCTGTAGTGGAGTTTGAACGTACCGTAAAAACGCACGATGTGAACGAATTGTTCACTAACATAGACAATAACTAACATTGTGCTAACATAAACAAAGAATGAATTTCCCTATGCTGTCGTTATTTGCAACACAAAAGAATCAAACTGAATATTTGAGGTTCCTTCATTATCATATACAATACATATACGAGTTTCAAGTGACAGGGTTGTGTATTTTTCTATATTTTCAGCTATTTTTGTTAATTTTGCATCATTGCATGGGAACCGCTCCGTGCGAAACTATTTTCAAGTCTGATTTTCAATGTCAAATTTAGACAAGTTCGTGTGCGCATTGGAACTTTTGCACTGTACAGCTGCTCTGGGAACAGCTGTTGATCATTTTCAACTAGAAAACCAAAAACCGATTATTCCACATTAAGGCCTAGAACATTAAGATTTCGTCGTTCCTGGAATACTCTGCACCAAATTTGGCGAGGTTGAAACGGAGTCCAGGCCAATGTTTTTTTCTTGTTTTATTTTTAGCGCACACGAAACCTCTGAGTCATTAGAATGTCAACTGTGAAGACATGAATGAGGAGTTCATTCAGAGCCATCCCTTACAAGTGGGATTCTTCTATCGCTCAGAACCTCAGAATGTTTTCGTAATACACCCAGCATATATATTCAGTCGATTTCTTTTGTTTGAAAACTTTTTATGGTAATGCGTGAAATAATGCAGACTGTACACAAGATTCAACTGCAGTGTTTATTTTTAGTGGGATGATGGATTGCAATTACAGTGCAGTGAATTTGAGCAGCCATTGGAAATGTTGTGAAGCCAGCGGAATTCAACATTATGTGGTAGATCAATGTAAGCATATAAATATACATCCCACTATACAATTACAAGTCAACAACAATAAATTTTCAATTTCCAATGGTCACTTTACCATTCTGACAAATGTACTTTGGTCCATTGCGTTCAGATACACAAAAGTCAGAAACATATTCAACATCCCTGTTACAGAAACCGAAACATATTTATATTCCTGTTACAGAAATGAACAAATATAAAATGTAGATTTTTAGGTTACCGGACCTATGGTCCGATAACCTATTGGCATGGCGTTGCGTCCGTCGTCCGTCGTCGTCCGTCGTCGTCGTCCGTCGTCATCCGTCGTCGTCGTCCACATTTTTATATTTTTTGTTTACGGGCGAATTCTTCTGAAATTTTGCACAAAAATACTTAAAAATAATTCAAGAAGGAGGTATTTTTTAGTTTTTTGATTTTCGCATTTTTTTCAAAATGGCGGCCATTTTCGACGAAAAATGCCTGATTTTGGACTTTGGTGGCCATTTTCTCAAAATCTGTTCAGTAACTTTTTTTCTTTTTGATACATAACACTCCTGATATGAACTCCTATGATGTCTATAAATTTCGTTGCGCTTGAATCGCTCGAAGTGGGCCATTTTGGGCCCAAACTCGGCCCAAATGGGACTTTCCCATGTTAAATTCTCCTATGCTTTATAATGGGACACATTAAAGCCTAATATCTCACTTAATATTGAGATTAGAGACTAGGAATCAATTGTGGACATATAGGAAATGATATATGCTGAATATTGTCGTGACCTTGAATTAACCTAATAAAGCCTAATATCTCACTTAATATTGAGATTAGAGACTAGGAATCAATTGTGGACATATAGGAAATGATATATGCTGAATATTGTCGTGACCTTGAATTTGACCTCTGACCTTGGTTTTCGTCGAAAAATGGCCAATTTTGGACTTTGACGGTCGTTTTCTCAAAATCTCCTATGCTTTATAATGGGACACATTAAAGCCTAATATCTCACTTAATATTGAGATTAGAGACTAGGAATCAATTGTGGACATATAGGAAATGATATATGCTGAATATTGTCGTGACCTTGAATTTGACCTCTGACCTTGGTTTTCGTCGAAAAATGGCCAATTTTGGACTTTGACGGTCGTTTTCTCAAAATCTGTTCAGTAACTTTTTTTTCTTATTGATGAAAAACACTCCTCATATGTACCCCTGTGACATGTATAAATTTCGTTGCCCTTGAATCGCTTGAAGTGGGCCATTTTGGGCCCAAACTCGGCCCAAATGTGACTTTCCCATGTTAAATTTTCCTATGCTTTATAATGGGACACATTAAGCCTAATATCTCACTTAATATTGAAATTAGAGACTAGGAATGAATTGTGGACATATAGAAAATGATATATGCTGAATATTCTCGTGACCTTGAATTTGAGTTTTGACCTCATTTTCAAGGTCACAGGACAAAATGGCTAATATCTCGCTTATTATCGACTTTACAGCTTAGGAATCAATTGTGAACATATAGGAAATGATATATGCTGAATATTCTCGTGACTTTGAATTTGACCTTCGACCTCATTTTCAAGGTCACATGACAAAATGGCTAATATCTCGCTTATTATCGGCTTTACAGTTTAGGAATCAATTGTGAACATATAGGAAATGATATATGCTGAATATTTTCGTGACCTTGAATTTGACCTTTGACCTCATTTCCAAGGTCACAGGACAAAATTGCTAATATCTCGCTTATTATCGACTTTACAGCTTAGGAATCAATTGTGAACATATAGGAAATGATATATGCTGGATATTCTCGTGACATTGAATTTGACCTCATTTTCAAGGTCACAGGACAAAATGGCCAATATCTTGCTTATTAGCGACTTTACAGCTAAGGAATCAATTGTGAACATATAGGAAACGTTATATGCTGAAAATTCTCGTGACCTTGAGTTTGACCTTTGACCTCATTTTCAAGGTCACAGGACAAAGTGGCCAATATCTCGCTTATTAGCGACTTTACAGCTTAGGAATCAATTGTGAACATATAGGAAATGATATATGCTGAAAATTCTCATGACCTTGAATTTGACCTTTGACCTCATTTTCAAGGTCACATGACAAAATGGCTAATATCTCGCTTATTATCGACTTTACAGCTTAGTAATCAATTGTGAACATATAGGAAATGATATATGCTGAATATTCTCGTGACCTTGAATTTGACCTTTGACCTCATTTCCAAGGTCACAGGACAAAATTGCTAATATCTCACTTATTATCGACTTTACAGCTTAGGAATCAGTTGTGAACATATAGGAAATGATATATGCTGAATATTCTCGTGACCTTGAATTTGACCTTTGACCTCATTTTCAAGGTCACAGGACAAAATGGCCAATATCTTGCTTATTAGCGACTTTGCAGCTTAGGAATCAATTGTGAACATATAGGAAATGATATATGCTGAATATTCTGGTGACCTTGAATTTGACTTTTGACCTCATTTTCAAGGTCGACAGGACAAAATGGCTAATATCTTGCTTATTATCGACTTTACAGCTTAGGAATCAATTGTGAACATATAGGAAATGATATATTCTGAATATTTTAATGATATTGAATTTGACCTTTGACCTAAATTTCAAGGTCAGTCATTTTATTTACGAAGTCAGATT
Organism: Terebella lapidaria; assembly: GCA_949152475.1. Taxonomy (NCBI): domain Eukaryota; kingdom Metazoa; phylum Annelida; class Polychaeta; order Terebellida; family Terebellidae; genus Terebella; species Terebella lapidaria. Next base: position 10,269,483 of record OX424562.1, read on the forward strand.
ACAAAATGGCTTATATCTCGCTTATTATCAAATTTACAGCTTAGGGGTCCATAGTGAACATATAGGAAATGATGTATGCTGAATAGTTTGGTGATCTAGAATTTAACCTTTGATCCCTTTTCCAAGGTTACAGATATGGCGATTTCAGTGGTCACCTTGAATTTGACCTTCAACTTTCTCGGCTTAACTCTGTATATTTCTCCGGTAACCTTTCTAGCCCATTGGGCTAATTTTTTGTATCTTAATCCATACAAACCAAAGGGTTTGCAACTCAGTTTAATAGTAGTCCAAAAACGAAACACGATTTATACATCATACGGAGGAAACACTATGGTAGTCATGTACTGTGGTTGATAAAAGATCAACCCTTTATTAGCTAATACCACTCCATTCCATGAATGTAAATAACGCAGCAGAAATCGAACACAAAACTTATGTTTGACGGTCAATTGATTGATTGATTGATCATGTTGTGTACATTGGGTACTATGCATTTGATTGATCAGTTTGCTTGTTAAAATATTGTAACTCATATGCGAATCTAGAGCACACAAGCATTGACGGCCTGGCTTTAGAATATGAAAGCAATATTGATTTCTTGGACGTATCATCAAAAATAGCCTTCTTCAAAGAAAATATGAGACCATCATCAACGTCACTTTTCAACTTGAATTGATCTTGACCATACTTGAAAGGCGAGTACCAGTCATCAAGAGTTCAGTTTTCATGGTGATGTAAGAATGTATTCGATATCAGTTTGAAGAAGAGACAAATGCTTGAGTTAGTTGAGCTGATCTTCTTATTCTTGAGAACGCCTTAAGTTATATATTTACAGCTCAACTGTAAAGATTAAACCAACAAAAATAACTGGGTGATGCTCATCATATACCGGTATGAGCTAATTACTGTTACAAGGTAAAAGTTACTGAGATTGATCAATTAATTGGATTGTGACTTCTCGCTGGAAGAAAAGCTCATCTCAATATTTTTAGGAGCCTTCAGTTGGCCAATAGTCCTTGCTTGAAAATCACGTTATCAGGTTATTGTTACGATACAGTTCACGTACAATACTGTTCAGGTCAACGTTGTTTAACCTGGTGATACACACCAGACCGACAGACCACTTACGTGAACTAAGTACCTCAGAGAATATTTCAAATAATCATATCCCGAGCAATTCGTCTAATGATGGTTTTATGCATTCGAGGTTATTTCCCAGAGGATTTCCGATGTGCAACCCCAACACAAGGCCCCTCAAAAGGAGGAAGAGGATTTTTATTATCGAATCTCATGCCTCATCATTAGACGATAAATCGTATATATTATATGTCTACAAAGATGAACCCATTGACATAACACATATGAGTTATTAACACATATGTATATGAAATACTAACACATACCTATGAGTTATTACGTATACGTATGTAATACTAACGCTTATCACACACTGTAAAATGCAATGCTAGAGGACTAGCAAAGGTGTGATAACCTTTTCTGTATCACCCTACTTCAAATTAATCTGTATCACTCACTGACCCACATCGGGCCGAAATTACTTTCTTACCACGGATTACGTAAAGACCGTTATTACGTAAAAGAACAATGTGATGTCGCATGAAAATGAATCTAGTAACCTAGAGTTACTTACCAAGCCCACACTTGAGATTTCTTGGACATACTAACATTCATAATTATTATGTTAACATGTTTAATGATCATCATCAGTTTTCGTATTATAACGACAGTATCTAAAATTATGTTTGAACAGTTGTGTGTGATAAAATAGAAACCAGGCTCGTGTGTTTTCCGCAAACAGATATTGGTCTCGTTCGGTCTGGCGGATGAACACAGAATACACTCGTCCTTCAGACTCATGCATCCTGAATTCATCCGCCAGACCAACCTCGAACGATATATTTTTGCGGAAAACACACTGGCATGGTTTTATATATTTATATATATATGTATGAGTTACTAACACATACGTATGAGTTATTAACACACGAATGAAATACTAACACATACGCATGAGTTAGTATCTCACGCGTATGTGTTAGTATCTCATATGTATGACTTTTTATTTCATATGTATGAGATAAAAAAATAACTTCACTTTTTTGTGGCACGAACGAGGCGCCATAAGCAGATAGACCTTACTATAATAATAATAATAATATATTTATTTCTTGTATAGCGCAAAACAATATAAAAATTCTCAATGCGCTGAACACTGATTGAAACACATGTAAATAATATAAGTATAATTGTGATAAAAAAAGGATAACATGGTTATAAAAAGGTAACTCAGTTAAAAGCAAGAGTATAGAAATACGTTTTGAGCGTTGACTTGAAAGATTTCGTGGATTGACTAGATCGAATGTCCATTGGTAGACTGTTCCAAAGCACTGGGGCGCACACAGAGAAAGCTCGTGATCCATAGGCTTTAGTTCTGTATTTTGGCACGTGCAGATCACTCAGATACTGCGGGCCTTGACCGTTCAGACACTTGAAAGTCAGCAGTAATACCTTGAAGTGGACTCTGTACTTCACCGGCAGCCAGTGTAGCTGAGCAAGCACAGGAGTGATATGCTGATGTTTCGGGCAACGAGTTACGATCCTGGCTGCAGTGTTTTGAAGGCGGGTGAGGGTAAGAAATGCTGAAAAGGGTAGGCCGCACAACAAAGAGTTGCAATAGTCAAGTTTACTAATGACAAACGAGTTCATGAGTGTCTTTGCAGAATCACTGTCAAGATATCTGCGCAGGCGGCCAATGTAGCGCAGACCCTGTGTGGCGGATTGAGCAAGCATGTTTATGTGATGCTCGAGTGTTAGTGTACCATCCATGTACACTCCGAGGTTCTTCACACAGGAAGATGTGTTGATGTCTTTGTCAACGACGAGGAGTGACGTGATGGGATCGTGCTTCCGAAACCTGGATTGGATACTTAGGACTTCGGTTTTGGAGCAATTGATCTTCAATTTGTTAGATCACATCCACGAGTACAGTTCTTGTATACAAGATTCCATAGCAGATATGGCAACCGTTGTTTTGTTATCAACCGACAAGTAGATCTGAGTGTCGTCGGCGTAACACATGTAGCTGAGGCCGAATTTTTTGATGATGTCGCCGATGGGGCTGACATACATAGAGAACAAGAACGGTCCCAGTACTGACCCCTGGGGCACACCATACCTCAGACCGGATGCCGGAGAGGTGGAGCTTCCAATGACGATGCGCTGCGTTCGATCCGTGAGGTACGACTCCAGCCACGACAACACGGTGCCACCGATACCATAACGCTGTTGAAGTCGAAGCAAGAGTATTCGGTGGTCGATGGTATCAAACGTAGCGCTAAGGTCCAACATCACCAGGATGACTTGTTTACCTGAGTCCAATGCAGTAAGGAGGTCATTGTTTACTCTGACTAGTGCAGTCTCAGTACTGAAATTGGCGCGATAAGCCGACTGGAATGCGTCGAAGAAAAGGTTCTCTTCCATGTACTTGGACAACTGAGCAACTGCACATCGTTCCAGGACCTTGCTCAATACCGGGAGTTGAGAAACTGGACGGTAGTTTGATAGCTGATCAGGATCCAGATTGCACTTCTTTAGCATGGATGTTCTTGCGAATAGTCTTGCGAATCTTGCTATACATGTAGACTCCTGAATGTATATACTTATGAGATACAAAAAGTCATACGTGTGAGATATTTCTTTGTAAGAAGATAGATGTGTTCACGATGTGACATTTTCAAGCAAGAAGGTCAAATGGCAAACACGGAGGACGAACATATTACTTCTGTTCCACGTCGGTCTCGAATATAAGGAAATTAAGGTATCTCCTACGTATGTATTAGTATCACATACGTATGACTTTGTATCTTATACGTATGGACCACACGGACCATGGGGAAGTAAATCTGAGATTACTATTCGCAAGAACATTGCATGTGCATGTACCTTCTACGGAAGATAACTTTACTCTCTCCACCAGTTGAGGACTGTTATATATTTGCGATATTCGACTGACGCACCACCATGCGAACTCTGATGTTAATACATTTGGCAGAATAGGTTCACATGTGAGTTTGTGAAGATATGCTTCGAGTTCAGAGTTTTCAGGCCAAGGATATTCAGTGATAAATCAAGGATTGTATGGCGAATGCGTATCCCCTATATCACCTTGGTATGTCGATGGAGGGAACAGTTGAGGGAACAGTTGTGGAAGTTTTTTATTCATTTGTTGAAAATATGTACAATGATGTTCGGTCGGATGGTAAATGGCAGCCATCTTAGACGCTCCCTGTCGCGCATGTTATTACAAGCCAACTATTCCAAACTGTTAACGGAAAGGCCGATAGACATTACCGACATAAATTATGCAATTCAATTATTTTGTGTTTCCAATCAGTTGATGTTTTATCATTTCTGATGACATTGTGAAGAACGACATTACTCCCAATACAGTTCAACATAGCCAACATATTGGCGCCAAAACTCGAACTAGCAGTCTGAATAATGCATCAGCTGCCTTAATAATTATTCCAAACTGTTAACGGAAAGGCCGATAGACATTACCGACATAAATTATGCAATTCAATTATTTTTGTGTTTCCAATGAATTGATGTTTTATCAGTTCTGATTACATTGTGACGAACGACTTCTACATTTGTGATGAGGGGAAAACATTACTCCCAATTCCCATAACTATTTTGATTGCAACTACAAATGATTAATCCTGGGAAATACGACCGATAATTATCTTTTCCTTGCCGCGAGTACGTGTGTCTGCAAAATAAATACCACAAACTGCATGAAAGTGATAAGAATAGACATCCGTCATTTTTAAAACTGACGAACAATCTACATGCATGTGGTTAAATCAACAACAAATGCGTCAAGAACTTAGTAAGGGTACAAGGTTTGCGCGATGTTGATTTTCATGCCCGCACAATGGACGTCTTAAAGAAGTCGGATTGATTACAGGATAATGGTACACACTGGTAATGACTTGAAATGCATATGAATAATAATTGACGATACATTTTATTGACACAGTAAGGCAAGCTCCAGGATACCAAGCTGGTTTTTCATTGAATTTATTCAGAATAGTGGTGTATGCACGACAGCGAGCATGATAAGAACTTATGGTGTAGTTTAAATAAGTAGTTCAGGCGTGTGTCATTGTTAGTTAGCAGATGCCTGGTATTGTCACATTAACTTTTGTTTATAATCCATAATAGCTTCGTATGCTGTACTCCCCATGTATAGGCAGCTTCGGTTTAGCTGTTTTAGTACTATAGGCAACCAAATGACATGCACATGCACTGTAATGAAAACCTTTGGATATAGAATAACATAGTCATCATGTGTCTTGATGTCTCACAGACCTTTCCATTGTAAACAACCAGATGGATTAGGTACTGAATCAAAGACATTTCCACAGTAACACAAGCCAAGGTCAGATCGTCTCCATATACACGACAGTCACGACAGGGCGTTGTAATCCTCGGTCTTTTATCCTGGCTATTTTGGGTGTAAAACAGCTAAGATTCGACTATTAGTGCATCAGCCTCTTGGTCTGAAAAAAACATAACTTGGTAAAGCTTTCATACAGAAGTATCCGTTAGTGGTAGTAGTTTGTTTCAGTGGTGGGTTGATAGTTTACGAGCCAGAAATCATGAAATCACCAATTTGTAGCTGTAAAATGTACACTGTAATTGCACACTTTTTTCTTGGTTCACAACTTAGCGTGTCTACAATTTCGCATATAGATAATTATATTCATGTTCACGGAATTCCATTTCTAATGCCTTGAATATTTATCTCCCAGCATTCCACAAAACTGTTTTCAGAAAGTAGAAGAACCTTTCTATTCAACGTATTCATCGTTTCATTGTTGTCTATACATGATACTTTTTGAGATTTGAATTTTTACTGATTTTGAGTGGAATTTTGTTGTGGAATGAGTTGTCATCTATATTTTACTCCATTATCCATTATTCATACACCAATTCACACCGAGTGACGCTTCCCAATTTTTTTTATCCACGTGCAAATCATAAGCGACATCGAGCACGTATTGCTGGGTCTTCCCAACACTGTTCAACCAGCGTTAATTTTGATTGCACGAAACATACCAAATCTGAACAAAAACACCAGACTACTACTCATCACTACAGGATTTTGTCGGTGGCATTAGAGAATCTAAAATAAAAGAAATGACTTTATCACTAGCTTCGCAACTCATGGCTGCGTCGAATTTGCAGCAATAATGTCATATAAGTTCGCTTGGTGGCACCATAGCTAGACTTTAAATATCGAGATTTAGTAGCACAGCTGACAAGATGGATGCACCTGTTAAAATATGATTCGGGTTTCAAGCTAGAAATAACCACTTATTGTATGGTAAATGTTATCTCCTATGTCACCCCAATTTATAGATTAGGTCTAGGGGGAAAGGTTGTGGAAGAATTAGATTCATTCGTTGAAAAGATGTCTATATGATGTTCGGTCCAAGGGTGAATGCCAGTCACCTAAGACGGATTTCCATAGGTGAATGTCGTAGGAACATTTCCATTTTTGGCAGCGCGTGAGCGGCATATTTTTCACGTGGTGTTAGTGATGAGATTCCAAAGTTCCAGCTATTGTTTACTTTTATCCTGTTGTTTAGTCAGGCCAAAGGAGGTAAATGATCAATAATAATATGTCAATATGTTCAGTTAATTATAAGGTTTTTGTATTGCTCGTGTAATATAACTGTAAACCGCATAAATGAGGCGGGCGATATATGGAGTAACTGTACATGTGTTCATGACTGTATTTTCTGCACTAGATTCTGAATACTGCATTGTACCTGAAAGAATATTATTATGTTTTTGATACAGTTTCATGAGGTCCAGATGTATCCAGAATTGTCGGTCTGGTATTGATGTTGACGAATAAACAATTTTGAAGAAAACATGGGACTTCCGTGCGACTACCTGTGCTAAACACTATATTGCATGTGCATGTACCTTCTACGGAAGATAACTTTACTCTCTCCACCAGTTGAGGACTGTTATATATTTGCGATATTCGACTGACGACCACCATGCGAACACTGATGTTAATACATTTGGCAGAATAGGTTCACATGTGAGTTTGTGAAGATATGCTTCGAGTTCAGAGTTTTCAGGCCAAGGATATTCAGTGATAAATCAAGGATTGTATGGCGAATGCGTATACCCTATATCACCTTGGTATGTCGATGGAGGGAACAGTTGTGGAAGTTTTTTATTCATTTGTTGAAAAGATGTACAATGATGTTCGGTCAGATGGTAAATGCCAGCCATCCTAGACGCTCCCTGTCGCGCAAGTTATTACAAGCCAGCATATTGGCGCCACAGCTCGAACTAGCAGTCTGAATAATACACCAGCTGCCTTAACAACTATTCCAAACTATTCCGACATAAATTATGCAATTCAATTATTTTGTGTTTCCAATGAGTTGATGTTTTATCATTTATGATGACATTGTGAAGAACGACTTTTACATTTGTGATGAGGGAAAAACATTACTCCCAATTCCCATAACTATTTTGATTGCAACTACAAATGATTAATCCTGGGAAATACGACCGATAATTATCTTTTCCTTGCCGCGAGTACGTGTGTCTGCAAAATAAATACCACAAACTGCATGAAAGTGATAAGAATAGACATCCATCATTTTTAAAACTGACGAACAATCTACATGCATGTGGTTAAATCAACAACAAATGCGTCAAGAACTTAGTAAGGGTACAAGGTTTGTGCGATGTTGATTTTCATGCCCGCACAATGGACGTCTTAAAGAACTCGGATTGATTACAGGATAATGGTACACACTGGTAATGACTTGAAATGCATATGAATAATAATTGACGATACATTTTATTGACACAGTAAGGCAAGCTCCAGGATACTAAGTTGGTTTTTCATTGAATTTATTCAGAATAGTGGTGTATGCACGACAGCGAGCATGATAAGAACTTATGGTGTAGTTCAAATAAGTAGTTCAGGCGTGTCATTGTTAGTTAGCAGATGCCTGATATTGTCACACTAACTTTTGTTTATAATCCATAATAGCTTCGTATGCTGTCAGCTTATGCTGTACTCCCCATGTATAGGCAGCTTCGGTTTAGCTGTTTTAGTACTATAGGCAACCAAATGACATGCACATGCACTGTAATGAAAACCTTTGGATATAGAATAACATAGTCATCATGTGTCTTGATGTCTCACAGACCTTTCCATTGTAAACAACCAGATGGATTAGGTACTGAATCAAAGACATTTCCACAGTAACACAAGCCAAGGTCAGATCGTCTCCATATACACGACAATCACGACAGGGCGTTGTAATCCTCGGTCTCTTATCCTGGCTATTTTGGGTGTAAAAACAGCTAAGATTCGACTATTAGTGCATCAGCCTCTTGATCTGAAAAAAACATAACTTGGTAAAGCTTTCATACAGAAGTATCCGTTAGTGGTAGTAGTTTGTTTCAGTGGTGGGTTGATAGTTTACGAGCCAGAAATCATGAAATCACCAATTGTAGCTGTAAAATGTACACTGTAATTGCACACTTTTTTCTTGGTTCACAACTTAGCGTGTCTACAATTTCGCATATAGATCATTATATTCATGTTCACGGAATTCCATTTCTAATGCCTTGAATATTTATCTCCCAGCATTCCACAAAACTGTTTTCAGAAAGTAGAAGAACCTTTCTATTCAACGTATTCATCGTTTCATTGTTGTCTATACATGATACTTTTTGAGATTTGAATTTGACTGATTTTGAGTGGAATTTTGTTGTGGAATGAGTTGTCATCTATATTTTACTTCATTATCCATTATTCATACACCAATTCACACCGAGTGACGCTTCCCAATTTTTTTTATCCACGTGCAAATCATAAGCGACATCGAGCACGTATTGCTGGGTCTTCCCAACACTGTTCAACCAGCGTTAATTTTGATTGCACGAAACATACCAAATCTGAACAAAAACACCAGACTACTACTCATCACTACAGGATTTTGTCGGTGGCATTAGAGAATCTAAAATAAAAGAAATGACTTTATCACTAGCTTCGCAACTCATGGCTGCGTCGAATTTGCAGCAATAATGTCATATAAGTTCGCTTGGTGGCACCATAGCTAGACTTTAAATATCGAGATTTAGTAGCACAGCTGACAAGATGGATGCACCTGTTAAAATATGATTCGGGTTTCAAGCTAGAAATAACCACTTATTGTATGGTAAATGTTATCTCCTATGTCACCCCAATTTATAGATTAGGTCTAGGGGGAAAGGTTGTGGAAGAATTAGATTCATTCGTTGAAAAGATGTCTATATGATGTTCGGTCCAAGGGTGAATGCCAGTCACCTAAGACGCTGTGCGTCGCTCAGTTACAATCCAACACAGTAGCATCAAAACTCGAAAGAGGGATCTGGTGGTCACAAGACCAAGACCCACCACCAGCTGCCTTTATCAGCTATTGGGTGAAGGAAAAAGACGATAGACATCAATCAGTTTTTGTTTCTAGTGGGATGATGCCATTTTCTAATGGTATTTGTGAAGAAATAACAGTTTCCAGTGTATTTGTGATGAGGAGAGAAAAACATCACTTCCAATTCCCATACTTGCACTGATGACAATCAGGAATGATCCATTCTGGGCAACTACTACGACTGATTATTTTATCATCCCTGCCTCGAGTACCCGTGTCTGCAACATAAATAACTCAAATTGCGAGAAAGTGATAAGCACAGACTTCTGTCATTTCTACGAATAACGAACTAGCTCCATAAATTTGGCTAGCTCAAAATCTATACACCTTAGTAATTGACATAGGATTTGTACGATACTAGGTTTCATATCTGCATACCCGCGCGTTGGGCATCTCAAATAACTTAGATCGATTATAGGATAATAGGACGCACTAGTAATGAATTGAAGTGCATATAAATAGTCCCTACCCATTTCACTGACCGAGGGCGACGTGTGCAATTTCCAGTTATTTTGAGGATACCACGCTGGTATTTTATTGTTATTGAGAATCGTGTACGGCATCGAAGACTAAGTGGTGGTTGCCGGACTGAAATACATGTAAACAGAGTCATTCCATGTTAGAAGACTATCTTGAATATCGGTGAAAGGGTTCGCCTGCTGCCAGTTGATATTGTAATCCCATGTATAAACCTATGCAGGTTTGGTGTAGTTGATCAAGTACTTTAGTCAACCAAATGACATGTACATGTATCACTGTAGTGAAAACCCCAGGATTTAGCGTAACATCGCAAACAGTAATAATGTGTCTTGTTGTCTCACCCAATGACCTCGCAGACCTCTCCATTGTAAACAAGCAGATCAATTAGGCACTGATCAAAGACATATCCTCCGAAACAACCCAAGGTCAGATCGTCTCCGTATGCACGACAGTCACGACAGGATCATTATACTCCCCGGTCTTTTATCCTAGCTACTAGTGTGTCAAAACATCCAACCTTGGAAATTGGTGCATCAGACTCTTGACCGAAAAATAACTTGGCAAAATTTCCATAGATTCCAGTGTGGTGGGTTAAATGTACGCACCGTTGGATGTACGATCCACTTATCTCATATCCACAAAACATAATTATAAATGTCATATTCGTAATTGCCTTGCTATAAATACAATGGGTCAGTGACATTAGGTATCGTTGAGCTATTGTTTATTTGTGGATGATCACCTTCCTTGGTATATCATTTTGCCAACCATGTATATCATAACTCCACAAAGTCAGATTGGCTTTCCTCGTTGTGACCTCTTCGGCAAGAAATTATTCCAGTACTACCGATACTGTTTGAAACTATACATATTGTGGATCTGTTTTCCTTTGTTTTACTAATTCAGATCCATTCTGTTTCCACTTCTTTGGAGACTCACTCACTGAATTTCAAGCTCCTAGATTATCTACATGAAGATTTGTTGCATTAATGGTTTGCCTTTCTACGAATTTCCATGTAATAAATTGGTGTGAGTGCTGGATCACCATGTCATTTCCTGTAAGGGAGCAACTTAATGGTTCGCTTGTAAGGAAATTACTATCGGATGAGGGGCAGGTTAAAGGGATTGTATATCTTCTGTCCCATTATTCCCTCCTCATGGATGTACACTATACATAGGACAATAGAGATGTTCGTCTCACATTTCAACACAACGGTGCCGCATGATGAAACAGAAGCAAATACGACACCAATCATTTGGGCTCGCAAAACTGGGACTTGCCACAGATTCATTAGAGATTGGAGTTATCATGAAGATTCATTAGAGATAGAAGTTATCATGAAGATGAACCAACAACAAATCAAAGAAAGCTCGTTAATTTCCATGTCTGGGGTGTATATGTTGAACAGTTTATTTCAAGTATAGACACACAGTATAGACACACAGGTCGATTGTTCAACATATCCCAGAACACTATAACCGGGAACCGGCCAACAGTCACCCAATACCATACCTGTGAATGATAGGAAACATTACCTTGCAGCACCTATGTGGCATTTTTGTCTCCGATTTCTGATGCCTCACTCGAGCTCTGACCTTGTCTTGTTTAGGGCAACTGATATTTCATAAGGTGTTTACTGTAGTGTTCTGGAGACAAGACAGGAAATTCTACGAAACATCGTTAGCTGATACCGCCCACATACCTGATGCTCTCAACGCCGGTGATGGACTTAAATACATCTCGGTTATATCTTCACATTTGAGTCTTGAGGTAAAATATTGGGTGTCATGTTGCAATCACTCTACACTTATCGGATTTCCTCCACTCAAAAGAAACTGTTGTATTATATAATTTTGCGCTATGGAGCTTTCCAATGTACGTTATAGTTACAAAATTTCCCCATGGTTCATTACTTCGCATGGCTACAATTTCACATATATATATTCATGTTCATGGATTCAATTCATAGAAAACCTTTCCCTATAACAGATTCAGTTTTCAGTATAAGACGACTTGAATTTCACTGATTTTGTGTCCTAAATGTCTCTTGCTGAATGAGTGTTCTTCTATACTTCATTATCCTTTACAGTATATTTCAAAGTACCACTATTTCAACGAGTCTCATACTAAATGATTTTGGTGTTTTGATTCGTTTCACCCTTGACAACCGAAACAATTATGTGGGATAACAGCTTCTTGATTGTACCATTCACCACTTAAATCCTCCATTTCTTTCCAATTTATTTGATGTGGGCCGGCAAATGTTGTTGATCACTGAGACTGTTGCGACCGTCGTGGGACGACTCAAGCTTAGGTCGCTCTGAGGTGTTTTTGTGTAAGTTTAAAATATATATTTTAGGGAAAAAACACTGATGTGACATTATTGTTTTGATTGAGTTCTAACAGTTTGCATTATAATGTTTAGCTGATCAGCTATATTGAAACAAAGTTGCCAATATGCATATGTTACGCATATAGCATGCCCCTAATCTTCACTGCTAAGAATTGCTTATTGAATTATTCACATCTAAAATTTTGCCTGAGGTATCACTGAACACTCAGCACAGTCTATTCATAGATGGCTAGACTTGCTATTGACTATTTATAATAAGGAGGACAATCTACTTCCAGTTCAGTAAATAATTGTGTGCTTAATACTAGATTTATGCCTGAGGGATAAATTCTTGAAGCAAAGAAAACCTAGTCAATCGGTACTTTTATACGTGTCCAAGGGAGACAATTGGAAGCAATTGTCCTGTGAAGGTAGCAATTATTTCTGCATCTTCAAAGCCTGCTTTCTGGTTCTGTGTGCACTGACTTCGGAGGTAAGCGGGCAACAGATCATCCCATATCGAAAACTACGCTTGTTTTTCTTCCTTTTATCCGTCATTTCGTTTTCCGGGTGATGGCTCGAATTTGCCTTGAAGTATCTTCGCAAATTTTCACCACTGTTTTTGAGGTGGCTCTGGGGTCCATAAGGTCCGCAGGGACGAAATTGATCAATCCATCAATAGACCTGGGGCTGAGAAAAGTTTTGTTGAGTCGTCCTTGAGAGCTACATATCTCAGAATTGGTGTCTCCGATTTGGTGTGTGGTGGAGTGAAGCGAAGGCTATTTTCAGAATCATCGTCATCAGAAGACGTTCAGATTGATATTAAGATAGCCCTGGTGATTGTGTTGTTGGATTTCTTTTATGGATGAACTTCTGGTGTCATTTAGGATGATGCACGTTTGTGTGTACCAGTTTTTTTTATCCAAGTGATCACCAGTCACTAGATGTCCAGATATGATGTAATCATAGCCCTGATGAATCTGTTGTTTATTGTTGCTGATGAACAATAAATTTTGGTTTACCCAGGATGATTTTGGTCAAAAATGATTTGCAGAGTTGCATAAATTAACACCCGAAGTCAATTTCATCATATCAACCCAACTCAAACAGTCAATATTCGATATTGCGTGCAGTGTGTGTGGAAAATGCGGAATAATAGTGTTTCTTGTAAGTCAATGATAGTACTGCATGTCCATTCGGCGGACGGAGATGTAAGTTTTGTTTAGAGAGACACTGGTCAGATCACCAATAGACAGTACATGTATATATTATAGCTCGAAACAGATTTTCAGTAAAAAAAAAAAAAGGCTTCAAAGAAGCTGAAATATAATGGGTCCTATCTGGAGGAGAAAACGAACACAGAACCGTAATCGGAGCTCGGTGTCTATATAAGCAGTGTCAGTAATATTGGGATGATTTATGAACCCTTTCGTAGAGTTCTTCAAACGAGTAACACCTTATAAACAACTACATTTAACACACTGTCTGTCCCTGATGACGCCAGTGTGTCTTTGGGAAAACAACTATTTGGTCGGGCTTTGTTTCTATTGCAAAATGTTGTATTTTACGTTTGTTATTGGCATCATCAAAATCTGACTGTATTGGTGGTAATAGATTTTACACCCATCTGAAGTTCCTAGTGTGATGACAGACATGGCTGGCTAACAAATATAACGAACAAGGACGATCATTCACGCATAAAATATAACTCGATATTACTTGATTTCACTAGCAGTCCTATTGATTATAATCTGGGTTTAGAAATAGCCATGGCATGGAAATTACAAGCAAAGATTCCAAATTAAACCATCATACAGCTATTGATACAACGCATATGAGTTCAACTTATGCACAAGTCAAAAGCCATGTGCTAATGGTCAAAACTCAGATGTATCAACACACAAAAAGCCACGATGAGAGACCAGAGAATATAAAGATCCTGTCGTTTTTTGGGAGACGACCTGAACTCGGGATGTATTACTGAGGAAATGTCTTTGATCAGTGCCGAATTCATCTGCTTGCCTACATCGAGAGGTCTACAGGGGCACTGGGTCAGACATCAAACGACATATGATGATTCTTTGCGAAGTTTTGTCGCCTCTTGAGGTTTCCTGTACGGCGCTCGCGCTTGTTTGCATAATTTGTACTAGAATATGCAATAGGCCAGAATAACTATAACATCAATGCCTGCACATGAGGAGTACACAATCAAGCGGCGACGCTCGAACCCATTATTGATAATCAAGAAAGGGAAATATGAGAATGTTAAGTGACCTCTAACAATCAATGACTCACGTCTGGACTACCTAACTCTACACACCGCAAGCTAACTACATGCTCCCAGTTGTGCATACCACACTTGATCTCTGGTACAAACATAATTTAATGGGGTACATTATCGAAAGGTACAAATTGTTTGTGTCTTCCTGTAAATAGACCCACGTTGCCATATAAAGGCATTCCAATTTTCACAGTTTAATCATGCATGTCTAAAATTAACCGATATTCATAGGATATGGTCAGTGCTGACCAGTAAGGTGACTGAAATTTGTCAACAATACTGACTTTGTTATGCATGGAAGGTTTTCCAAGAAGAGGGCATTAAATGCAACGTGGGTCTTTACTGAAAGATTTCAATGAATTTGCCATTGGCGTATGTACCCCATTACCAATGATTCACGGTGAAAACTTTAATTTGCAAATACCATCTTTGGTCGGTAAAATGTATCGCTGGTTAGTATTCATTTGCAATTCGAGACACCGATATTGTGTCATGAGAGTCAACATCGTGCAAATCATATACAAGTTACCAGGTTCTTGTATAGGGTATTACACATACCATCAACAATTTTCACCTATTCGGTGAACAAAATTAAACACGATTGTTGCCTAATTAACCGCGTACATGTAACTTATGAGTTATGGAGATGACCGATGTTTGTATTTATCATTCTCTTTTGCAACTTCTGGAGAAGTTGCTGCAGACCCAGACACTAGACGAAAAGTGAAAAGATAGTCAGTCGTAGATCGTTGCAGATATGGGATATGAAAGTGATGTTTTATTCCTCATCATAAATGCAAAAAAGTATTTCTTCGGCAATGTCAATAGAAATGGTAAGACATCATATCATTGGATTCACAATTAAAATGCATAATTAAAGAGCATGTGTCACGAGAATTGGGTATTGGGTTTTTCTGTGTATGTGAAAGCACAATTTGAACTGAATAAAACGGTCTTTACAGCATATTGATATCATGATTTCTTCCAAAGTTATGGCACTTCAAACATTTACATATTCACAGAATCTGACAACAGAATCTGACAGCTAATTAATATGCAAATGAGATGTGTGATGTCATCGACAGACTGGTTTTTAATTAGACATTTTAAAATGGAATAATGAGAATGTTTCTTTTCATAATTGTTCACCAGAACCCACTTTTTATGTTTCATGGTTAAAATAGTCAGTGATTTCATGAAATTTTTGGTTACCATGGCAACCATTGGCCGGCTGGGTCCCTTAGCAACCATGGTTGCTAAGGTCAATATCTAATTAAAAACAGGACATACAGGAATGAAACTATTTCAGACAATGAATAATGACAATATATTGTGGAATATATCAGCAAAATGTTTGTACACAACACTTAGCAATCAATAAAGGCATTGGAAACCAGTGGTTATGGTATCCATTCACTTGCAATGGCTTTAAACATTGGTGATTTCTCAGGCCTGTATCGGTTGCTATGGTGTGTAGTTGAACAATTTGTTTATTAATTCCACTATATATTGTCATTATCTCGTTATTTGTGTTGGTTTCATACTTTCATTTCGTGTTTTGACGTTAATATTAGCCTTAGCAACCACGTCGCTAAGGCCCAAATCAGCCTATTGGTTGCCATGGCAACCAAGATTGGCATGCACTCACTGACTATTCCTACTGGACAATAATTCTGATGGGTGTTGGTGACCAAATGTGAACATAAAAAGCTCCATTTTGTCATGTTGAGACACCTAATTAAAAACCAGTCTGTCAATGACGTCACACATCTCATTTGCATATTAATTAGTTGTCAGATTCTGTTGTCAGATTCTGTGAATATGTAAATGTTTGAAGTGCCATAACTTTGGAAGAAATCATGATATCAATATGCTGTAAAGACTGTTTTGTTCAGTTCAAATAGTGCTTTCACATACACATAAAAAAGCAATACCCAATTTTTAGTGACACATGCTTTTTAAAATGCATAACCAATACCACTGTATATCACGGTGTTTTTGTATTACCCTTTTATATGTTGTTAAGGCACCTGTGCAATGTTAGCACAATGTTAACCAACTGAGATATATTTGAGTACATCACCGGTGCTGACAGAATTAGGTATGTGGGTGGTGGTCGGTAAATGCTTCTGACTTTGTTTGTCTTTCTAAGAATTCGCTGCACCTAAAGCACGACAATAAGCACCCGATGAAACCTCTTCACCCTGAAACAAGCCAGATCAGGGATCAAGCGAGGCATATAAAATTTGAGACACAAATATCACAGCAGAACAGCTAGATTACGTTTCTTATCCTCCATACATATCGGTAAAGTACAAAGTAATTAATATCTGGTTATAATGTAATTCTTGCCTACCGAGACCAGAGAATATTGATGGCAAAATAAATTTGAATATTTTTGGCTGGAAACAGCTCAAAATATATAGTGACTTGATTTTGACCAAACGTTTTTTGCCGATCCATCGCAAAAAGGAAGAACACTCATCTAGGGTGATGACAAAACAAATATATAGCTGGCCAACAAATATAATAACAGAAAGACGATCATTCCCATATAAGATACATCTCATTTTGAAGAATCACCTAAATCAGTTCAAGCTGAAAAGTGGCGTCGCACGTTTTCTCATATTTTCTTTCAAGTTCATATTTTCGATCTCATAATTTCTTTGAAGAAATATTACGGCTACTTTGGAAGTAATGTCACACACATTAATTATTTCTTCTTCCTATGCGAAGTTGCTAATGCGGATGTTCTTGTGACTCCCATAGAAGTTACAATTCATCTGACCAGTATTACGTCGAACACGATTGATCAAGGTATGAAAACATAATAAAAAAATCATGAATTGACTGTCAAGCAAAACCTTTTACAGTCGATTTTTGTCGCATTGCGAGCCCAAGTTACAAAACTTTGGGTATTTTTCCAATTTCATCCTACTCATGAAAACAAATGTAATCTAATGTATTAGATGATCACTTTCGATTGCAGCTTCCAGAGTTTTTAAGAGGAAAACAAAGTATGCACATGAAGTAGTCGTAGAGGGTCACAAGAGCATCAACATAATATCATCCAGTTGATACGGAGTTACTCGCAATGTACATCTCATGTATACTCCATGGATGGTATCCTACTGACTCAGAGGTTTCGTCGGTACTATATATAAAAAAAACACTCGATGTATCCAGAACATTACCCTGGGCACCATTTCAACCCCGCCAGATTTACTGCATGGCATTTGATGAATGTCGCGAGCTTAATATTCCAAGTATGAATGAAGATACTCTAGCGTATTGGATGGGGCAGGAATTGGTGACATAAAAATAGGAGTTAAATCAGGTCCTTTAATGGCACTGGCTTAAATGTACTACTATAAAAGTGTGTAGAGTAGATGGCACATGGCATTTCCCAAGTGCACGTTTGAAGAAAGTTTAGACGGTAGGGTTTGAAGTTACACACTTGCGGTTATATATCAAATGGAAGGAATTTTTGAAATTGGAAACGCCAAAGTGACTCATGATAATTATGGTATATTATCTCGAGGATCGAATATTGTTTGCAATGCCTCCATATGTGCAATTTTCACACATGTTTGCCTAGATCCTTGGTGAATAAAGAAAGTCAAAATGTATATACAACAACTTCTTTTGAAAATAATGTTGTACCAAATCGTGTATTACCACATGGATTGGCATCATTAGGATGGCATGATGCTTTGCTACGGTGAAGGTAACAGCTATCAATAGCAAAGATTGATCATGTGTATTATCATTTGTGATACATGTTTGGCTTAGAATGATGTCAGAATAATTACTTTTGATGAAAAAGTCAAATCTAATGAAGATATCGAGAGATGATTCCTAAATACATTATCATTTACTTCTCACCAAATCAAAACCTCACGTAACTTGTTTCACTTGGAATCACTTGGACCGTGATTCATTTACTTATAGTCCAAAACTTTCCGCTCCTCAAACACGTCATCTTTATTTTATGATAGTTGGGCTGTGAATGAAGACGTCCCAATGTCGTGAAACAATATGAATCAGGGACATAAGATAATGAGGATAAAGGACCATATACGGTAATCTACACAAAAGTACATGGTAAGTTTCAGCAGGTGGGAAAATAACTGAAGTATATGACATTCCCACTAAATAACATGCAGACATTGAGAATGAGGATAACGGACCATATAAGGTAATCTACACAAAAGTACATGGTACGTTTCAGCAGGTGGGAAAATAACTGAAGTATATGACATTCCCACTAAATAAAATGCAGACATTTTTGTTATTAAATTTCATTTCTTACCTTATTACCATATATACGATGCACGTCTTAAGTTGTTCACACGATATGTTCTACGGAAAATGGGACAGGGAGTGATCAAGCAATTTCGGTCCCATATACATGTATGACATCAATGACTAGATTTGGTTAAGCCCGTCCAAAGCCATGTGCTTCGAGGTGGTAAGATTGTGCTTCAGTAGAATGTGATGTGATATTTGGGTGAAAAAGCTGCCTCTGTACTGAAGATGATACAAGGTTCAAATCATCAAAGCCAAATATTTCATTACTCATAAATAACTAAAGCAGGAAGTAATAAACATAAAGCATATACTTGACCAAGTGATTTCGGTCAATATAGATACAATTGACCTTGGGTTCGTGTTGCTCGCTCATTGGGCCGTGTCACTTTTGTTCATGTAAGAGAAAACGTGATTGACTAAGAAATGGCCAGGTGAACAGAACGCAATTTTACTCGTGATTGGCAGTACGTCGAATCACTAAATTTCACATTTCAATGTCATAAATGTTCACCATGGTACGTCTTCCGAACACACTTCAGTAACAGCAGGAGTTGAGACGCTGGCGTCTCAATACAGTCTTGTATTATAACAGTCCAAAAACCTCAAAATGTGACCCCGATTTCTGGATGTGGTGATGAGGAGATTTGATCGTATCATTCTCTGGATGAGGAGATTTGATCGTATGCACATCGGCCATACATCACATTGACTGGAACTAGCGAAAAAAAAAATTGGATTGTAACAAGTTGAACGCGCACTAGAAACATAAGTGCTACACCGCCAAAGTCATGTAAGTGTTCAATTTAGAGGAACTCGATGTGTTCTCTGTATGTGCAGTACATTGTAAAATTATGTTATATACAATTTGTCATCAAATGCAGAAGATTGAGATGAGATGCTAAAACGCATCCCCTCCTCTTGATGAGACTCGTGTATGGCTTGCACATGGCAAAACCCAAGGGAAATCCCCTGGACTGTAAAGACCCATTTTGGGCAAATTGCTTGGGGATATGATTATTCTAAAATATTCTCTGAGGTACTCCATTGTAAGTTCGCGTAAGTGGTCTGTCTGTCTGGTGTACATCAATGTGCCCAACAGTGTTGAACCTGAACAGTCTACAATGACATGAAATATCCAAGCTGTAAATATATACGCAGGCGATCCGCGGAATATATTATTAGCTTCATTGTTGTGTTCACAGACGAGGGAGCGACAGGTCTACAAATCTGAGCCATTGTCCTTTGCTGGAATCGGTAGTCTGTCTGTCTGTCTGAGCTTGAATTTTATATTGAGCTGTGGCCAAAACGAGAAAATAACATTGTATAATATTACATTAGCACGAAATTTGAGCAATTGATAAATGAAAGTCGCGTTTGAAGAATGACCCAGATCAGTCTAAGCTGAAAAGTGACGCCGTTGATTATATCATCTTTCTTTGAAGGAGGCTACTTTTGAAGTGACATCCAATAAATCAGTTACTCCTCTCAGGATGAAAAGCCAGGTTGCCAATACGGGGCTGCTCCCGATTCACGTAGAAGTTACAACTCGTTTGAATAAGGCAACTGATCAATCAGTTATATAATCACCTAAACATCAAGATATCACAATATGATCATTCAATTTTTAAATTTACTGTGAAGCAGAATTTAATTGTGCCCGATATCTGCTGCATTGCGAGCCTAGTATATATGGGCTCACAAAACAGATTTTATTTCATTTAATAAAAACAATCTAAATTGCGTGGTATTCGGGGATATTGGTTTTTGGCATTCGGGTATTTGCAGAATAGTTCCTGAATGTTATCAATCACACCACAGGTCTAGCATAGTGTCTCAATCGTATGAGACATGTCGTGTTTCATTTCGAACAAACCCCTTGTGCTGAATGGACACTGACATGAAAAATATACATTTTATCTTTGCCTGTTCTCTGTGACGTGGTTGAACTAGAATCTATTAATTCGCGACATATTCAAATACGATTAAAACGGCCCATGGGTGGATGCGTTGGTCCGGTCCGGTCAAATTGTGATAATGGTCGGGGAAAAAAAGTTTGTCAAAAAATATTTGTGCACGTAACGGATCCCTTCTTATCAGGAGATTGCACATGATGGAATGGGCATAAAGGCATCTGTATTTATATGAATCCCTTCAATCTATGCTTTGCGGAAATATGTTTTATAGCGAATTTTCCCGTTCGACGCAGTTTGAAATGTTTCACGAAATGTTTCACCCAAAAAATGTTCTTTCACAATTCGAATACTATATGTATAGATGTGAATGATGAAGCCTAAGTGTACACGTTACGTTTATGTAGCATGTTGAATTTAGGCCTATATTAACGAGCTATAGTGCATAGGGGTTTCGAATTGATATGGGTCTGGAAATGTTCCATTTTGAGTCTGGAAGTCCCTGATCTTGTTATTCACAGAATAGTGAAAACTACGTGACTATAATTGCAATATGTCATAACTACTACAGGAATGCAGACTCTAATAAACGTACCATTCCCACATTGGAATCGAGCTGTGCACTGCTAAAAGGCGACACATGTCTTCTACTACATTTCCTGACACTTGTATTAACTTGAATCGTGTGTCAATCACCAGTGAACAGTTTGTCATGCATACATCACTGGTTGACCACGTGACTTTCGCTGCAGCTACAGATCATGAAAATTACTAATTCGGTATTGCTGATTGGGCATTGTTAAATGGGATTCACGTGCATTGATTGATCCAACAACAATAAAAGATAATTGTGTATTCCACTGGATACACAAATTATTCACTGCACTGTACATTCTAGCCACTGTGATTCATCATTTTTCTAATGATAAGAACACATTCGTTCAGACTTGTGTGCAGTTCCAAGAATTCGTGTAACGGTTTCTTTAAACACCAGAGTTCCTCTAAATGCAAATAGTGTGAAAATGCTTGATGTGTTGGCAAAACTTTATAAATATGTAGGAGTCTTATGGGAGGGGAGAGGGGGTCTAAATTAGAATGATCAAATGGACTATAGAATTCACTTGACAAAGAAAAACTCAATGAACATATGTTTTCATTGTATGACATCCGTCGCGGGTTCTATAAAGAAAAACCATTGCTTCATGTCTCCAGTCCATTAGCCTGAACTTCTTTCAACGGCGCTAGACTAACTGTATGCTATTTGGAGAATGTCACATCTTCAAGTTAGGTCTAA
The DNA here is from genome assembly GCA_949152475.1 of Terebella lapidaria. Taxonomy (NCBI): domain Eukaryota; kingdom Metazoa; phylum Annelida; class Polychaeta; order Terebellida; family Terebellidae; genus Terebella; species Terebella lapidaria. The sequence goes on from OX424562.1 coordinate 10,291,634, forward strand.
GTTAAGGTACTCCAGCGTCTTGGATGTGGCAGGAATTAGGGACATAAAAATACGTCAACGGGTCATTTAATGGAATTGGCTCGAAAGTGTATCAACTACTACAAAACTGTATGAAGTAGATGACACATTACATTTCCCAAGAACAAGTTGAAACACATGTAAGATTAAATCTCAACGCACATATTCGATTTTTACAAGGAATGTATTCATATATGTAAAATGGAGAGATGACTTTCTGTTCTTGCAGTTTTTCACCAAATGTGCACTAATGTTCTAATATTACATGTACCGTCATTGTCTGTGTACTTCTTGCAACATACCCATGCGATAGATGACATCGCTTAATGTATCAGTTGGAGCGCATTTGAAAATGAGAGTACCCTTGTATTAGTGTGCTAGATCAATTACGATTGCACTATATTTTCAATTTCAGACAAATTGTCATGGCTTTTATGATAATGATTATTTAGGTATTCTGTTCTAAATTAAAATAACACAAGGTCTTTGTCCACAAATTTGGGTACATTACATGGCGAATTACAAACTCCATTATACTCATATATTAATTTATTCTAAGAATTGAACCAAACAAATGCCATCAGTTGCATCCCATCGCTTGTAACAAGGGAAATACTTTAAGCACTGTCATGCTATCTTGGGTCAATTTGTCATTACAGATGGCATATCTCGACGAGTATACCGATCAGTTTTGATGAAATTGTCACTAGTTCGATGGGATCGAGTATCCATCAGTAAATTTATCAACTTGAATGCTACACACATAAACATTTGTTTTATATAAAATTATATTTTATATTACGTTGATTGTGCACGCATATCGCAATATGTTTTTTACTGTTTTGGGAGTGTAATCAGAACGCAAGAACCTTTCACCGGAGAATGAATGTGGTATGTTTAATAATATCTGCAATTTTACCACCATAATTTACGTCATTATTGATTACAGACGATTTTCGTTAGTGATTTGGCGCCAAAAATTTACCCCAATTGAAATGCTGCTCCGAGTTGAATACATATTTTATATGCCCAATTACGTCAACAATCCAGCAAAGTCTCATATTTTTTTAGGAAGTTCGCCAGACACAAATATTTCTGATGTATACACATTGTGATTTTTATTCAAAGGAATAGCCAAATGCGAACTACCCTTCACTTTGTGGATACATGAGTCACAACTACGGCAGACATGAAAATTGGCCAAGGTAATATTATATAGCTTGCATGATGTATATATGTTTGCAGCATCCCACCAGTGAACCCTTTTGCAACTTTACGCATTATACACAAGATAATGTTCTCTTCTTGATCCAGACACCCAGGACAATTTGTCTTTTATGGCTGTCTGGTAGATAGGTTGGCAACGAAGTACCTTATTCTACAGTTGAGGAAATGAGAAACGATTATAAAGCTTCGAACAAGTTGGAAGTAATATTAGGGTCACTTATGGATTGTGATACAGAGAGGTTCCCCAAGGGGAAAAACTCGGTGATTGTGCTAAAGCCAGACTGTTATCTGGAGGAATTGGGTCCGATATTTTTAGCAATGCTTTCACGAACTATGCCACGTTTTACACATGTTGTGATATTTTCCCAGTGGAAAGAAAATCACACGATATGTTCAATAATTCAATCACTTTTTTCATCAGATCGTGCATTATTGTACGAATTAAATATATAGGGGGTGACAGCAAAGACCATCAGTGTGTCTTGTCATTTTATAAGTTTTCGCTTTCCGTTTGAAAGTGATCAATAGCAGTCCACATCCCTGAGACGGATTTTGTTGCGGTTGTACGGTTTGCCCTTACTCGTGCTCTATTGTTCTACTCGTGTTGTGGTGTGTCTTTTTTGTGTCGAGCTCGACTTTGCATGTTCATATTGAATGGTGTCACACTTCTGGACTTGGATCGACCTCGATCTTTGTTGCGATACCCCGCCCCCTCCCAGCATGTTCTGTTTGTTCTTCTTGAACAAGATCCTGATTTTCTGTGTCTTTTGTTATACCAGCTTTGACTGCAAGTTTCTTACATGCTGCAAATCTTGGTGATTTACATACTGTGCTTTTGTCTGACAGTTGCTTCTGGTATCTTCTCAGTGTGGAAGATTCCAGAACACTCACAAATGCATCGAGCGCTAGCTGTGCTGGGTTCTTCAAAGCTCCTTCACTGGGAGATTCTTCGCTTTCTTCCACAAATGCACGGCTTGGCCTAACATCGTCCTCGTGAATAGCATTCCTGTCCACTGCATAGAGGCCAGGCGCTATTCACAACAACACAGAAGCTGGTGTACGTTGTATTTAGCTTATCTGCAAAGTTGGTTTTACTTATGACACCATCTGGGTTCTGCCCATAGAACATACGAGCTGTCTGATGCCATTGTTTTTTTTTCAGAGGTCTGAAGACGCCTCTGTCAAGGGGCTGGATCAAATATGTTGCATTGGGCTAAAACTTGCATTGTCCAGTTCGATGCCCTTTTTTGCCGCTGCTTGAAAAATGCTCATGTCAACATGGCTTGAACTGCTGTCAATTACGAGCATGTTTGTAGAAAAGTTCTATGAACTGATGAATTGCCTTGTTCGTGATCCACCTCTACTCGGTGTCAGCTACCTTCTTTCCATTCAGATTGCATCTCAGTGGCTTCGATCCAGGCTACACAAGAAATTGTGGCATCAGTACACCTGCGGCGTTGCATGAATAAAGAACTGTTAACCTTGACTTAGATGAACCTTCTACTATGTGTGGGACATTGTATTCTTTGCTGCCGAGTCCGATTACTCCTCCTGGTTGTCCATGGTTAACCGTCTGTGCTCCAGAAGCAGTGTGGTTTGTCAAGCAGTTTCGTGGTTGTGTGAAACTCTGTAATAAGAAAAACAGTCTTCCAGACTTTCTTTGGTTACCTTGGCACCGAAACGGTTCGAGAGGGTCTTCTTGTCTGTAAGCTACAAAGTGTGCATTCCTCGCCAGGAACCCATGATACTAATCATAATATGAGCAATCGTTTGTGAAGGAAGTTTTCCTTTTATTGCGTAATTGAACAGGCAGTTTGAACAATGCTCAGACACGAAACCTACTGTTTTCCGGAAAGATTGAATGATTATTAATAAGTAGGTGAGTTAACTATTATATGATATATCCAGTTTGAGGCGATTCAACGGCAACAAAACTTATACTAATCACACTGATATAAATGAGAAGAGTTATGCATCAATAGTAACAATTATCCCAAACATTAAGATATTTATTTTAATAAGATAAGATACTATATTTAACAAAATAGTATTTTATAATAATATAGTAATTTAACAATAAGATACTATATTTTAGATACTAGCTATTTTGTCCCGTGTCGAAAAAAAGGTCGCTGGTCAAATTCAAGGTCACGAGAATGAATTATCAGCATATATTATTTCCTATATGTTCACAACTGCTTCCTGATCACTAATCTCCATAGACAAACTTATCGTGTTGAAAGTTAACTTTAATACCTTTTGGTGGAGAGTTCTAGGGTCCGCAAATTGTATCTCGAAACGACCGTATTGATTGCTGAGCTGTAAATTCAATAATAACAGAGATATTAACAATTTTGTTCTGTGACCTTGAAAGTCAAGTCAAATTCAAGGTCAGGAGAATATTCGGCATATATTGTTCCCTATATGTTCACAGTTGATTCCTGACCTGTAAAATCGACCATAAGCAAGATATTAGTCATTTAATGCTCTGACCTTGGAAAATAGGTCCAAGGTAACTTCAAGGCCATGCGAATATTCAGATTATATCATTCCCTGTATGTCCACAATTGAATCATAAGCTGTAAAGTTGATAATAAGCTTAATATTAGCCGACAGCCGAAAAGTCGATAATGAGTGAGATATTAGCCATTTTGTGCTCTGACCTTGAAAATGAGGTCAAAGGTCAAATTCAAGGTCAACAATATTCGGCATACATCATTTCCTATGTGTCCTATACATCTTACTGTCGTAACATCGTGCAAAGAAAATATTTGTCGAGTTCAATGGAATATTTGCTTTGTTTAGCATCGAAGTTATCCGCTAATTACTGATGAACCGTAACTACTACACTGACTATATATGATTTTCACTTTTTTGGTCGTCACGTTCGCATATCAATCAATTTTTTGAGGAGGAACGAGTCACTGCCACAACGCTTATCCCAACAAGTTTCGAGTCGATCAGATTATTTGTTTCTGACTGGGAGACAGAATGCGTATCCCCTGTATCACAAAGTATTTGGTGGTCAAACCGCCAATGCTCCCTATCTAAAGATATTGCCTAGATATAAACTTCATTTTATTTGTTCTGATGTTTTTGAAACACACACACATATAGAAATGTGCATCTCTACCTGTGCTGTACATCAAACGTATGTATATAAGGGAACATCGACTTCGATTGCTATTAAATACTATTTTGCGAGTTATACTTGATCAGGATCTATCAGGGTGAATAAACACCAACAAACTCAGCTGGGCTATCTGGATATTGGTATTAGTGATTGTTTGAGCACGTGTGTTGAAAACTGGGATACGGAAACATTCATCACTCTAAAGCACACCAAGTCCACTTTAAAAAGGTGTCCTAATCCTGATATATACAGTGATTGTGGCCGTTTTGAGCCCTGGGCGGTCTTGGTATTGACATAAGCACATATGAATGCCAGACACATCTGTGAAACTGTGAAACGCCAAGACTGAATCACTAAACGGATAATGGAACTCCGTGCATGGATCACATTATACTTGTCTGACTCCAGAAACAGAAGACAATAAACATAAAAAGTAGAATAGATTGTTATAACTTGCCCCCTTCCCCGCGAAAAATTATAATACGATTTTCATGGATATACGATGTTCAAAATAAAGAATGCTAGTAAAGAATTGAAAAAAAAACTCAGAAGCTATCTCATAGTAAAATTTATTGACAGATCATGTTTTCTATATTCCGTCTATGCACATTGTTCATACTATTTATAAACAATTTATCATAAGATACGGAAGCATTTGATGAGATGCAAACACTTATTTCTCCTCCTGATGCGAATCATATGTGAGTTGTTCATGGCAAGCCAAAAGTAAATCCCCTTAACTGTATGAACCCATACAGGGCAAATTGCTTTGGGATATGATTGCTAGTTATTATTTCCTAAGATACTCCATTGTAAAATCACATAAGTGGTCTCTCGATGTGGTGTATACCACCATGCCAACAAATGTTCAACCTGAACAGCAACCTGAACATTATTGTACCTCAAATAATTTTAGCGACAACCTGATAAGAATATTAGCAAGTTTGGGGGGTGGGGGCGGTCAAGCACGGTGACCTATGCTCCCTCTTATTTGTGAAATACTTGAATATCCTGTCACATAAACTTAGTAACTATAATAACGAAAAATCTCAATCTCAGTAACATTTAACCTGTGTTTCAATATTGTCATGATTTACTGGTGCAAATATTATGGATATCCCTAATTCGTTTGTCTTGGTGCAATCTCTATGGATACGTAATTGTCTACAATGGCAGGAGATATATAAGTAGTAAATATATACGCAGAATATCTGTAGAATAAATTATTAGCTTCGTTATTATGTTCACAGACGGTAAGCGACAGAACCCAAGCATTTTTCGCTTGCTTGAACGGGTAGTCAATCTGTCGCAGCCTGAATTTTGTATTGCGTTATGGCCAAAACGAGAAAATCACACTGTATAATATTACATCAGCATGAAATTTGACCGCTTGATAAATGAAAGTCACCTTTGAAGAATGGTCTAGATCAGTCCAAGCTGAAAAGTGGCGCCTTTGAATATATCTTATTTTCCTTGAGGAAGGTTACATTTGAAGTGACATCCAACAAGTCAATTATGCCACTCAGGATCCAGAGCAGGTTGCCAATGCGGATGTGCTCCGGATTCACATATAAGTTACAACTCGTTTGAACAAGGCAACTGATCAATCAGTTACGTAGTCACCTAAACCCCAAGACTTCACAATATGATCATTCAAATATTAAATTTACTGTGCAGCAAAATTCATTTGTGTTCGATTTCTTCTGCATTGCGAACCTAACATAATGGACTCATAAAACAGACTTTATTTCATTTATAAAGACAACCTAAATCGCGTGGTATTCGGGAATATTGGTTTTTGGCATTCGGGTATTTGCAGAATAGTTCATGAATGTTATCAATCACTCCACAGGTCTAGCATAGTGTCTTAATCGTATGAGACATGACTGGTGTTTCATTTCGAACAAACCCCTCTTGGTACACGGACACGGACATGAAAAATATACATCTTATCTTTGCCCGTTCTCTGTGACGTGGTTGAACGAGAATTTATTAATGATAACTTGAATCGTGTGTCACCAGCGAACAGGTTGTCAGAACATACCACTGGATGACTACGTGACTTTCGCTGCAGCTACAGATCATGAAAATTATTAATTCGGCATTGCTGATTTGGGCATTGTTAAGTGAGATTCACGTGCATTGATTGATCCAACAACAATAAAAAATAATTGTGTATTCCACGGGATACACAATTTATTCACTGCACTGTTCTAGTGATAAGAACACATCGCTCAGTCTTGTTTGCAGTCTGCATCGTTCCAGGAACGATGTGTAACGGTTAATGGTTTATTCAAACACCAGAGTCCTAAATACAAACAATGTGAAAATGCTTGATGTGTTGGCAAAACAATGCGACTGCAGCTACCTGAATACTTTATAAATATGTAGGAGTCTTATAGGGGGGGGGGGGGGTTGGAGGTCTGAATTAGAAGTATCGTATGGACTTTATCGAATTCAGTTGACAAGGAATAACACTGAGTGAACATCTCGTATATGTTTTCATGTGAGACATCGGTCGCGGGTGCTGTATATGAAAAACCATAACCTCGATGTCTTCGGTCCATTAGCCTGAATTTCATTTTAACGCTGCTAGAATAACTGTATGGTATTTGGAGAATGTCACATCCTTAATGTATCAGGTCTAAGTTAAGGTACTCCAGCATCTGTGATGTGGCAGGTTTTGGACTCATAAAAATACGAGTTGAATCAGGTCCTCCAATGCAATTGGCTTGAAAGTGCATCAACTACTGCAGAAGTGTATGGAGTAAATGGCACGTGGCATTTCTCAAGAACAAGTACACAGGTATGATTAAATCTCGAATATACATGTTCGGATTTATGCATATACATGTTCGGATTTATGCAAGGAATGTATGCATGTACGAAAAACAGACAGGATAATGTCTGCTCTTGTAATTTTACCCAATTTGCCCTGAAGTTTTAATATTACATGTACCGTCCACGCTGTGCACTTCTTTCAATGTAAGTATCAATCTATTACCACCAATTCAACTAGATTTTGATGATGCTAATGTCAAACGCAAAATACAATATTTTGCAATATAAACGAAGCCCGACCAATGAGTGTATCCGAAAACACACTGGCGTCATCAGGGGTAGACAGTGTGTGAAATGTAATGTTTCTACTGTATACTTGCTTTAATTAGTATACAACTGCCCAGAAACCTATAAAATTAACTTAGAAATCCGACACAAACCCATGGAATAGATATATGACAGGTAAGAACCTAATCAAACGCTGTTGAGTTTATGGTATCCTCGGGCACAGATTCAGTTTACTCTTCGGCATGTGATGAATCCAAAATTGTGAGGACAAAGAAAAGCTTCCATTAAGGTGTACATATAGTATACGTCATATCAATGTACAACACCATAATGAATTGCGTGGCATTGATGATATAATGAAAAACCCATACGCAGTTATGTGTTTTTGATACAAATATCTGGACAGTATATTTTCTACAGCACATTTTCGTTGTGGAGGTTATATGTAAATTGCACTATGCAAGTGTTTTTTCGTTGCAACCTCTCTCATCTACTCAACATCAACTCTCCATGCGAATGCCAAAGTGTCACGAAAGCGCAGTTGCATTTGTTCCGATTCAGGATATATTTCTCTCATGTGAAGTGTTCTCTTATACCAAGTGGTTTTCGGGCAAAGATCGTAAATCTCAATTGAACCTTGTCATCACAGCTAGCTGCACTATAAATCAATACTGGTTCACCGCGTGGCAACTCAAGGTCATCATAACTACGAATGCTTTCCCTACTTTCAATCAAATGATATTTTCCTGCCTATTTGAACACATGGTACATGTGTTTGCAATATATTAGTGTGTTTTGTCAGTCATGACATTATGTGTGTATGTATTTCTCCACATTGGGATAACATAGCGAATACTACTGTTTTCATCAACAGCCTGGTGATCAAATGACACAAACTCATCACCCTGGTATCTGTGTAACAATAATACATCTCCACACTGTTTGTTAAACTTCGCCGAAGTTTGATTAAAAATTTGTCTACGTCTGAAATTTATTTCATAACATGACACGGTGTCATACCACGTGATTTCTGTTTCCGGTGACCGCACATAGCTGGTCTCAAATTTGTGTTTGAGACCGGCATTTGAGACCGGCTGTTCCTAGCTCCACCTTCTGCCATTTTTTCACATTCGATGAATTACTATGTTCTTCTAGACGTGTTATTGTTTTTGTTTTGTGGATGGAAAGCACTTTTGTATTATTTAGGGCAGATCTAGATCTCGGGATTATGCTGGCAGATTTGAGACAACCCCTTCAGGGAGTCGTCATGACAAACTTACATTTATCCCTTAATTTACCCTTCAATTTGCACGGCTCTTCCTGATGCTAAAACATGCAGCTTTAGTGAATGAAAAATATATCATTTTATACATCTCCTATAGACTGTAACTGAACATCGCCACAATCTCACAGTGAAGACTCTTTTAGGTCACATTTTGTTTCGTATTCTGTTGCTGATTATACACTTTAGTGTGAACCATGTCTGTTAAATTTTATACAATGTACTCGCGCGCACGAACAACTTCAGCTCCATTGACACTGTAGGAACCCCCAGTCGAAACGATTACCGTAACGCGTGTTACGGTAATCAAAAACATGGCGGAAGGCCAGTCGCTTCGTATCGTCCATGTCCATTCCCAAAGAAATCACGATTTGTTTTATAAACTTGCAGCATTCCTATGGGAGTTTGGACATTGTTTAACATTCAGTGAGTTGGACGATTGTCTCAACTTACTGTATGTACGTTTATTTTGCCTGCGAAAAAATGTCACTGGATTACCGTAACGTCATCAAGCGTGACAGCTATGATTACCGTAACGTTTAGGACTGATTACGGTAACGTGAGATGTCAATACATATTTCAAGTGATTTAACGTAGTCCGCTACAAACAGTGAGGTAACGATGAGTCACAATTTAAAAGCTATTTCATGAATATTATTTCTTCAGATTGACCTATCTTATAGAGTAACTGATCAGATCCTAATATTGAAAAGAATGTAGGGGTCACAGTGCTGGTTTCTTCGACATATTCGATCAAAATCACAAATATTTACCTAAAATTACATAAAATATGTCATTTTTTGTACATTTTTGTGTCGATATTCACATCTTGCATCTTGTTTTCCCTGCGAACAGATATGGTGACCCCCTATTTTCTCTTCAGTTTTTGGATGCTGATCAGTTAATCTATACAATGAGTCATTTGGAAGCGCTAGATTATGTTGATACAGTTATTGATTAAAAAAAAAAACTCTTTGACCCCCTCCTCTCAATGTTTGGAGCGGACTACCTCAAGTGTGAAAGTAGTGTGTGCTGCCTCTTCCAGTGCATATGACTCATAATTTAGAATAATCTTGGTCAGGATGGAACGTAGGCTGTTGAGATAACTTATTCACGTAAAATCATATTTTACGTGAATGTGCACAGCCAGGGAAAGTACCCACAGGCCAAAAGACGCACAAACACTTGATCATTCTTATAACAGCACATTATCTATTTTACAGCAAACATGTCCGGGAAGAATTCAATTCAATAGTAACTTTTAATTTAAACCATTATTTTCAAGCCTACAAAAATACAACATATACAATAAATACACGTATAAATAAAATAGTGAGAGGTGGACGAGAAATGGCGATCTGACGAAGACGTGACCTGAGTAATTACCTTATCGGTAAGACAAGTAGTAGTTAATTGTCATTGATAATATGAATATAGTAACAATTAATAGAAAAAATGTATATATTCTGTAAAGGGAGAAGTGGAGGTAGGTTGTTTTTATCATTTTGTCCTAAATACCCAATATGTGGTCATGGTTATGTTTCATATAAATAATCGTCGCTGTAAAATAGCAAAGAAATACAAGAACACACAAACACGAAAATACAAGGTCGTACTATCAAGGTTTTCGCTACTGCTCATTGTGAGATGTTAGTTAATGAAATCTTATTTTCAACGCACATTCTTTAAATGTACTGAAAATGAATGGTATATTGTCCATAATTGAGAGAGAAGGGGGGGATACACATTTAATTTCTGTTTCGTTACTGAATCGAAGTTCAGCCAGAATTTATGTTGTATTGGCATACCAGATAAGGCACCGGTTGGTTGATTGAGCCATTTTCGTCTGATAGTCAATGCATTGTTGGACCCACTGTGGTGCTGTATTCCGTGTTTGACCAAAAATGATAACACAGCTTCAAACGGCTGTTGTAGGACATCTACATAGCGAATCTAAATTGAGGAAATTTGTGTCAAATATATTATCAACATCAGTTGTATTTTATGCATTCGGCGACCATTAATGATGTGGATACATGTATTTGTGATTTTCCTGCTAATTTGAGACGGTATATGCGAGAAATCCCAGTGATTTCAGGGCAGTAATACAACACGTTACGGTAATATGTCTCACTGTGCCGTCCAACGTTACGGTAATCAAGCCTAGAAGTTACGGTAATCTTTAACAAATTTTAAAATCTCTCCTTACTCGCATCAAACTATACAAAACGTTTCAGAAACAGTACCGATCTGTTTACCACAACGTCTGATATATATGTATCACTGTGACTCCAATAATATACCCGAGATACCCCGCAAATAACGCAGTTTATATTCGAACCAACTCACCTTCCGCCATGGTTTTGATTACCGTAACGCGCGTTACGGTAATCGCTTCGATCGGGGGTTCCTACAGTGAATGAACGACACAAGATGAGAACCTTGACTTCGTATTCCCTCTTAATACAATTTCTTAGCCTCATATTCCCTCGTAATATAATTTCTTAGCCTGGTAGGTTTATTTCTAATTAGTCAGACTAATTAGTCATTATAGCTTCGAGATAGGTATAGTAGGAGCAGTTTGATAAACTAATCATCCGTAAAATTTTCTTTTGAGGAGTTCAATTATCTATTGTAACTTGAACTCATTGAAAAGACCATTGAATGGTGCACGACATTACCTGTATTTGCACAAAAACATGTCCTGAAAAACTTGTGATATAGAATTGTTGAATGCATATATATTCTTCAAGATTATAGTTTAACTAGATTTTATATGTGTTTTCTGTTTGATAAGCTACAGAGATAACACATACCAGAAGTGTCTGCTGGGGAGTCTGAGCTGACATAAAACATGTACGGTTTGCTGTAGGTCTGACGACACTCTCCCCACAACAATGGTGTCATGCACTATACATCTTTGACCGCCTAATAGAGCAAGTGGACATCACTGTCACTCAATAAAAAATTTGTATTCCTTATTCCTCCATGCATTACATGTGATACCGGAATATCAAGTAATGACTGTTCTGGATAACGGTAAAAATTCGATAAAGATTATCTGTTATTGAATCAAAGATATTGACGAGACAATCAGAGATTGCACACCCTTCCCCCTTATATTTAGTCACGCAGCGTTCAGCTTAGGACCCTTACAGTTTCGAGCTTGGGCGATAATAGAGAATTTTGGTTGTACGATAATCGGTCATATATGAAATTGTGGGAATTGGACAGAGAAAAATACAAAAATCATAGGACAAATAATTATGAAAAAGTATAGTAATTGTGAAATTTGTATATTGACCATAAACTCGACCATTTAACCTGATTTCTTGATGCTGACCTCCGAAATTTTGCAAGTTTTCTCAGACATATGCTCCATGTTTTATGTTCAATATTCAATTGAATATCGTTAGCAGTTTTAGAATTACGAATCGATGAATTCAGTTGATTAACCTTTACATTTTCTACCTTGGGCGATAATGAGGGAGTTTGACTGTACCATCGGTCATATAGCAAGCGATGAGAAATTAACCATGGAAAAATAAAAGAATAGGGAAACATAATCACGAATAGGGGTTGAGTTTTGGCAATTTTTCGATTATGACTTTTCCTGTGACCTTGACCTGATCAATATTGAGCTGTGCCATTTATAATGTGTTGATGTTTATTATCTTTTGAACGGAAACGGTTTCTGAAACATGAAAAATTCATCAATATTAACTCGAACTCATGTATCTTTGAATGCCATGGCATTGACCAGCGCACAGGGTGTCAGAACACACCACTGAATGACTGCCTGACTGCCGTTTCGGTTAGATCATATCAGTTGCTAATTTGTTAATGCTGATGTGGGTTGTTGATGGGATTTATTTGCTGTCATTGATTCAACAATAAAACACATAATTTCCTATACCGCTGGCTAAACAAATTATCTGTACATCTATTGTAATTCATCACTATCCCAGTGATAAGAACACATTCGTTCACACAGTCATCAACTCAGTCGCCTTTTGGCTTGTGATTAGGTACTTATGTACTTGTCATATATCATGAGGCTTGTTTCGGATTTCTAAATTATTAGCAATTGTATACTAATTCCATCAGGTGTACAGTAGAAACAACTACATTCACCACAATGTCTGCCCCTGACGACGCCAGTGTGTCTTCTGATAAGGTATTTGGTCGGGCTTTGTTTCTATTGCGAAATGTTGTATTTTACGTTTGTTATTGGAATCATCAAAATTTGGCTATATTGGTGGTAATAGTTTGATACTTACATTCGTTCATTCATGTGTGCAGTCTGCATCGTTCCAAGTATTAGCATGAAACCTCTTTGAACACTTATAAATATATACAAACAAGGTGAAAATGTTCGATGTGTTTCAGGAACGTTTTGGCTGCAGCTACCTGAATTGACAAACATGTGCGAATTTCAGGGAGCGTTTGAATGACTCCGATAAAACAAACGATCCAATTTATGAGGACTGACTCTGAATCAACATCTCATAAGTGGATACTCTCCGGTCCATTATCATGGACTTCATAGTTACTGAATAGTATTTGAAGAATGCCACAAACTCAATGCATCAGGTCTAAGTGAAGATACTCCAACATCTTGGATTGGGCAAAAATTTGGGACATGAAACTACGAGTTAATTCAGGCCCTTTTTTGGAATTGCGTCAACTTCTACAAAAGTTTGAAGTAGATTGCCCCTGACATTTCCTAAGAACTTTCTGTAGAAAGCTAACGAGGGCGGGCTCATAAATACACAGGTACGGTTACATCTCAAAGACACATGTCACAGGAATGCATTCTTACTTTTTTTTTTCGCAATTTGCACTATATGTTTTAATATTACATGTATACAGTCCACGATGTGCACACGCTTTGCAAAATATCACAATTGAGAGTGAAACAAATCTCATCCCCTCTCATCAGTTCTGGTTATGAGCATGAGTCTGAGTATTGAAAAATCACATCATCTATCAAATACATTTGAACGCCTTCGTAAATGAATGCATTCATACATGTATCAGTGCGCTATATCAATTATTACATTATGTGTTCAACTTCTCACAAACCGGGTGTTCATAACTATAATGTGTTCGGAAGCACAATATAGACAATGATATTGTCTTTTTCTCGGTAATTCTTTTCATGTAAAATCGCAAGCCGACTCGCAAGCTCCATTATAGTTTTCTTAGATTTAACATAATAAACCAAGCATTGTGGTTAATCGCACCCCAATCCTCGTAACGCACAGAACATGGACATGATCTTAGGAAATGCCATAGGCACGAGACCATCTTCGTATATTGAGCATATATTTTATCGCCACTGTGTCTCTATATTTATATTCGATAAGATCTAGATCGACGATGAGTTAATGTGATTAAAACAACTTAAATTGCCTGTAAAAGTTTTATAACAAAATCACAGAGTCCTCACTGTAAGGATTTGTATCAAATGTTCGCAAACAAGTGAGATGGATGGCAAGTGTTTATTGTACGTCGATTTATTGTAGGTGTTTATTGTTGACACATTATATGTATTCTACGTGAGAGGCAATTGTCGCGCGATGTCATATTTTCATATATGACATTCATCAATGGATCTGGTTCGCCTCAATGTCATGTACCTGGTATGGGCATATTGTGGTGGTTGGGGCTGTGCTTTAAAACCACTGGCATTATGCTGGCTCGTTTCTAGCTAATATATGCTTCAGTAGTTGATCCTTTTTATTTTATGTACCGAGTGAGCGCTTAGTTCCTGACACACTGCTACTCTAAACAATGAGAAAAAGAGAAATGTTTGAAAATTTCAGACGGAATTCGGTATATCATAAGTGAGTTACAAGTACTATATGGCCGCCTGATTTTGCCAACAAATACTTTTTCATAGAGCACACACCGTGTGTATATATCTTATGCTTAATGATTGTCCAGCGTGATGTTCGAATACGTTATGACTACCCAGCGCTGATGAAGGGGTTCCAACCAGAACTTGAAATAGATTATCCACTGAAAATCAAATCCCCACCTTGTGTCATAATCTATGATGTTGCGGTGTGTTATGATATGCTTGGGTGAATGTTTGTTGCGTACTATAATGATGCGTGTAACATGAATGGAAGAAAAAGACATGGAATTGCCCTGACGGTCAGTCAAATTATCACGTGATTTTCACCAACGACTATATCAGTAGTTGAGTATTCTGAAATGCGTCTGGGATAACTTAGTCAATCAAATCTAACCATAAATCTAACCATTAAGTATCAATTTGTTACCAATAATGCAACTAGATTTTGATGATGCCAATAGCGAACATACAATACAACATTTTGCAATAGAAACAATTAAAGCCCGACTGAATAGTTCAAACGAAGACACACTGGCGTCATCAGCGGCAACCAGTAAATGTAGTTGTTTATTCTGTACATCGATGGAATTAGTATACAACTGCCCAACAACCTATGCAGATAATTCAGAAATTCGAAACAAACCCCATGGAATAGATAAATGACAAGTACATAAGTACCTAATCACAAGCCGAAAGGTGTGTAGCACTACTGAGTAACAGCATATAACATTATATGTGCCGTGGCAACACTGATGGTGTACACATAGTATACGTCATATACATGATGACCAATTGCTGATACCCTGACAAACCCATGCACGATTATGTGTCTTCGACACAAATATAATGGGTAGGATATTTTGGACAGCACATTTTAGACAACACATATTCGTTGCGGAGGTTGAATTGCACTATGATGTATCTTCTTTGCAAACTCTCTCATCTATTCAACATCGACTCCACATGTGGGTGTCTTTATTTCCAGTTGGATCACTGATGGTGCACATATAGTATACGCCATATACATGATAAAGAATTGTGTGGCATTAATGATAAAACCATAAACCCATTCAGGATTATGTGTTTTAACATAACTAATCGAACAGGAGAGGTGACTTCACTTACGTTGTCGCTTGGAGGTTATAATTTGCACTATACTCTCGTCTGTTCGCCGCATTCATTCCGATTCATGATATAGCTCTCTCTTAAAATGACATTTTCTACTTGCGAACTGTGCAGTTGCAAGGGCTTTTCTTTCAAACGATCACGATCGTAGCTCTCTATTGATCCTCATCAGCACAGCCAATAGCAATATAAATCAATAATGATTCAATACACGTAAAACCTCAAGGTCATCCATTGCTCACACTACTTCACAATCAAATGGCGTTTCCCGCTCAACTTCTGAATGTGGTGCAATAACGTATACATGGATATGACTGTGTGGGTCGTGTTAGTCGTTACAATATGTTTTAGATAGGTCTCCACATTTTGTAATATCAAGATTTTCTTCATCAACAGCCTGGTGAACAAGTAATACATATTCATCATACTGGTGTCTGTTTAACAGTAATACACTTCCTCAATGTTTGTTACACTTTCTCAAAATTTGATTCAATTTTTCTAAGCTTGATGTACTTCTTGAATGTTTGTCATATTTCCTCAATGTGTTTCATTATTGCCTTCCAATTGTTTACCTCTCTTATGCTAGAACGATACACCATTCGTGAATCAAAAATATATGAAGACAATTTTTACAGATTGTCACTGATGTTCGACACCACAGGCTACTTCACAGACTCAAATCATGAGACGTTACATTATCATGAGACGTTACCCTATAAAATGTTACATTAAACACACTGATGATGACAATGGTACTGTTGCTTGCATGATCTTCCCACCCTCCCCAAAACAAAACGCCACATATCTCATGTTGGAGACAGGTTTTAGTAGCACATTGTTAAATTTCTTATTCCCGGTTATGTAATTCAGTTTCGAGTCTGTGTCACATTCTCCCGGTTACGCTCAATTAATTGACACATAAATACAATACAATATAACTTCATGAATACAATCTCGTATTAACCAATAGCTCTAATACGAGAAAACGCTGCAAGCAGCCTTGGCGAAATGCAGCGTCTTTTTTGCGTTTTAGATTTTAGCATTTTGACAGATTTGATGATATTTGCCATAAAACTAGATAACAGCATTACGATGAGATTACATCAGCGCTGTTCACAATTGTCTGAGCTGATGTTGCTCAAATACTTGAAAATTGAGCTGGACACACTTCAGATTTGATGACTTCTTGAGCGATACTTCAGACATTAATTGCAATATACAGTGGTTGTTTTTTATCACTGCTCCGCAGTGACACTTGGCGAAATCCAACTGTGAAAAACTAATTGAATTTTTAATTTTGAAATGTCATTGAGGAGCAGTTTGTGTTATAAACAAAAACTGTATTGGTGGGACAATTGCACTTACTAAATGCGTTATTGGTGTCTGATAGATGTAGTTTAATCATGACAGTTACCATAGTATTGACACTTTGAAAAAATCTGACACGTTAAAATTGATTGGATTTTTCGATTTTGTAGTTACTACTTGTAACGTTGGTGGCAATTGTGTAATTCAACTGTGCCAATAACTCAAAAGTATTCACAGCATGTCAACTTGATAGCAGTGTATGTTTGTTTTATTTTACACTGAAACGGCCTGAGAACTGAACAATGGGCATCCTGAACCAATTCGCTTGAAAATAATTCTACTTTCGGTTTTGTGTAGTTTGACACCACAGGTGTAATCTGATACCAAACCACACCTAGTATATAAAAAAATTTCTTTCCGGTTTGGTGTAATTTGACACAACAGCTGCATTCTGATACCAAACCTCACCTATTATATTGCAAATTCACCCTTTGGGTCCCAAAATAACGTCCTTTTTGCTCTACGATCAATATTTAATGAGATATGGAGGTTTTTATGGGAAGTGAGTGATAATAGGGGAAAGTATCTCTTTTGGGCCTTGAAAGACACCAAATTGGCTTAATAACTTATCCTTGGGCATCCTGAGCCCATTTGCTTGAAAAATAATTCTACTTCCGGTTTGGTGTAATTTGACACCACAGGGGTAATCTGATAACAAACCACACTTAGTTTATTGCCAAATAGCCCTATGGGTCCGAAAATAACGTCTTTTTTGCTCTATGAGCAATATTTACTGAGATATGGAGGTTTTCATGGGAAGTGAGTGATAATAGGGGAAAGTATCACTTTTGGGCATTGAAAGACACCAAATTGGCTTAATAACTGATCCTTGGGCATCCTGAGACCATTTGCTTGAAAAATAATTCTACTTCCGGTTTGGTCTAATTTGACACCACAGGTGTAATCTGATACCAAACCACACCTAATATAATGTCAATTAGCCCTACAGGTCCGAAAATAACGTCTTTTTTGCTCTACGAGCAATATTTACTGAGATATGGAGGTTTTCATGGGAAGTGAGTGATAATAGGGGAAAGTATCACTTAATAACTGATCCTTGGGCATCCTGAGCCCATTTGCTTGAAAAATAATTCTACTTCCGGTTTGGTGTAATTTCACATCACAGGTGTAATCTGATAACAAACCACACTTAGTTTAAAGCCAATTAGCCCTATGGGTCCGAAAATAACGTCTTTTTTGCTCTACGAGCAATATTTACTGAGATATGGAGGTTTTCATGGGAAGTGAGTGATAATAGGGGAAAGTATCACTTTTGGGCATTGAAAGACACCAAATTGGCTTAATAACTGATCCTTGGGCATCCTGAGACCATTTGCTTGAAAAATAATTCTACTTCCGGTTTGGTCTAATTTGACACCACAGGTGTAATCTGATACCAAACCACACCTAAAATAGTGCCATTTAGCCCTATGGGTCCGAAAATAACGTCCTTTTTGCTCTACGATCAATATTCACTGAGATATGGAGGTTTTCGTTGAAAAGTGGGTGATAATAGGGGAAAGTATCAATTTTTGGCCTTCAAACACACCAAAATGGCCTAATAACTGATCCTTGGGCATCCTGAGCCTATTTGCTTGGAAAATAATTCTACTTCCGGTTTGGTGTGAGATGACGTCATCATAGTGAAATACATGCTAATTTGCATAATCTATGCTTTTTATATATTAAACCTATGTTGCTGATCCGAAAATAATGTTATTTTTGCTCTATCTGCAATAGTTCTTGAGATATGGACCTTTTAAATTTATCATTGGCTTAAATGGCAGGCGATTTTCAAAACGTTCCTGTGACCTTGACCTTTGACCTACGACCTTGAAAAACAATGGGGGATCTAAGAATTTGGATGTGCATGTGTGGGCAATATTTCACAAAAATCTGACAAAAATGGCGCCCTCTAGAGGGCGAACAGACAAACAAACAAACAAAATTACAAACAAACATCCAAACCGATCAACATACTTGGCAAAATCGAAGATTTCGCCAAGTAATAACTTAGCTCTCATTGTATACGTCTTATTAGTCAGACAATGTTTGTGTTGTCAATGTAGTGTAGAGTAGTAGAAGATTGAAAACAATTGATCATGATGTGAATCCATAAAAGGTTCGTGTTTGTTGTAACTCAAACTGACTGAACGACTAAACTCACTGGCACTTGGTGTAGAGCTGCATGAAATTCTCTGTATTTACACATTAACATAGCATATCAGGCTCTATATAAATGTTGGATGCATACGGTTCCGTGGTTATGTTTTAACTAGATTTTATATGACCCTGAAGACCGCATTGATTTCTGTTTGATATGCAGCCGGGATACCAAAATACCAGGAATGTCCTCGAGGGAGTCTGGGCTGAAATAAATTTATCGCCACAACAATAGTCTCATGCATTATACATCTGTGACCGCCTTGTAGACCAACGCGGACATCACTGCCGTTCAATGAAACATCAGTATTCCGTATTCCTCCACACATCATATGCAATACCTGAATACCAAATAATGGCTGTCGTGGGCTATCATGGTACGAATTCAATTAATTGAATTGTATATTCTCTGTAACACAGTGTATTTGTTGGTTAGTCCACCAATGCTCATCACTTCAGGAAATTACCTGGATGGAAAATACAAGTTATTTAGATGTTTCTGCTTCAAAACACACTCAGTGTCAGTCCCGTGCATGGAAATATACATATTATGTGTGCCAAATATAAAACGTATATTAATCTATTGGAAGGCGATATTGCATTCAGATGATGATACTGAATACTACATGGCAAGATTTATCAGAATCATCCTGGGTATATCAAAAATTCCGTCAGCACCAACAAACAACGAATTCACCAGTGGCTATCATACTGTCACATCCATTCACATTTGGCTTAGTAACTGCTGAGCACGCGGTTTGAAAACTGGGACACACAAAAAAAGGATCATCTTTCAACAGCAAACCATAAGCAGATCTTTCGTGGCAGCCTAATCTTGGCGGTGGTGGCGGCCGTTTTTAGCACTGGACTGTCTTGACGTGTACATAAGCGCTTTTGAATGCCAGACACACCTCACGACTGTAACACGATAAAGACTGAATCACTGAGCGGATAATGGAACTCCGTGCATGGATCTCATCATACTTGTCTGAACCCTGAAAACTGAAGACAATAAACATGAAAAGTAGAATATATTGTTTTAACTCGCTCCACCCCACCCCCATTAAAAATTAGGATGTGGTAATTGTGTCGTACGATGTTTACAATACAGAAAAAAATATGACGAATAGTTGTCGATGTTTTCTTCCTGGTATGTACCATGTGTACGTTGTATGTCTTTTTGGTCGCCGTATCAGCGGTGGCCTATATCAAATACAAAGTTACTTTAACTACCGGTGCCGCTTAGCACAGTGCACCTTTTTCCACCTGCCGCTCAGCACACAAACTGATATTCTAGCACAAACATCATCCAATTTTATTAGTTTATTTGACTGACGATATCACAGCAAGAATTTTGGCCAAAGCATTTGTTTCATGCGTTGACCACTTTTGCTACTCTGGATCCCTGACGTTTACTTGTTTTCATATACAGTGGATGTCCCGGATATTTGGCTTATCATCCCCCGACCTAGTTCAAAATTGAACATGTCAAAAGTGTTCTCATAGTAAAGCCTATTGCAAGATCATGATGATATCAACAATCGAGTTATGATTTCAATTGGTAGATTTAGTGCAAGTGCACGCCAAGTGGTAGGGTTATGTGTGAATTCCCTATCTGCTCTCATTAATGATCATTAATTAATAATTAAATAATAATTAATGATAATTAAATTTTCCGCTATTGTGCTTAGCACAATTCAAACTACCGGTGTTGATTGACTAGGGACGTATTTTTGTTTCTACCAGAAGCTTGTAGTCAGCCATTTGCGGAAACACTCAGTCACTGACGCAATCCCTTTACATGCCAGACACACCCAACCAATGTAAGATGATAACGGTTGAGTGGCTGATGGAGACAGTGGCCATTTTTATGGTTTCACAGTGTTCGGCAAGTTGAGCTAAAAAGATTCTAAACTTTCACATACTTACTGGGTAAGATTGCGAAATACTGTGAAATTCAATACACTGGCGCAGTACTGATGAAATAGAAAAAAAACAGACCTGTTTTTTTGGTTTGACGAATCAATGCCTAGATGGTGTGAATAATTATGGGTTGGTATAATTATTGTATTGGAAAATGTTGTGAATTCCATTTTGTTCTATGTGGCAGGTATAGTCGTCAGCTTTGCCTATATCCCTGACTAGTTCTTCCCAGGTAATTCTGATTTAAGTTGAAAGATAAATAGCTGCCTGGTCCGCGCGTTTATCACTTCTCTCTGAACATATTAGTTCTAGCTTGGCTGAACCTGCTGTCACATGGTCGATCAAACAAATTACACCGCAGGAATAGGAACATAATTAATTCAATACCATGATGCAAAAAGTATCTATATCTTAAATTTACAAAAAGACAACCTATTTCTTAATGAAATTATGTTTTAGATAATGTTATAGAGCATTATCTGACTTAATGAAGCATTCCCCAGACTTCAGATTTTGTGGAAATACTACAGCATTTATGATTATATTGTATTATTCACATCACAAGTTTTTACACTTATATGCCGATAGTTTGCAACTGAGACTGCGAAATGCATTTATTCAATAAAATTAAATTATTTTGTATGGCCTTAAACTGGAAGCCTGTTTACAAGGAAGACTCGTACGCTTATATGGAGTAATCAGTTTCTGAAATTCATTATCAATCAATTGGCTAGCATGTACTAGATGATATAGCACCATTACAACCAGTAAAATACGTCCACATGACCCTGCAGTGGCGTTTGAACATACCGAAAAAACGCACGATGTGAACGAATTGTTTACATCTGCGCTAACATAAACAAAGACACGAATTCCTCTAT
This sequence comes from Terebella lapidaria, assembly GCA_949152475.1. NCBI lineage: Eukaryota > Metazoa > Annelida > Polychaeta > Terebellida > Terebellidae > Terebella > Terebella lapidaria. Next base: position 10,313,686 of record OX424562.1, read on the forward strand.
ATTGTCATTATTTGCAACACGAAAGAATCGAATTGAATATTTGGGGTTCCATCACTATAACATATACCATACATGTACGAGTTTCAAGTAATAGTTACAACCCCTAAAATACGTCCGCATGAACCTGCAGTGGAGTTTGAACATACCGAAAAAACGCACGATATGAACTAATTGTTTACATCTACACTAACATAAACAAAGATACGAATTCCTCTATATTGTCGTTATTTGGAACACAAAAGAATCAATCTGAATATTTGGGGTCCCATCACTATGACACACCATACATGTACGAATTTCAAGTAATAGGGCTGTGTATTTTTCTATATTTTCAGCTATTTTTGTTAGTTTTGCATCACTGCATAAGAAACGTTTTGTACAAAACTATTTTTGAAATCCGATTTTCGATGTCAAATTTAGACCAATTGCTGCTCTAAGGACAGCTACTGGTCACTTTCAAACGGAAGGGCAAAAACTGATCATTCCACTTCAATAGATTCTTAGCATTCCACTTTAATCGATTTCTTAGTGTGTTGCGCGTTTGATAGCGGTGTTTCACTTTGGGTGCGCATATTATATGCGAAAGTGCGTATAGGGGTCGAATGGAAACGGCGAATGTACCAAAAACTATTGGCTGGATACAACTTCTTCCTGGAACATCGCATACATTTCAATGAGGATATGTATTGTAAATAACAACAATATGGATATATTCGCCCATCACTGCTCAAATTCATAACAGGAATGAATATTCGCTAACATATTTTATTATTATAATATTTTATGGTGAATTACTAATCATTTTCAACATTACATCTGAAAATGAAGACGAACTGGAGACGAAAATGCACGACGAACAGTGGGATGCATTAGGATGACGATGGCCGGACAAATCCAACGGAATTTTGCGATAGACGGGACATTGCACAGAATAAGAGACCAATGGGTGATTAGATGCAGTTGTATTGGGTGATTAGATGCAGTTGTATTCAGGTCATAGACATATATGCATTGTTTCCACACATTATTTATCATCACCGCTGACGAAAAACTAGCCTATGTTCGTGCTGGCATCATGGACACCTATAGTGACCAGAAATGCTAAGTAGTTGTAGTTGTACTAAGGGTTATGGGGGCGCCACAACTAGATGATATGCCACCAGATCTGGATGATTGAAGACTCAATGCTTAGCATCAGACAGAAACCCGGGGTTCACTCGAACCCCCGACCTATAGATCATGGGCTGAGCGCTCTGCCACTGCACCAGCTACCACACTCACAGACAACAACAACTCACTGACTATTGAACCGAGTCTGCACTCTATCTGGTTAAGACCACTCATACCATCGTCTATATAGTACATAATGGATATAACAAGGCCCTGCACTTTCCTGGAAATGTTGTTTTGCTGGCTGATCTTGGCTATGCTAACTTGTTTTCATATACAGTGGATGTCCCGGATATTTGGCTTATCATCCCCCGACCTAGTTCAAAATTGAACATGTCAAAAGTGTTCTCATAGTAAAGCCTATTGCAAGATCATGATGATATCAACAATCGAGTTATGATTTCAATTGGTAGATTTAGTGCAAGTGCACGCCAAGTGGTAGGGTTGACATATGTGTGAATTCCCTATCTGCTCTCATTAATGATCATTAATTAATAATTAAATAATAATTAATGATAATTAAATTTTCCGCTATTGTGCTTAGCACAATTCAAACTACCGGTGTTGATTGACTAGGGACGTATTTTTGTTTCTACCAGAAGCTTGTAGTCAGCCATTTGCGGAAACACTCAGTCACTGACGCAATCCCTTTACATGCCAGACACACCCAACCAATGTAAGATGATAACGGTTGAGTGGCTGATGGAGACAGTGGCCATTTTTATGGTTTCACAGTGTTCGGCAAGTTGAGCTAAAAAGATTCTAAACTTTCACATACTTACTGGGTAAGATTGCGAAATACTGTGAAATTCAATACACTGGCGCAGTACTGATGAAATAGAAAAAAAACAGACCTGTTTTTTTGGTTTGACGAATCAATGCCTAGATGGTGTGAATAATTATGGGTTGGTATAATTATTGTATTGGAAAATGTTGTGAATTCCATTTTGTTCTATGTGGCAGGTATAGTCGTCAGCTTTGCCTATATCCCTGACTAGTTCTTCCCAGGTAATTCTGATTTAAGTTGAAAGATAAATAGCTGCCTGGTCCGCGCGTTTATCACTTCTCTCTGAACATATTAGTTCTAGCTTGGCTGAACCTGCTGTCACATGGTCGATCAAACAAATTACACCGCAGGAATAGGAACATAATTAATTCAATACCATGATGCAAAAAGTATCTATATCTTAAATTTACAAAAAGACAACCTATTTCTTAATGAAATTATGTTTTAGATAATGTTATAGAGCATTATCTGACTTAATGAAGCATTCCCCAGACTTCAGATTTTGTGGAAATACTACAGCATTTATGATTATATTGTATTATTCACATCACAAGTTTTTACACTTATATGCCGATAGTTTGCAACTGAGACTGCGAAATGCATTTATTCAATAAAATTAAATTATTTTGTATGGCCTTAAACTGGAAGCCTGTTTACAAGGAAGACTCGTACGCTTATATGGAGTAATCAGTTTCTGAAATTCATTATCAATCAATTGGCTAGCATGTACTAGATGATATAGCACCATTACAACACCATTGCGGTGTTTCACTTTGGGTGCGCATATTATATGCGAAAGTGCGTATAGGGGTCGAATGGAAACGGCGAATGTACCAAAAACTATTGGCTGGATACAACTTCTTCCTGGAACATCGCATACATTTCAATGAGGATATGTATTGTAAATAACAACAATATGGATATATTCGCCCATCACTGCTCAAATTCATAACAGGAATGAATATTCGCTAACATATTTTATTATTATAATATTTTATGGTGAATTACTAATCATTTTCAACATTACATCTGAAAATGAAGACGAACTGGAGACGAAAATGCACGACGAACAGTGGGATGCATTAGGATGACGATGGCCGGACAAATCCAACGGAATTTTGCGATAGACGGGACATTGCACAGAATAAGAGACCAATGGGTGATTAGATGCAGTTGTATTGGGTGATTAGATGCAGTTGTATTCAGGTCATAGACATATATGCATTGTTTCCACACATTATTTATCATCACCGCTGACGAAAAACTAGCCTATGTTCGTGCTGGCATCATGGACACCTATAGTGACCAGAAATGCTAAGTAGTTGTAGTTGTACTAAGGGTTATGGGGGCGCCACAACTAGATGATATGCCACCAGATCTGGATGATTGAAGACTCAATGCTTAGCATCAGACAGAAACCCGGGGTTCACTCGAACCCCCGACCTATAGATCATGGGCTGAGCGCTCTGCCACTGCACCAGCTACCACACTCACAGACAACAACAACTCACTGACTATTGAACCGAGTCTGCACTCTATCTGGTTAAGACCACTCATACCATCGTCTATATAGTACATAATGGATATAACAAGGCCCTGCACTTTCCTGGAAATGTTGTTTTGCTGGCTGATCTTGGCTATGCTAATCGTCACCCTATCCCCACTTCATTTCACAGAGATCACAGCGCCTCCGACTGAGGAACGGGCATGTTCCGTGTGAGTACCATCATCCACCATCACCGTGTGTATGTGGAACATTCCAACGCTCGCGTGAAAACATATGCGGTATAGACACCTACACACTGACCAGTCAGGCATTGTGGAGTTACACAGGGTTTTTTACAAACTTATTTCTTCCAGGACAGTGGAAGAAAGTGGTAAAAACTGTTTTTTTTCCCGAACTTCGGAACCTAATAAATGACCGATATCAAGGTGTTCGTACTTCACTCAACATCTTGCAAAATATGATGAACTATATGTAAATAATTATGTCTCACGTTGTGTGACTGATCGATGAATGATAAATTATAATTGAGTTCGATGATATCACACGTGTGTGTTCATTCCATACTTGCACATAAACTACACTAGTAATTGTAAAGCGCTTTGAGAATGTTGGAAAACGTTAAAAAGCGCTATATAATTATTATTAATATGCTCGAGATATCGATTTTGTGAGAGAATATAACAGTTTCATTGGGTTATGATGAGAATGTATATAGCAACATATAACCCCTAACTAAACAGATTTTTGTCATGCCAATACAAAACTTAGCATCAAACATTTTTGGAGAAGGGAAAAGGCCCACCAAATACGCACACCCCACTAGTATATTGTACCCGTAACACGACAGGTACCATAGTTCAATTCATCTACAATCAGTAGAATATACATGTGTGCCTACTTGGAGTAGAAAATCGATGAACTCGATCTCTATTTGAGACAACAGATGCAGACAAAACGAACCCCTGTTTACCAGTATCGTCACACATGTAGTATGAGCAGAATAAACTTAGGAATAAATAACGAACTTGACAGGTGTCACAGACGGTATATTGAGACAAAAAGAAGTCCATTTAAAGACTACAAGCACAATACCCCAAAACCGACTCTGGCCATAATATTGAACGTAATCGAAACCGCAATTAAGCCCAGTCACCTGGTTCACTGTTCAGCCAGACTTGACTGTTGTGATAACATGATAACTGGCTAACGTTTTGGTGAAGTAGACACGTGTTTATTATGGCAAAACAACGCTTCCTATTGGAGTGAAAGAAAAATTGGGAGATATGAACTGGTAAAAACCATGAAAAAAACAGCTCTTGGAAAAAACTGCCAAACGTGGAGTTGCACATACACCCAGTTTGGTGCAACGTGGGTGTGATTGCTTTCCTCTTCAGGATTTCCCCTGTAGTTTTTCTCGTATTGGCATGCGCAATGCATATCACCCAAAACATACCTAAATTATCACGATTTTCACGATGGGTTCAATGGTACCAAAATTCACGACTGTAGTCCCAAGACTATCAGCTTCTCTGCCTCTTGGGTAGTATCCCAACTAGTTTGATACTTTGCTGACAGATGACATGAGCTATGGTTGAAGTCGATAAGAGACAACTTTGCAGTGTGGTTTATTTGCAGTGTGGACTATGCAAGATATGATAGACCAAAACATACATATCAACAGACATTAATTTTAAGTGACAACAATGATGAAATGCCTACTGCATAAGCACGAGCAGGATTCAGTCGCATTTAAGTTACAACAGCCACAACATTTCATTTTTCTCTAGGTCAACACGTTGTCATGGTCACCTAACTTCAAATCACCAAACTTAAAGATTCAATTCAATGGCGCACCCAAAGGCCTTGAACAATCCCGTCAGCATGAGGATGATTTAGGAGTTACTGAGGCCACAAATCACCAGGGCAGTATGCCTAATGGTTGGTTTGGTCTTATCTCAGATGTTAAGTGCATCACATAACCGAGGTCGTAGTGATTTTATGGATGGTGCATTCGGAGACGGAACATCAAACACACAGAAATATGGATTATTTGATGCGATGCTTAGACCTTTATTGAATTCATCCATGTCATAATTACTGGACTAACATAAAAGAACATTACTTTCCACTCACATAATTCATACTGGAAATAACACTAAGTTTGAATAATGTGTTGTTTGTGTTCACCCCTTCTTGACTTATGTCCGAATGGGTATGAAATTCAAAAAATGGGCATGACAGGCAGAGTACATTATTACACTCAGGAAAACAGTTCAAAAACAGTTTGAATTTTTTAAATGTTTATTGTGAGGTGACTTCCGTGCCACATGTGCGCTTTCAGATTATTTAAGACAGAAAAAATATGTCCCAGAACTGGGACTGAGAATTCCACTCGGCATCTCGGCCCCGTCTTTACACTGTACAATCTACACAATGACATTTCTACCGACACCGCCTGAACGGGGCACGTTTTGTATATTACAGAGAAACGGGATACATTAAATCATTCCTGGAAGGTCACAATACTGATGATATACAGCACACCATCTGAATACCACAACGCCAAGTTCAGTGTGTTAATTATGGAGATTGCTCGCTCGTTTGTAAATTTGGTGCAATTGTTTCAATGCTGTCCATCACTCTCCGGCCAGGATAATTACGCCTGCTATAGTGTCACTGCCAGACTGTGATTACACCGTAAACTACAATTGTACCACATCATAAGCTAATCTGTATGTAACGAATCTTGATGTACATGGAATTGGAATTCATGTATATGGGAGTGTTATATTTGGCTTGATAATTCTGAAATTATCTGCATTGTAGTTTCTGCCTGAAGGCAAATGTTCATAAGTCACCGGTCCAGGAAATTATCATGAACATCGTATGGTTGAACGTTGAGAATCTGATATTCGTTTGATTTGTAAAGTCAGTGATTAGAAAGGGCACAACATTCAGGAAGGTTAGCTGGCACAGTTACCTGGGAAGTTATTTGTTACAGTTCCCTATTTGTCAATTTCGAAACATTACAATGAACGTGAAATGTCTGGCATACTTGTGCTATTTATCATTACATGTTTGTCATTACATGTGAGCTGTGATTTAGGGCGCGAGAAGATGCAACCTTGTCGCATTAGTGACAGGTCGTCTAGTTTTCATTTGTTTGCCCATAGTGACGGATCCCATCCCAAAAAAGTTCCATTTTTGTTGTAGATATCAGCTTATGGAAATGTAATAACGAAAGTCCATACAAACAATGGTTCGTGACACATTATCACAAGAACTTTATGTTTGTGTATGTTGTCTGATTTGAAATCAATCTCAATGCTAAAATCCACCCAATAATAACTTTTTTTGGTCTGAACACAATCCGTTTTTCAACAAGAGCTTGATTTTGGTATTGCATATAACGTGATAAGCATGTATGTGTATCAATTTTGACGTATAATTCACACAATCCTTCATTCAAACCCAAGAAAAATCTAGATGCTTATGCAGAATGACTTAAGAAATGCACTGTTATTGTTTCGTAACTCTCACTTTTGAGACTTGTGCATCAGTTGTGTGTCACAGCCAACGTTGTTGACTTTGTCAAATCATCATGGAACTTATCTGCATCGATTCATTATTTTCTCCAGGGCAGAAACGAGTGTTTTCCTTGAAAGCAACTTATACCTGTGCAAATACCGTAGTCAAAACAACCTAATTGGGAAACACCAATACCAGTATAGAGGTACTTTATTCACATCACTGTCATTGTACCTACTAAATACGAGATTTCACAATGTAATCACGATATATGTTGTTTACACATTTAACATCTATTATTATAGTGTATATAAAAGCCATTCTCTATACACTGTACAAAATTGTGATACAGTAACAAGTGAAACAAGGCTAATTTTAGAACGATAGATAAAGGGTTAGCGATAAGCCTTTCGGAATAAAACAGTTTTGAGGTCACGTTTGAAAGTGTTGATACTTGTTGAATTTCATAAGTCCTGGGTGAGAACAGTGTTCCGTATATGAAGAGCCATATGGGCGAAGGCCTGCTGTCCAAACTTGGCATATCGAACCCTAGGTTCCTGCAGGAGACCTTGGGTTTCTGATCGTAGGCCCTGGCGAATGGATTGATAGGGCGTTATTAAATCCACGAGGTATTGTGGTCCCTGTCGGTTAAGCACCTTGAACACAAGAACTGCAATTTTATATATTATGCGATGCCCCACAGGGAGCCAATGCAGCTTTTCCAACACAGGAGATATGTGGTCGTACTTGCCTGTTAGCGTCACAACACGTGCAGCTTGATTTTGCACTCTTGTGGAGTCTGTTAAGGAAGTACACTGACAGGCCCACCAAGAGAGAGTTGCAATAAACAAGTTTGGTAGTAACAAAAGCATGAATTAGCTTTTCCGCTGACTTTTCAGTTAGCATGGGACGAATGCGTCTTATGTTACGGGAAGCAAAATGTGCAGATCTGCAAACGTTGTTTTCCATGATAACATTTCCATGATGACAACAAGGTTGTTGACGTGATCACTACTTGTGATATCGACGTTTCCATATGTGATAGACTTATCCAAATCAAGTCGTGCTGATGCTGACCTTGTGATGAATAGTACTCTGGGGGTTGAGTTTGAAAAAGACAAACAGATGCCACAGCACCTCATAGCTTGGCCTTCACAGGTGCGAAATCCCCAGCGTTTTTTTTTTGACTGAATGATACTGATAGATGACGATCGTCGGCATACATGTGATATTGTATGTCCAGTGAACGAAGAAGCTGCCCGAGCGGTGCATTGTATAGGGAGAAGAGCTTGGGTCCGATTACTGAACCTTGGGGAGCTCCGAATGGAACTGGTCGGGTGGAAGAGCATGTGTCCTTTACCTCAACTTTAAGGTTTCGAGTATCCAGATTGGACATGATCCACTAATGTACAGTGCCAGAAATGCCAAAAGTGACTTCAAGAGTGTCGTTGAGTATATTGTGATCAATGAGATCAAAGGCAGCGCTTTGATCCAAGAGAATAAGTGTAGCGCCGCCGGTATTGTCCAGTGCCATGAGCAGGTCTGATTGTACACGAACGAGGGCTGGTTCAGTGCTGTGCTTAGCACGACAAGCAGACTGAAAGTGTTCGTTTAATCCATGTTCCTCAAGGTCTGATTAACAACAAAGCGTTCAATCAATTTAGACAAAAACGGGAGGTTGGACACTGGTCTGTAATTGCTGAGTGTGTTGGGACCAGGATTGGTCTTTCTCAACAGAGGTGTACCGCAGTATTAAGGGATTCCGGCATAATCCCAGAAGTAAGTGATTCATTTATGATATTAGTAAGACAGGGATTACAAACGGACATCTCTGGAGAATGTGGCTGTTGAGGACGTCCAGAGGACTAGTTTTGCTGGGTGCATGTGCGACAGCTTTTGCAACATCCTCAAGAGACACAGTAGCAAATTATGTGAAAGAAGTGTCAACACATCCCATAGTCACTTGTGCTCCAATATTAAACGTTGAAAGATTTGTCAGAAGTATATCATTGTGAAAAATTTAAGAATACATGTGATTGTACCAAGGATCGTTATAGAAGATCCTTGTTTGTACTGTATGCAAGGATCTTCTATACGATCCTTGCTGTATGCATATTATTAATAAATTCATCATCAATTGTTCATGTTATGTATTATTTTATAAATATGTGTTCTTCGTGTTGTAACTAATTTGTAAAGTCCCGAAAGAGTTCATTGTTAACGAGACTAAAAGGTAGGCATTTTTGTAGGCTATCATCTATCTCCCTTTGCCGCACATCACACATCCTAGGGGTAGAAATACAACATCAAACATTAATGTGCGTGTAGTTTGTTTATTTTTTTTTCATTATGAATACTACTATTCGCCATTCAGTCATTATTAGCTATCATAAGCAAACCTTTTTCTGCGGCAGAAACTCCTGCAAGGTACTCTGTTTCATGATGTGCTCATGATCTAAGTGAAACTGCATATTTGTTGTATTGCCTGAAATTGTTCACATGATGTTTACATTACAATAAATTCATTTCATTACTAGATCTAGTGCATAAGTCATTGGGTGTACAGTATCTTCTAAATTAATGTATATTTGGTAATTTGTGTATTTTGCACTTCTCACATATTGGCAAAAAAATCGTGAATCCTGTCTACATGGTCTAGTATCCTCAAATTATACATATGGCAGGAAAAAGTTACAAACTACGGAAGACCGTTAGTGCCAGGTGTGAAAATATATTTAATTGGCGGCTGCCACATAATAATCTGGCAGCCGCCACTTAATTATCTGGCAGCCGTCACTTATTATGTGGTGGCCGCCATATAGTTAAGTGGTGGCCGCCAGATAAATATATTTTCACACCTTGCAGTATCTAGCCACAACGGGCTTCCGTAACAAACAAAGTACAAATCTTTGTTCACGTATTCTTCTAGGTACTCCCTAGATGGCCCCCCGATGACGCCATCCTTCTTGTAAAAATCGAGAAATGTCCAAACTCTCGACCGCCCCCAAAGGGTATGAAGTTTTTTTTTTCGTAGTGGTGTCAACACTGTCAGTTTCAGGGTCTGTATCCATAACTTCGATATCATCACGATCCACTTCCATGACAAATACCTAATACTAGTACATTAAATGTACGTATTGGTCCGTACAGAACAAATACAGCTTCCCAATTGATTTTTCATGACATTTCCGTGTATTTTCCCAACGTTCCAATAATCATTATTGTACTTCATAATCGATCATTGAAATCGAAAATAATCGATCATCGGCCCATCACTATTGATGGGTATATTTTGCACAGACCATGACAGCCCCGTAAATACTACCGCGTTGCCCCACAGCCAATTTGTGAGCAATAATTATGATATATAAGCATGTATTGGGTATGGGCATGGGTTGGTATAATCATGTATTGGTGTTCTGCTTTAATGCATTTGTGGGTATATATAACACAGTCCATGACAATCCCGTTTCCCCACAGGAAACAGCCAATTCGTGGGCAATAATTATGATATATAATCATGTATTGGGTATGGGTTCTGCTTTAATGCATTGATGGGTGTATATAGCACAGTCCATGACAGCTTCAGGAAAACTGCCGCATTGCCCCACAGACCAGAGCCAATTCGTGGACAATAATTATGGTATATAATCATGTATTGGGTATGGGCTATGTTTTCTGTTTTATTGCATTGTTGGGTATATTTTGCACAGTCCATGACAGCTCCAGGAAAACTATCGCGTTGCTGAAATGACACTACTTACCAGTCACATTCACTGAATATCGGATATGAAAGAAAATCTACTCCACTCCTGGCCATTTTTCGTGTCTCCATTTTCCATGAGCCAGTATAGACAATTAATGTGGTCTCGTTTGATCAGATATTTGTACTCGACTTATGGTTCGAGAAAATCCAAATCATAAGGCCACATTTATTTGGTTTGTTGATTTACCGATCCGCCGACTGCTAAAAAACCCCGCTGACTTGCAGAATAAAATTGGCTCCAGGCATTTTTTTTCAAATGCGCCGACTGTCGGAATCCCACAGTCCACATATTACACGATTCATAAATGTCGTCAGTGTTTAGCAAACCGAAACTGGAAACTCGAGTGGCGTGGTGCAAAGCCAAAGATGCAAAAAGATGGACTATCTCTGCATGACATCGCGGAAAACGGACTCGGGGAAGTTCACAATTTTTTCTGGCGGTGTTTTCCGCCAAACCAGTTTGAGAAAGCGAGAACCAGGATTGGAGAACACGATGCATTGGTCCTTGAGGTGTGCAGTAGTTAATAACCGGACCTCCCGAAGGAGACATCTATGAACCTGGCAGAAGAGTTTACACACCTTGTGTTGCAGAAAAGACGAAAGCCTATAGCTTTCTGTGTTGTTAAAAAAACAATTATTCTCCCCGACCGACATGACAAAATTCAGGGGGTATTTATTCAAGCCGACCACAGAAAATTTCAGGCAAAAAATCCATAAATCAAATAAATGTGGCCTAGTGGCGCATCCAAAGTCCCCAAACAATCCTGTCAGCATGGGATTGATTTAGGATTGTACTGAGGCCACAAATCACCAGTGTAGCATTGCCCCAATGGTTCGTCTTATCCCAGATGTTAAGTGCATCACATAACCAAGGTCGTAGTGATTTCATGGGTGGTGCACTCGGAGACGGAACATCAAACACACAGAAATATGGATTATTGGATGAGATGCTTAGACCATATTGAATCCGTCCATTTAATTATCAGGGCAATGTCATAATTACTGGACTAACATAAAATAACAATCATTCGACTCACACAATTTACACTGGAAATAACACTAAATTATAAATGTGATGTTTGTGTTCACCCCTTCCTCGCTTATGTCCGAATGTGTATGACATTCACAAAATGGGTATGACAGGCTGAGTACATTATTACATTCAGGGAAACAGTTCAAAAACATTTGAATTACATCAGCTGATCTTTAAATGTTTATTGCGAGACAACGCCCGTGCCACATGTGCGAATCCAGATTATTGTAGACAAAAAAGATGTCCCAGAACTGGGACTGAGGATTATTCTTCTCGGCTCCGTCAATACATTGCACAATCTACCCAGTGACATTCCTACCGACTCAGCCTGAGCGGGGCACGTTTTGTATATTACCGAGAAACGGGATACATTGAAAGCATTTCTGGAAAATCACAATTCTGATGATATACAGCAACACCATCTGAATACCACTACACCAAGAAAAGTTCAGTGTGTTAATCATGGAGATTGCTCGCTCGTTTGTATATTGGGTGCAATTGTTTCATTGCTGTCCATCAATTTCCACCCACGATAATTACGCCTGCTATAATGCCACTGCCAGAGTGTGGTTCCAGATTTTACAACTACAATTGTACCACATCATAAGCTATAACGTACATAGCGAATCTTGATTTATGTGGAACCTTGTATATGGAACTGTGATATTTGGCTTGATGACTCTGAAATTATCTGCATTCAAGTTTCTGCCATGGAGGCAAATGTTCATAAGTAACAAGTCTTAGGAATTTTCGTGAATATTTTTATGGTTGCACGTTGATTTGTATGGTCAGTTTATAGAAAGAGCACAAAAAGCAGGGAAGTTAGTTGCCACACTTTCCTGGGAAGTTAGCTGTTCATACCCTGTTCATCAATTTTGGAACATACTAATTATCATTACATTATGTCAGACTTGATTGCATGGAACTGTGATATAGACCTTGCAACTTTGTCGCCTGTATCGACAGACCGTCTAGTTTTCATTTGTTCGCCCATGATGACGTCATATTGTTTTCGGATGACAGTCAGACTTTGCTCCCACCCCAAAAACGTTCCATTTAAGGTTTCTTGTGTAGATATCACCGGGAGGTATTGTAATCACGAAATCCTATACAAACATTGGTTCGTGGAATTGACATAATGAAATGTTCAAATGTTATATGCATCTGCATATAGGCATCAAATTATTGTCCAGAGGTCAACAAGTCTCAAACGTATCATGCTGAAATTACCATCAAAAGCGAGTCAAACGGCAGTATTTTATCAAAATGGCTATGTTGTCTCATTGGAGAGCTACCGCAATGTTAAAAACAGCCCTTCGATAACTTTGTTGGTCTGAACATCATTTTTTTCTACAATATCTTGATTTTTGGAATCGTATTTTGTGTGTGATTAACACGCATGTATATCAATTTGACGTCTAATTCACACAATCCTTCATTCAAACGCAATACAAATTGAGCTATTCTTGTATATTTAGTACCTAATACAGAATGGCTGAAGTCGTCCCATGTTGTAATTGTAATAAAACGGTGCAGTTGGTGTTGTTGGCTTTTGTTGTTAAATACATGCGTCAACTTGTGTCAGACTTGCGCCCATTTTGTTACACAAGATATTCCAGGTCACACACGTGTCCCATCGTCTGTCTTGAATTCCGAGTTTCGTCATCCGTTTACATCATGGGGTACACTGATATGATACAACAGTGAATGTATAATGTGCAAATGTCATCCAGATTTCGAGATATCGGGTCTGTTTCATTGCAATCATATTGCGGCGAAGACTACGTGCCTTGTTTATCAGTCATCTTCCAACATTATGTTTGCTTTATTAATTCCTACTGCAGCTCTGTGGCAGGCAAAAGCACTGGTAATGATGATAGCGGATATTTATGAAGATTGATGATGAGAACGCGTGCAGAGTTGTGTCCACAAGATGTATTTCGAATACTTCCTTAATACTGGATGTCAGTGGAGGATTTTCTGCAATGAAAAAACGTTCATACTGAATTGTACGATGTTCAAAGTATTGGGAAAATATATTTGAGGAGTCAGCGGATATCCAGTTGACCAGTGTGTAACCTATTACCACCACGTTTGAAACAACTGATCATAACTTGTTGATGGAACAACTGGCCGATATGGCCTAATATTGTTTTTTAATACTTCTGAAGTTCAGGCAACAAACCATTGTTAGGATCGGACAGAAAAGGAATACCATGCAAACACATTAATCGAGTTTAACATTGATCTGACACTGATACTCCAATAGCCTGTAGTCGTTTGAAATACAAATGTGAGTATTGGAGTGTGTTACATGCTCCTAGTGTCATTATATCACATTATCCTAACAACATGCCACGCGCAATTCTCAATAATGTGCTTGTCAAATATGTTTATCTCAATATATGTACCTTTTCAAATAGCCATTCAACCACAGTTGTACGAATGTGGGTATCAATCCCATTACCACCAGATTTTGATGATGACAATAGCTAATGTAAAATACAATATTTTAGAATAGAAACAAAGCCTCGACCACATTTGTTATTCTAGGACACACTGGCGTCATCAGGGGCAGGCAGTGTGTGAAATGTAGTCCAAATTGGTTTTCACATTCATATTAGTACCTTCAAACCCCATAACCGACTAGGTGAATTTTACACATTCACTAATCTAATACTTGGTACGCAATACATGGAACGTAAGTACAAGACTGGTGATGTTCCACTTGTGCATTGTATGGCCTACAATTCAACACAAGCATGTGGATAGAATGGAGGCAGTTCATTATAAATCGACCCAAATTAATCTCATCATGCATATTGTGCTTTGTGCTTCACCCAACCCTGTTCATTGAGGTCCTCCGCTATCATCGAGCGTACCGTGTCTCATAAATCAGCGAAAATACCTATTCTGGCTTATTTGATATCTCACTAATCCCCACGAGCGGAACGTTATGACCAAAAGACATTCTACCGTTGCCATTCTACATGATTTTTGTTACTTGAGCAGTTGATGTTTCCTACTCGCCTAAAATTGTCATTACTTCGTTTGTTGACAGATTATATAATGCTAAAGTACATCATATTAAAACTTTTCAGTTTTAACTTTCCAGTTAAAACTTCTCATGATGGATTTCAGCTCAAAACCGCATCTCAGTAATGTGAGTATATTCCGGAATTTGGTCATGCTGCATACACCAGAAATGGAAATATATCCTGTTGTGGAACAGAGAACACACCACACTATAATCTACACAAACATGTTGCTCTCAGAAGGTTGCACAGCTACCAAAACAAGCAAATGTACAAATCGCGTACGGACTGAGTGCGAACCAAGCAATTTCAAAATCAAAATTGTTGTGGATTGCCAATTTTGAGTCAGCTTTGTGACTGAAGGTTGCGAAGCTTCATCTCATGATTAACCAGAACTACATATCAATGGGCAACAATAATGAAAATAATATATAATATTGTAAGTGCATAGTTATGGGTATATGAACAGGAAATAAATAACAACAGTGCAGCCAAGGTCCTCAAACAATCCTGCCAGCACGGGGTTGATCTGGCATTATGCTGATGTCACAAGTCAGCAGGAGAACTCTCAGGGGCACGCCTATTGTATGGATGGTCTTAGATGTTACGTCTATCAGCTAATCAGGGCCATGGCGCATCATAGATGACCCATTCATATCCAAGATATTATGAATATCAGACCTTTATTGAATTTGTCCATTTCATAATCAGAGCAATGCCATCAATAAAGTTTACTGGGATTTTCTGCAACAATGATTGAATAATGATGTACATTGTATTTCCACCTTCCTGAACATGTCCAAATGGATTTGGCATTCCTAAAAGGAGGACAGAAGGGGTAAGTTATTACACCCGGGAAAACAATTCGAAAACAGAACTACACCAACTGATTTGTGTTGTGAGGCAACTTCCGTGCCACATGTGCACTTTCAGATTATATAAGACGAAAAACACTGTCCCGGAATAGAGACAGGGAACAATTCCCCTCATCTGAATCTCAACTCCATTTGCTACCGACTCCACTTGAGCTGGGCATGTCTTGTACATTACCAAGAAACGGCATTAATTGGAATAGATTTTGAGATGTCAGAATACTTACGATATATAGAATACCATCTGAATATTAGGTCCCCAAGATAAGTTTAGTGTGTTAATTATGGAGATTGCTCGCTCGTTTGTATATTGAGTGCAATTGTTTCATTGCTGTCCATCAATTTCCACCCACGATAATTACGCCTGCTATAATGCCACTGCCAGAGTGTGGTTCCAGATTTTACAACTACAATTGTACCACATCATAAGCTATAAGGTACATAGCGAATCTTGATTTATGTGGAACCCCTGTATATGGAACATTTGGCTTGATGATTCTGAATTTATCTGCAGTCAAGTTTCTGCCTGGAGGCAAATGTTCATAAGTAACTTAGAAATTTTCGTGAAATTTTCGTGAACATTTTTATGGTTGCACGTTGATTTGTATGGTCAGTTTATAGAAAAAGCACAAAAAGCAGGGTAGTTAGTTGCCACACTTTCCTGGGAAGTTAGCTGTTCATACCCTGTTCATCAATTTTGGAACATACTAATTATCATTACATTATGTCAGACTTGATTGCATGGAACTGTGATATAGACCTTGCAACTTTGTCGCCTGTATCGACAGACCGTCTAGTTTTCATTTGTTCGCCCATGATGACGTCATATTGTTTTCGGATGACAGTCAGAC
This sequence comes from Terebella lapidaria, assembly GCA_949152475.1. Classification (NCBI taxonomy): domain Eukaryota; kingdom Metazoa; phylum Annelida; class Polychaeta; order Terebellida; family Terebellidae; genus Terebella; species Terebella lapidaria. The sequence continues at coordinate 10,330,235 of OX424562.1, forward strand.
TTTGCTCCCACCCCAAAAACGTTCCATTTAAGGTTTCTTGTGTAGATATCACCGGGAGGTATTGTAATCACGAAATCCTATACAAACATTGGTTCGTGGAATTGACATAATGAAATGTTCAAATGTTATATGCATCTGCATATAGGCATCAAATTATTGTCCAGAGGTCAACAAGTCTCAAACGTATCATGCTGAAATTACCATCAAAAGCGAGTCAAACGGCAGTATTTTATCAAAATGGCTATGTTGTCTCATTGGAGAGCTACCGCAATGTTAAAAACAGCCCTTCGATAACTTTGTTGGTCTGAACATCATTTTTTTCTACAATATCTTGATTTTTGGAATCGTATTTTGTGTGTGATTAACACGCATGTATATCAATTTGACGTCTAATTCACACAATCCTTCATTCAAACGCAATACAAATTGAGCTATTCTTGTATATTTAGTACCTAATACAGAATGGCTGAAGTCGTCCCATGTTGTAATTGTAATAAAACGGTGCAGTTGGTGTTGTTGGCTTTTGTTGTTAAATACATGCGTCAACTTGTGTCAGACTTGCGCCCATTTTGTTACACAAGATATTCCAGGTCACACACGTGTCCCATCGTCTGTCTTAAATTCCGAGTTTCATCATCCGTTTACATCATGGGGTACACTGATATGATACAACAGTGAATGTATAATGTGCAAATGTCATCCAGATTTCGAGATATCGGGTCTGTTTCATTGCAATCATATTGCGGCGAAGACTACGTGCCTTGTTTATCAGTCATCTTCCAACATTATGTTTGCTTTATTAATTCCTACTGCAGCTCTGTGGCAGGCAAAAGCACTGGTAATGATGATAGCGGATATTTATGAAGATTGATGATGAGAACGCGTGCAGAGTTGTGTCCACAAGATGTATTTCGAATACTTCCTTCTGGCTTGTGATTCCTTCTGGCTTGTGATTGGGTACTTTTGTACTTGTCATGTATCTATTCCATGGGGTTAGTTTCGGATTTTTAAATTGTTTTCATAGGTTGTTGGGCAGTTGTATACTAATTCCATCAGGTGTACAGTAGAAACAACTACATTTAACACACTGTCTGCCCCTGATGACGCCAGTGTGTCTTTGGATAAACTATTTGGTCGGGCTTTGTTTCTATTGCAAAATGTTGTATTTTACGTTTCTTATTGGCATAATCAAAATCTGATTGTATTGGTGGTAATAGATTGATACTTACATTCATACCACTGAGTCGGTGTCACTGCTGGCGGACGTTAAATCTGTCCCCGAGGATACCATCAGCTCAGTAGCCTTCTGGCTTGTGATTGGGTACTTTTGTACTTGTCATGTATCTATTCCATGGGGTTAGTTTCGGATTTTTAAATTGTTTTCATAGGTTGTTGGGCAGTTGTATACTAATTCCATCAGGTGTACAGTAGAAACAACTACATTTAACACACTGTCTGCCCCTGATGACGCCAGTGTGTCTTTGGATAAACTATTTGGTCGGGCTTTGTTTCTATTGCAAAATGTTGTATTTTACGTTTCTTATTGGCATAATCAAAATCTGATTGTATTGGTGGTAATAGATTGATACTTACATCCTTAATACTGGATGTCAGTGGAGGATTTTCTGCAATGAAAAAACGTTCATACCGAATTGTACGATGTTCAAAGTATTGGGAAAATATATTTGAGGAGTCAGCGGATATCCAGTTGACCAGTGTGTAACCTATTACCACCACGTTTGAAACAACTGATCATAACTTGTTGATGGAACAACTGGCCGATATGGCCTAATATTGTTTTTCAATACTTCTGAAGTTCAGGCAACAAACCATTGTTTAGGATCGGACAGAAAAGGAATACCATGCAAACACATTAATCAAGTTTAACATTGATCTGACACTGATACTCCAATAGCCTGTAGTCGTTTGAAATACAAATGTGAGTATTGGAGTGTGTTACATGTTCCTAGTGTCATTATATCACATTATCCTAACAACATGCCACGCGCAATTCTCAATAATGTGCTTGTCAAATATGTTTATCTCAATATATGTACCTTTTCAAATAGCCATTCAACCACAGTTGTACGAATGTGGGTATCAATCCTATTACCACCAATACAACCAGATTTTGATGATGACAATAGCTAATGTAAAATACAATATTTTAGAATAGAAACAAAGCCTCGACCACATTTGTTATTCTAGGACACACTGGCGTCATCAGGGGCAGGCAGTGTGTGAAATGTAGTCCAAATTGGTTTTCACCATTCATATTAGTACCTTCAAACCCCATAACCGACTAGGTGAATTTTACACATTCACTAATCTAATACTTGGTACGCAATACATGGAACGTAAGTACAAGACTGGTGATGTTCCACTTGTGCATTGTATGGCCTACAATTCAACACAAGCATGTGGATAGAATGGAGGCAGTTCATTATAAATCGACCCAAATTAATCTCATCATGCATATTGTGCTTCACCCAACCCTGTTCATTGAGGTCCTCCGCTATCATCGAGCGTACCGTGTCTCATAAATCAGCGAAAATACCTATTCTGGCTTATTTGATATTTCACTAATCCCCACGAGCGGAACGTTATGACCAAAAGACATTCTACCGTTGCCATTCTACATGATTTTTGTTACTTGAGCAGTTGATGTTTCCTACTCGCCTAAAATTGTCATTACTTCGTTTGTTGACAGATTATATAATGCTAAAGTACATCATATTAAAACTTTTCAGTTTTAACTTTTCAGTTAAAACTTCTCATGATGGATTTCAGCTCAAAACCGCATCTCAGTAATGTGAGTATATTCCGGAATTTGGTCATGCTGCATACACCAGAAATGTAAATATATACTGTTGTGGAACAGAGAACACACCACACTATAATCTACACAAACATGTTGCTCTCAGAAGGTTGCACAGCTACCAAAACAAGCAAATGTACAAATCGCGTACGGACTGAGTGCGAACCAAGCAATTTCAAAATCAAAATTGTTGTGGATTGCCAATTTTGAGTCAGCTTTGTGACTAAAGGTTGCGAAGCTTCATCTCATGAATAACCAGAACTATATATCAATGGGCAACAATAATGAAAATAATATATAATATTGTAAGTGCATAGTTATGGGTATATGAACAGGAAATAAATAACAACAGTGCAGCCAAGGTCCTCAAACAATCCTGCCAGCACGGGGTTGATCTGGCATTATGCTGATGTCACAAGTCAGCAGGAGAACTCTCAGGGGCACGCCTATTGTATGGATGGTCTTAGATGTTACGTCCATCAGCTAATCAGGGCCATGGCGCATCATAGATGACCCATTCATATCCATGATATTATGAATATCAGACCTTTATTGAATTTGTCCATTTCATAATCAGAGCAATGCCATCAATAAAATTTACTGGGATTTTCTGCAACAATGATTGAATAATGATGTACGTTGTATTTCCACCTTCCTGAACATGTCCAAATGGATTTGACATTCCTAAAAGGGGGACAGAAGGGGTAAGTTATTACACCCGGGAAAACAATTCGAAAACAGAACTACACCAACTGATTTGTGTTGTGAGGCAACTTCCGTGCCACATGTGCACTTTCAGATTATATTAGACGAAAAACACTGTCCCGGAATAGAGACAGGGAACAATTCCCCTCATCTGAATCTCAACTCCATTTGCTACCGACTCCACTTGAGCTGGGCATGTCTTGTACATTTCCAAGAAACGGCATTAATTGGAATAGATTTTGAGATGTCAGAATACTTACGATATATAGAATACCATCTGAATATTAGGTCCCCAAGATAAGTTTAGTGTGTTAATTATGGAGATTGCTCGTTTGTGTGTAAATTTGGAGCAGGTGGTTCAGCGATGTCCATCAATATCCGACCAAGATAATTACGCCAAAGACACTAAAAATGTCATGCATCAAAAAACTATAATATCACTGCCAGATTGTAGTTACAGGTTTTGTTCCTATGATGTTTCGAGATTTTCTGCTGGCATCATCGGAAGGTTCTTTCACTAGCGGTAACAGATGATAGATACATACCAATACCAATGTAGAAAACTCTGAAACTTGCCAGTTTGACTCCAAGGTGAGTATACCGTTTTACATCATGGTAGTTTTACCTGAACAAAAACATGCTCGAGATATAAATAATCTGATTATAGAAAATAGAGTAACAAGCTCCCAGATCTACGAATCCTGGCGCAGCGCACCAAGGCAACCGTCGTCGCGGTATCTGAAACGTGGTTTGATGACAGTTTCCCTGATGCAGAAGTGAGTCTCCCCGGCTACAACATCGCGCGACGCGACCGGAATCAGCATGGAGGTGGAGTCTGTATATATGTTAAGGACACTTTACCGTTTGAAATTTTGTCAGACCTCATTGTACCAAATATTGAAGCAGTATGGATTTGTATTCAAATGAAAATGTCAAAACCAATTGTAATTGGGTGTATATATCGTCCGCCAAAACAAAATGATTTCCTATGTCATTTCCAAGAAATTTTATCCAAATTGAATCATGATAAAGAGATATTTTTGTTTGGTGACATGAATATCTGTGATATTCATGAATCGAAGTTAACCAAAGAATACCGAGGTCTACTCAAGTCAAACATGTTCAAACAAATAATTTGTGATCCAACAAGAGTGACCAATAATACTTCAACTCTACTAGACCATATTATTGTTAATCGTGACGACCATATCAGAAATTTTGGATGTATTCCTGTGGGTTTTAGTGATCACGATATGATTTTTTGTACTAGGAAAACCGGTAAAATAACAGGAGACAACGCTCCTAGTCAGTATGTAACAGTAAGGCCTATGAAACACTACACAGCAGTTGCTTTTACTGAAAAACTCAGGCAAGTTAACTGGAGCTCGGTTATCAATTGTATGGATGTCAATGTTGCCTGGGAAAACTTTGAAAAACTTATGTTGACTGTAATTGATAAGGTCGCCCCTTCAAAACAGTGTAGAATTAAAGCAGATTGTGAACCATGGATAACATCGGAAACATTGCAGTCCATATCAGAAAGGGATAGATTGCTGTATAAATACCGAAAATCAGAAAACAACTTAACCTTGTATAAGGAATATTGTTCTTACAGAAATAAGGTTCAAAGTCTTGTCAAAAAAGCTAAATCTGAATACATAAGCAGTCAAATTGACAATCATAAAGATGATGCAAAGCAGTTATGGAACACCCTAAAGTCACTTGGACTCAAATCTACACCAGGTAAAGAACCTTTGGTTCTTGAAATCGATGGCAAAAAATGTTTTGATCCGGTAACTAACTCTCAATATGTTAACAATTTCTTTGTCAATGTTGCAAACAAGCTTGTGAGTAAACTTCCCAACCTACAGGATGTGTACAGTGCTTTCACGGTAAAATGTAAAATGTTCTACTGTAATAAAGGTATTACTTCTGATCAGTATAAACTACAGGAAGTAAGCTGTGAATTTGTTCTAGAACAGCTTCAAAACTTAAAACCAAGTAAAGCCACGGGGCTAGATGATATAAGCCCGAAATTTCTTAAAGACGGTGCTGATGTCATAGCAGAAATTGTTACCCACTTAGTCAATATGTCTATCAAATCTTGCATTGTACCTGAAAAAACAAAGTGTGCAAAGGTTATTCCCCTTTATAAAAAGAATAGTAAGTTAAATGTTGGTAATTATAGACCAGTTAGCATACTCACTTCTCTGTCTAAAATACTCGAAAAGGCTGTTCATCATCAAGTGGAGGAATATTGTAAAACTCGTAATATTGTTTATGCATTCCAATCTGGTTTCAGAAAATCGTACTCAACAGATACTTGTCTCATTTATCTACATGATTGTATAAAGAAAGGTATATCCCAGGGTAAATTCGTGGGCATGGCCCTCTTAGACGTACAGAAAGCATTTGACAGTGTCAATCATGAAATGTTGGTTGAAAAGATCAAACTTGCTGGTATTGATCCAAACTGGTTCATGTCATACTTAACTGGTCGTAAACAAACTGTTCATGTTAATGGAAATGCGTCTAGTGAAGAAATCATACAGTGTGGAGTACCACAAGGCAGTATCCTTGGACCTTGGTGCTACCTAATTTTCTGCAATGATATCTGTTCAGCTGTCACTTGTAAATTGTTGATGTATGCTGACGACACGGTACTCTTAGTTGAAGATAACAAATTGTGTAGCCTCTCTCAGCGACTCAGTACAGAAATCCAAAACTGTTTTCACTGGTTAACAAATAACAATCTGTCGATGCACATGGGCAAGACGGAAACCATTGTGTTCACATCTAAAAACAAACAGCATCTGACAAAAAATTTTAAAGTTGCTTGTAGTGGCGTCACCATTAATGCCACAAACAAAGTAAAATACCTAGGCCTATTTATGGACCAAACTCTATCTGGTTATTGTACTGTAGAGTCCATTGTAAACAAAACCATGGGTAAACTCAAATTTATGTATAGACATAGTAGTGTACTTAACACCAAGTGTAGAAAATTGTTAATGTCTGCATTAATCCAACCACATTTCGATTATGCTGTCTCTGCATGGTATCCTAGTCTCAACAAAAGCCTTAAAGGAAAATTACAAGTTGCACAAAATAAGGTTGTACGTTTTCTACTAAATATGTCTCCTAGAGACCACGTCGGTCAGTCAGAAAGGGACCTCCTTGGGCTTCTTAACACAGAATCCAGAGCTCATCAGCTTATGTTAAACCACATGCACAAAGTCCAGCAAAACAAGGCCCCAGATTATCTCCTAGATCTTTTTGTTAAAATCCAACAACACCACAACATCTACACTCGTGGGTCTTCTTTCAATTTTCACGTTCCTTCGGTTAGAAATAACTTGGCAAAGGGTTTCGGGTATTACGGGGTTATCATATGGAATGCACTACCAAATTGTATCAAATCCATCACATCATATGACAGATTCAAACGTGAAGTAAAACAACATCTTATCAACAGTGTACATGGGAATGAAAGGGCAGATTTTGTGTACTAGTCATCCTTTTCCAAATGTCAGTTGTTCAAATATGTGTTCATATTTAACATGTTTAATATTGATAAACTAAACTGTTTCAAACCAATTTTGCCTCTACCATCATGACCCGTAAATGGACCACGCTGGAAACAAGTACCTGTACTTTCGTGTGCTATCCATGGGTATGTGTGGGTTCGATATATGTCTGTATCTTCAATTCCTGTAAGTATATTTATGTATTTTGTACTCATGTTTATCCAAATAAATCAAATAAAAAAAAAATAAGCGTGTGTGGCCAGTGATGTCTGAAATGCTTTTCCGGTATCAGGTGAATGTTTATAATCCGAGTCCAAAATCCCCAGCTCAATTCTCAGTATCCCCGCGTCGAACCAATGAATGAAAATACTGAAATCACCATGTTTAACATTATTACATTCACTAGCTGTAGAATAATATACGAAATATAATCCGTACTTGAAATTTCAACAAACGCTAGTACATACAAATGTAAACCATTTTCCGGTTAGTGTTAAATCTTCCACACTACAGTTCTCTATCTTTGAATGCCCAGTATTTTAATGGGATTCAAACACGTCTCCACTCAACGCTAGCCAGTGCAAGCAGGCTGCGAGAAAATAATTTGCTATAGCCAATCGTCTGGATAATTTGCTATAATGAATCATTCGGATCCAAACCTGTCGTGACTCAAATATGGGACGAAATGAAGAGCCAATTCTTGAAAAATACTGTAATTTATCAATGCCAAGAACCCATTTGAATAAGACACAATTATTCTAACAATGTGTATAACGTTGGTAAAGTGATAACGTTATAACAGTGTGTTCATCTCTCATGTCAAACATGCATTTCTGTGAATGTTCGTGTAATTGAAGTTAAAATAATTGAAGTTAAAATTATTAATTTTATTCAAAGGCTCGCACCATTATTATATGACGTTAACCATGTTAGTAGCCTTAAAGTGGAATAATCGGTCCTTGGTTTTCTAGTTGAAAGTGATCAGTAGCTGTCCTCAGAGCAGCTGTACAGTGCAAAAGTTCCAATGCGCATACGAATTTGTCTAAATTTGACATTGAAAATCGGATTTTAAAAATAGTTTCGCACGGAACTGTTCCCCAGTGATGCAAAATTAACAATAATAGATGGAAATATAAAAACATACATTGCCCTATCATGTGAAACTCGTATAGGTATGGTGTATTATAGTAATCGAACCCCAAGTATTCAGTTTGATTCTTTTGTGTTGCAAATAACGACAATATTGTGAAATTCATGTCTTTGTTTATGTTAGCGCAGATGTTAACAGCGTGCGTTTTTGCGGTATGTTCAAACTTCTCTACAGGGTCATGCGGACGTATTTTGGCGGTTATAACGGTGCTATGTCATCTAATATATGCTAGCCAATTGATTGATAACGAATTTCAGAAAGCAATTATTCCACTTTAATTATTTGATAATTAAGGGATTATCACACTGACAATTTAGTAGCATGGATTGCTCAAGGTACCATGGATTGCTCTTTCGCATTTCAATGAATCTACAAATAATTTATCGACAAAAATCCACAAATAACTCTGTCTTGTGGTCATAATACAGCTACTGGAAAATGAGTGGGAAAGCAAATCAGACAAAACGGGTATTTCTCGCAGATACATTAGATTTTTCGCTTGTTGAGAGTGAACGTTAATGTCTAACAATTTTACCTAATGCGTTTGTCCTAGCAACAAAAAGGTGTTTCCCATTGCAGTCACCCATTTTGTCTTGTTATTGATTGCATTTCTTACCCTGGTATTACGATTGCTGATATGGCCACTGTACCAATCATGATACCATCACTTGTTTATTCGTATCCATGAGAGTGAAAGTGCTGTTGTTAAGAGTCGCCAGGGACTTCAGGGTGGTGTACATCCAAATTATTAATTGGGGCCTACTCTATGTAAGTATTTTTATCGCTCTCAGTCACATCCATTGCTTACAAAATTATTTTATGACTGGAATGATAATATATCATTCATTATAATTTATGATATCTGTGTCGATCAGTTCATTGAAGATCAGCATATTTTGAAGATCTAGTCCACTGCCACGTCGCGCTGTACATTGAAAACCGATATGGTGACCTATGTTAGTTCCGTGAGGATGTTCCCTTTACTTCACGATGTTAAAATTGTTGACTTCATGGGTCAATTTCTCGCAGTGCGACAATGTTTGTGCAATTTAGTGAAATGTTTCAGAGTTAAATCAATGTATTTTTGCAACTCAGAAGCGTATAGTTATTGTCAAAAGGCTGTTTATTTATTGTAATCCATCTACACATATTCATTTTTTGTGCTCAAAACCAATAATAACTCTTGACCAATGAAATAATTGCCAGTAAATTCGAGTGTGGATTATTTTTCTCTGCGAAAAGCGCCCTTTATGAGTACTTTGTGAGCAACGCAGAAGGAAAAAATAACGCGTTTTCATGTGTATCTACCTAGAATTACACACTTCTTCATAACTGTTATAACAAAAAAAAACAGCATGGTGACATATCATTTTTATCTCTTATTTTGAACACAATGTATACAAAGATGATTATAGTAGCATAAATAAATGAAGTTTATGGAAATTTTCAGGTGCCGCTATCCACCTTAAGGTTGTGTCTGAATTGCCTGACGTCGCCTCATCGTTGCCCTTGTATTGAAAGCAAAGCAGTTAATGTTTTTTTTGCTGTTTATCGCATGAGCCAATCCGTGTCAGACTGCACTCATTGTTTCAAACAAATTATTCTGGGCCACACACGTTTCCTCCTTCTTGAATGTTATGTTCTATCCTCCGCCCTGACAGTTATATATTATGGATTATGAAAATGGACACGCGTGAATGTACATTATATAACATGTGTACCAAATGCAAGATAATGGGTCTGTTTATATGCAATAACGCTGCAAAAAGACCATGTACCTCGTATATCAGTCATCTAGCAGTTACATTTGATGGTTTATCTTGGATAAGCTCATAATACAGCAGGTAAAAGCAGGCAGTGAAAATGATATCTGTAGTTATGGAGATTGATGATGAGAACGTGGGTGGAGTCGTGTCTGCAATATGCGTGGCGGGTCTCCACTTTCGAATGCGCCCTTGTAATGGATGCTAGTGGATGATTTTGCCACCCATTTGCTGCCTCGTGTGGTCGATATAAGTGATGGCATGGCAGAAAATGTGAAATTTGGACACTGTTTAGTCATTGGGAATATATATGTAGAGAATCAATGGTTATCAATTTGACTAAATGAACAAAATATTTGAGACAACTGACCTTAGCATTGGATATCATCCAACAATCGATCTCGATTTGTGAAGTTCAGACAACGAACCCTAAGGGAAAATCATTTTAGCGGATTGAATAGGACCATTCATCATGCAAACACATAAATTAGAAAAATCAGGCGTAAAATATGTCCCTGTGTTACATGATCCTTGCAACATCCTATATGAGACTCAAGAGTATTTTCCTCCCCAACATGTGGAACACAACAAAATACCCCACCCCCCTCCATTTTGAACCAGTGAATTGAGTTCCCCAGAAAAAAGTTTATGATTGAAGTAAATATCGTCAATCACTAATTACTCGTGGGTACCATTGTGGTAAACATGAAATAAAACTATAATTGATAGTTGCGATTATGATTAGAACATTAGGTACTGGTATGGAACGAGATAACACAAGCAACTAATTTTCACAGAACACAAACGGCAATGGGTTTCTGGTAGAAATACGTTCCCTTCATCGAAAAACGTTTCGAATTATGACTATACTAAGCATGAAATATTTTCTAATCAGATGATGTAGAAGATACGGACATTGAATCCCACTACACTCCCAAACTCTCAGTGCAGTGTGTTGACGATTATTCCAAGAGATTTGGTCATCGGGTATGATATAGTAATGGTGGTTTTGTTTCAGGAAAATGTTTGAATGATAATGGTGTTAAGATCTTTGACAGCGAGTATGATGTCTCAAAGACAAACTAAGAGGTAAAATAGATGACAAAGTTTTTTTTCTTGCCATAGTACCACTAATTCAAAAAAAATTAGACATTCAATGTGATTATCCTCATATTTGGAGCTAATTTGTTTGCTTTCACAAAAACGTACAACATACACTGAGTCAGTATCCCCTGTAGTGTCTAATAGTCATGCAAACTTTTGTAATAATTATTCAGAGAACAAAATATCAATAAAACACCCACTTATATTCATAAAGTTTTCCCAATTTACTCCGATATTACCCCAATTGCTCCTGTGTGTGATATGGTATGCCCATGATTTGCTGAATCAGTTGCAGGAACTCTTCTAATGAATCCCCTTTACCACTAATATACAAAACGTAATGCAGTCATGCAGAATCGACAGCAAGCGATGTCACATGGTAGATTGGGCAGTGCAAAGGCAGAGCTGAGAAATATCTATCCCGATTGAAGGACACATTTTTTTGTTTATAATCATCTGAATGTCCAGAAGTGGCACGTACATTTCCACTGAATGAGAATCAAAACTGGTTTGGGTTTGATTAAGGTTGTTTTACCGAGTGGAGTGTAAAAATCCACTTTCCCTGTTATATCATCATATTATGACTGCCAAACCCATTTGAATTACCTTGCCAGTATTGATAATGGCTTCTCCAAACGTCACATCAGAAAGCATTTCTCTACAGCAATTGGATTTTTACATGTCGTTGAAAAGCTGTAACACTCTCGAAGATCACGGATTATTAAGGGTAAAGTGAGACAGTTGGATATTATGCAAATTAAACTAATGACGTCATCAGTAAAACCGTGCTTGATTATAAGACATAATTCAAAATATATTAATTAAGCCTTCGATTCCAGGGTTTCATAATGTCTCCAGCGGAGGTTTTCTGGTTCAATTTGAATGCAAATTTTTTCTCTCCAACTCGAGCTAAAAATCAAAATAATCGCCATTTACAGACCAGCGATTCAAGGGCAAACATCATCATCCCATACATTTCAAAACATAAAGTTCAAAACATAACGATAATAAAAAAAAATCTGAACAGACTTTGAAGAAAGGTCCATCGAAAATGGCTGGCATTGCAATAAAAGCCAAAAAATCTAAACAAAAATACCTCTTTCTTGAATTATTTTTTAGTGAATTTTTTTCAAAAAAGATTCGACTATAAACTTCAAAGATATATATATGTTGATGGAGTGACGACGAATGGAGGCAATCCATTGCCATTAGGTTATTGGACCAGAACTGAGGTGACCTAGAAAGATATTTTTGTAGAATTTGTAAGTACGTAGGTAGTTTTTTTTTTCGAAAAGCATACAATACAGAAATAATGACAGAAATGCATGAACCCTTCACCTTCATGTACCTTAATAATTTTTAAGAAATGAAATAGACAAAATTTAGAAAACAAATCAGCTTTAAAAAACGCACTCAAACGATAATGCTTATAAGAGTAATATGAAAAATAAGGGTGAGAAGTAGGAGTGATGGTATCTGCATTATTTTGTGGTAGCGTTATTATTTATTTAGCTTAGTGGGCTACTGGTACACTACTTTTACTACTAATATCATATGCATGTATTATATGAGTTAAACAACCATACAGGCACGAAGCAACTTCATAATAATCATGTTTACGCTCATGGTTATGGGGTTTTGCTCAATATTAAATAATATTCGATGGCAACCTCACGACATTATTAGTTTATTTAAAGCAATCAATATTATCATGATTTGTATCACAACGTTTACAATCTTACAACAGACAAAGAGTTGGAAATTAACAGCAAAAACGTTATATTACATCATTGACTGTGTGAGCCTGTCCTGCAAGCTCGGAAGCAAACAGGATGCACACTTTCATGGCTGGGTAATATTGATGGGCTGTGCGATGATATGCCCACGAGAAGAGCACTGATAATATTTAGTGGGTATCAAACAAGAGGCTTCAACCGTCACGAAACGGCATTCTCATTTCCATAGGACATAAAACCAGTAATAACCATGTAATCTGACTACGTAGTAGCATGTCGTTTGGTCATAACGTGCAGCTCGCGGAAATTTAGTAGGATACCGAATCAGACAGAACAGGTACTTTCACATATTTATGAGGTACTGTGCGTTTGGTGATAGTGGACGTGGCTTATGATTTCGCTGCCGAGCGGATCAACTCGTGTTGCGCTGCACCAATTCTGTGACACTAGTAAAAATAGACATTCTGTCATCTGTCTTGTATTTTATATATTATGGAATGTGAATAAATGTAAAATGCACGCTTATATGACATGCCAAATTAATTTTCGTTTTTGGTTGACAAACGCCTCACAGAGTAAACCCTGGATCCGTGCGTTGTTAGCATTTATGTAATATTCTTACTAATGGGTCATGTATCAAATATGTGTGGTTGATTTACTGTTATGAAAGTAAATCTCTGTGGAAGACAACCAGCTCTAATATCTGATATCTATTTTAGATGAAAACATCTGTCGAGTTATGTCTGCAAAATGCATGGTTGTTCTGCACGCATATAATTATGTCTCTGACACTTGATGTCATTAGGCGATCATGAACAATGACATTCATCTGCTGCTTATTGACGACACAGATAAAGTCTACACTCAAGCGCTTTAAAGGCATATAATTATACCCTTAAATTTTCAATGAATTATTATTATTACAACTGAAAATTTCTTGATATACAGGAATCTACCTTTCAGGAAGTCTGGACTTTTTTTTTCAATTTACCATGACACATAATGCTGGAGTCATTTGATATAATAATCGCAGCCACATGCTGCAAGGATCACGTGTTTTCTCTCCGATTCTATGAAAAGCTCAGTGGAAGCTTCTCGACTAACCACTCAGCCATTATCATCTTTGGGCGTGGATGTGTCTGGCGTGTAAAGGGATTACACCAATGACCGATTTCCACAGGAAAGGTTTCTGGTTGAAATACATGTCAATTCGCTTCAACCAATAACGCCTTATTCAATAAACATTCGGAATTATCATTGCATTAGGCATGATATACAAATGTATGTGATAGTTGATTATCGATTATTGGATCCTGACATATACGGAGATTACATCAGCGAGTTCACAGAGCACAGCATGACCAGGTTCCTGGGAGATATACATTTCAATAGTCACTTGAAACTTTAAACAAAATAACCGATAGACACTGACGACAGTATAAGGACGAAACGTATGGGATAACAATAAAATGAACATTTTCAATCCCCGTACATTTTCCTCTTCCGGAGAGCAATGCTTGTCTTGTTTCACACAAAACATGTTTAGATAACGACGATGTGACGATCTTTTGACAGTGTGTCTGATGTCTCAGGGCCGAAATATGATCTGAAATATTTTTTTTTAAAAATGTGACAAACTGTAATGTTAAGATAATTGAGAGTAGGCCTTTAAACACAAATTATTCATGTCAAGATTATTGTAAAATAAATTAGTTTAAAGGTGTTGTGTCAAGTCCGTAAACGCCTTTGTGAATTTCCGTCACCTTTGGAAGTCAAATTCAAGGGCACCACTGAAATAGCCACAATCATGTGACTGCCCATGGGTAGTGCCAACTCTTGATCTTTGTACACAACAGACAATGGGAAAAAAGGAAGTAGAAAAGGGAACACAATATTGTAGATATAAACTTGTATTTTCATACAGGCTTGGAAGCAAACTGGAAGCACAATTTTACGGCTGGGTAACAATGATGGACTGTGGGTGGGTGGTATGCCAACCAGAGGAGCAATGACAAATTTTAGTGGGTTGCAAACAACATGCTTAAACTGTCACAGTACGGCATTCTCATTTCCACAGGACATAAAACTATTAATAACCATGTACCATAACAACGGTATCATGTCATGTGGTCGTAACGTGCAGCTCCCGGAAAATTTGATTAGTTACGGAATCAGACAGAAGAAGTAATTTCACATATTTATGGGGGTACTGTGCTTGGTGATAGTTGATTAGGCTCTGTCCCACTGCAACCGTTCTGTCACAAAAATATTCAAGATGACACAGGTGCTTTTTCATATGTCTTTCTAGAATTTCTGTACATTCTAGAATATGGACAAGTGCAAAATGCACACAGAGTACCCTGTACCCTTGTGGGTATATCTGTGGATGTTCGTGTATGGTATAGTCGTGCATTTTTAAATTGCGTTTTGATGCAAAAGAATCATAAAATCATATTTTGAACAAATACCAGAATAAATGTAAATGAATGTATGTGAGTAAATAAATAACAATTCAGATGTGTTGCTGGACAGATTGTTTTGGCTTGAAATAACAGACAAACAACCAAGTTACGATTTTGCAACACCAAAGAGACAGACATATCCATAAAAGTAAGCACCTTTCAGTATTCACATTAGTTCATAATCCAATAACTGTCCAATCTTGAGTCCTCAATCCATATTCTGGGGTAGTCTTCTACATTGTACCTTTACAAATACAAAGTCAGCGCAGTAGATAACGAGTCAGATCATTTGAATATTGATAACATCCACAACACTACATCCATCACATCAACAACAGATTCATATGTTTGCATAATACAGTTCCTTGCTGAAGGAATTTCTAGAGGGTCATTTCACAAAGGAGTCATGTGGAAATGCTTCCCGTGTGGAATATTTCCCGTAATTTCATTCCGAACATTATATCAACCATTCTAACAGATTGGTAGGGTGAGAGTGATGGAAATAATAAGTTGGAAAACAACGACCACTCCTAAAGTAGTACTCTCCAAACATTAAGGTAATGGTCAGAATTTGAAATTTATTTCTTGAATATGATCTCTTCAAATGACCTATCTTACAGAGTAACTGATCAGCACATTCTAATACTGACAAGAAAATAGCGGTTCACGGTACTGGTTTTTCTGACATACACAATCAAAATCACAAACCTAAAATGACATATGTTTTGGCATTTTTGCAAATGTTTTTGTACATTTACACATTTTGCATCATGTTTTCCATGCGAACGGACACGGTGACCCCCTCCCCCTCCCCCCTATTTTCTTTTCAGTTTTAGGATGCTGATCAGTTACTCTATAAAATATTTCATTTGAAGCTCTAGATTATTTTAGTATAGTTACTTTCTTTTTTAAAAAATTCTGAACTCTCCTTACCTCATTGATTTGAGTGGGCTACCTTAACACGTGGGAGTCTTACAGTGGGCGATATCAGTATTTACTGTGGAGACATTTTTGTATTTGTTCAATTTAGCACGCCCGTCAGGGATGGTAAGCCACATAAATTCAAGGACGAGTGCGGAAACCTGTCAGAGAATGTCACCTACATGGTAATGATGCAAATAATCACAGGCACCAGACGCATCAGACAACACGAACTGTGATATCAAAATGCCAGTGCAAATGACGTGGGCGCGTGAACCATGTTTTATGGAAAAAAGCCACACATGTATTCGTCGCTTTGCTAGTTATCTACACACATACCATAAATAAACAACTTTCCACCAGGATATCGTAACAATGAACCTTATATTCCCCTTTTGGGGTCAGTAGTATCCGGCTGCCTCTGTCTGCTTTAGATGGTGGATTGTAATGTTGGAGGTCACGCGATGATTTGACGCGTCAGATTCACTCTATATACTAGTGACTATTCCAGATCTTATTACTACATTTCCACATTCCAGAAAAAAACGAGTCAGGAAAACAATTTGAGGAATAAATTCTATGGTACTGTGGCTTCTCTTCTTGTCCCAAGTCCTCGGCCTTATGTTTCTTTGTTTTCCCCATTTTGAGTTCGGTAACCTCAAATCAATACTTTGTCTGTTCAATAAATATGGAACCAATCCCCAAGTATCAGTATAATTTAGCCTGAACAAACCTATGACTATGACAATTATATGTTCCAGTTCTCAAACCAATACAAAAAGAAACGGCCCAAGTAGCGCACCTTACTCCACTAATACTACTCATCCACTGAATGTATACCATATTTAATCCGTCTGGCACATTTTTAATCTTCATTGAATTTAGAAGAAATAGTAAACTGCGCTACATGGGCCAAAGAGACCAAACCACATTGCCAAGTCTCGTGACAATAACTTATAGCGCAGTAATTTCGTTGTACGTGCTCGAGTTGTTGCATAACATTGATCAAATCCGGTGTTTCCAATGTCAAAATGTTTCAGAGTAGGATCGCTCCGGGGGACTTGTTGTTTTGTAACGCTAACTAGATTGGTTTACCTAGCCTCTATCTATCTCAAGAACAATAACTCAACCATATTTGTACGGACACCTCTGTACATTATTGCTACATTTCTTTATCTCTCCATGCTTGTCCAGTCTAATCTCGATCTCTTTGTCACTCAGTTCTTGAGGATTGTAAAACAAATATTAACATATGCTCTACACGCATTTCCATTGATCATATTGTTTTTCTTCGGCACGTCAATCGTTTCCGTTGTCTGTTCCCTTTAAGAATATGGTTTCATGCATTTAAATGGGACCACCAAATAGGTTCGTGTATTACATATCAAAATATCTCATTACAGGAAATAAGTTTGAGTTTGAAATTAAACCCGGTGTTCGTTTGTTTGTCCAATGAGTAGTTTGTAAATATGAGTTTTCAGCATAATGACCGCGTTGGTATATTCATGCAGTTTCGAACGGCTGAGAGAAACCTGGTGGGTGTGTAGCCAGGATTATTTGTATATTCTGATAAATGTTTTGTTGATTGTGCATAGCATCCAAACTAAATCATTGATCAATCGACAAAATAATACCATACATTTATGTGTACTAACTGATGCCTTGCACACCCATAATCATATATCATAAATTGTATACTGTACGTGGAAATCATAATCGGTTTCACACCCATAATCATTAGAAAAGTCAATCCCTGTTTCTTAGCAAACAAAATTATTTCAGTACAGGTAAACACCAATGACGGTTCACACCAGGTTTGATAATACAGTGTTTGCAATGAAATGTCCATCTTCTACATGGCATATAGAATGGTATAGTGCCTATCATTGCACCCAACATGTATTCTATCCATTCAGGGAATAGACCTACCTGATAGTTTGTGTGACAAAAGGCAGTACTAGTTGTGTTTGCCAATCACATAGTCAAGCTTTGTCGAAGGAATTGTTAAGCGGCGTAAAAAAAATAGCGGTCGCCATCAGGCAATAATTTGTCTCAGAGTAGAAAATTCTGCTCAATTGAATTGTGTAACTAATAATTACAAATCAGCATAAATTCAATGATACCTTGTCAATATATAAGGTGTTTCTGTCAACAGATACAATGGAAAAATGTCGGATACAATAAGATAATTCAGAAGATAGATATATCAGCTGTCCAACTGAACCATAAATGTGTAAATGAAAGCAGACAGAAATGCGACAGTGATACCCTCATCTTGGACAGTACTGTTGGTCTGTAATGCGGACCGATGTAAAATGTATGAGACTGATCCTTTGTTGAGAATCTGGTCAGACCAACAACAAACAATACATGGATAATAATTATATCAACTCAGACACCCCCGGGGACATCGTGTTTGGTATTCAGGCCGCATATCTAACAAAAACATTGGAATCTTCAGGGTCTCCTAGCTCAATCATTACGATACTGAATTTCTCTTGGAGGCATAGTATGCAGAAGAAATGTTACATTAATATTTTGACATTCCATAATCTCGTCTAATGCATCCCATTTCTCGGTAATGTACAAAACTAACCAAGTCACGTAGAGTCGGCAGCAAGTGCTGTTACTGAAAAGATTTTGTCGAGGCAGACTTGAGAAGAAATATTCAGTCCTGATTCGCGGACATATTATTTTTGTCTCGGATGATTCAAATGTGCATATGTGGCACGGAAGTTGCCACTGGTAAAACTCTCAACAGTTGTGGATGTAATCCAGGTTGATTCAGTGCAGAGCGTGAAAATGTATATCCAATATCATGATTAAAAGAATGGCAACTCAGTTAGATCGGAGTTAAAAGGGAGTAAATGAAAAGTGTATGGTGTATGAAAAGTGTATGAAAAAATCAATCATATACCATTACCACTGGTATTATTTCCAGTGTTGAGTGTTTGAGCCACGTATAGTGGTGTTGACCAGTCAATGTTGGTATAATAGTGTTTCTGATTCTTTACTCAACACATTGTTAAGATAATCAAGCATTTGTGGTGAATGAAGCCATATATAAAGAATCCCATCAATTGATCAAATGATACATACACATATATTTATATAGTGTTTGGTGTTTGTCTCTGTGTGTTGCGTGACTCGAATTTTAATGGATCATTTCCACTTGCATCACGACCTTTGTTATGTTATGCACGTAATATCTGAGACAGCAAGATCCATTAGCTGATATCATCCTGGTCCTTTGTGACCCCTGCACTCTCAAATCCCCCTCTTGCTGACAGGATTTTGTGGTTGCGCCCTTGTGTAATAGATGTTGTGGATATATACATATGATTTTGTAGCTCTTGGAACCTAATAATGGCCCAATATATCAAACAAAATGAAACTTTTTTGCTTTTGAATCCAATTGAAAGAAGGGCCTATTTCTCCGTTTTCTCTTAATATAATATAACTGTCGATTTGTTGTGGATATTATCAGCAGACGTAAATACGTGAAAATGAACATGCACTATTTGAATGAAAGTGTTGGTAAATTTGCAATTCGTTTATATAATGCTGATGTGTATGCATGCGCAATCCATAAAATAGATAACCATACCGATAGCCTGCAATCTTTTCAGTTTCCATTATCTTTATTTCAATCAGTTCTGCAAACTTTAGATACAACAAGTGAACAGTATACCATGCACTGCAAATATCATGTTCATATTCCTCCCATTTCTTCCAGTATACATCCAGACAGTGTGTGAAATGTATACTGCCTGTAAGTGGCGGCTGCTACGATTGACAATTTTTAGCAAGGACTAGGAACACAGAAAAACATGTCACCGCTCTCACTTTTTTTCTAGCCAGCTTCAAATTATTACATATAATAATTGATTTAGGTCTCACCAAATATCTCCCTAAATAATTCCAAAACAGGAACTTGCTGAAACTTGGAACTTGCTAATCTGCTGATGAGACGGGACTCAGAGGCAGAACATCTGGCGAAGTAGTACAACATCCATAGGCCTCATAACGAGATGGAAATCCGGAGGAAAGCATCAGGACATTTTTTTGCAATATTCAGCTCTTGGTGCAAATTGAAAGCACACTTGCTTTGCTGTTTAATGTTAATGCGAACGACAGGCAGCAACTACTCAGTTTTCCACAGGGCATAAAACTAGTAGTTACCCTGTACCCTAACAACGGTAGCATGTCTCGTGGTCATAACGTACAGCTCCGGGAAAATTAGTGCTTGAAGAATCAGTCAGAACAGGTACTTTCACATATTTATGAGGTACTATGCGCTTGGTGATAGTGGATGCGGCTGTGGAATTTGCCGCTACATTACCTATGTCGAACTGCACAAATTGTGTCACAGTTTTTGATACATCTGGTTATTTTAATTTTATGGAAAAATATATATATAATTCAAGATAATATGATGTGTGTATTTCTACTTGGAATATATTTTTCATGGGGATGGGGCATTTTTGTATTTTACTGATGGTAGCGTGTTTTATCAATCTGTATGATCAGTTGGGGAGTAATACATTTAATCAAGTATAATACATTTATTTCGATAAACTATCATACTAAGACCATTTACCCCTGTTGTTTTCCTATAAAAACAACAATAGATATTATGACATGGAGGGGAAATAAAAGTAATAAAAGTAAAGCTATACATACAATCTCAGCGAGATTGATTGAAGAAAAATTTTACTTAAATATAATATGTATTTCCAATAGTATCTCAAAATCTTTATTGCTATGTCAGTATTTGTTATTCTGTGAATATCACATTGGTAATTGATGTGATTATCCGATTCATTGATCAAGATTCCCTTCGGCTGTTGCATTGTGTTCATATTTTTGTAAACTGATTCAATGTGTACATGAATCATGTACGGTATCAATAACAATGAAGGCCTTACGATCCTTCTTATATTTTTAAACAATGTGTTTCTGGATACATTTATGTTTATCTCTATTTTGTTTTGTTGTTCTTAGAAACACAGTTGTGACATTTTGGGAGAGTAGGATTGCCTATTGGGTGAACCATTACCGTCAAAAGCTTCGATCGCTTGCGCCATTGATAACACTTTTGGAAGTAGGTGTAACCTTGATATCATATCATCATGAATCAAACAAAAAAGATCAGTGGTGTCGTAACTATGTCGAATGACATGCAACGAGTTCACTATACAAAGATGTTCAAATTTCCAACAAAACACTGATAGAGCCGCGCTTTTTCTCATTCTCCACATGTACCAATATGGTGGAATTCGTTAGTGGAGGAACAATATGAAGACTTTGCATCATAAGATGCAGACACTTTCGTTGTGGTTTTCAGGGTGAGGATTCGTCCAAACTTTCTTTCGTCTAGATCAGACGAGTGCATGCTTATCCCACAGTTTTCTGCATAGTGTTATCTTATCGAATGTCGGGAACCTAGAATCTCATGAATTGTTCGGAATTGTCGCCGTTGCGAGGACACTCGCTCCTTTCCAATATCAAATGATTCAGACTCATTAAACTCATCTTATTGACAAAGTCATCTAAAACATCATACATGTCTCGATGTCTGCATCAGGCACATGTCAGGTAACCCCTCATTTATTGCATGAGCGCTATATCAAATGTCATATATGTTTTGTTATGTTATGTTATTGAGCTGATATATTTCATAACGTCTTTTCCAAGATGTTCAAATGGAACCTCGACATTATTTCGACAAATATGTTTGTTGGATGCTGCACCAAAACATATGATCTACCTGGATCATAATGACCTGTGTGTTGCACTCACCTATCACTTTGGCGGCAGTGGTGGCTCCCCTCTGCTCCGTACACAATCACTGCCTGATTTACGGAGGCCCTTCTATGCTAGAATCAACCCAAACCACACCATCACATAAACATCACACCAGTCCTCTCAGCATTATTATTCCTCTAACCCAAATTTCACAAACACTCCATTGGACCGACACCACATTCAGCCGATGAATGGGAAGTGGAAACAGCCTCCTCTTCTCCAGTGATAACACTGAGGAAAAACATCACTTCCAACACCAGATCTGGGAATATCAAGAAATTCCACAGATCCCATTCCCAGCTGACAGCATATTCACTTCATAATTAGTTCAGGATCTGACAAAATAAATAGCAAATAGCTTCTTTGTTTGACTATTAGTGTACTGGCACTGATTCATACATGTACATATAATATGCTATAAACATATTTTGTTTCTATACCTTGTTCTGCATCAATGTGTCTACACTCCACCATGTCAAGACAGAAGCAAGGACGTTTTCAGGAGAAAATGGACTATACCTTGCCCAAAGCGGCCGACATATGATTCCCTGCACATGAAGCAGGTTGGTGATGACTGTCCATACAAACATCGTGTATGCAGCTGGACACCTGTCCCATCACGTCGATTCACCCTGCTGTCTGGCAGTATCTGTAAGTTTGTGAAACCAACCAGAGAGACGTCTGTGCAGGTTGTTCCACGACTTCAACTTCCCCAACTTCTGTGGAACATAAAGCTCGGGAAGGTCAAGGTCTGCAGAAAATATTATTGTCCACCATGGAACCAACGACCTTTCTTTACCCACTGAGGACATATTGTCGACATTTCATGTGAACACAGGAGGGTAAATGGCCAGGCTCTGCTTGTTCTGTCGTCAATTTTGCCACGGCTGAAAGATAAGGCCTCCTTAAACATGCGTGTGCCTCATCAATAATAAACTCCAAACACAGACTCGGAGAAGTTGACACTTCTTGTGGCGGAAATCCAGAAGGCTGTCCAAGTCCGGAACGTTCCGCCCACAATAGTCACTCTCCAAGCCAGACAGAATGCCCTCAGTTTCTTCTGGAGGAGGGAGAGTTTCAGTGAGATGTGTCAGGTGGAGGGGAAAAAGAAAGAAGGCAGTTTTTCCAGAGAGTATATGTGTTATACAACATTGATGATATGGTCAAAATTTCTTGCGTCTAATTTATATCTTGAATGTCTGATATGGTGCAGGTTTAAACTTTATTACCTCTACCATGTATGAAGGAATTCGACCAGAAAACAGCTAATGCTTGTACCAAGTTGGCGACTATTTCTAGGGTTGATCCAAAAGAAGTCAACTGTGATGCTTTTCGGTAAAACAATTGCACAAAACACTGCAGAAATTGCGTTAATCTGCTAGAGACAAGAATTGGAAAGAAGACGTCATGAGATTTGCATTAGGAAAACAAACAGCTGAAATGCAAACTGTATCGTTCATTGAAGCGGAACAATCAGTCACCAACAAATATCCCTGAACACGAGAAAAAAAACGAAACAAGATTTGACACAAAATCAAATATGAAATTCAACAGTACAAGAGACTTCCACGTGGATAGAAGCGACAAAACTAAAAAAAAAAAATCACTATCTGGAAGGAAAATCACAGCCTCCAAACTAAACTAAAACGATGAGACAAAAACTATTTTGATTATTACAAGCTGTGCCTATGGCTGTGCCTACGCATAGCAATTTCTTGGAGACAATGCGATTGTGAAGGTTTTGACAATGTAACGCAATATTACATCCCTGATATAATTGAATTTATATTGGTTCATTCTAACTCAAATGCAACGAATGCCAAAATGTCCATCTTTAAAAACTGTGCCAACCATTTGTCAGATCGCAAAACTGTTGATGAGTTTGTACTAACCAAGGCACCATTGGCCCATTCACAAGTCAGCCTAATGTTGCTTGGTACTCCAACAACTCTGTCTGATTCTGAAGGGAATAGCTACGTGTTGGATTTACATCAGATGCAGAACAATAGTACTCTTACCACCCTTCATATATTGAAACAAGGTACTGTCAGTTATTTCTGTATCGCGTAATGGGGTAGGTGAGGTGGAATTCATTAATGTTGGGAAAACGTTGCCACACAACATTCAAACTCGGCGTCCAACAACGCCAGCACCTCAAAATGCTTCAAAGAGCGCTTGGAGAAGTTTCGCGCCAGCATTCTGCTTAAGGTGAACTGGGCGGAATAGCATCTCCAGCACGACGCATTTTTCTGTTCATTGCATATCCTGGTAGACGTGGTGGAGGTTGTCAACTCTTCGCTCCTCAAGCACAAAAAATGTCAGAAAATGCAAGAAGCTCCTGTATAAATACGGAGGCATAATAGTTAATCTGAGTATCAATTTCAATTATTGTGTGTGCAAAATCATCTGCACGTGGCGGCGATGAGAAATGTGACTGCTTTCATTGGAATGCTTTCATAAAGGACAGACGAAGAGATTTTTTTGTGCACTTTCGAAGTAATTGCTTCAACATCATCTTCCAGCAAAGCCAGCCGAGTTGGCTTTCTGTCATCCTGACAATATTAAGCATTTTGGGTAACTAGATTGCTTCAGGCAATTCTGGTTGGGGTAAACAAGCCTTACATCATGATAGCATGTCGTGTTGTTGGATTGATAACAAAATGTATTAATGGAAACTTGCATACACATTTTGGACCTGCATTAACACTATCTGGCAATTAGAGACTCCCTTGTGAATCCTGCAAACGACCCAACAGATTCCCTGTATAGTAAAAACCCGTTTGATGAAACATACCAAGAGAAAGGCACCGTCTTCGAAGCCCTGATGTCAGCTCAGGCGGCGATGGTATATCTGACAGATCAGATACATCGTCCCATGTGTCAAACTCTGGCCACAATGTTAGACAAACTGGTTTGTGATAAGCTGCTTGGTGGGGAAGTCATTCCAACTGACACCAGAAATGAAGTCAGCTTCAACAGCATTCCACACCATCAAACCAGAATTTACACTTCGTGGTTAGATACAGACCAAATATCACTACATTGGCAAATGAGGCATACCTGTTGTACAGTTACATCACAACTGTTGTATGGTTTGACAACTTAGATGCCGCCAAAACACCAGCTGATTGTTAAGGCTCGTCGAAAACCTAGTCTAGCTAATCACGATGTTGACACAAATGGGTATCGTTCAGAACATGTTGTATTTTGTTATATCCTAGACTGTAGGCATGACTTGTCACTCATCATAAGCACTGGTTTATGTCATGACTTTACTATCTGAATATGATGATGTTTTCAAGAAGTCTATAAAAGCATCAACTGACAAATTCAACCATAGATACCTTACGATAATATCCAAAGACCGCTTTAAATGTTGTTTCAATT
This sequence comes from Terebella lapidaria, assembly GCA_949152475.1. NCBI lineage: Eukaryota > Metazoa > Annelida > Polychaeta > Terebellida > Terebellidae > Terebella > Terebella lapidaria. The sequence continues at coordinate 10,355,616 of OX424562.1, forward strand.
GTTTTTATTGTGTAAAGCGCTTCGAGCAAACTGTTTTAAAGAGGCGCTATATAAATATTCTACATATATACATGCATACACAATACATACATACATACAATTATTGTTTATAAAAATCATAGGATACCAAAGTTAGCAAAGTCTTGTCCGCCAAAAAACTGATCATGATAGTTGAATTTGCCTACTCGCGGCTGTAAGAGTCAACAAAACATATACATACAAATACAAAATTTAGTAGCTCAAAAATCTTTTCCACATTGACATGGATGTAATGAAGATATAATTTGTAGTGGTATATCTAGTGCTATATGAGTCTATCGGACAGCTACCTCCAGTGTACCTTCTAGACCTAATAAGAATTCCCGTGATAAACAGGAATACAGTTTTTGGTACTATTCCACCATTTTAACTCATGGTGATCAACGAAAGTAAGTATCAATCTATTACCACCAATACATCCAGATTTCGATGATGCTAATAACAAATGTAAAATACAACACTTTGCAATAGAAATAAAGCCCGACCAAATAGTTTATCCAAAGACACACTGGTGTCATCAGGGGCAGACAGTGTGTTAAATGTAGTTTTTTCTACTGTACACCTGATGTAATTAGTATACAACTGCCCAACAACCTATGAAAATAAATTATACATCCGATACAAAACCCCATGAAATAGATATATGACAAGTACATAAGTACCTAATTACAAGCCAAAAGGCTACTGAGTTGATGGTATCCTCGGAGACGATACTACTCTAGATACCACTCTATCCCTTCAAGGCACGACTATATACACTAACATACGTGTACTGTGTACTTCGAACTTGCTGACAAGAGCACAGCATTGGATGATTTGCTGTGGTAGAGGTGTTAAATTACGTATGGACAACGTAATAGAGTCATAAGGTGGGTGAAAGCAGTTTTACCCCTATAGAACTTGTGCACTGATCCAATTCAACCCAGCATCAGAGAATGGTGAGCCACAAAATGCAGACAGATATGAAAACACAAGATAACACATCCAGAGTATATATGATACCAATATGCACAGACGCCATACGCATGAACCGAGATATCAGCCGTACATATTAGTTCAATTGAAATGAAAAGCCCTTGAATCGGCGGTCTCCGTGTGGCGGCCACTGACAAAATGTTTGGCCCTTTATTTCCTCCAATGGGAACTGCCACAGCTGTACGCATAGGATGCTTCAAGATAGCTTAGGTACTGCCACTTTTTCAAAATAAATGCTTGTTGTTCATGTTGTGTTATTGGGGCATGACTGTAAGCATCAGCCTATTTAAACCAATAATTGGATGATGTAACTAAAATGTTGTCCTTGAATACAAAATTATCGAATGATACAAACCCGACCAAATAGTTTCTCCTAAGATATACTGGCGTCATCAGGGGCAGACAGTGTATGGAATGTAAGTTTTTTCTACTGTAAGCCCAACAGAATTAGTGTACAAGTGTCCCGACAGATTCAAGCTCAGTGGTGGGAATGTATATAAGTATCAACCGATTGTCAAAACAACGAGATTTTGATGATGCCGTTAGAAACCTGAAATTTGAACTTAATACTGGTACATCTACCAAACATTCATATATGAAGCCACACCGGCGACACCAGGAGGAGATAATTGGTAAATATATTTGTATCTACTGTACAACAAACAAATTTAGCGCAATAACGAACTAAAAGACTATTGAGCTGATGAGATCCTAATGCCTGTCATCCAATCTGAATCATAATTGGTATAGTGCAAACTATGTGTACGAACTATTTGCATGTGAATGAAAGCAGTATATACGCTACAGCGATGCCTTAATGTCTGAGCAGTGTGTTGGTCTATAATGCGGTCATATATGTAAAGTATGCGAGACTAATGTTTTGGCTGAAACCTGATCAGACCAATAACAGACACATGTATTATGCGCAGACTCCCTGAAGACACTTTTGATCTTCGGTATTCAAGCCAGAATGGAGATATATTACTGTGATTTTCAATGTCACAAATATCAAATGGCACCAATAAACTTTGCATTTTCTCCATAACATGGTAGTCCTGATTGGCTTCAGATTTTCTGAATTGTGAATAAAATGAAATGTGCTACCATTCTGCTGGTGTTGCCATTACATTAGAGACTGTCAAAAATTTCTTTATCATCACTGGATGTGTAAATCGTAAAGATCAGTGCAATATACACATTACGATGTTTCCATATGAGTAACACAGTGTATTATAGAGCGGTAGCACCATTTATCGAAGGAAATAACGTCTCAAATATTGGAATATATTTGAAAAATACCGATTATATATTGGAAAATACCGATTGTTTCTGGCAGTGACAAGGACGAAACACGTCGCTGTTGAAACAGTGAATTTCGCTCATCCTTTGCAATGCTCGAGAAGTATCATCATCCATCCATCAAATGTGTAAAAACAGTTATCGACCCCTGTACTTTACTCGCCGAACTCTAGCAAACACATCCTATTTCACGTCTACCATGGCATTTTGATAAATGCCATGGTAATAAATGGAAGATAATATATGTTGATAATAGTTGAAAGTTAAGATTTAAGCAATGATGTATTGGACCTTTGTCAGGTTCCAACTTTGAACCAAACCTCGAGCAAGCCTAGATGCAATACTCCATGGATATTTTTTTTCATAACTATGCAATAAAACTCTTTACTCTACTGTACAAGTATGTTATCTATATAATCGGGATAACGCCATATATTTGCTTGCTGGCTGTTTCTTGTCTGCACTTCGATGAATCTCTCTGAGCTAAATAACTGTTGAAATGTATATCGGTTTTCTTTAAATATCACATGCTACAAACCACGTCATATGATATGTCATTACACCCATTACGTTAAATGAACAAATAAAAAATGTCATAATGTAAACAAATAATAATGTTATAGTATAGTCAGATAACAATAATTCAAGCAATATAATACTGACAATTGTATATCGATATCAACAATGAATAACTGGCATTAGTGTATTATAGTAGTAGTCGGCTAGTAACATTGAACTAAAAATACACTGGAATGGCCAATCAGCGGCTGTTGACGTGATTTCCGGCGGCCATATTGGAACATTGAACATGGCCGATCACTGGCTGTGCGACCGGCACATTGAATCCGGCCTTCTGGACGCTCAAGCATCACAAGTAACCAGTGCTTTGCCATCAACTGTTGCCGATACCAGAATAAACAATCAGGGTAGGCTGGAATTTCATTTCACAAGTAAAGAGTGCACGTGAATAGCATCCAATCACTCGCCAGCATAGTGAACATAGTCTACTGCAGTGCATCACTCATCCACTAAGCTGCTGGTCAGTTTGACAGCTTGGTTTGGTGCATTAGATCTATCAAATTTGTAATAAATCTATACTAGATCCATTTAATAACGCTCACCATCCTATCTTTACACAGGGTCACAGGTCACAGGCCAGGAATACAGGAGAGGCTTTCACTGTCCCGTGACCGTGTAGACCCAGGTGTCCCACTCTCTCGAACGCCGGAGGCACGCCTCCGGCGTTCGAGAGAGTGCGACACCTGGGTCTATGTCCAGTGCAGAGCACTGTACAGTCGAAGCGATGTGAGCCGGTATTGAGACTTGGCTTCCGGACGATAACTCGGAAAATATTTTAGACAATAGTTGCAGAACTTTGCATGGAAGTTTATATACCATCAGAGAAGAACTGGGGTTTCAACAAGTACTCGGTTTACCGGTTACAGTTCGGTTACAAAGTGTAACCGGTTACAGATTTTGTAACCGGTTAAGCGTGAACGTATTTTTCAACCTTGTAATGCAGCCTCAAACACTTAACATCAGTCAAATTTCCACCCAAATGCGCAGAATTGAAGTGATTTATCACTCTCCGATCCAAATAGAATGTTTATTCATCATAATATGGCATATTTCCATGTGAAAATGACTTTTAATGTTGAGTTTTAGGCCCAATTTTGACCCATTTTTGACACTGAGATTTGATAAAAGCGAACTGCGAAAGAAAAGGTTATACCTTGGACAATATTCAGCTCTATATTTTTGGACGAGTAACCGGTTCGGTTCCGTTACAAGCTAACGAGTAACTGGTCACGAAATTTTGTATTCGTTGAAGCCCGAGGAAGAACCCTATTGATTTTGGGATCGATTAGTCAAACGACCTTTGACCTAAAGGTCGAAACAATTTTTTCCTGATTCATCCTTTACATGTAGGCTTCCTGCATATCTCAGAAACGGTACGTTTAGAGCGAAACGGACGTTATTTTTGGACTTGGTCACCCTAGACAAACATGTCTGGGGGGTATTATGGATGAACTTTGACCTTGACCTATTGATTTTGGGATTGATTAGTCAAACGTGGCCTTAGACAAACATGTCTTAAGGGTATTAGGGATGACTCTTGACCTTGACCTGGAATTAAGGCATTTCAGCAGAAATGCCTTGATGGTTTTGTCAAAATTTTTTTTTTTAGCTTTGGGCCGATAAGCTATTATCGTGGTTTTTCGTCTGTCATCTGTCGTCCGTCCGGGTCTGTAACTTTTTTTTGGCATGAGGAATTTCCCCGTAAATTTGTCAAAACATACCTTAGGCCAATATCTAAAAACGTTCTTTAAATTTTCTTGATTGAATCATTTTTGCCAATTTGGCGGCCATTTTTGACGAAAAATTGCCAATTTTGGACCTTGGTGGCCATTTTCTCAAAAACTGTCTGATCAGTTTTTAGAGTTTTGTTTCAAAACACTCCTCTCATGTACCTCTATGATGTCGTCGTCGTCCGTCAACATTTTTATCTTTGAAGTTTACGGGTGAATCTTTCTGAAATTTTGCACAAAAATGTCTAAAAAATAATTCAAAAAGGGGGTATTTTTTAGTTTTTTGATTTTCGGTTTTATTTTCAAAATGGCGGCCATTTTCGACGAAAAACGACCAATTTCTGACTTTGGTGGCCATTTTCTCAAAAACTGTTCAGACAGTTTTGAGATTTTTATTGCACATATAGGGAATGATATAGTCTGAGTATTTTCATAACCCTGAATATGACCTTCAACCTCATTTTCAAGGTCTAAGAACCATGAGCACAAAATGGCTAATATCTCGCTCATTATCAACTTTACAGCTTAGGAATCGATTGTGCACATATAGGAAATTATAAAGTCCAAATATTTTGATGACCTTGAATTTGACCTTTGATCTGATTTTCATGGTCAAAGCACAAAATGGCTAATATCTCGCTTTGATCTTTGACCTCATTTTCAAGGTCTCACAGGACAAAACGGCTAATATCTTGTTTATTATCAACTTTGCAACTTAGGATTCATTTTTGGGCCTGCAGCAAATGATATATGCTGAATATTCTGATGACCTTTAATTTGACTTTTGATTTCATTTTCAAGGTCCCAGGACATAATGACTAATATCTCTCTTATTATTGATTTTACAGCTTAGTAATCATGTTTGCCGGTAAGCTACATCACCCTTGGTGCTATGTTTAAAAAATAAATAATTGCAACAATTTTTAATATTCCCTCAGCAGATGGGTGGAACAGCAACCACAACATCGGGGATTTCAGGGATGCTTCCTGTCAACGGATTATGAGGTGAGACACACTGAGTGCAGTAAAGACGGGCAAGCAGGTATCAATCCACAACGACCTACCGAGAGATCACCTGCCCACCGTGCCAGTCAACGCCCTGGCTGCCACATGTGTGTTCTTGCCAGTGATGAACAATGGTGGGTTGGTCAGCCCTATAAAGGTGTTGTTGCCATGCTGGTGTCCACAGAACATCACCTCAGACAGTTGTCAGCCGTCAACAAGGTTTTCCCGAGCATCACAATGATCCATCTCAACAGTCAAGTTATGGCTAAACTGGGGTACAAGGACATTTTCTAAAGGTGCGATCACATGCAGGACAGCCAAGATCTCAGTCTCACTGTGATCAGGCTGATCACACAGATCTTCGATGACTTGAGACAGCATCATAAAATCAGACTTACAACTTGAAGCTCCATGCCAAAAATGTTTGCCACCAATCCACAAATCCAATAGCTTCCGATGAGACATTGGATATTAGTATTCCAGGTGTTGCTGTGGCCTAGTGTGTTCATTACCTTGTACATGTTGTATGTCTGACGAAAGTTTGTTTTAAGTTCGTCATGATTGGTATGTATAAATGATCTGAATCATCTGATATCGCAAAGGTCTTTCATTCGAAATGTAGGTACATGTATACGACTGGGTTAAATACTAACGATCAAAATTGTAAAGCTGTACCATATACTAGTATGTATATGTATCAACACATGAATGTATCAGAATGGAATGAGTCAAAAAATGCGATCAATATACTGTAAACCCCTTTAATTTCGCGGCCGTTTAATTTCGCGTTTTCAGGATTTGGACTTATTCGCGGCCTTTTAATTTCGCGTTTTCTGTAGTATGCATATTACTGGAAACGCATTACAGAGGTATTTTCCAATAGCATACTCACTAAGCAACCCAACAAATGACAAAATACTGACATGAACACAATTGTATCTTTATTATATCTTTATATTACATCTACTATATCTTTATTTTTCGGCTTAGTAAACTTGAAATAAATACAAATCACCAGTACAAAATAGCTACGTACATGTAAACTTAGAATTGACTACTGGTTTTTAGCTTACCAGCCCTTTGGGCCGATAAGCTATTGTCATGGTATTTCGTCTGTCCGTCCGTCCGGGTCTGTAACTTTTTTTTGACAAGATGAATTTCCCCATAAATTTGTCAGAACATACCTTGGGCCAGTATCTAAAGACGTTTTTTACATTTTTTTGATTGAATCGTTTTGGCCTATTTGGCGGCTATTTTTGACGAAAAATTGCCAATTTTGGACTTTGGAGGCCATTTTCTCAAAAACTGTCTGATCAGTTTTGAGATTTTCGTTTCAAAACATTCCTCTCATGTACCTTTATGATGTGTATAAGTTTCGTTGCCCTTGAATCGCCGGTCTGCATGTGGCGGCCATTTTGATTTTTTGACGGATCGGCGAAAAAAAATTTTTTTGTCCCAAATCAAGTCACTATTCGTTTTGAGCCATTTCCAGCAAAAAAAATAAATTTTTGGCCATTGAAAAATTTTTTGGACTTAGAAAATTTCACCCAATTTCCCTTCATAATGGGAGCTGTGCAGAGTAAACTCATAGAACACTTGAAGATAGAGCCTAAGTATTGGCACATTCAAATGGGAAATCATATATTGTGGTTTGAGTGATGACCTTGAATTTGACCTTCAATGACCTTGGAAGATCAAAACGACCTTTTTTGTCGAAAAATGGCCAATTTTGGATTTTTGATGGCCATTTTCTCAAAAACTGTCTGATCAGTTTTGAGATTTTTGTTTTAGAACATAGAGTGTTCATGTACACCTCTATGGTGTGTATGAGATTCGTTGCCCTTGAATCGCCAGTCTGCGTGTGGCGGCCATTTTGATTTTTTGACGGGTCGGCGAAAAAAAATTTTTTCGTCTCAAATCAAGTCACTATTCAATTCGAGCCATTTCCAGCAAAAAAAACCAATTTTTTTTTTGGCCATTGAAAAATTTGTTGGACTTAAAAAATTTCACCCAATTTTTCCTTCATAATGGGAGCTGTGCGGAGTAAACTCATGGAAGACTTCAAAATAGAGCCTAAGTATTGGCACATTCAAATGGGAAATCATATATTGCGGTTTGAGTGATGACCTTGGATTTGACCTTCAATGACCTTGAAAGGTCAAAAACGATGAATATTGTCTTTGGTGGCCAATTTGTCAAAATCTATTCAGACAGTTTTTCTCAAAATAATGTATAAGATTCTCTTTATCTACCTTTGTGATGTGTCATTTGATTTCGTATTATAGTCCATGCAGAAAATGTGTTTCCAGCAACATTTACGAACATGTTTTGACAATTAGAGTTCAAGATCAGTGTAACAATTTATATGTTGGAAAATCAATACTCTGAGTTTCTCATGATTGCCGGTAAGCTACAGCACCCTTGGTGCTATGTTTTTATGTTGAATATACAACATTATTTGATCTTCTGTTTTGTACAACACACATTGCAAAGTCAATTTCCGAATCAAAATGCGCGAATCAAAATATAAAAAAAAAATCGCGAATCAAAATGCGGTTGGCCAAAAAAATTTGCGCCAGAAATTTCCGCGATTTTAAAGAATACGCGAAAATCGCGAATATTAATGGCCGCGAAAAATTAAGGGGTTTACAGTATCAGTTTAAACTAATTTGATGAACATTTTAGCATGATCTCGATATGTTTTGCCATATTGTGTATTTAAAATTCAATTAGTAAAGTAGTAAAATCTAGATTGTCTAGATTTTTAAAAAGGGAATATAAACAGGGGAACATGTGTTAATAAACTGTGATGAATCGAAAGACATTAGAAACACTTTCAATATAAATGTGGACACTCTTGAAGAAATGTTCAATAACGTGGATGATCTATGTCAATTGTCGAACTATTGCCATAATGTTTTGTCTTTTACCGGACATAACTAATATAATTAATGTACTTGTGTACATGCATGGTATTTGTGTAGACCATTTGTTGTTACACTGACTTTTGTCACTAGAGTTCTCCATGAGGTCTATTGCCTTTGTCTTCTCCCCCGTTTTGTATGCTCACATAATGTTTGATTATTCGTATGTCAATAAATCTACTACTACTAATGTATGCTACAGAGAAAAAAATCTTTATAATCTTTGTATATGCAAGCGATTTTTCATTGGATGAATCCTGTAGTATGATAAATAACAATAAACATTTAACAACTGCACGATTTGTTGACATTATGTTCGTTCATTGATTCATCAATGAAATCAAGCAGTTAGTTAAGTCTGTGGGCAAGCCTTACGAATGGAAGGAAATAGCATTATTTTCAGTGGACCAAATATTATAAACATTTCTCTCCCCCCATAAATTGATATACCCATGAAAAAAAAAATTTTGAATTCAATATTGAGTCCAAAAAAATTCAAGGGAAAATCTCTATTTTTATCATGGTGAGGGCGAAGATTGGTAACTTATTTACCAGAGAAATACAATATTAGACAAGAAAGCGATATAACCTTTACATAATGGAGAGGGTGGTCAGTGCTTGAAGCAAATTTTAATTTAAAATTTATTTTAAAAAAAAATCACACTGGTGGAAAGAAAACGTTGCTTGAAAGGTAATGGAATTTTGTTCTAGTCTTGTTCTATAGGCTTAGCTTACTGCACTTCGTAGTAAATGACTCAATAAGTGCTTCATTTACTCCTGAGTCCTGCATCAGATTCATTTACGCAATAAAATTCTGAAGGACGCAATGAAATACAACATGTGATTCCTCGGGACGCATCAACGAAACACTAGAACTACATACATTAATCAAACTCTCCGAGAAAACAAACACATTTGAATGCAAAACTACTAGTACATCTGATCTCATGTCATTATCTCATGGTATAAAACTTTTAGCATAAATTATATCATGCCTAAATTGTAGGTCTGAAATAGATATCGGAATCATTAATGATTTTAATAAATAGCATAAAAAAAAGTCAGGGAAACAATTCAAATTATTCAAAAAATAGTTAATGATGTACTTCGACTCGCATTATAAATACTGTATGTCACACTTCAGTTCAAATTCTTTGAAAAACATGAGGGACTCATGAAAAACATGAGGATGAATATCAACTTCTTTTATTGAATAATTGTTCAGGCATCACCTACGAACTAAACTGTTGATGACTGAACAATTATTTAAAAAAGAAGTTGATATTCATCCTTTATTTGAGCTTGTAAACTAGCGGTGCGCCTTCAAGTTGACATGATCCAGGTCAGGATTCCTCTATTACTATTTCAAAATGAAACACTGACTCAATGGTGTACAAAAATTACCTCACCAGTTATCAAAAACAGAACTATTATCCCGGAGGCTGATACTGGACAGTGAGCCGATCTTTTGACATGTCAATGCCGATCACAACCAATGTTTACATGTACCAATCTCCGTGGACAGGCCACGCCTAAATCAAACTACCTGCCTGTATTGGGTCGTAATACAGGTATGATCGACCAAATTTGACATATTTCGTTGATGTATACCATAACTTCCACATTGAGATGTATGCGTGCATTGGCAGAACATTTCAAAGACTTATTTGACAGATGCACGTGGCTTTGTTTACTATGCATGTTCAATGTTCCAATATGGCCGCCGGAAATCACGTCATCGCCTATAGAAAACATGCTGATTGGCCATTCCAGTCTTCTTTTAGTTCAATGGGCTAGTAATCATTCAAGCAGGATAATACTGGCAAGAGTACAAGGATATAAACGAGGAATGACTGTATTAACACGTGTCACATCTGAAAAGCTAGTCCTTCATTTCTTCATCATTCTGCAAGATATGAAGATTTATAGTTTCATTCTGCGAGATATGAAATAAATCGCTCGAAGACCCGTCCCAGACTCCAACATCCTGCACACACGTTCTCGTCCACAAAGTCGTCACTGGCCTGGTCTGAATCGTCATGGCGTGACATGCATGCCGCTGATTCCCCTCTCTCGCCTTCTGTTTCGGCATAGTTCTTTTTTTTTCCCACTCTCTGTTCTTTCCGCTTCTTCTCAGCCTTCTTCTATCTCTCTGCCTTCGGCGGTTGTTTGACCTCTTCCTCATCTCCTCTGCTCGGCACGCATGCCACGCAATGGTTTTGGTGCCTGATAGTGCTTTGGTAGCTAGTCTTCTTTCTGTGTCTTGGCCTTCTTTTGACCTTCTTTGTTGTGCATAGACGACAACCGAAATGCTGGAGCTATGGATTGTTGTTCTCGTGGTTGTGGGGTTGAAGTGGTTTCGGCGTTGAAGTAAGTAAGTAAGTAACTAAATAAGTAAACAAATACGGGGACAACATGTGTGGGTAATTATGATCCATACTCTTATCTGTTAGTTACTTGAAACGTTTGTATGAGCATGTTTCAAACCCCACCTTGCTTCCTATTCTATTCATGATCAGTCACTTAATCGCGCCACAGATATTCGCGTCACTTTCGCATGCAAACTAAGTAATGGTTGATCACTGGAGAGGGTGGATAATAGGTGCCACTGCTCTTGTGGTTCTGGAAGCGAATATTAGTATTGTTATTGATTCCCGTTTGTCTTAGCATAGTAGGGAAGGAATGGGTCATGTGAATGGTGGTATACACATGTTCATACCCACATTGAACAATACCACATTGAACAATATTGAATAATATAGTTGTATACTAATTCCATCAGGTGTACAGTAGAAACAACTACATTTAACACACTGTCTGCCCCTGATGACGCCAGTGTGTTTTTGGAAAAACTATTTGGTCGGGCTTTGTTTCTATTGCAAAATGTTGTATTTTACGTTTGTTATTGGCATCATCAAAATCTGACTGTATTGGTGGTAACAGATTGATACTTACATTCAGATTATGTACATGTATATCCTAATCTTATGTACATGTTTTTTTTTTTGCGATACACGCCAACTTTTCTGTACCATGACCTACTGGCCATGTTATTAGCCTATTTGTCAGACAATCACTGTGATGAGCTGCGATCGAAGTTCACAGCGTTTCACCGAAGTTCACTGGCTGGTCCCCAGCCACTATGAGGCACATAATAAAATATGAATATGGTAATAAATTCATCATCTACTTCGGTTCATCATCCATTAACCCATACCAGGCAATAACAGTGATGAGCTGGGGCCAAAGATCATTCGTAGTTCGCCTCTTCACGCGTATATGCAAGCCCATAGATGAAACTTACTCTGAATATCCATTGTAGCAACAGTTTATCAATGGAGAGATATGCATTTAGACCAGTGACAGAATTTTCCACTGGTTCGGCGGTCCGACCATGGTGCGGTATTCGACTTTGTGATCTAATCCCGCTCACCCCCCCCCCCCCCCCCATCAGAGCTGCAAAATCATTCACGCAAGCTACCGTTGAAGTAGAGCGATACCGCATCAAACACCGAGTCGCAGGTGTTCGTTATGTTGCGTGCATGGGAGATTCTTTGTTTACCAACAACTTTCTGTTCAATCACTGTGGCGATACCAGATGCACTAACGATCGTTAGTGCATCCCGCAATGGCGAAAACCACTCGCGGTTCGTTTGAATTTTCTTCATTTTCCCGATAAATACGATTGTGATCGATACACACATACATCTGCTGATTCTTATGCGCACGAAACAACCGTTCGTTTCAAATACATGGCGATTAATGTTGTTTTCAGCATGAAAAACTCGTCTGAAAAAAAAGCCGAAAGATTCCCTAACGATTGTTTTTGTAAAATCGAAGATTCCCTAACGAACATGTGAAGATTCCCTAACGATCTTTTCTTTATTAATTCAAATCTACGTTATTTGAGTGTTAAACGTGAAATAAAGTACCAATTGACATGTATTGATGTGTACAGATGATCTTCTAGTACATATTTCCTATGTTTAATGTGACATTCGCTAATTCATGTCGCATAAATCAACGAATTCACAATGGTGTATGAAATGGACCTATTACAATATACACGTATTAGGCCTTTATCGTTTGGGAATCTCACTTTTGTCGTTGGTGAATCTTATCGTTATTTGCGTTTTTTCGGCAGATCACAAAAACGCGTGATCTGCCTGAAATAACTACGCGTGTCTTTGACCAAAACACTAAGCTACCTTCGAAGTATCCATTTATCACAAATGAACCTGTCATTTGATAAAATACAGTTAAAAACCAAACTGACCGTGTTCACTGTCCGCCATTGAGGGATGCACTAACGATCGTTAGTGCATCCAGTATCGGCACAGTGTCAATAGCGTGTATTGTCGGCTCATTTTTCACTGGGAAACTGAACCTAAGTTAAATTACTCACAAGCAAAATCCGACTGGCCGCAATGTTTGTGTGTACAGTGGCCCCTGGGGTCTAAGCGTCACCGTCATATAAACGCCACCGGTATATATCAAACGAATCATTGAACGAGGGGCCATAGGCCCGGCAGTTGACGAATTAGGAAGGTTACCGGACAATATATGTTTTAGATATATGTTTTAGTGAGATATTAGCCATTTTGTGCTCTGACCTCAATTTTCAAATCATGAGAAGATATAACATATATCATTTCCTATACATGTATGTCCAAAGCTGTAAAGTCGATAAAAAGCGATATATTAGCCACATTGTGCTCTGACCTTGAAAATGAGGTCGAAGGTCAAATGTCAAGGTCACAGAAGATAGAACTCGAGTTAATCTACAATATGAACTTGGTTTGAAGTCTCTAGGGCGATTAGAACCGAAGTTATGGCCATTTATGTGTTTTCGACACTTTATGTGACCTTGACCTTGACTTTGACCTAGGGTGACCAAATTTCACCCATTTGCAAGTATATACATAAGCATTTTATACGTACAATTTGGTCATGATACGTCCAAAACTGTGGCTTGTAGAGCGGTAATATACGAAGAACAAACTAGATTTTGATGATAACAATAGAATGCAAAGCAGTTTTTCCGTTGCCATTTCAGGCGAATTTGACTAAAATCAATGGGTGCCTGGCTTTGAGCCTAAAAAGTGTTCCCATAAAGTTTGGTGATGATCCGACCTAAACTGTGATATGTTTCAGTTAGTTTGAAAATTTGACCTTGAAGTTTTGAATGTGTCCTCATTTTTGCGACCAAGTTCAAGGTCAATCATAAAATTGACATGTACATATGATTACCATGCCTCTTCTGAATGATATGGTTCAAATTTTATGAGACTACAACGATTCAAGCAGATGTTATAACCGAAAAGGTGTTTTTTTAGGATTTCGATGACCTTGACCTTGACCTTTGACCTTTGTATTTCAATTCGTAAAGGTCAATGCTATTAATATGCATGTCAAGTTTCAAGATATTCCATACAGTATGGACGCTGTTATGGCCTTTTGAAATTTCGGTAATTTGACGTTTATGACGTCATTGTGACGTGAGTGTATGTCGCAGCGCCAAAAATAAGGTATCACTGCAATCAGGGGCCCAAGACCTTTCCAACGATGTACTACTCGATATGATTCGCTGACCTTCGTACTTGACCTTGACATTCACCTCATGGCAAACTCTCAAGTTCAAGGTCAAATGCCAAGGTCAAGGTCACAGAAGATAGAACCCGAGTTTATCTACAATATGAACTTGGTTTGAAGTCTCTAGCACAAATAGAACCGGAGTTATGGCCACTTATGTGTTTTTAACATTTTGCGTGACCTTGACCTTGACTTTGGACCTTGAGTCACAAAAATTGTGCATTGTCTGTGCATGAATATATATATTATATCTGTAAAATTTCATCAGAATCAAACAAACTTTGTGAACACTATGACCATTTGAAATTTTGAAAAATTCACGTTTATGACGTCACTGTGACGTCAATAAACGTCACATCTCAAAACTGATGAAAAAGTATGTACCAGGGAATCAAGACCTTTCATTTGATATACTACTTGATAGGTTTCAGTTAGTTTTAAAATTTGACCTTGAAGTTCTCCTCATATGACCTTGTTTTCCTGACCAAGTTCAAGGTCAATCATGAAATTGACATATAAGTCCGATTGCTATACCTCTTCTGAATGATATGGTTCAAATTTCATGAACCTATGACAATTCAAACGGATGTTATTACCGGGAACGTGTTTTTCTGGGATTTTGATGACCTTGACCTTGACCTTTGACCTTTGCACTTAAATTCGTAGAGGTCATTGCTGTCAGTATGCATATCAAGTTTCAAGAGATTCCATACAGTATTGACGATGTTATGGCCTTTTGAAATTTCGGGAATTTGACGTTTATGACGTCATTGTGACGTCAGTGTACGTCGCAGCGCCGAAAATAGGGTATCACTGCGATCAGGGGGTCAAGACCTTTCCAATGATATATTACTCGATATGCTGCGCTGATCTTCGTACTTGACCTTGACTTCGACCTGGGCGAACTTCTCAAGGTCAAGGTCAAATGTCAAGGTCAAGGTCACAGACGATAGAACTCGAGTGTATCTACAATATGCACTTGGTTAGAAGTCTCTAGAACGATTAGAACCGGAGTTATGACCACTTATGTGTTTTCAACGTTTTGTGTGACCTTGACGTTGACCTTTGACTTAGGGTCACCAAAATTCACCGGTTTCCAGGTATATACCTAGGCATTGTATCCATACGATTTGGTGATGATCCGGCCAAAACTGTGGCCTGTAACGTGCAAACAGACAAATGAACCGACATAGTCGACTAACTTGCCGGAATAGCTGGCAATGACCTTGAACTTTTACCAAAGACTTTGAATTTTTTGCAAAGTTGATGCATCTGGTTATTTTAAATATGAGTAATGGCATTTTTCTAGATTTTGTATAGTTGATGGAAAACATTGAAAAAAGTATTATATTTCTTTCCTAGCATAAGCAGTTTGTGGTCATGAAAGACTGATAGGATTCGGATCTTTTGTGACGTCATCAATAGAGCTATTTTTCTCAAAATCATTCTGTCAAGAGCCATTATCCTACAGAATATCTACATCAAATTTGAAAAGAATCAAGCAACAAATGTGGACGCTATGAGTATGAAAAGACAAACAAATGAAATTTTCTCCAATTTTCCGTCATAAAAAGGTCAATTAGGCCATTACCACTGCAATTATTGAACTGATATTTGTCAAATAGCTTCAGTAGGTATCCCCAATACTTACCAGAGCACCGGATCAACAATAATCATAAATGGTTTATGCATCTCATGTAAACAATCAATTGAAGTATGATAAAATCACGTTTCACGTCATTATGACGTCATATGACGTCAGATTCCAAAAATAAGAACATATATCGAAACTACTCCCGAAGACCTTTCAAACGAGTTACTACTCGATATTTTCGCGAAACGTCAAGGTCAAGGTCATTTTTTGGGTCAACTTCGACCTCAGGCGCTTGCAAAGGCTATCGGCCATACGCCTTAGGTGTAAACACAAAAGTTGATAGGCTAAGTGAGTGCAATACTGTGGATTTACTTTCGTGTCTCTATCTTGCTTACTTCCTGAGATATAGTGACCTACATGGTTTTCACTTGCAGGTCAATATTGACCTTGACTTCCGACCTTTGACCTTGAAATTTCGCGGAACAAAAGAACTCGTCCTTGGCTATAAACAGGTGTATCATTAGATTTTTACGCACATTATTGACGCTTTTATCAGCATGGACAGCTTGAAACATTATTATAATGGGACCGATTTCGTTGCCATAGAAACGTCAATTACGTCATAACGGATTGACCGATCGCGCTAAAAATTGACATTGACCATAAGGGACCGGTCCGACATCGTTTCCAAGCATCAGATCTAAAATCGGAGGAGGTGACCTCCAAGGTCAAATATTCGACCTCAGGCGAACTTCTCAAGGTCAAGGTCAAATGTCAAGGTCAAGGTCACAAAAGATAGAACTCGAGTATATCTACCATATGCACTTGATTTGAAGTCTCTACGACAATTAGAACTGGAGTTATGGCCACTTATGTGTTTTCGACGTTTTGCTTGACCTTGACCTTGACCTTTGACCTAGACTCACCAAAAGTGTGCGGTGCCTGCCTATTATCCTACAGATTACATACCCCAAGTAACGTAACAATCACCGTACAATTGCGACCTGTAGAGCACTAACAGATAAACAAACAAACGAGATACCATTGGCCTAAAGGCCAAACTTGTCGAAATCTTTTTCTACATGCGTGGCCTACTTTAAGCATAATTGAATGAGGTTTCCGAGGGAGTAATCCATTTCATTAAGAATTAATACTTAGCCAGATACAATCCTATTTCGAAAATGGACGTTTGACATCATGACGTCATTGTTGTTGAATGTAACGTGTTTAAACTCTGTACATGGCTTGGTATTAATATTCGATATAGGTTCCCATAATTACAGTCTAATAACTTCAAATTTGAGTGCACTGTGGATGTTTCAATGTTTGCTGAAAAGTCGAAAAATTGGTACGGCAGGCATTACGTTTATTACGTCATAGCGGAAAATCTATCATGGCGGAAAAGTATTGGACAGTACCTTCCTAAACCAGAATTCAACGAGCTTTCCAATGGTGCAATCCGCTTTTCTGTACGACAAATACCTCTCGATATATAGCTCCATTTTGAAAATTGACGTTTTACGTCATGACGTCATTGACGTTGCACGTAGCGTGTTGAAACTCGGTGTATGGCTGTGTAATAAAGTTCCACATACGTTCTCATGATTACAGTCTATTGCCTTGAAAATTGAGTGCACTGTGGTTGTTTGAAAGTTTGCTGAAAAGCCGAAAAACTTGTATGACAGGCCTTACGTTTATGACGTCATAGCGGAAAATCTATCATGGCGGAAAAGTATTGGACAGTACCCTTCTAAACCAGAATTCAACGAGCTTTCCAATGGTGCAATCCGCTTTTCTGTATGACAAATACCTATCGATATATAGCTCCATTATGAAAATTGACGTTTTACGTCATGACGTCATTGACGTTGCACGTAGCGCGTGGAAACTTGGTATATGGCTGTATATTAATATTTCACATAGGTTCTCATAATTACAGTTGAATACCTTTAAATTTGAGTGCACTGTGGATATTTGAAAGTTTGCTGAAAAGTCGAACAAATTTTATGACAGGCCTTACGTTTATGACGTCATAGCGGAAAATCTATCAGGGCGGAAACGTATCGGACAGTACCCTCCTAAACCAGAATTCAACGAGCTTTCGAGTGGTGCAATCCACTTCTCTGTGCGACGAATACTTTCAGATATATAACCCCATTTTTAAAATTGACGTTTTACGTCATGACGTCATTGACGTTGAACGTAGCGCGTTGAAACTTGGTATATGGCTGTATATTAATATTTCACATAGGTTCTCATAATTACAGTTCAATACCTTTAAATTTGAGTGCACTGTGGATATTTGAAAGTTTGCTGAAAAGTCGAAAAAAATTTATGACAGGCCTTACGTTTATGACGTCATAGCGGAAAATCTATCATGGCGGAAAAGCATCGGACAGTACCCTTCTAAACCAGAATTCAACGAGCTTTCCAATGGTGCAATCCGCTTTTCTGTACGACAAATACCTATCGATATATAGCTCCATTATGAAAATTGACGTTTTACGTCATGACGTCATTGACGTTGCACGTAGCGCGTGGGAACTTGGTGTATGGTTGTATATTAATATTTCACATAGGTTCTCATAATTACAGTTGAATACCTTTAAATTTGAGTGCACTGTGGATATTTGAAAGTTTGCTGAAAAGTCGAACAAATTTTATGACAGGCCTTACGTTAATGACGTCATAGCGGAAAATCTATTGGGGCGGAAACGTATCGAACAGTACCCTCCTAAACCAGAATTCAACGAGCTTTCGAGTGGTGCAATCCGCTTCTCTGTGCGACGAATACTTTCAGATATATAACCCCATTTTTAAAATTGACGTTTTACGTCATGACGTCATTGACGTTGAACGTAGCGCGTTGAAACTTGGTATATGGCTGTATATTAATATTTCACATAGGTTCTCATAATTACAGTTCAATACCTTTAAATTTGAGTGCACTGTGGATATTTGAAAGTTTGCTGAAAAGTCGAAAAAATTTTATGACAGGCCTTACGTTTATGACGTCATAGCGGAAAATTTATCAGGGCGGAAACGTATCGGACAGTACCCTCCTGAACCAGAATTCAATGAGCTTTTTAATGGTGTAATCCGCTTCTCTCTACGACAAATACTTTCCGATATATGGTCCCATTTAAAAAATTGACATTTTACGTCATGACGTCATTGACGTTCAACCGATCTACGTATAACTTTGTTGTTTGATGGATAATATGAACATATATCAGTGTACTAAATTTCAGAACAATCGGTTCAAATTTGACTGCTGTGCGAATTTTTTAAAATTCGTCAATGATGAGAGATAGGGATTTTTCGATTTTTCAATGATTTTTGGTGACGTCATCAATGGACCGATTTTTTACAAAAACGTGCGGTTCCGTCCTTGGGCAAATATCTTCCCATAGAAAAAGTTTCGAGAAGTAAGCGTTAAAACTGTGGCCGCTAGAGCGCACACAGACATACAAACATACAAACAAACAAACAAACAGACAAACATCCGCCAGTGACCAACATACTTGGCGAAAATCGAAGATTTCGCCAAGTAACAATCAATCAATCAATCAATCAATCAAACCAACCGACCAACATACTTGCCGAAATCTTTAGATTCCGGCAAGTAACAAACAAACACACAAACTGAACCGACATAGTCGACTAACTTGCCGGAATAGCTGGCAATGACCTTGAACTTTTACCAAAGACTTTGAATTTTTTGCAAAGTTGATGCATCTGGTTATTTTAAATATGAGTAATGGCATTTTTCTAGATTTTGTATAGTTGATGGAAAACATTGAAAAAAGTATTATATTTCTTTCCTAGCATAAGCAGTTTGTGGTCATGAAAGACTGATAGGATTCGGATCTTTTGTGACGTCATCAATAGAGCTATTTTTCTCAAAATCATTCTGTCAAGAGCCATTATCCTACAGAATATCTACATCAAATTTGAAAAGAATCAAGCAACAAATGTGGACGCTATGAGTATGAAAAGACAAACAAATGAAATTTTCTCCAATTTTCCCTCATAAAAAGGTCAATTAGGCCATTACCACTGCAATTATTGAACTGATATTTGTCAAATAGCGTCAGTAGGTATCCCCAATACTTACCAGAGCACCGGATCAACAATAATCATAAATGGTTTATGCATCTCATGTAAACAATCAATTGAAGTATGATAAAATCACGTTTCACGTCATTATGACGTCATATGACGTCAGATTCCAAAAATAAGAACATATATCGAAACTACTCCCGAAGACCTTTCAAACGAGTTACTACTCGATATTTTCGCGAAAGGTCAAGGTCAAGGTCATTTTTTGGGTCAACTTCGACCTCAGGCGCTTGCAAAGGCTATCGGCCATACGCCTTAGGTGTAAATACAAAAGTTGATAGGCTAAGTGAGTGCAATACTGTGGATTTACTTTCGTGTCTCTATCTTGCTTACTTCCTGAGATATAGTGACCTACATGGTTTTCACTTGCGGGTCAATATTTACCTTGACTTCCGACGTTTGACCTTGAAATTTCGCGGAACAAAAGAACTCGTCCTTGGCTATAAACAGGTGTATCATTAGATTTTTACGCACATTATTGACGCTTTTATCAGCATGGACAGCTTGAAACATGCAATTTCGCTTATAATGGGACCGATTTCGTTGCCATAGAAACGTCAATTACGTCATAACGGATTGACCTTTTACTTTCGTGTCTCTATCTTGCTTACTTCCTGAGATATAGTGACCTACATGGTTTTCACTTGCGGGTCAATATTGACCTTGACTTCCGACCTTTGACCTTGAAATTTCGCGGAACAAAAGAACTCGTCCTTGGCTATAAACAGGTGTATCATTAGATTTTTACGCACATTATTGACGCTTTTATCAGCATGGACAGCTTGAAACATTATTATAATGGGACCGATTTCGTTGCCATAGAAACGTCAATTACGTCATAACGGATTGACCGATCGCGCTAAAAATTGACATTGACCATAAGGGACCGGTCCGACATCGTTTCCAAGCATCAGATCTAAAATCGGAGGAGGTGACCTCCAAGGTCAAATATTCGACCTCAGGCGAACTTCTCAAGGTCAAGGTCAAATGTCAAGGTCAAGGTCACAAAAGATAGAACTCGAGTATATCTACCATATGCACTTGATTTGAAGTCTCTACGACAATTAGAACTGGAGTTATGGCCACTTATGTGTTTTCGACGTTTTGCTTGACCTTGACCTTGACCTTTGACCTAGACTCACCAAAAGTGTGCGGTGCCTGCCTATTATCCTACAGATTACATACCCCAAGTAACGTAACAATCACCGTACAATTGCGACCTGTAGAGCACTAACAGATAAACAAACAAACGAGATACCATTGGCCTAAAGGCCAAACTTGTCGAAATCTTTTTCTACATGCGTGGCCTACTTTAAGCATAATTGAATGAGGTTTCCGAGGGAGTAATCCATTTCATTAAGAATTAATACTTAGCCAGATACAATCCTATTTCGAAAATGGACGTTTGACATCATGACGTCATTGTTGTTGAATGTAACGTGTTTAAACTCTGTACATGGCTTGGTATTAATATTCGATATAGGTTCCCATAATTACAGTCTAATAACTTCAAATTTGAGTGCACTGTGGATGTTTCAATGTTTGCTGAAAAGTCGAAAAATTGGTACGGCAGGCATTACGTTTATTACGTCATAGCGGAAAATCTATCATGGCGGAAAAGTATTGGACAGTACCTTCCTAAACCAGAATTCAACGAGCTTTCCAATGGTGCAATCCGCTTTTCTGTACGACAAATACCTCTCGATATATAGCTCCATTTTGAAAATTGACGTTTTACGTCATGACGTCATTGACGTTGCACGTAGCGTGTTGAAACTCGGTGTATGGCTGTGTAATAAAGTTCCACATACGTTCTCATGATTACAGTCTATTGCCTTGAAAATTGAGTGCACTGTGGTTGTTTGAAAGTTTGCTGAAAAGCCGAAAAACTTGTATGACAGGCCTTACGTTTATGACGTCATAGCGGAAAATCTATCATGGCGGAAAAGTATTGGACAGTACCCTTCTAAACCAGAATTCAACGAGCTTTCCAATGGTGCAATCCGCTTTTCTGTATGACAAATACCTATCGATATATAGCTCCATTATGAAAATTGACGTTTTACGTCATGACGTCATTGACGTTGCACGTAGCGCGTGGAAACTTGGTATATGGCTGTATATTAATATTTCACATAGGTTCTCATAATTACAGTTGAATACCTTTAAATTTGAGTGCACTGTGGATATTTGAAAGTTTGCTGAAAAGTCGAACAAATTTTATGACAGGCCTTACGTTTATGACGTCATAGCGGAAAATCTATCAGGGCGGAAACGTATCGGACAGTACCCTCCTAAACCAGAATTCAACGAGCTTTCGAGTGGTGCAATCCACTTCTCTGTGCGACGAATACTTTCAGATATATAACCCCATTTTTAAAATTGACGTTTTACGTCATGACGTCATTGACGTTGAACGTAGCGCGTTGAAACTTGGTATATGGCTGTATATTAATATTTCACATAGGTTCTCATAATTACAGTTCAATACCTTTAAATTTGAGTGCACTGTGGATATTTGAAAGTTTGCTGAAAAGTCGAAAAAAATTTATGACAGGCCTTACGTTTATGACGTCATAGCGGAAAATCTATCATGGCGGAAAAGCATCGGACAGTACCCTTCTAAACCAGAATTCAACGAGCTTTCCAATGGTGCAATCCGCTTTTCTGTACGACAAATACCTATCGATATATAGCTCCATTATGAAAATTGACGTTTTACGTCATGACGTCATTGACGTTGCACGTAGCGCGTGGGAACTTGGTGTATGGTTGTATATTAATATTTCACATAGGTTCTCATAATTACAGTTGAATACCTTTAAATTTGAGTGCACTGTGGATATTTGAAAGTTTGCTGAAAAGTCGAACAAATTTTATGACAGGCCTTACGTTAATGACGTCATAGCGGAAAATCTATTGGGGCGGAAACGTATCGAACAGTACCCTCCTAAACCAGAATTCAACGAGCTTTCGAGTGGTGCAATCCGCTTCTCTGTGCGACGAATACTTTCAGATATATAACCCCATTTTTAAAATTGACGTTTTACGTCATGACGTCATTGACGTTGAACGTAGCGCGTTGAAACTTGGTATATGGCTGTATATTAATATTTCACATAGGTTCTCATAATTACAGTTCAATACCTTTAAATTTGAGTGCACTGTGGATATTTGAAAGTTTGCTGAAAAGTCGAAAAAATTTTATGACAGGCCTTACGTTTATGACGTCATAGCGGAAAATTTATCAGGGCGGAAACGTATCGGACAGTACCCTCCTGAACCAGAATTCAATGAGCTTTTTAATGGTGTAATCCGCTTCTCTCTACGACAAATACTTTCCGATATATGGTCCCATTTAAAAAATTGACATTTTACGTCATGACGTCATTGACGTTCAACCGATCTACGTATAACTTTGTTGTTTGATGGATAATATGAACATATATCAGTGTACTAAATTTCAGAACAATCGGTTCAAATTTGACTGCTGTGCGAATTTTTTAAAATTCGTCAATGATGAGAGATAGGGATTTTTCGATTTTTCAATGATTTTTGGTGACGTCATCAATGGACCGATTTTTTACAAAAACGTGCGGTTCCGTCCTTGGGCAAATATCTTCCCATAGAAAAAGTTTCGAGAAGTAAGCGTTAAAACTGTGGCCGCTAGAGCGCACACAGACATACAAACATACAAACAAACAAACAAACAAACAGACAAACATCCGCCAGTGACCAACATACTTGGCGAAAATCGAAGATTTCGCCAAGTAACAATCAATCAATCAATCAATCAATCAAACCAACCGACCAACATACTTGCCGAAATCTTTAGATTCCGGCAAGTAACAAACAAACACACAAACTGAACCGACATAGTCGACTAACTTGCCGGAATAGCTGGCAATGACCTTGAACTTTTACCAAAGACTTTGAATTTTTTGCAAAGTTGATGCATCTGGTTATTTTAAATATGAGTAATGGCATTTTTCTAGATTTTGTATAGTTGATGGAAAACATTGAAAAAAGTATTATATTTCTTTCCTAGCATAAGCAGTTTGTGGTCATGAAAGACTGATAGGATTCGGATCTTTTGTGACGTCATCAATAGAGCTATTTTTCTCAAAATCATTCTGTCAAGAGCCATTATCCTACAGAATATCTACATCAAATTTGAAAAGAATCAAGCAACAAATGTGGACGCTATGAGTATGAAAAGACAAACAAATGAAATTTTCTCCAATTTTCCCTCATAAAAAGGTCAATTAGGCCATTACCACTGCAATTATTGAACTGATATTTGTCAAATAGCGTCAGTAGGTATCCCCAATACTTACCAGAGCACCGGATCAACAATAATCATAAATGGTTTATGCATCTCATGTAAACAATCAATTGAAGTATGATAAAATCACGTTTCACGTCATTATGACGTCATATGACGTCAGATTCCAAAAATAAGAACATATATCGAAACTACTCCCGAAGACCTTTCAAACGAGTTACTACTCGATATTTTCGCGAAAGGTCAAGGTCAAGGTCATTTTTTGGGTCAACTTCGACCTCAGGCGCTTGCAAAGGCTATCGGCCATACGCCTTAGGTGTAAATACAAAAGTTGATAGGCTAAGTGAGTGCAATACTGTGGATTTACTTTCGTGTCTCTATCTTGCTTACTTCCTGAGATATAGTGACCTACATGGTTTTCACTTGCGGGTCAATATTTACCTTGACTTCCGACGTTTGACCTTGAAATTTCGCGGAACAAAAGAACTCGTCCTTGGCTATAAACAGGTGTATCATTAGATTTTTACGCACATTATTGACGCTTTTATCAGCATGGACAGCTTGAAACATGCAATTTCGCTTATAATGGGACCGATTTCGTTGCCATAGAAACGTCAATTACGTCATAACGGATTGACCGATCGTGCTAAAAATTGACAATGACCATAAGGGACCGGTCCGACATCGTTTCCAAGCATCAGATCGAAAATCGGAGGAGGTGACCTCCAAGGTCAAATATTCGACCTCAGGCGAACTTCTCAAGGTCAAGGTCAAATGTCAAGGTCACAAAAGATAGAACTCGAGTATATCTACCATATGCACTTGATTTGAAGTCTCTACGACAATTAGAACTGGAGTTATGGCCACTTATGTGTTTTCGACGTTTTGCTTGACCTTGACCTTGACCTTTGACCTAGACTCACCAAAAGTGTGCGGTGCCTGCCTATTATCCTACAGATTACATACCCCAAGTAACGTAACAATCACCGTACAATTGCGACCTGTAGAGCACTAACAGATAAACAAACAAACAATCAATCAATCAATCAAACCAACCGACCAACATACTTGCCGAAATCTTTAGATTCCGGCAAGTAACAAACAATCAATCAATCAATCAATCAAACCAACTGACCAACATACTTGCCGAAATCTTTAGATTCCGGCAAGTAATGAAATCGCTCGCTGCTGCTGACTTGACGGCTGAAAGCCTTCGCTGGTACAGCGAGTACTTGCCGGAATGGAAAAAATAGAACTTTGACCTTGAGCTGGCGAACTTCTCAAGGTCAATGTCAAAAGCCAAGGCCAAGTCACAGGCGATAGAACTCGAGTTCACCTACAATATGCACCTAATTTGAAGTCTCTAGGACGATTACAGCCAGAGTTATGGCCACTTATGTGTTTTCGACGTTTTGTGTGACCTTGACCTTCGACCTATATTCACTAAAATCTGATAGGATCTACCTAATATCCTACAGAATATGTTCACCAAATGCGAAGAAAATCGAGTGAGAATTGTGGAAGCTAGAGTGCAAACATACATACAAACAAATGAAATTTTACCGATTTGTTGCTAAAAAAACGTCAATTACGTCAAAACGGATATATCGATTGAGCTCAAAATTGATAGAAACCATCACAGGACGACTACACATCGTTTGCATATGCTCGATTTGCAGTAAATGTGATAACTTTGCACATCTGACAATCAAAAGGCCTAAATGTCAGTCTGAAATCCCATTTGACGTCATTATGACGTCAATTGACGTCCGATTCCAAAAGTGACAAAATATTTGGAAAGTACTCTCCAAGACCTTTCAAACGAGCTACTATTCGATATTTTTGCAAAAGGTCAAGGTCAAGGTCATTTTTTAGGTCAACTTCGACCTCAGGCGCTTGCAAAGGCTATCGGTCATACGCCTTAGGTGTAAATGCAAAAGTTGTTAGGCTAAGTGAGTGCAATACTGTGGATTTACTTTCGTGTCTCTATCTTGCTTAGTTCCTGAGATATAGTGACCTACATGGTTTTCACTTGCGGGTCAATATTGACCTTGACTTCCGACCTACGACCTTGAAATTTTGTGGATCAAAAGAAGTCATCCTTGATCATTAACAGGTTTATCATTGGATTTTTACGCACATTATTGACGCTTCTATCAGCATGGACAGTTTGAAACATGCAATTTCGCTTATAATGGGACCGATTTCGTTGCCATAGAAACGTCAATTACGTCATAACGGATTGACCGATCGCGCTAAAAATTGATATTGACCATAAGGGACCGGTCCCACATCGTTTCCAAGCATCAGATCGAAAATCGGAGGAGGTGACCTCCAAGGTCAAATATTCGACCTCAGGCGAACTTCTCAAGGTCAAGGTCAAAGGTCAAGGTCAAGGTCACAAAAGATAGAACTCGAGTATATCTACGATATGCACTTGATTTTAAGTTTCTACGACGATTACAACCGGAGTTATGGCCACTTACGTGTTTTCGACGTTTTGTGTGACCTTGACCTTGACCTTTGACCTATATACACCAAAATAGGACGTTTTCTGCCCAGTATCCTAGAGAATATGTGCACCAAATTTGGAAGAAATCGAGTGAGAAATGTGGACGCTAGGCTGTAAACAAACAAACAAATGAACCGACATAGTCGACTAACTTGCCGGAATAGCTGGCAATGACCTTGAACTTTTACCAAAGACTTTGAATTTTTTGCAAAGTTGATGCATCTGGTTATTTTAAATATGAGTAATGGCATTTTTCTAGATTTTGTATAGTTGATGGAAAACATTGAAAAAAGTATTATATTTCTTTCCTAGCATAAGCAGTTTGTGGTCATGAAAGACTGATAGGATTCGGATCTTTTGTGACGTCATCAATAGAGCTATTTTTCTCAAAATCATTCTGTCAAGAGCCATTATCCTACAGAATATCTACATCAAATTTGAAAAGAATCAAGCAA
Organism: Terebella lapidaria; assembly: GCA_949152475.1. NCBI lineage: Eukaryota > Metazoa > Annelida > Polychaeta > Terebellida > Terebellidae > Terebella > Terebella lapidaria. Next base: position 10,382,727 of record OX424562.1, read on the forward strand.
CAGATGTGGACGCTATGAGTATGAAAAGACAAACAAATGAAATTTTCTCCAATTTTCCGTCATAAAAAGGTCAATTAGGCCATTACCACTGCAATTATTGAACTGATATTTGTCAAATAGCTTCAGTAGGTATCCCCAATACTTACCAGAGCACCGGATCAACAATAATCATAAATGGTTTATGCATCTCATGTAAACAATCAATTGAAGTATGATAAAATCACGTTTCACGTCATTATGACGTCATATGACGTCAGATTCCAAAAATAAGAACATATATCGAAACTACTCCCGAAGACCTTTCAAACGAGTTACTACTCGATATTTTCGCGAAAGCTCAAGGTCAAGGTCATTTTTTGGGTCAACTTCGACCTCAGGCGCTTGCAAAGGCTATCGGCCATACGCCTTAGGTGTAAATACAAAAGTTGATAGGCTAAGTGAGTGCAATACTGTGGATTTACTTTCGTGTCTCTATCTTGCTTACTTCCTGAGATATAGTGACCTACATGGTTTTCACTTGCGGGTCAATATTGACCTTGACTTCCGACCTTTGACCTTGAAATTTCGCGGAACAAAAGAACTCGTCCTTGGCTATAAACAGGTGTATCATTAGATTTTTACGCACATTATTGACGCTTTTATCAGCATGGACAGCTTGAAACATGCAATTTCGCTTATAATGGGACCGATTTCGTTGCCATAGAAACGTCAATTACGTCATAACGGATTGACCGATCGCGCTAAAAATTGACATTGACCATAAAAGACCGGTCCGACATCGTTTCCAAGCATCAGATCGAAAATCGGAGGAGGTGACCTCCAAGGTCAAATATTCGACCTCAGGCGAACTTCTCAAGGTCAAGGTCAAATGTCAAGGTCAAGGTCACAAAAGATAGAACTCGAGTATATCTACCATATGCACTTGATTTGAAGTCTCTACGACAATTAGAACTGGAGTTATGGCCACTTATGTGTTTTCGACGTTTTGCTTGACCTTGACCTTGACCTTTGACCTAGACTCACCAAAAGTGTGCGGTGCCTGCCTATTATCCTACAGATTACATACCCCAAGTAACGTAACAATCACTGTACAATTGCGACCTGTAGAGCACTAACAGATAAACAAACAAACAATCAAATGAACCGACATAGTCGACTAACTTGCCGGAATAGCTGGCAATGACCTTGAACTTTTACCAAAGACTTTGAATTTTTTGCAAAGTTGATGCATCTGGTTATTTTAAATATGAGTAATGGCATTTTTCTAGATTTTGTATAGTTGATGGAAAACATTGAAAAAAGTATTATATTTCTTTCCTAGCATAAGCAGTTTGTGGTCATGAAAGACTGATAGGATTCGGATCTTTTGTGACGTCATCAATAGAGCTATTTTTCTCAAAATCATTCTGTCAAGAGCCATTATCCTACAGAATATCTACATCAAATTTGAAAAGAATCAAGCAACAAATGTGGACGCTATGAGTATGAAAAGACAAACAAATGAAATTTTCTCCAATTTTCCGTCATAAAAAGGTCAATTAGGCCATTACCACTGCAATTATTGAACTGATATTTGTCAAATAGCTTCAGTAGGTATCCCCAATACTTACCAGAGCACCGGATCAACAATAATCATAAATGGTTTATGCATCTCATGTAAACAATCAATTGAAGTATGATAAAATCACGTTTCACGTCATTATGACGTCATATGACGTCAGATTCCAAAAATAAAAACATATATCGAAACTACTCCCGAAGACCTTTCAAACGAGTTACTACTCGATATTTTCGCGAAAGCTCAAGGTCAAGGTCATTTTTTGGGTCAACTTCGACCTCAGGCGCTTGCAAAGGCTATCGGCCATACGCCTTAGGTGTAAATACAAAAGTTGATAGGCTAAGTGAGTGCAATACTGTGGATTTACTTTCGTGTCTCTATCTTGCTTACTTCCTGAGATATAGTGACCTACATGGTTTTCACTTGCGGGTCAATATTGACCTTGACTTCCGACCTTTGACCTTGAAATTTCGCGGAACAAAAGAACTCGTCCTTGGCTATAAACAGGTGTATCATTAGATTTTTACGCACATTATTGACGCTTTTATCAGCATGGACAGCTTGAAACATGCAATTTCGCTTATAATGGGACCGATTTCGTTGCCATAGAAACGTCAATTACGTCATAACGGCTTGACCGATCGCGCTAAAAGTTGACATTGACCATAACGGACCGGTCCGACATCGTTTCCAAGCATCAGATCGAAAATCGGAGGAGGTGACCTCCAAGGTCAAATATTCGACCTCAGGCGAACTTCTCAAGGTCAAGGTCAAATGTCAAGGTCAAGGTCACAAAAGATAGAACTCGAGTATATCTACCATATGCACTTGATTTGAAGTCTCTACGACAATTAGAACTGGAGTTATGGCCACTTATGTGTTTTCGACGTTTTGCTTGACCTTGACCTTGACCTTTGACCTAGACTCACCAAAAGTGTGCGGTGCCTGCCTATTATCCTACAGATTACATACCCCAAGTAACGTAACAATCACTGTACAATTGCGACCTGTAGAGCACTAACAGATAAACAAACAATCAATCAATCAATCAATCAATCAAACCAACCGACCAACATACTTGCCGAAATCTTTAGATTCCGGCAAGTAACAATCAAACCAACCGACCAACATACTTGCCGAAATCTTTAGATTCCGGCAAGTAATGAACCGACATAGTCGACTAACTTGCCGGAATAGCTGGCAATGACCTTGAACTTTTACCAAAGACTTTGAATTTTTTGCAAAGTTGATGCATCTGGTTATTTTAAATATGAGTAATGGCATTTTTCTAGATTTTGTATAGTTGATGGAAAACATTGAAAAAAGTATTATATTTCTTTCCTAGCATAAGCAGTTTGTGGTCATGAAAGACTGATAGGATTCGGATCTTTTGTGACGTCATCAATAGAGCTATTTTTCTCAAAATCATTCTGTCAAGAGCCATTATCCTACCGAATATCTACATCAAATTTGAAAAGAATCAAGCAACAAATGTGGACGCTATGAGTATGAAAAGACAAACAAATGAAATTTTCTCCAATTTTCCGTCATAAAAAGGTCAATTAGGCCATTACCACTGCAATTATTGAACTGATATTTGTCAAATAGCTTCAGTAGGTATCCCCAATACTTACCAGAGCACCGGATCAACAATAATCATAAATGGTTTATGCATCACATGTAAACAATCAATTGAAGTATGATAAAATCACGTTTCACGTCATTATGACGTCATATGACGTCAGATTCCAAAAATAAGAACATATATCGAAACTACTCCCGAAGACCTTTCAAACGAGTTACTACTCGATATTTTCGCGAAAGGTCAAGGTCAAGGTCATTTTTTGGGTCAACTTCGACCTCAGGCGCTTGCAAAGGCTATCGGCCATACGCCTTAGGTGTAAATACAAAAGTTGATAGGCTAAGTGAGTGCAATACTGTGGATTTACTTTCGTGTCTCTATCTTGCTTACCTCCTGAGATATAGTGACCTACATGGTTTTCACTTGCGGGTCAATATTGACCTTGACTTCCGACCTTTGACCTTGAAATTTCGCGGAACAAAAGAACTCGTCCTTGGCTATAAACAGGTGTATCATTAGATTTTTACGCACATTATTGACGCTTTTATCAGCATGGACAGCTTGAAACATGCAATTTCGCTTATAATGGGACCGATTTCGTTGCCATAGAAACGTCAATTACGTCATAACGGATTGACCGATCGCGCTAAAAATTGACATTGACCATAAGGGACCGGTCCGACATCGTTTCCAAGCATCAGATCGAAAATCGGAGGAGGTGACCTCCAAGGTCAAATATTCGACCTCAGGCGAACTTCTCAAGGTCAAGGTCAAATGTCAAGGTCAAGGTCACAAAAGATAGAACTCGAGTATATCTACAATATGAACTTGATTTGAAGTCTCTAGGACCATTAAAACCGAAGTTATGGCCACTTATGTGTTTTCGACGTTTTGCTTGACCTTGACCTTGACCTTTGACCTAGACTCACCAAAAGTGTGCGGTGCCTGCCTATTATCCTACAGATTACATACCCCAAGTAACGTAACAATCACTGTACAATTGCGACCTGTAGAGCACTAACAGATAAACAAACAAACGAGATACCATTGGCCTAAAGGCCAAACTTGTCGAAATCTTTTTCTACATGTGGCCTACTTTAAGCATAGCTGAATGAGGTTTCCGACAGTGTAATCCATTTCATTACGGATTAATACTTACCCAGATACAATCCTATTTCGAAAATGGACGTTTGATATCATGACGTCATTGTTGTTGAATGTAACGTGTTTAAACTCGGTACATGGCTCGGTACATATTCGACATAGGTTCCCATAATTACAGTCTACTAACTTCAAATTTGAGTGCACTGTGGATGTTTCAATGTTTGCTGAAAAGTCGAAAAACTGGTACGGCAGGCATTACGTTTATTACGTCATAGCGGAATATCTATCATGGCGGGAAAAAATATCGGACAGTACTCTCTAATACCAGAATTCAACGAGCTTTCCAATGGTACAATCCGCTTCTCTGTACAACAAATACTTTTCGATATACAGCCCCATTTTGAAAATTGACGTTTTGCGTCATGACGTCATTGACGTTGAACGTAGCGCATTAAATCTAGGTATATCACTGTATATTAATATTTCACATAGGTTCTTATAATTACAGTTCAATACCTTCAAATTTGAGTGCACTGTGAATGTTTGAATGTTTGCTGAAAAGTCGAAAATTTTGTATGACAGGCCTTACGTTTATGACGTCATAGCGGGAATCTATCAGGGCGGAAACCTATCGGACAGGATCCTTCTAAACCAGAATTCAACGAGCTTTCGAGTGGTGCAATCCGCTTCTCTGTGCGACGAATAGTTTCAGATATATAGCCCCATTTTTAAAATTGACGTTTACGTCATGACGTCATTGACGTTGAACGTAGCGCGTTGAAACTTGGTATATGGCTGTATATTAATATTTCACATAGGTTCTCATAATTATAGTTCAAAACCTTCAAATTTGAGTGCACTGTGGATGTTTGAAAGTTTGCTGAAAAGTCGAACATTTTGTTGACAGGCCTTACGTTTATGACGTCATAGCGAAGATCTATCAGGGCGGCAAAGTATCGGATAGTACTCTCTTAAACCAGAATTCAACGAGCTTTCCAATGATGCAATCCGCTTATCTGTACGACATATAGTTTCCCAGATATAGCCCCATTTTTAAAATTGACGTTGAAGGTTGAAACTTGGTATATGGCTGTATATTAATATTTCACATAGGTTCTCATAAATACAGTTCAAAACTTTCAAATTTGAGTGCACTGTGGATGTTTGAATGTTTGCTGAAAAGTTGAAAATTTTGTATGACAGGCCTTACGTTTATGACGTCATGGCGGAAAATCTATCAAGGCGGCAAAGTATCGAATAGTACCCTCTTAAACCAGAATTCAACGAGCTTTCCAGTGGTGCAATCCACTTCTCTGTACGACGAACATTTTCCGAGATATAGCCCCATGTTATAAAATTGACGTTTTACGTCATGACGTCATCGTCGTTCAACCGATCCACGTAACACTTCAAGGTATGATGGATAATACTAACTCATATCAGTGTACCAAATTTCAGAGGTATCGGTTCAAATTTGACTGCTCTGCGATTTTTTTAAAATTCGCCAATGATGAGAGATAGGGATTTTTCGAGTTTTTAAGAATTTTTGGTGACGTCTTCAATGGGCCGATTTTTTTTTCAAAAACGTGCGGTCCCGTCCTTGGCAGAATGCCTATCCATCAAAAAAGTTTCGGAATGTTAGCATGAAAACTGTGGCCGCTAGAGAGGTAAAAACAAACAAAAAATCCCTATCTCTCATCATTGGCGAATATTCAAGAATTTTTGGTGACGTCATCAATGAACCGATTTTTTTTCCAAAAACGTGCGGTCCCGTCCTTGGCAGAATGCCAATCCACCAAAAAAGTTTCGGGATGCTAGCGTGAAAATTGTGGCCGCTAGAGGGCCAACAGACATACAAACGAGAGCCCATAGGGCACACACTTGCCGGAACCAAAATATATGTCATATACCAATGATATGACATATGGATTTGAACAAATTGACGACACTTTCTTCCCTACTTACTACGTTTACTTACTTACTTCACTTCATTTTACTTCACTTTACTGCACAAACTACTCATACTGTCATTGAGCGTCACAGCGCCAAAAATAAGATATCACTGGACTCAGAGACCAAGAACTTTCTAACGGTATACTACTCGATTTGTTGTGCTGAAGTTCGTACTTGACCTTGACATCGAGCTCAGGCGAACTTCTCAAGGTCAAGGTCAAATGTCAAGGTCACGGAAGATAGAACTCGAGTTTATCTACAATATGCTCTGAATTTGAAGTCTCTACGACGATTAGAACCGGAGTTAGTGCCACTTATGTGTTTTCAACATTTTGCGTGACCTTGACCTTTGACTTAGAGTCACCAAAATCGAACTTGACCTGCCCATTATCCTACAGAATATGCACACCGACTTTGGAAGGACTCAGGTAAGAAATGTGGACACTCGAAATTTTACCAGTTTTTTTTTTCATGAAAACGTCAACTACATCATAACAAAGGGAAGAGAGAAAAATGAAGAACAGCGTCAGTAGACATCTCTAGTACATGTCTATTAGACATATTTAACATGTCCAAAGCAATTAAATGGAAAATAACCGAATTATGAATTTTCGAAAATTCACTTCATGTTAAAGATAGGGATTTTTCGAGTTTTTAACTTTTTGGTGTTCGTCAATAAACCGATTGAAAAAAATGTGCGGCTCCATACTCGGCGCGATGATATCTTACATTAAGACATGCTTGTGTGCCAAATTTCAAAAAGACCTGCAAAGTAATTATCCGATGTGAGAATTTGTGAGAAGTCGCCAATAAGGAGAGATAACTAAAGAAGTTTGTCGGGTTTCTTTTTCGTAAAGAATTTTTGTGAATTGAGTCACCAGTTGACCGATTGGCAAAAAAATTGCTAGGTGTCTATTCTTGAAATGGGAATTCTTATGTAACTGTTTAGCGCATAAATAATTGATTTGTATAGTGCGAAAAAATATGCTCGCTAATATAGGCCTATGTCACCCGTACTTTCTTTTGAGTAGACAATGACTGTTGTAGTAGGCGCGTTACCAGGGACAACAACAGATTACCACTGGCTCTACACTGAACCGGGAAGTAGGGTCAGAGCGTCGAATGTCGGACGGGCGGGGCAATTCCGGACACAGGCCTGAACTATCATATTGTCATATGAAACGCAACACAATAGTCAAGAATGTATATGTTGTGTCGTGTTTATTATAATAAGAAATAGAAACAGTATCCAAAACCGAAAACAAGAAGTAAATAAGATATTTAATAAATCAGGGAAGCCCTTGTAACATCAGTGCGTTACTTTCTGCACATGATTATTTGAGAGGATTCTTGGGAGTCACCGAATTTGACTCAGTTGACTTTGGTTTGTACACTTATATGTATTTGTAATTTGGAATTATATTCAGGGCATTGTTCGTCAGAAACAACTTGGAAAGCAGGTGCAGAAATCAGATTATCCTGTCTTCATGATGGTAAAGCATATATTTCTCAAACAAACACATTCTAATCAGGTGTCCGACATTGCCCCACCTACACATAACCTACGTCATAACGTCCCGACCATTTAAATTTACCAGCGGATTCCCAGCTCATTTGCTATCCAATGTGAAATACGGGTTCTCCAGTGATATGGAAACTGAAGTACGGTTCTCCTCAGTGATATGTAAATTTACAATAGATGAGAAATTCGAGAAATATATTAAAACTGTGAATTCATGCTGAGAATTTAGTGATGCACTACGTAGATCTTTCTAGAATACACCAATTGACAATTGTATTTCCTCGCACTGTCCTTGATGTGTGAACAGAAATAGCATTTTCTTTATTACAGATGATTTATATACATTCAGTAATATTTATGAGCATGCTGATTTTAATTTAATGGAGAACACTGCAACTTTTTTCTGCAAAAAATGTCCTTGGTTGGATTACAGTCATGGAGTTGAATGAATGTGGAATGACGACGCCATCTACGTCGTCAGACAAATTTAGTTTACTCTCATGAATTCTGATTGAAATATGATAGCAGCGGATACATACAACATACAACATTTTAAGTCTGTTCAAGTGTCACAATATATGCACGGAACATAATATGAAGTATTCCCACACAAAATTGCCTTCTATAGGTAGATCCCTATAGGCCCTTTGATGTACTCTGAAAGTGAAAGTTCAACCTGCATCCTGTGTATTTTTTTTCTGGAAATGTCTTTATTTCTACCATTCATATAATTTCTTCTTGCTGTCTAAACATGAACCACCAGTTGTCGCACCATAAACACCGCAAATGCGGACATGTGGGCATATTTATTTTTGGAACATTCATGGGTGTCCGACATTCGACACCCCCGTGTCCGACATTACCCTCCCTGTCCGACTTTACCCCTTATCTGCATACACTGACTTTTTCCTCCAAATTATCTTCATGTGATATGCAACCTCGCTCTCGATTCCATTTTCGGAAAGCAGGGAATGCCTTTATGCTTAAAATAGATGAAAAAATTGGACTTTACTGATAACAAGCTCGCGCAATTAAGTAATTCCTAAACCCGTCCGACATTCGACACCTTGACCCTAACTGGTTAGATCGATCCACCCGTAAGTGAATCTAGAGGATATAGAGCGCTAGTAAAGCATGGAATTCTCGTTTTGTTGTTTTCACAATGATGGACATCTTATGAAATAATGCCTTTAGACACAATCTTGTATTTTCGAGGAAGACAGTGTCATACTTGTGCATGTGGTCATATTTGTTTATTGTTGCAAGTAGGCCCACCTCTTTATTCATGTCCTGCAACTAAATATTGTTCCTCCGATTTTAGCTAATATAGGAAATGTTTAGGCCCCATCGTCTACGTATTTTCCCAGGCTAAAACGCATCGATTCCATGTATGTCTAATTAGTGTTCCCGATCGCATTCGGACCATAAATTTTGCTATAACACATAGTTACTCCCTGCGATTTTCAACTTCATTTGATGCCAAACATGAGGCACATCAGAAAGTTTTTATTTTAAAAATATTTCAACTGTTATATCAGCGTAGAATATTCGTGCATAGGCCTATATAGTCATGTATGTTCATGTTACAATTGTCAATGAACTCAATGAAGTTTCTGATAATTCACTTAAAAGATTTGAACGAAAATTCGACATAAAATTTATATCTACTGATAGATCCAAAACGATTAAGTATGAAGTAGCGAAATTTGGAGAAGTTGGCAATCTACCCCCAAAGTTAAATTTCAGCCCAAAATGGGACCTCGAGAATCTGAGCATATTCGAGGATTTGGTCCTGCTTACATTCTTCAAGGTTCAACATATTATTGTAATTTTGGGCCAGGATTTACATTGGGAGTGTGTTATGCACAAACATGTTGATTTCGAAAGATTGCACTGTTACAAAACCGAACAAATGCACAAAATTGTGTGCGGACGCAGAATTTGAATCACAGGGCTAAATTTAACAGTGGGGGTATAGATTGCCAACATTTTCAATTTTCGTGCTGGAAATCTGTAGTTCCGTAGAATGTTACCGTTCAACTCTCAGGTGAAGTATGCCAAGTTATAGAACGATACTATTTAGCATCGCAAAAATATCAGCGAAAAACAGTGTAAACGAATTAGAAAAATCACAGGTTTTTTAATACAGTAGGCATGTTCCGTAACTGTAGTCGTGAAACGCGTGTGGTCATAGTGTTTCACGGACTGAGTTCGGGTAAAGTGTTTTGTTTTGATTAACTTTTTCATGGTCGAAAATCTTAAATGATGACGAAGTTGGCACGCCAAAACACACAAAGTTTATGTGTGCTAATACATGATATGCTGTAGATCATGTTTGTGCATCAAAACTGCGATTCGCGAGTTTATTCAGATGTAATTTGATGATTAATGTGGCCGGGCGAAAGCGGCAGGCTTGGGCTTGGCCCCAACAGCCTACCAAACGCCTGCTCAAGACCGGCGGCGGCGATGGATCGATATATTATCTGATTACTTATAGTGGCCTACTCATAGTCGTGTGGGGTAGCATGTTCAATTTAGTTTGCAATTTCATTCGCAGCTGATTTGTTAGCCTATAGTTAAGACCCGGAATGACAATTGGTGAATAGAAAAAGCTAAAAATCATTGATTATTACTGAAAATTAGAGAAACTAAATTGAACATATGCTCCGTCGTGTGCACTTGCTAGATCTAGATCTACTTCTCCTTTGGTCCGATAACCTATTGGCATGGCGGTGTAGCATGACAAACGCGACATGTGAGAAAATCGAACACCATGTATGTCGCGTTTCTCACGGTCGAATGCTTATTATCGCCCATGTCGCATTTTTCACGCCTGATGTGATTGGTGGATAATATTTTATTCTAATCTGCTCGCAATATCCACATCATGGATTATTTGGCTTCTAAATACGTTCCAATTTAATCATTGTTGCAATAGGAAATGTAAACAGACACACTTGATGTCAATTTGTGTGTTTTGCCAATGGAATGCTTTGAACTCGTAGGCCTACTACCGTATCTTCTCACTCATGATCACCATTTGCACGACTTAAATGGAACGCAGCACATAACGCACCCAACATCGTTCGATGTATTGGTCATATATCGCACCATAACCCCCCCCCCCCTCCCTGTTGTGCCAGATCGTCCACTACCACTCGATTTCAGCGCTGTGTCCTGATTCAATATTGCGTTGTCCATGAATTGGACGATAATATGGTCATGCATGTCGTGAATTTCACGAACAAAAGCTATTTCAATAGCTCCGCAGTTAATGTCGGGTATTTCACGGGCATGTCGCTTTTTTCACGGCGGAAATACCAACCGTGAAAAAAGCGACATGGTCGGATATTTCACGTGAAAAAAGCGACATGGTCACTTTTATCACATGAAAAAGCCGACCATGTCGGGGTTTTCACAATATTCGGTTTTATCATGCAGCAGCATTGCGTCTATCGGCGTCAGAGTCGTCTGTCTACATTTTTATCTTCCGTCTGTTGTCCGTCCAGGTCTGTAACTTTTTTTTGGCATGATGAATTTCCCCATAAATTTGTCAGAACATACCTTAGGCCAATATCTAAAAACAATTTTCAATTTTTTTTTTATTGAATCGTTCTTGCTGATTTGGCGACAATTTTTGACAAAAAATTGCCAATTTTTGGTGGCCACTTTCTCAAAAACTGTCTGATCAGTTTTGAGATTTTTGTTTCAAAACATTCCTCTTATGTACCTCTATGACATGTATAAGTTTCGTTGCCCTTGAATCGCCGGTCTGCGTGTGGCGGCCATTTTGATTTTTTGACGGGTCGGCAAAAAAAATTTTTTTGGTCTCAAATCAAGTCACTATTCGTTTTGAGGCATTTCCAGCAAAAAAAAAAATTTTTTTTGGCCATTTGAAAAATCTTTGGACTTAGAAAATTTCACCCAATTTTTCCTTCATAATGGGAGCTATGCAGAGTAATCTCATAGAACACTTCAAGATAGAGCCTAAGTATTGGCACATTCAAATGGGAAGTCATATATGGCGACTTGTGTGGTGATCCTGAATTTGACTTTGGATGATCTTGAAAGGTCAAAACAGCCATTTTTGGGTCGAAAAATGCTCAAATTTGCACCTGGTCTGTCTTTTCTCGAAAACTGTCTGATAAGTTTTGAGATTATTGTTTCAAAAGATTCCCCTTATGTACTTTAATGATGTTTATAAGTTTTGTTGCCCTTGAATCGCCGATCTCTGTGTGGCGGCCATTTTGAATTTTTGGCGGGTTGGCGAAAAAAGGACTGCCAGGACTGTACTCATAGAACGCTTGAAGATAGAGCTTAGAAATTGGCACTTTCAAATGGGAAGTCATATATGGCGACTTGTGTGGTGACCTTGAATTTGACCTTTGATGACCTTGAAAGGTCAAAACAGCCATTTTGGGGTAGAAAAAAATGCACAGATTTGCCTCTACAGATGAAATGCTTGTAGATAGAGCTTAAGTTTGCATTATGAGCATATAGGAAGTCATATATGGAACAACTGATGATGACCTTGACCTCGGATGATTTTGAGTGCTAAATGTCTGATGTGAAATATGTAAATTAGCCAAGGCTTAAACACTTGCACATACAGGTTGGGATTGTGTATAAGCTAACAAGAAGTCATGTATTTATAGCACATCTCTTGGAGACCTTGAATTTGACCTTATATATGACCTTGAAATCCAAATCTCACAACCTTGCCTGACCTGACTTGTGTAAATTGGCCTCTACAGACAAAATACTTGTTGATAGAGCTTATATGTTTGTATTACGAACATATATGAAGTCATATGCAGCATACCTAATGGTGATATTGCAGTTCACAAAGATGACCTTGATTAGTAAATCTCAAAGTCATATGTCACTTGCAATGCTTAAAGCCAAAATTGTCCGGTTACCTATCTTAGCCCTTGGGCTAATTTTTTGCAATAACATTAGCCAAAATAACACATTCTTAGGTGTAATAATGATTAATAATATACTATGAATATACTTACCTCAGATTGTTGACCGTCAGTACTCACTTCCGTTGTTTTCGTGTGTGTTCCTGACTGGGCTGACCAGTTGCTGTACGGTAGAGACCTTCCTGTCTGTGTTTTGAGTTGTACCTACTCGTCTTGTGACTGAGAGGATTGCTGGTGACTTCAGCCAGTGACTCCTACCGGTGGTGTCGAACCTCTTGTGTCCTTGTGCTACTAGGAGGACTACTCGGTGCCACCCATTTCCAGTTTGTTTTGCTTTGGTGGTATGTGCTTTTATCACATAGAGCTCCAATAGGAGAGACAATCACACACTATACAATCCATAGAAAATGGAAAATGGATACACATTGTATTGCCTATTATTATATTAGATATATTTGAATTCTGCACACTACATCCATTTCTAATTAGGATATAATTTTATCATTTTCACACATTGTATTGCCTGTAATTATTATATTAGATGTATTTGAATTCTGCACACTACATCAATTTCTATGTTTTCAGTTGATTTATTAGGGCATCTGAGACTTCTTATTTGTTCGCAGTTTGCTGCACCTGGCTACTTGAGGGCTGTTCCTTAAAGTCAGCATCCTGTGGCAGAACCACCTTGGTATTTAAATATTTCGTTGATAAGTTGTTAAGCACAGTTGATAAGCAGTTTGTTTAATGGAATCTATATGAGCATGGGATGAGCAATAGTGTGCAATATATGATACCTTACAAATATGACGATTACAATACTGTTGAAGATATGAAAGAGTTGAATACATTGTTATTTTGTTTCTCAAAAGGTAAACCAACAGCTCACATCATGTATAAGTTACATGTATCATTTGACCTGAAAGTGCATCAATTTAAATTATAGATTTTTGTGATTAAAGCTTGCTTCACCAGAATACCATTTTAATTCTGATTTGTTTATTTTTGTGTTCACAGATTCCCCAGTTACGCTAAAGGGGCCTCGGTGCAGGGCGAGGCAGACTCACCCGAGCAAGGCCCAGTCAAGCAAAGCTTGACCAGTCGCTGCACCAGGGAGAGCCCACTACCAGTGTTACTTGTGGTACGCTATATGTGCACAAGTGTTTTGCACATAGATAGTGATCTGTTGTTAAGTTTGCATTCCCAGTTTGATGTTGCTGTCTATCTGTACAATATCATTGGATTTACGCTTGTCGAGCTGTCGTGCCATTATATCTGCGATATCCGCCATAGAGACTTCGTGTGAATGCTCTACAGGTCGCTTGATTAGGATCATTAACTTTGGTTGGCATAGCAACCAAAATGGCTGTCTGCGGACACATGTCGCACTAATATTAGTCTGTTTAGGATACTTTTATGTGAACGCTCTGGTGGGTGTTTTCAATGAAAAACAACAATATTGCACATGCCTGTTTGGCAGAGGTCATCTGCAGAAACAATTTGTTTTCCAGGATGATGATAGAATGAATGTCAGTAGGTTAACCAGTTTATTTAGTACAAAAATGAGAAATATACTTTGGTATCTGCGAACATTTACCTAACGAATTGCAGTGGATGTAGATTAGAGTACAGAGCTGATGTTCTTTTTGAGACTTTTTGGCTGTATTGTTGGTGGCTGTAGGAATGTTGATGTCACCAAAAAAATCGACATTAATATTGCCAAGGCCTGGCAGTAAAAAAATAGTTCAGAGTCTGCATTTATGTTTTGGGCAATAGGGTTGAAAGGGGGCTTCAGTGATACACCCATGCGGTCATTAGTGACTAGAATGTCCCGTTGTATTTGTTTATAATGCACAAGAGATCATTGTATGAGATCAGAATGTTTCCAGCTATAGAACATTCACTGTGAGTCATTGATTTTCATATGAATGAACATTTGTGTTGGTATAAAAACTTGACTCCTTGGTTAATTGTGCTGAATAAGTAGAAAAATATGTGCTTGTAAGTACTAGCCCCCAATGTACATGTATTGTATTCCGGAATTGTTCTTATTTTGTATGTACCATATACCTCGATAATGTCAGCTTGTGCTTTAATATTCCAGCATTATAGTTCTTTCTGTTGTCAATTATAATGAATTGCTGCTAGCAGAATGTTTCGTGAGAACATTCACATCCGATTATTCGAGGACAATATTTGTTACTATGAAATGTAAGATAGTCCAATCAGACATCATTTTACATGATAATGCTTTGCTCATCATTTGGTGAACATTGTAGACCTCATAGTTTTAGAACTATAATCAACTAGGTGTATCTCGAATTAAGTGCACTTAATTCGTTGTTTCGTTGAATAAACCGTTGAACGATGATTGTGTTAGAATCCACGAAATCCACTAGATAGCAAGATTACAAAACAAAT
Organism: Terebella lapidaria; assembly: GCA_949152475.1. NCBI lineage: Eukaryota > Metazoa > Annelida > Polychaeta > Terebellida > Terebellidae > Terebella > Terebella lapidaria. The sequence continues at coordinate 10,397,792 of OX424562.1, forward strand.
ACAAATCCGTTTGTCAATGTGCATTTATACATTCATATGTCATGTGGTAAACAACACTTTATAGTCATGATGTACACAAATTAAGAATTATTTCTAATTTGCACTATTTTTGGTTGACTATATGTATACTATACTATGTTTGTATGGAAGGAAGACAAATGTCTATGAAGTTCACTCGTGTAGAAAGATATTTCAATGCTCATGATAAATATCCCGAGAAATGTTGATCTGGCGAGGTAAAAAAGAGGCGCGTTCAGAGGCTTGACAGTGTTTATGTTCATGCTATATTCGTCAGATCAACTGTAGTAAATTTGAACTGATATGATTAATTTGGGAACTAAGCTTCGAAGATACAATGTATGTGATGTCACAAATATTTGCCATATACTGGTAATTTAACGAACCATTGAGACAGACTTGTACCTATTTGGCCTAGTGGGTCAATGTTCTGTAGAAACTGACAAACTGAGAATGGACATGTATACTCAATAACTGGGAAGCAACTTAACCTCAGATCATGTTGTGGTAACTGTGACAATGTGACATTATTAATCTCTACACTCGGTAAACTACATCTATTTTTCTCTGTCATAGCAGAACATACTAATACTATGGTTATGTGATCATCCATTGCGTCTTTCGAAAATCTTTGTGAAGGCTACATATTGCATATTTCATCCGAACTCGGATCAGACAGATCTTAAATTTTTTTTTAGAACACCTTATCTATTTTGGTTGACATAGCAACCAGAAGGCTTGGTTGGCAACACAATTTTGTTTTCGAAGTTAACACTGTTACGACAGATGCATTGTGCGTTCTCTACATGTGGCAATTTCCACATACATGTTCAGAAAGGATCTGACCTGAAGTATGTTTCGTTTAATTAATAATCGATAAGAGTAATTTGAACAGATCTGATATCACTATATGTAGTAGATGAGTAGAAAAAGTAAACAAATACATGTTGCTGATAATAATTTGGCCTTGGAGATTTTACAAATGTGGAATATAATGAACCAATTGTGTGTTGTATTTCATTGCATGAATTTTCTATGGCGAGACATTATGATATGCAGCATAATAGCAAGTTTGTTGCTGGTGAGGTACCATCTGTCTCGAAACTAATACTACTAGTATTGATTTAGAACTTCACTGCTTTCCAGTTCAAAGCATTTCTTACTGGTATTGATTTCAAACTTAAATGCAAAGTTACCACTATCTGTAACTATGTGGTGAATCAATTCAAGAATGTTTCGGATTGCAGGGATGATCTATATTGGGGGATCTGCCCACATGGTCGTATGTGGTCAGGCCGTAGCTAAATATGATATAAATTAAACTAGCTGCAGTATGGTGAATATATGTATATTTTTATTTTTTCAGGTTGCCACAGTGACGTCTCAGACGTTACGGGTGCCAGGGGGTCGTGTCGACGTACACTTCACTCTGCGACCTGTCAAACACAGCGTGCTTGACGGGGAGTCTAGCTTGGAGGGCTAGCACTAACTCAGACGATCTCGACGTAGATCGCTGGGGTGTGACAGCTTGTTCTGTCCAGTACTGCGGCTGTATTGCTATTGAACTGAGATATACTGAGATTGAACTGCACTGACCTGATATTGCTTGAGATTGAATTCGCGTGCACTACGTTGTGTGCTTTCGATTGCTTAAAAATTTGGAAAATACGTGAATATCTGGCTGTGAAATTGTGACTTCACTTATTTTCGTGTCAAAATAGTTTTCAAAATCTTTCAAGTGAAGTCGATTGGTGTCTTGAGTTCACTTCCATCTTAACATCAAGATTGAATTGAACGTGTTTTTGTGATAAGCTTGTTGCACTTGGAATAAGCTTGTTACACGTGGCTGAATTGTGTTAGGAAATTTGAAGGTAGACAAAGTATATACTAGCCGTGAAGACAAAAGTATATTTGAGCAAGCACTGCACATTGTATTCTGTAATATTCTGTTGTATTGCAGAAAATAACTTTCTGTTGGCATATTTGTTTGTTCACAAGAGTAAAATCTGAACAATATCCATCGCAGAAAAAACAAACTCGTTGATTTTGTCACTGAAAGCTTGATTCTGATCCTTAGCACCTTGATTCTGAATTTAAACTTGTCTGGTATATAGATCTATATCACATTGCTCTGCATTAACCAATTGCTGAACAATAGCTGTCGGACAACAGATTTGCATGCACGAAGGAATTGTTCCTTGTGCTATTTTCCTATCAATTGTGGTTCTCTGCCATAAATCTGCCAAGTGATAACTGTTGGGAAAAAAAATCTGGAAAATACTGAGTCACATAGTACAGCTGTATTTAGTACTTTGAATCCAATGTTGTTAGCACACAAGTTTTGAAATTATTGAATTACTTACAATATTCACTGGTTTACAGCTGTGAAGGGAAAAGTACATTAACATATAAGTACTGTTCATTGCTGTTCGATATACCTTGTGCTGTATTGCTGAAAATAAACTTCGTTTGGTACTTTTATTGTTTGTTGATTGATAAGAGTGGAATTTGTGAAGAATATTCACACACTACAAGAAACATATTCGTTAAGTTTGTTATCGGGAGTTAGTTTATAGAACAGCTTGGTTTGATAATATTGACTTGCAAGCAGATTTTTGCACAAATAATTTGTCTGAAAACAGATGTGCGTACATAACCTGATAACTGGAACTGGGCATTTTTATTAAAGCAGCGCAGCTCTATGTACTTAAAATCTACTTAGTCTGCATTGAATTATAGATAATATAGACTAATCTTTTGATTTCACAAAAGCATAAGTGTATTTCGCTATCATAGTTGTTTTGACATTTGTAGAATTTGACAATGGGGCGGAAGAAAAGTGCAGACCAAAAACGAAAAGAGAATAGATTGCGCATGCGGAAACTTCGCCAACTTGAGGATGCAGAGGAAACGGAACAAAGACTTGAAAAAGATAAATGCTCTAAGTCAGTCAAGCGAGAGAAGGAAGCACCAGAGGAGAAACAGGAAAGGCTTGAAAAGATGAAACACTCTGCATCTTCTAAGCGGGAGAAGGAGGCAATAGATGAGAAACAACAAAGACTTGAAAAGGTGAAACGCTCTGTGTCTGCTAAGCGAGGAAAAGAAGCACCAGATGAGAAACAACAAAGACTTGAAAAGCTGAAACGCTCTGTGTCTGCTAAGCGAGAGAAGGAAGCACCAGATGAGAAACAACAAAGACTTGAAAAGGTGAAACGCTCTGTGTCTGCTAAGCGAGAGAAGGAAGCACCAGATGAGAAACAACAAAGACTTGAAAAAGTGAAACGCTCTGTGTCTGCTAAGCGAGAGAAGGAAGCCCCCCATGAGAAACAGCAAAGACTAGATAAAGATAAATGCTTGAAGTCAGGTGAAAGAATGCTGGAAGTATCAAAGAAAAAACGTGCAAGGCTTGACAAGGTGAAACGGTCAATGTCTGCTAACCGAGAAATGGAAGCACCAGATAAGAAGCGTCAAAGGCTTGAGAAACACAAACAATATATCAAGGAGAAAAGAAAGAGGGCGAGGACACTGATATTGAGCAATCAGGCATTAGTGAACAAATTTCTAAAGAGTGTCCAATGCTCTGCAGACTTTGTTTGTTGCTGCTGTAACAGATTGATGTATCGATCTACTGTTGTGGAATTCAAGGCAGATAATTATCGCAAGATGTCGAAGCAGACACTAGATTTGATTCTACCATTTCGGCGTACATCCCCTGGTGGCAAAGAATGGATATGCTTAACATGCAGAGCATCACTCAGAAAAGGAAAGTTACCAGCTCAAGCCAAGGCAAACAACTTAGATCTAGTTGAAATACCCGGAGAGTTGAAAGGATTGAATGGACTAGAGTTGCGTTTAATTTCACAACGAATCCCGTTCCTGAAAATGGTGGCCTTGCCACGTGGAAGACAACTCGGAATACATGGTCCAGCTGTTAACGTTCCGGCAAAACTCGATTTCGTGTGTGAACAATTGCCACGATTACCTTCACAGACACAACTATTACCACTGAAATTCAAACGCAATCTTCGATATAAAAGTTTCTATATTTTTGATTATGTCAGACCTGATAAAGTACTCTCAGCACTTAGATACCTCAAAGCAAACAATCCATTGTATGCCGATATCGAGATCAATGAGGACTGGGTAACAGATTCAGCAGAAGATAATCCTGACATGTGGAATGCAATGACATCCTGTGGAACCGAGAAAGGTGAAAACGAAACGCAAGTGGAAATGAGTGCAGAGACCATGAAATCGTTTGATATAGAAAAGTCAGTCACTGCAGTTGACAAAATAAGTAAAAGGTTCAACAATTTTGATAATCTTTGTGATGAAAAATGTAACAAATCAATTGGTTCGGAGCAAACTCGAATTGTTGACCAAGAAGAAACATCTAAGAGTTGTACACGATCTGCTAAAAGAAAGGAAAGCAAAAGTGAAAAGCGATCCGTTGAAAGCGTTGAGCAGATTTCGAACAGTCCATGCATTGCAGCGTCTGATGGCAGTAGTGCAAAGACTGGCAAAAATATCCGACCTGCTTTCGAAGTTGCCAAGGAACGTGCCATGACATATTGCGTCCTTGCCTCTGCTGACAATTCGGACATGCGTCAACTTAGTGAACTGGCTAGAAACATGAACATGAACATCGTAGACACCCCTGGCGATGGCGATTGTCTGTTCTATTCAGTATGCTATCAACTTGAGAGGCTGGGAATTTCACAAATATCACCAACTAAATTGCGTGCGTTGCTAGCGAAGTACATGTCAGAGAATCCTGACCAATATCGAGACTTTGTTTGTGCACATGTTGGTAATGGAGACACTGAACCACCAACGAACACAGATCGGGTAATTGCAGACATAACTGATGACCACAGCCGCCAGGAGATTCAGTGGATAAAATATCTCGATGGTCTACAATATTCTAAGCAGTGGGGAGAGCACATAGCCTTGCAAGCACTCGTTGACATGTTCGACCTTACTGTGAAGGTACACAAAACCAAAAGCAGAACTTGTCTCACTGTAGTCTCTAGATCAGATTCGCGATATGAGTTTGACCTCGGTTTACTGGATCAAAATCATTACGTTGTATTGGAACCATGCAGTACTGCAAACTCAAACGGAGACCATACTGATGAGGCACTGGTTTCCCCAAATGCACATCCTGATGTTTTGGATAATGTCGAGGAAGTTCCAGAAAGACACTCCAGTGATAAGGAAACAAAAAATGAATGTTCTGAAGACCGAATTGAGGAGGATGAAGCTGCTTTTGAAGAAGCAAGCAAAATTCGAGGTCTTCCATTTGAAACATTAGGCTACCAAAATTAGGTCGAAAAAGCCCATAAGGTAGACATTTGGGTGTCAAAGCTGAATTTTTGCGCATTGACTCTGGAGACCATATAGATAACCCACAAAAAAGTCCCCATCAATCCCATGGGGGGTTTTCCCAAAAATCCAAGATGGCTGCCATTTAAACGCGAAATAGCTTAAAATTGACCTAGCGAGTTTTCTACTGCACCTACGTTGGTGATTTCAGTGTCTACCCCCATGTTTTCTGACCCAAGGGAACTAATGGTGATATTGCTGAGTCTCTGTGACTGTTGGTTATTTCAAAAGCCAATATGGCTGCCACGAAAACCCGGAAAATTCGTAAAATCACATTTCCAGTTATATTTCAACTGCTATTGCGAGTAGAGGCAAAATTTTGGTGTCTACCCCCACGTTCTCTCATCTAAGGAGTCCAATGGTGATAATGCAGGGTCCGTGTGACTGTTGACTGCCTCGAAATTCAAAATGGCTGCCATCAATACCGGTGAAAATTGCAGAGTAACGTTTTCTTGCAATATTTCAGCTAATGATCTGGCATACGTTTTGGTATCTACCCCCATATGTTCTGATCAGAGGATATTCTAAAGATATTGCTAAGTCTCTGTCACTAATAATGGTTTCAGAATTCAATATGGTTGTCACCAAACCTGTGAAATTCGCAAAATTAAATTTCGATTTATGTAAACTTCTCTGGCAGTTCGAAACAAGATTTTGGTGTTTACCCCGATGTTTTCTGACCCATGGAGTCCAATGGTAATGTTGGAATGGTGATAATAGTCTCTGGGACGCGTTGTAGTATCAAAGTTCAAGTGCGATCGTAACCTCAAATCAGGTTTCATAAACTCCTATCTCAAGACCAAAGACACAATTCATGGAATCAAAATACATGTAAGTGGTAAAATCCAGATGATACTATCAGTTACAAAGTCGTAGCCACCTAAACATCACATACACTCAGGCAACTGAGTGTGAGATCAGGTGCTCCGGAATGGTGAACATCTGCTCCGCATGTGGCATTCTGCTATCCACACTTGTAAATTTAGATGCAAATACATCTATAAAAATCACAATGATGGGAAAATATATACCATCATACATGTGCATGTATGTGAGAGGTTTCAAGTAACAATGCCTCCCATAAAACATTTAAAGTCTAAACAATGTACAGTCATGCTTGAGCAGTTTGGAAGTCGAAACCTGTGCTCCGGCTATGAGTTCCTGGTAGGATGTATGCACTATCTGGCATAGCTGGAGAACTGTGACACGCATGTTTAGACGCGGTAGGCTTGTGAAGTTAGGCAAATTCGTCATGTTTGTCATATAACCTTGTACATACTTTACTTTTGTGGTCAATTTCGATAAAAATATCGAGGAAAGAAGTTGATATTGAAGAATCAATAGTTTGTTTGCTTTCCAATCCGTCTGGATATTCTGACGTAGGTATTCACCAAATCTAGGGTTATTCCTTGATATGACACCAACAATATATCTGAAGGTGAAATTTAACGAACTAGCTATTCGTTTATATCAACAATATACTCCATTGAGATATGTCGGCTTCTACATGTACATGTATGACAAACATATATAAGATTTTGGTGTCCACATTGTTTCTAGTTTTGTGACTCGGGGAATTCGAGAAAAGCAATAGTGGATCCTTATATAAGTACAACGTATAAGTTTTATAGATTCAATATGGCTACCATGTATCCATAAACTGAAGTATATGTCATGATGTATTGGATATATAACACATATATATTAACTACTGGTTCTAAATACCGTGGTGCTTTGCGATATGAATAATCAACGCGTGTGTAAAAAAACCATCAAACATTTAGTTTGCTTTATTTACAGAGGACATGGCAGTATGAACAGTTAATTTGTGCATGTAGAATATTTGGTCAGTCTGTCTCTTCTGTGATGTTTTCATCTGGTGCAGTTGTACAGCTCAAACCCACCATGGCCACATATTCTACGCCAGCAAGTTGCTTGACAATCATAGTACATCCATTTGAGCAATCCCTTTGGAACAGCAGTACGACCCGAGCCGACATTTAGGAGATTCGAAGCTCGTAGTTCCCCTCTGAAATCAATGGGCTCAAAATATTTACCGTGCCAAAACTTAACCTATACAGGAATACGCGGGTTGTTGAAGGGATCTCAGCAGAGCCTTTGTTTACGGTATCATTGTGGTTGAGAGTTGGGGATGCAGATGAGTTGAGATCCATTGTGAAGGAGTTCTTGTCGTGCAATGATCTCCTTTAGAAGTACATGTAAGCATGCTCCATCAAGATTTTTGACATGCTTTGCCTCTCATAAATTAGCAGCAACCTCTCTCCTGCCACATCAACTCTACTCTCCTTGTTTGTGAATCTGACAAGGGTTCATCAAAACTCTTTGCTGTGCTGAGCAGGCAACATTCGCACAGCTGTGGCTGTCATTCAAAACGAAGCCTCTTTGTAAATCGAAAACCATTGCATCGTAACCAGCAAATATTCATCAAAATGGTATACCTATTCCAAACTGCTACTGAACAGATGATTGCACGAGAGGCAGAGCTACTCTCAGTCATGACAAAACTGGGTTGTCTCTCTTGAGCTCTGCTAAGATGCAGTCCCTCCACATTCCTGCAAATTCAATTCGGCACTGTGATTGTCATTATGCCGCATCAATAAATTGTAGTAATCCAATGTCTTGGCTTTTAGACTTCAGTTTATGAATTTACAGAGATCATGTGGCATTTTTAACTTGTTAGTTGAAAATGGGTTCACTGGTGCTGGTATTTCTTTCACTGAGTATAACACAAATATATAGACACCAAAATCTTTTATCTGCCACACACGCTGATATAAATTTGAAACGTGGTTTGCAAATTTTTCACAGATTTTGATGGCAGCCATATTTATTTCTGAGGCAACCAACAGTTCCAGAGACATGACATTATCACCACTGTATTCCTTGTGTCAGAAAAATATAAGGGTAGACACCAAAATGTCGCCTCAATCTGCCATAGAAACTGGAATATAGCTGGAAACTTGATTTTACGAATTCCGTTGGTTTTTGTGGTGGTCATTTGGGATTTTGAAACAACCAACAGTCGCAGAGTCTCAGCAATATCACCATCAGATTCCTTGGCTCAGAAAACGTGGGGCTAGACACCCAAATTTTGCTTCTATCTGCCATAGCAGCTGAAATATAGCTGGAAACGTGATTTTACGAATTTCCCGGGTTTTCGTGGCAGCCATTTTGGATTCTGAAACATACAACAGTCACAGAGACTCGGCAATATCACCACCAGATTCCTTGGGTCAGAAAAAATGGGAGTAGACACTAAAATCATCAACGTAGGTGCAGTAGATAACTCGCTAGGTCAATTTTTAGCTATTTCGCGTATAAATGGCGGCCATCTTGGATTTGTAGGAAAACCCCCGATGGGATTGATGGGGACTTTTTTGTGGGTTATCTATATGGTCTCCAGAGTCACTGTGCAAAAATTCAGCTTTGACACCCAAATGTCTACCCCAAACCCTAAATACAGTAGACTACATGTTTGATGAGAGAGAGTCAAGATACGTCGAATCTGATAGTTAATGTAGCCCCAGGGCAAACAGAGAAACCACAGCCACTCCTCTGTGATCCTAATTTTGAAGAACTTGCTTTCCCCGACAAATACCCAAATGGCAAATTTGCATTAACGAGTGAACGTGATGTTGAAATTACTCCACGCAGATATTTTAACCAACGTCTGCTTGATTGTGAGGGTAGATTTGCCAAGTCTCCCGAGTACCTGCTGAGTGCACAGTATGCAGTGGAAAGTAAACAGTTGCAGAGTGACATAAATCATTTCGTCTTTAGAAGGGTGTCTGGTAAACATTTTCAAGGGAAGCACATAAATGCTGGAATGGTGAACAATGCAAACAAACTTACTGCCCTCATACAATCTGACCATGCATACAAAATCCTAACAAACATAAGAGGTTCGCCAGCATATTTTCAAACGTTGTATTACGATGTTCTGGCAATGGTGAGACAGCTAGGTATACCAACGTGGTTCTTTACAGTGTCTGCAGCCGATATGCAGTGGCCGGATCTGATACAGACCATTGCAAGACAGTACGGTACAACTTTGAGTGATGACGATGTCAAGAAACTCAGTTTTCAAGAAAGAGTTGGATGGCTTCGAAATAATCCTGTTACTGCAGCGCGTCATTTTCATTACAGACTTGAGCTTCTGTTCAAAAATGTGTTGATGTCCAACGCTAAACCACTGGGTGAAGTCGTAGACTACGTCATTCGTATAGAGTTTCAAGCTCGAGGGTCTCCACATGCTCACACAATATTATGGGTAAAAGATGCACCAAAGCTAGGTGAACAATCTGAGAAAGAGGTGTGTGAATTCATTGATAAACATGTTACTTGTGAATTGCCAGAGGAAGATCCTGAGCTAGAATCACTCGTGCGAAAACTACAGACACACAGCCATTCCTCGTACTGCCGCAAAAGAGGTTCATGTAGGTTTGGTTACCCACGGCCACCAAGTGAAGACACACTAATAGCTAGTGAACCTCTGGCAAGCGAAGACCCAAAAGAAACCAAAAGTCAAGCTCAACAGGTGCTAAATTTGGTTCGCAATGAACTTGATATACACGAGAATTCTGCGCAGAAGCTAGGAGATTTGCTGGGCAGTGTGAATGTCGAAGGGGAAGATTACGATGAGGCACTAAAAGTTTCCCAGCGAGGGAATAATGTTGTTCTGAAGAGAGATCCTTGTGAATGTAATACTAATCCCTACAACCCCACGATATTGAGAGCCTGGCAGGCAAACATGGACATACAATATTTGTTAGACCCTTACGCAGTGATCATGTACGTAGCAGCGTATATGACGAAAAACGAGAGTGGAATGGGAGAACTATTGAAACAGACATGTCGCGAGTACAAAGATGGTGACATAAAGAGCATGCTAAAAAGAGTTGGATCTGTGTTTCTGAATCACCGTGAGGTCAGCGCTCAAGAAGCAGCCTACAGAATATTGTCTATTCCAATGCGAAAACTGAGCAGACAAGTTTTGTTTGTTAACACTGATCAGCCGTCAGAACGTATTGGTGTCCTGAAACCAATGAAAGAACTGCAAGACAAAGATGAAGCTGATGAGGACATATTTCAGAAAAACGTTATTACCAGGTATGCATCTCGACCCAATTCACTGGAACACATGTGCCTTGCTGCCTTTGCTGCCAACTACACAGTTAGTTACAATGATAAAGAAACTGTCGATGATAGTGTACCAGTGGTGTTGGACATGGACGAAAATAAAGGTGACCCTTCGCGACAGAGAGATGATCTTCCAAAACATATTGTTCTGAAGAATGGACTGGGGAGAATGCATAAACGCAAAACCGAAGCTGTTATTCGTTTTCGAAAGTTTGACATTGAACTGGACACAGGGAATTTTTACAGAGCCAAATTGATGCTCTACAAACACTGGAGACACGAAAACACAGATTTGATTGGTGGTTATGCAAGTTTTCAAGATCACTACATGGCAATTTCAGATGAACTACGTGGAAACGAACAGCGATTTACTGAAAACACAGAGTTGATTGATGAAGCGATACGTCTGAATGCTTTGTGTGGACCACCAGAACACGTGTGGGCGAGTGTTGCACCCGAAACAGAGCATAACAATGAACAGGCAGAAGCTGAAGGACCTGAAACAGAACGAGATATCGAACAAGAAGATGTGGATGCCAATGCAGCACTGATTGAGAATCAGAATAGCAATCCTGTTACTGATTTAGGGTTACGTTATCAAGCAGAAATTGACAAAGGTGTTATGTCATTGACTGAGTATAGGAAAATGATGCGTGCCTTGAATACGAAACAGCGCCAGATTGTAAGGTATCACCGCAAGTGGTGCAAAGAGGCAGTTATTGCTATGAAAAAGGGTCAGCCCGTGGTTCCTTATAGACTGTTTCTAAGTGGTCCAGGTGGCGTGGGAAAATCACACGTGATTAAACTGATACACTTTGAGACCAGACGACTGTTAGCATTGTCAAATACAATCAAACCGACAGACCTCACAGTATTGCTCCTTGGCCCAACTGGTGTTGCTAGTTTTAGTATAAGGGGAATGACAATTCATTCGGCATTACTGATAAGGGTTACAAAGTATGACAAAGCCAGTGATACTCTCACGTTCGAAAAACTGAACACACTACGATCACACATGGAGAATCTGTGTGTAGTGGTAATTGATGAAATATCGATGGTAGGTTCAGACATGCTTCTGAATATACACAAACGACTGAATGAGATCAAGGGAGCACCAGATGATGTTCTGTTTGGAAATGTTTGTATCCTGGCAGTAGGAGATTTATATCAGCTTCCGCCCGTTTTGCAGTCACGGATATTTGACAATGTTCGGGACCCATTAGCAAACCTCAATGGATCACTATGGAGAGACAATTTTATGCTGCACGAGTTAGATGAAATAATGCGTCAGAAAGGCGATGAGGAATTTGCACAACTGTTGTCACGTGTTCGAACTGGTGAATGTACTGACCACGATATTGAAGTCCTGAAGTCAAGAGAAATCAGCAGGGAAGATCCAGAGTATCCTCAAAACGTTCTTCACGTATATGCTTATAACAAGGACGTTGACACAAGAAATGAAGAAATGTTGAGGTGCTTAGCTCCTGATGAATCTTTGCATGTAAAAATTATCGCAGCAGATGACAAAACAGACAAAACAGGTCAACTGGATCTTGGAAATGGTGGGACTGCACAGAAACGATCCGAAACTGCCGGACTGCACACTGTTCTCGTACTGGCTGTCGGTGCACGCGTCATGCTGACATACAATGTAGACACATCAGATGGCTTAGTCAACGGCGTTCTAGGAACAGTCAAAGGTATAATAAAGAACTCCAATAATCATGTATCGGTCGTGCTAGTACAATTTGACGAGGGAAGTGTGGGTAAAAAAGCATATCGTAATAGTCAGTGGAAACTAGAATATCCAGAGGCTATTCCGATATCACGACAAGAAGGGAAGTTCGAGAAAGCTGGCAAGAAGGGTTCACAGGTGTCACGAAGACAATTTCCTCTAACTTTGGCATGGGCAGTTACAATTCACAAATGTCAAGGCCTAACGATGAATGAGATTGTAGTTAGCATGAAGGGGGCAACCAGATTCGGGAAAGGTCAGGCTTACGTAGCATTTAGTCGCGTTAAATCACTCGAGGGACTACATATTCTTGATTTTGATCGGCGTGGAATTAAAGCAGACAAAGTAATTAAACACGAAATGAGCAGCATGAGGGAGAACATGTTATGTCCGCCACTTTTGCCGAACTTCATGGGACTAGAGAATCTAGATTATATCACTGTTGGTCACTTAAATGTTCATTACTTTTTGGACAAAATCGAAGATCTTAATAGTCAATATGAAAGAGAAATAATTCACCAAACTGGAGTGATGTGTTTCACCGAAACGTACTTGAATGACAGTCAAGACATTACCAACTTTCTAGACTTGCATAATTTTGTTGCATTTCGTGACGATTGCAGAAATGATGGACATAATCACGGACTTATGATATGCGCCTCTGCAGATCGCAAACCCAAAGAGCTTGACATGATGTCTGTTCTTGGTTTGGAATCAAAGGTAGTTGTACTTGGTGTGCCATCTCCATTGTGCATAGTTCTTATTTATAGACCACCCTCTTTGCCAATGGTGACATTCCTGGGGAAGTTAGAAAGCCTGTTGAGTTTGCTCGCTCCTGGTGTACGTACAGTAGTGATCGGTGATTTCAATGATAATATTGTGGAAGGCAAAAAAACAAAATTGACAAGTTTAATGGAAAGCTTTGGATTCAACCAATTTGTTTCAAATGCAACAACGGATAGTGGTACCCTTATAGATCATGTGTATTTCAATGGACTGGAGAAAGATCAGAATGCAAAAATAATAATTGACATCCATGATGTGTATTATTCTGATCATGATTTAGTACTGTCCACCATCAAGTGTGCAAAATGAAATGTATCAATAGTAATGGTTGTAGGAAGACACAGTGCTCAGTACAGTACTATCTATTGTCCTTACTAAAATATCGTCCAAGCAGTCTTGTTAAATGTGGTCCAATCAATCCTCTCCCAGCACTCTCCAATTTATTAGAAGAACTAATGTACAACAGGGTGATATATTTTTTTGGATAAAAATTGCCTCTTTTGTGCTCACCTCTATGGTTTCGGTCCAAACATTCGAATATTCATCAAATTATGCATTTTATAAATTATTGCGTTGATATTGATATTAAAATAAGCCGAGATTGCATTATGACTGTGATTTATGGCAGGCCTTCGATGTTATTATCCATGATATTCTACTGCTTATACTCCAACAAATAGAATTATGTGGAACCATAACCGAAATAAACCATCAAATCAAGAAATCAGCGAGCTCCATCAATGGTTTTATGTGAATTAATTGTCTCGAAACTAAAATAAAAAATATTGTCATTGGGCAACTTCATAAAAATATCATTATAGTTTGAAAATAGAGGATACCGAACTAATGACTGTCAGGAAACATCAACCACATTTCTTGAAATTTATATTAAATAATGTTCAGGAAACACAGCAGTCAACTAATTTATATAATGCTAAATGTATTTCTAAATTTTCACGTAAGCAACCTTTATTCAGTTTCCCTTACATATGGAATAAATGCTTGATGTCGAATTTTCACCGTCCAGAAATATTTTCAAAAAGTCTATCAAAACCACATATTCTCATACAAAAGCTGTAATCGATGCACAAATCTCCTTTATGCCGAATGTGTCGAGTGATACAATAATAATTATTCTAAATCCATGCCAAAATAACAATTTTATCTGGGCGAAAAGCTGCTTTTGCTTTGTTATACTTCACCTGTCTTTTAAACTGATATTAAGGCAATTCTCCTTTCTTTCTTTACCATTCTCGGCAGTCACTCGGATACCCGGTTCAATCGTGCTGTGAAATATTGTGATAATGAAATATATGTGGGTTGCTGATTTTTTGCTTTTGTTATTCTGTATTAAAATGTCTCAAGGCCACAGGAAAATAACAATTATGTTATGTTGTTCCTTCAATTTCCTTATTTTTCCTATGGTATCCATTTGTTTTGTTTAAAAAATGTGTTGAGTGTCATTGGAAATTGAAATAAATTACTTACATGTACTTACTTACTTACTGACTTACTTAGTTTAACCATATATTCATGTGGACTTTGGCATATACGATCTATATATTTGTTATGATGAATTGAATGGCTGATATTGTTGTATTTTTAGGTACCTGGTACATGTAATTGCTTGGCTATGACATACAGTTGTTGCAAATATCCGTGTCATTTGAGACATCTGTGACATTTCAATTGACCACAAAATAATTTTAAGTCGCACTCGAACAAACTAGGAATTTATTTTTAATATGGCAGGAGAGATGGTGCTTTTTTATCCAATCGCGCAAACAACCCCCCTCCCACCTCCCGCTCACAACCTCTCCCCCCCTCCCCCATCCCATAGGTACAAAAATATCGGACAGGGCAGGATGATGATGGCAAGTTTGCACACTTCTTGTGGTTTGCATACTATAATGTCTCTGACGCCCATACACTATTTGTATTCTTTGTTTTACAGCTAGTGCAACCATTGAACTTATTGGAATTATGATAGACTGCGCTATTTTGTATATAATTTCAGAAAACATGGGCAGCGAAAACTCCTGGCCATGACAACAGCGAATTACACTCTACATCACATCACATCACATCTCATCAGGGTCTACATCTGCCATCAGTAGACCACTAAACTTGGCTAACTTTGTATTCAGGGTGGGTTTGAGCTGGGCTATCCTTGTTATTGATATACCAATAGCGTATTTGTAAATTGTCACACACATGAAATCATCCTTGGAATGTATACTAGTAAACTGAGTAAACCTTCGCTTGAAACAATGTGTGTTTTTTATGTTTCTTTTTATGTTTCTTTTCAGGAACAGATGTGGGCGATCACGAACGCCTGCTTTGCAGACCGTTGACGTACTCCTGACACATTGGCACCGCAGCATATGTGCAAGCCTCAATCGAAAAATTCCCAGATAATGACGACATCTCACAATGTGCCGTCTGGATCAGGATTGTCCTATACAGCTAAACAGCTGTGTAGCTGACCACTCTAATCAGCCCCACAGTTGAGAGATTACTTCAAACTTGATTTTGACATTTCAAAAAATATATTGAGTTGAACTGATGTGCTCCAGGCATCCTCCACACACCTTCCAACATTTTCAACCCTAAATGTTCACTTGTGTAAATCACAAAGGTTATATATAGGCGAATGTTTCTGGGTTTACTATAGTCATCTGAGCAGATTATCACATCAATACATAACGGGGACCAAGTATAATATTATCAGGTTTTGGGTATTGCTTGTGCATTGAATTCATGTATTCAAGAGTTTCAAGCATGTAAGTTTCTAAAATAGGTGAAAGAATAAAAAAATTTGTTTTGCTCCTTTCTTTTTGTATTTTCTGTTCCGATTGGTGCCACAATGAAGCACGGTAAAATAAATGTTTGTCAGCATGTGAATAGGCAATGCATCGAATACAATTCAATGAATAATACAAAGGTCCTAGTCGGATTAAATACTACGTTTCATTTGATAGATATAGTTGATGGATTTATAGGTAAGGAAATGTAGGTATGATTTGATATACTAGAGATATACTAGTCGATATCATTTCCAATTCAAAGCCATCAAAATTTCATTATATTTCTCATATGCACCAGAACACTTTTTTTTCAGGCCAGGTACAGGCAATTTACACATTTCAGGTCACCACTCAATTTATATGAAGTCAAGTCCATGGTCAGAGGCCTAACCGATGCCACAGTTCCTACGTCATTATCACCTCAATTTTGTACTACAAATTTAAGTGCCTGTTTCCTTATATGTGTATTAATATCTTGTTTAAAGATGACTGCCTGGAGAGCACTATAATATGCTCGGATAATCCGTATCCTTCGGAATTTTACCAGTTATTATTGACAAGAATGCCAATTATGCCATAACAAAGAAAAGAATTAAGCTGAACTTACTGAAATATAACTAACCTAAATATATGACAGCATGCCAAAAAATTATCATGATTGAAAACAACCACACATCACCTATTTTAAGCAGTATTGAACAAGATTTTTAATGGTGTAATTTGTTCCACTCTAGAAAAAATAGTTAGCGAGATACAGCTATATTTCAAAAATTGACGCTTGACGTCATGGCGTCATTGACGTTGCATGTAGCATCTTGAAACTCGGATATTAATATTCCGCATATGTTTTGAAAATTACAGTCGAATAGCTTCAAATTTGAGTGCAATATGGATGTTTGAAAGTTTGTTAAAGAGTATGACTTGCCTTATGTTTATGACGTCATAGCGAATTTTTTTTCATGACAAAAAAGAACCACACGCAACCTATTTTAGGCAGAATTTAACGAGCTTTCCACTATGTAATTCGTTTCACTCTAGGATAAATACTTACCGAGATACAACTTTATTTCAAAGATTGACAATTGACATCATGACGTCATTATCGTTGGACGTAACGCGGTAAAAATCGATGTGTGGCTGGGTATGAATATTCCACATATGTCATCATGATTACAGTCCAATATCTCGAAATTTGAGAATACTGTGGATGTTTCAAAGTCTGCTGAAAAAACGAAAAATTGGTGTGACAGGCCTTACGTTTATGACGTCATAGCGGAAAATCTATCATCGCGGGAAAGTCTCGGACAGCATCGTTCTAAACCAGAATTCAACGAGCTTTTCAACGGTGCAAATCGCTTCTCTGTACGACAAATACTTCTCGATATAGAGCCCCATTTTGAAAATTGACGTTTTACGTCATGACGTCATCGACGTTGCACGTAGCGTGTTGAAACTTGGTATATGACTGGGTATTATTTTTTCACATATGTTCTGATAATTACAGTCCAATACCTTCAAATTTGAGTGCACTGTGGATGTTTAAAAGTTTTCTGAAAAGTCGAAAAATTGGTATGACAGGCCTTACGTTTATGACGTCATAGCCGAAAATCTATCTTCAAGGGAAAGTCTCGGACAGCATCGTTCTAAACCAGAATTTAACCAGCTTTCCAACGGTGCAAATCGCTTCTCTGTACGACAAATACTTCTCGATATAGAGCCCCATTTTGAAAATTGACGTTTTACGTCATGACGTCATCGACGTTGCACGTAACGTGTTGAACTTTGGTATATGGCTGGGCATTATTATTTCACATATGTTCTGATAATTACAGTCCAATACCTTCAAATTTGAGTGCACTGTAGATGTTTGGAAGTTTTCTAAAAAGTTGAAAAATTGGTATGACAGGTCATACGTTTATGACGTCATAGCGGAAAATTTATCATGGCGGAAAAGTATCGGATAGTACCCATCTAACCAGAATTCAACGAGCTTTCCAATGGTCCAATTCGCTTCTCTGTACGACAAATACTTTTTTATATATAGGTTCGTTTTGAAAATTGACGTTTTACGTCATATGATAACGTCATTGACTTTGAACGTAGCGCGTTGAAACTTGGTAAATGGCTGTATATTAATATTTCACATAGGTTCTCATAATTACAGTTCAAAACCTTCAAATTTGAGTGCACTGTGGATGTTTGAATGTTTGCTGAAAAGTCGAAAATTTTGTATGACATTTTGTATGGCCTTACGTTTATGACGTCATAACGGAAAATCTATCAGGGCGGCACAGTATCGGAAGTACCTGATTAAACCAGAATTCAACGAGCTTTCCAGTGGTGCAATCCGCTTCTCCGTACGATGAAAAGTTTCCGAGATATAGCCCCATTTTTAAAATTGACGTTTTACGTCATGACGTCATTGACGTTGTACGTAGCGCGTTGAAACTTGGTATGTGGCTGTATATTAATATTTCACATAGGTTCTTATAACTACAGTTCAAAACCTTCAAATTTGAGTGCACTGTGGAAGCTTGAGTGTAAAAAATCGAAAAACTATTATGACAGGCCTTACGTTTATGACGTCATAGCGGAAAATCTACCAGAGCAGAAAAGGATCGGACAGTACCCTCCTGAACCAGAATTCAACGAGCTTTCCAACGGTATAATCCACTTCTCTGTACGACAAATACCTCTTGATATATAGCTCCATTTTGAAAATTGACGTTTTACGTTATGACGTCATTGACGTTGCACGTAGCGTGTTGAAACTAGGGATATCGCTGGGCAAAAACGTTCTACATACGTTCTTATGATTACAGTCTATTGCCTTCAAAATTGAGTGCACTGTAGTTGTTTGAAAGTTTGCTGAAAAGCCGAAAAACTAGTATGACAGGCCTTACGTTTATGACGTCATAGCGGAAAATCTATCAAGGCGGAAAAGTATTGGACAGTACCCTACTAAACCAGAATTAAACGAGCTTTCCAACGGTGCAATCCGCTATTCTGTACGACAAATACCTCTCGATATATAGCTCCATTTTTAAAATTGACGTTTTACGTCATGACGTCATTGACGTTGCACGTAACGTGTTGAAACTCGGTGAGTGACTGTGTAATGAAGTTCCACATAGGTTCTCAGAATTACATTTCAGTATCTTCAAATTTGAGTGCATTGTGGATGTTTGAAATTTTGCTGAAAAATCGAAAAACTAGTATGACAGGCCTTACGTTTATGACGTCATAGCGGAAAATCTATCAGGGCGGAAAAGTATCGGACAGTACCCTCCTGAACCAGAAGTCAACGAGCTTTTTAATGGTGCAATCCGCTTCTCTCTACGACAAATACTTTCCGATATATGGTCCCATTTAAAAAATTGACACTTTACGTCATGACGTCATTGACGTTCCACCGATCTACGTATAACTTTGTTGTTTGATGGATAATATGAACATATATCAGTGTACCAAATTTCAGAACAATCGGTTCAAATTTGACTGCTGTGCGAATTTTTTAAAATTCGCCAATGATGAGAGATAGGGATTTTTCGATTTTTCAATGATTTTTGGTGACGTCATCAATGGACCGATTTTTTTCAAAAACGTGCGGTCCCGTCCTTGGGCGAATATCTTTCCATAGAAAAAGTTTCGAGAAGTTAACGTTAAAACTGTGGCCGCTAGAGCGCACACAGACATACAAACATACAAACAAACAGACAAACATCCGCGAGTGACCAACATACTTGGCGAAAATCGAAGATTTCGCCAAGTAACAATCAAACCAACCGACCAACATACTTGCCGAAATCTTTAGATTCCGGCAAGAAACCAACCGACCAACATACTTGCCGAAATCTTTAGATTCCGGCAAGTAACAAACACACAAACAAATCCACGAACGAACCAACATACTTGCCGAAATCGTAGATTCCGGCAAGTAACAAACAGACAAACAGACAAACCGAACTGACCAACATAGTTGACGAATTTTTAATTCGTCAACTAACAAGTAGTAGTTAGACCACAGTCTGGACTATTGTTAAAGGTGTTTCCCGTGGTACAAATTGCTGATACACATTGTCACAAGATAACCATAGCTGTGCTGATATTTGAGTACGCAGAATTGTTATACAAAACGATCCGCATTGCCTGCGCTCCGCTGGCATTCAGTTGTAAAGTTCAGGCAACTAACATTCATTGACAGATGGAACGTTAAAGTCATTACCAAAAACATTGACCATACATTCACGTATATTTACGGAAGCTTGTATAGGAAATATGTATTATTTTTTCGAGTTATCTTCTGATGATATCAACTTATATCTCGATAAGAATAGTTTATTTATATCGTGAATAAAACTATTGATAGTTGTTTGATGCGCTGTACAGGTACATAAAGTAAATAATCAAATGTCATTAGTATACAAAAATGTCTTGAAGTGGTTTTTAAAACATTTATGATAAGCAATGAGCCTAATAGTATCAATTTAGATCTCAATAAGATAAACTAATTACTCAGAATTATCGACTTATATATCAAAATATTGACTAATGTCTTGATACATACGTCGATATTATCGCGTTATATGTATATTATCGCGGTATAATTCGATATTATTGTATTTATTATAAGTCATTATTATTGTGATAACACTCGGGAAAATAAAAGTTATCGATGGTCATTTTTTGCTCCCGTATATTTCAGACCTTTAGAAATATACTGAACACTGACAGTCATTAAACACAAATGTAATGAAATTTCTTCTGAAATTATTCTCGAACATTTTTCATATCGTATTTGCTCGGACAAAAAATTGTGATAAATCCACCAGACAACGCTCTAGCCCTGACTAGTTATTCTGATGCATGAGAAGCTACTTTTCCAGGAATCTGAACAATGCTGTTCACGCTATTGCTGTTAACTTTGATTAAAATCATTGATATGTCTGACATTGACATTCAATATTGAGGACAGTTTATACTGGCATTTCCTGTTATTCAATATTGAGGACAGTTTATACTGGAATTTCCTGTTATTCCAATGCAGTGATTAGGATTTAGGTTTTGTATAAATGCTACGTGAGCGATGTGCCACATCAATCCTGCAACAAATTCAAAATGCATCATATTATACTGATATAAATGTGATATTCAGTCGATATGGTACATCAGTATTTTGATACAAAATCTCCAGCGATTTCCGTTTCTCAGTGATCTTCAGAAAGTAACCCAGTCAGGTGAAGTTGGCAGCAATTCTTGTTGTTAGAATGATTGTGCAATGTAAAGGCAGAGTAGAGATGAAGAGTTATATTCATTCATGATTTTGGGTTATTATGTTTTGTGTATGAAAATCTGAATGTGCACATATTGCAGGGGTTAAACTCTAAACATTATTGGATGTAATTCAACATATTAGGGTAGATTTTGATGAAGATGCATGTGTGTATTTGATATCTGTGTGTTGCGTGACTCGGATGTTGATGCATCATCTCCAGGACACATGGTTATGTGATGCACGTGAGATCTAAGACAACACCATCCATTAGCTGATGCTCTCCTGGTATCCTGTGACCTCTGGACACTCCTAAATCACATTCGAGCTGACAGGATTGTGTGGGTGAACTTGTGTGACGTCAAAATTGGTGGTGCTTTTTGTACCTTAGATGGAAGACGATTTGTATCGCAACATGGAAATGTCAATAATATAATATATATCAATAAACATCTCAATCGATTATATGTATTCAATATATTTATAGGTCGCCATGCTTCATACATGTAAGCATCAACCTATCACAATGAATATTATGCCAAACTCAATAACCTGTTATCTGTGGCATCATATGTAAGTATCAATCCATTACCACAAATGTAGTATATTACGGTCTCTTGGCTCTATTATTAACATAATTTGTTCTGAGATCTAATTTCCCCTGCGTTCGAATCACAATTGAGCTGGGTGACAACCAGTTTCGCGAATTTACACGTTCCTTAGACAGATGCTTAGCGTACACTGCAAATATCATGTCTGATACTATAAATGCATTCTTCGCCCGATGTAATCATCCTGCCACAAGTGGAGGTTAATTGGATTACAATTTTACAGCATGGACTAGGAAATGAAAGAATCAAATTGTCGATATCATTATCAGACAGTTCATATCACATATAGTGAGTCATTTATGTCACTCCCTAAATACTCTGGTACTTACAACATGCTGACACACTCGACTGAAATCAGCTTGACCAACCTGAAGGACAGAACAGCTAGTAGTGGCAGGATTACATCCATAGGCATCGAACACTCATTGAATAAAATTATCTTCGATCTATATTTTGAGTCATTTGTATTGCACGCGCCATGTGCCATATCAATTTTTGTCACAATATAAGTACATACTATGTTTTGGGATGAGGAAAAGTTTCACTTAAAATCTACAATCCTGTACTACCATGCACCATCTGCTTTTATAGTCTCATGCAAGGAATATTAGAACAAACGGAGGAAAAGTGTTTTGAATGGAAAACTCACGTTTGGCACAGTGTTGATTGAAAGTTCTCAGAGCTTTCGGGATGCATCCGCACCCCTTCCTCGGTGGATGGCTAGTGCGAGGAAGCTGCGTCGTCAGTGAATGGTTGTTATGTGTGTCACGTGACGGAAGGAAAAGTGGTTTGCAGTGAGGATAATATTTCACGGTATTTGACTTCATTTCTTATTCAAAGAAACTAGATGGTTCATAATGTCTTGTCTGTGTACTTTTCCCAGACAGATCCCATAAAGGCACCGGGTCCAAATTGCTGATTGAACAGCCTTACAGAGCTGGAAAGATCGTCGATCAGACGTTAGTGACCATGCTACATTGGGGTATCATCAAGATTTCATTACCAGAATGGAATAGTTCATTGATAGTTACCAATCTGCCAGTTTTAGAATGGATCACCTTATCCATGATAGTTATGCCAGCCGAGTGAAATAAAACCGAGCTTTTTTAGAGTCAGTGTTGAATTGGGTTTTATACCTACAAATCTATATCCAATACCAATAGCGTGTATTATCAGCAAATTTTCCATTGCTTCTCGGCTTGTATGGTTATGTTGATATCACAGTACGCAGTGTTAGACATGAATGGGCATCACAGTTGATATATATTAATCAGTATCAACCAACATTCAATTACATACACTGATCACAGCATCCAATATTTCAAACCTTCGAAATTTTGATATTGATAGTCATTATTCTCCAATATTTTCAAATGTGAAATGGATTTTTTCTGAATATATTCTTGTATATCTTTCATAGCGTTTTTTTCTCAAATAATTATGATAAATTCACAAGATAACCACCCACTCTTCGGCCTTGACTAAGAGTTATTTTGAGGAATAGGAAGCTACTTTTCCAGGAATCTGGGTAATGCTCTTAGGATGAAGCTATTAACTATCATTGGTTTGATTCCAAGGTATACACTTTTTGTGTATGACTGAATGTGCACATATATCACCGGTTTGCCACTGGTGAAACTCTGAACAATATTGGATATAATTCAACCTGATTCACTGGGTATATTGGAAATACTGCAATTCCAATGTCCTCTTTTGAATAATGTCAAATCATTCGGAAACATAGAAATGTCAAATGCAAAGTATTACAATGTTGATACATAAAGTGATATAGTATTATACTATATATTCTCGACATGTAATTGTGTGTTTTAGTTCACAGTACTATCCTTTCAAATGATAAATAGAAGTAACCATATATTGTGTGTTCCAAAGATATATATGTGCATTGCGTGACTCCACTGTCAATGGATTATCTTCACTTGCTTCATGACCTTGGTTACGTAACGCACATAGTATCTAAGACAACACCATCCATCAGATGATTCTATCCTGGTCCTTTGTGGCCTCTGGACACTAACTCCCCCTCTTGCTGACAAGATTGTGTGGGTGAACCAGTGTGATATATTCAAAACATATTCGAAATATATGAATTTGTGGAGCTTTTGGAACCATGGATGGATTACGATATGACAATATAAAACTGCTTTATCATCTAAATATGATAGAATGCGTCTAGTGATTACATAGTGATTATTCTAGATTTGGTATGAATATTATTAGCAGACGTAATGCGTGAATATGGGCATGTATAGAAATACTATTGGTTAATTTAGTCGATAGTATGTTGTAATAATAATAATACTAATATTATTGCTTCCAAATAAGTATATCCATTGTATTCAACATTAGTAATGTATGAGCAGCACTGAACATGGTTTTAGTAATTTGTGTAATAATATAATGAGTGTATCAATAAAATGACAAGTACATAAGTACCTAATGACAAGCCAGAAGGCTACTGGGTTGATGGTATCCTCGTGGACAGATTTATCATCCACACGCAGTGACACCGACTGAGTGGTATGAATGCAAGTATCAATCTATTACCAACAATACAGTCAGATTTTGATGATGCCAATAACAAACGTAAAATACAGTATTTTACAATAGAAACAAAGCCAGACGAAATCGTTTATTCAAAGACACACTGGCACCATCAGTTGTAGACCGTGTGGTAAATGTACTTGTTTCTACTGTACACCTGATGGAATTAGTATACAACTGCCCAACCTATGAAAATAATTTAGAAATCCGAAACAAACCTCATGGATTAGATATATGACAGGTACATAAATACCTAATCACCAGTCAGAAGGCTACTGAGTTTACGGTATCATCGGGGACATATTTAACGTCCACCTGCAGTGACACCGTCTCAGTGGTATGAATGTAAATATCAATCTATTACCAACGATACAGTCAGATTTTAATGATGCCAATAACAAACGTAAAGCAACATTTTGCAATAGAAACAAACTGACACCATCACACACTGACGTCATCGGGGGCAGACAGTGTTTTTAATGTAGTAGTTTCTACTGTATACCTAATGGAATTAGTAAACAATTGTCCAAAAACCTATGAAAATACTTCAGAAATCCGAAACAAACCCCATGGAATAGATGTATGACTAGTACATAAGTACCTAATCACAAGCCAGAAGGCCACGGAGTTGATGGTGTTTCTGTGTTTCATGATGTTCCTTGATTGTCCATTCGCAGGGAAATGCTGTTTTGTTCACATGTTATTATCTTATGTTTCTAATATATTATTATACTTACATTTTATAACCAATCACTGTTTTTTTCTGACTAGCAAGGTGTGTGTGCACGTTTTTCTCACTGCTAGTCCCCATATTGCTCTCAATGTATGTCTTTCATTTGATCATGCTCATGCTGGATCTTTTTTTTGTCTGTTGATTTTTAATGTTCATGTTATCACGGGGGGGGGGGGTAATCTAGGGGGTCGTAAATGGTCGGGGAGGTTCGTAAAAGTCAGCGGGGATGTATGTAAAAGTCGTAAACAGCAATTACATGAACGATCAAACCAGCAGGTATCTAACGTATATGTACATATTGAAAGGTTACCTGGCAAAGTGATATACAGCGGTATACTATTCGATGCCACGATCCAAGTAGTTTTCCTGAAACAATTCACATGAGGTACACACCCTCCATTCAAAAATGCGTCAGGTGCGATTTTAACAGTGAATACTTTGCGATATCAAGCTTATTCTTGGGATAGAGACACCATAAATTTGATAAACTATAATCTGAAATATCACGGAAAAGTTGAAGTACGATCTCCACCGCAAAATTTCACAGATACAGTTGCTGTGGATGTGGAAATCTTCCGTCATCTGTCTCATACATCAGATAATATGGGAACACCATATATGGACAAGTGTACAATTGCATACCTTACTAATATTGTTAAGATTTTTTCTGTGCCGTTTAACGTAGTCCGCTACAAACAGAGAGGTCATGAAAAGTCAAAATTTAAAAGATATATCATGAATATTATCTCTTGAAAATAACATACTTTATAGAGTAACTGATCAGCATTCTAATACTGAAAAGAAAATAGGGGGTCACCGTGCTCGTGTGCTGGTTTCTTCGACATATTCGATCAAAAATCACAAACATTTACTAAACATGCTAAAATGACTTAATTTATGGTATTTTTACAATTTTTCTTGCATCTAGTTTTCCAAGAAAACGGATACGGTGACCCCCTATTTTCTTTTCAGTTTTAGGATGCTGATCAGTTACTCTATAAAATATGTCATTTTGAAGCTATAGATTTTGTTAATACAGTCATTTATTTTTTGAAAAAATCTTTGATCCCCTCCCCTCACTGTTTGGAGCGGACTACCTTAATAGCAACCACATTAAAGTTTGTACCCATGTAAGGTTCCGGTTGGGATAATCTTCCCAATGGGTCACATAACATAATTGTGATGAAGATTGGTACTGTAAAGAAATGTGCGGTTTTGTCTGCTGTACTCGTCGTGCTTCTCCGCGGATGCTTTCCTCACACTGGGTGACAGTGGATAATCAGAAGCGACGACACTCTTGCTGATAGTCGCAGTATTGTGGCATAGTTATGAGTTGAGAAGTCTAATCTTCGTTTCTAAGTTGATCAAATGACAATTTCAATCCATTTAGTAAAGTCAACGACCACATTCATGTTGTTTCAAGTATTGGGTATATATTCGAATAATCAAGGGATATCAGAGTGAGCAATGTCTGATCTGAGTGATTGCTTTGATTCTGATTTGCCTACTCTCGGCCGAGAATCAATTGTAAAGTTCGGTCGAGAAAAAATATACCCAAAACGTATCTTTATCATCAAATGGCGAAGGAATGAAAGCTCACCAAGTTCAGCACCTTGCAAATCCATTTCACGCTGAAACATACTCATACGCTATTCAAGAGCTAGCTGCAGATATGAGGACTTTGTTCACCGAAATTCCCAGCTAGTCTCCAAACAGCTGCGACACGGATATGTTTTACATTTACCAAGACTAATAGCTGCTTTCAAGAAATTTTAGGGACGTCATCAAAATCTGGTTGATAAGTGCACTATATCTGTCATTAACACGCAGCAAGACCTTTTTGCATGTTTGTGTTTTGGAATTAATGGTGGGTGCCACATGTTCGGCAGGAAATGCTCACTCTTTCCGGAACACCTGATTTCACCTCCTGATGGCCAAGTAATGGAGGTTCCTGAAGTTCCATACAACTTCATCGATTTTGCCTGACACTGGACTTCGAGATTGGATAACGGTTTAATTCGACACTGGACTTTGAGATCGGATAATGGTTTATTTCGGTCTGAATAATTTGTATTTGGGTATTGGTTCCATATTTAGTGCTATGGAGAATGTTCATAAGCAGTGTGGGAGTCTCACAGTGGGTGATCAGCGTGGGAGTCTCAGCACCAGCTTCAGCGATTGTAAGACACAATATATATGAAAACCTGGGATGACACATCCGCAGTAAAGATGCCAATGAACAAAGACGCCAATCTCACAGACATACAAACTATGATGTCAATGGTACATATTAGCTTAATTTACGTGGAAGCAATGACCAAGAAATATGTAAAAGCGATAGGTATTCGTCCTCATGTACCATCAATAAAACAGATCGTTTCCGCAATTATTTGAAACACTTCCCTTTGTAGGCAATGTTAATCTGACAGTGGTGTTGTCGGCCTTTGGAGGCGGTTGTTACAGGTCGCGTGATACATTGATACATTATCCAGGTTTTCTCCTGAGAAATAAACCCAGACTAAACTGGATTTCAAAGCTAGACTACATGTCGCCAATCCAGTTAAAATGAGAGTCACTATATATTATGACCCAACTCTTTGGTGAACTTTATTCTAAATTGACCGCAATGATTGAAATCCAAATTTGTTTCTGTTTGGTGTTGAGTTACAGGCGGTAGTTCATGTTAATTATTCTAATTGACCGCAATGATTGAAATCCAAAATTGTTTCTGTTTGGTGTTGAGTTACAGGCGGTAGCTCGTGCCCCGGTAGTAAATTGCGGTGCAGCTGTAGTGGAATAAAAACAAATCATGAAGTCCCTGACAATTGGTTCCATTATCCACTCAGTCATTGTCGTTTTACAGTTGCCTGGCAACTAACAGCCATTATATATAGATTCCCGGACAGTTTTGTGCTGCAGACGTTCATCATAAGAAGGGCATATTCTATGGTTGGATTTCTGGTGACAAACATGGAACCAATACGCAAGTACAAAGTATTCGAGCGAACAAAACCCGAGTCAAGTAAATGTCAGGCAAAATTCATAAACCTCGTATTGGCCAGTCGTGTGACAATACATTGCACGGTATATGTTCCAGGTGCTCAATATTCGTACAATATTGCTCAGGTCCAGTGTTTCAGATGTCAATGCATTTTTATTGTAATACTCTCTCAATACAATTGTGCATATTGATATATGTCTATTTATTGATAGTGATTTTTTTCAGGAGGGAGGAAGACAAACTCATGAACTCTACCAGTTCTCCAGTTGTCTTGAAGGCCAGCGACTTCCTGGGGGGGGGGGGGGGGAGGTACGTGTCTTGGAGTGGGAAAGGCAGCTGATGTGAAACTTCTCAACATATATCGTTTCCCAAATCGAGGGTGTATTGATTGAAACCTATCTGTACAATCTAATGTTTTATAACCCTGACTTCCAGACTATGTGTCACTGAAACATATTAAGGAGATTGACTTCAAAGCACAAGAGCGCATACAACGCTGTCCCAAGTCCTCAATTTGAACAACACCCAGCTGGGTATGTCCACATCTTGGGGATAATAAAATAGTGCACCTTCAACACTATAGATGTACAAGCCCCTTGCTAGACAGAGTGCAGATAGGAAAGATACTGCTCATGCAAGACTTGAATACTCAGTCACAGTTTGTTGGAAAAGCCCTAGAAGAAATACAATCCAATGACATCTTTCTTCAAGGAGTATCTCCTGTTGCGTTTTGTTGTTGTTGTTTTAGGCAGCAGACTCTATATCACATGCTGAACTCGAAGGTGCAGCCGATGTAATTGATGCAATGGGAGATGATCTGTCAGAAAATGGTGATCTCGAAAATTCGTTCGAGGAGGTCAATCAGTGTTCCCCCACAAGGACTTTAATAGAGATTGATGAGCTGCACAAATACAAAGGTAAAGAGGAAGGTGGTCAGCTACAGTTTCGGCGCCATGAACTATTATTTTAAAAATATGTCTGCGAATATAGAAAAGCTACAGAAGCAGAACTGACATTTTCAGAGTTATTTCTAACAGGCCTGACAGGCGGTATTGTGTTGTGCATATATAATTATTTTTTTTTTCAAAAATTAAGTTCAGAAAAAAATGTCAGTAGGTCCTGTAACCATGGTAACTCTGGCACAATGTTCAGAAAAGTATTGATTTTTTGGCATTTTCCAGCTCTACCCAGATAGACGTGGAATCAATACCCAGCATTAGGTATTCCAAGCAAACAAAACAGGGTCCGTTATCCAATCTCATAATCCGGGGACGGAAAGTCATATCAGGCATACGAAGTGAGAGAAATCAAAAATGACAGGGAAACTCATGAACCCCCAAGAATGGCCATTAAGAGGTGAAATCAGCTGTTCCGGAAGAGCATCTCCTGCCCCACTACTGGCACCCGTCATGAATTCCTCAAAATTATCATGAAAATATATCTAGTTGCATGGCAGACATGGATTTGGTGTATTTATCAACAAGTTTTCTTAAACGCAGCTCTAAGTCCTGGTAAAACATATTCTTGTCGCAGCAGTTTAGAGACTAGCTGGGCACTTCAATAAACAAAGTCCTCATATTTGCAACTAGCTCTGGAATAGCCTATAAGTTGAGAAACAAACACACCATATGCTGGTGACATAGGAATTTTGCTGCTAGATGTGATAGTGTTGCCCTCAGGTGGCATTTGCTACGATATGTTTCACATTTACTAGGTGGCAGCACTACTTACATTTATTTGTATGGGCAGGTGGCAGCGGTTCCAATTATTTTCCAATAACCCTAATTAAATGTGCAAACCAGTTCAAGTCCAATAATATTGTTGTTAGTTACAGCCCTGTACTTTTCCACCAACTTTTCCTCCAAAACTTCATTCCTTTGTCAGCACTCCACCATAAAGGTTGTACTTGGAGAATCAAATACTGAATCGGCACAATTGTGTCTTCATTGTCGTTGGATCACTGGAAGGTTCCTGAGCGGATATATTTATTTCTTGTTTGCATATTATTAGCCTCAGCCAGGTCAGTTCACAAATATTTCATCCTTAACAGTTACATATAGTCAGTTAGTTCGGTTACCAATAATCAGTTAGTAAGTAAATCAATTAGTTATATTTACCATATAACTACTTAGTATCATTCAGTCTTGTATCATTGCTATCTCTTTGTATTTTATTATCCCATGTATTATGATACATAGCTCCCGTCTATCTGTCCCCGAGGACAAAATCTGATTGTATTGGTGGTAATAGATTGATACTTACATTCATACCACTGAGTCGGTGTCACTGCTGGCGGACGTTAAATCTGTCCCCGAGGATACCATCAACTCAGTGGCCTTCTGGCTTGTGATTGGGTACTTTTGTACTTGTCATGTATCTATTCCATGGGGTTAGTTTCGGATTTTTAAATTGTTTTCATAGGTTGTTGGGCAGTTGTATACTAATTACATCAGGTGTACAGTAGAAACAACTACATTTAACACACTGTCTGCCCCTGATGACGCCAGTGTGTCTTTGGATAAACTATTTGGTCGGGTTTTGTTTCTATTGCAAAATGTTGTATTTTACGTTTCTTATTGACATCATCAAAATCTGATTGTATTGGTGATTTTTAAATTGTTTTCATAGGTTGTTGGGCAGTTGTATACTAATTACATCAGGTGTACAGTAGAAACAACTACATTTAACACACTGTCTGCCCCTGATGACGCCAGTGTGTCTTTGGATAAACTATTTGGTCGGGTTTTGTTTCTATTGCAAAATGTTGTATTTTACGTTTCTTATTGGCATCATCAAAATCTGATTGTATTGGTGATAGATTGATACTTACATTGCTGTATATAGATGTATGTTATTTTTTTGTTCTCAGTTTTATGGGAGAATAAAGCTTGAAAGAACCAATCGACTCGCTTTATAACATGCAAACTAGTGTCTAGAACCTGTCAGACCAACAAAGAAAAAGGTGAAAACGTCACCACAGACTCCCCCAGTTGTCCGATATTCAGGTCGCATCTTCAGCTTCACAAAGCTCAAATGGAACTGAGAAATGTTGCATTTTTTTTACATACCATGAATTTCTTGATTGGCTTCACTTATGAGGTAATTGGTCCTGTGTGATAGCAAAAATTGCATTATTCTTCTGACGTACCTTTTAGCATGTTTAGTGTCTACAGACATTACTGCGTGTTTGAAGACATTATGATGTACAGTGTACATGTATCTCGAATTTTGAAACATGTGTTTGCGTTTGCCTTATATATGATATTTTGTTAAACAAAATGCTATTTCTATGTAAACAATATGGTTTTTACACGTACACATGTACAAAGTGTATAATATATGTTGGCTTTTGCTTGACTTGACATCAGCCAAACAACATAGCTGGTAGGAAGATCGTTTATCAGATTTCTATAATGTGGCCAATATCATTGGTCCTAAGGGTGACCACATTACTGGAGTTCTAGTACATTTATTTCCTGTTATACGTTTTCCTGATATTCCAAGCAGTAGACACATACTCCACACATGCCTTACAGAATGGTGTCAGATCAGTTTTGAGATTTTTGTTTAAAAATTGCTGTATGTACATTCATGATGTGTACAAGTTTCGTAGCCTTTGAGTCGACAATCTGCGTACATGTGACGGTCATTTTGATGTTTTCAACAGGTCGGCATTTTTTTCCAAATCAAGTCACTATTCTATTCGTTTGAGCCGTTTCCAGCCAAAAAATAAATATTGCCACTGAATTTTTTTTTTACGCGGATAGTTATATCAAAAACAAATTTTGGACTCAGGTGGTGATATAATTTGTGCGATATACACCAACTTCCTGTACCATGACCTGCTGGCGTATGCCAAACAATTACTGTGATGAGCTGTGACCAAAGTTCACTGCGGATATGGCCTTCAGCCACTATAATGCTCACAACAATACATACAAAATGCTAAGATATATTACTATAATTCATGATACATTAATCTTCCATTAGTCTATTCCACTCAATTACTATGATGAGTTGAGGCCAAAGTCCGCACAGGATAATGAAGGAGAAACTGATTTTATATTCAAGCGTGAATAACTTCGGGAAATGAACCCTTCCTGAACATCCACTGCAACAACAGTTTATCAATGGAAAAATATCCATTGGGACAAAGTGAACATACATCGTGAAACGTTCCGACGTAGGGATATCCGTATGTATCAACAAAAACATTTGGAATTTATTGCTCTCAGTTCTGCAATATCCCCCTCTGCATCGCATGAACGCTTGGTTGCCTCTGTTATGTATCATATAATGTGGTATATTTAAACCTGATAAAGGTATATGCTACCTAATACTTTTGACTTGTGCAGGTATATATAACCTTCCAAGGTCGACTGAAATCGCGGGATGACAGTTCCTTTTTCAACGGTATCAGAGAGATTGAGATTCGATTATTGGTCACCTCGGGACTTGGACAAATGAAGCCAGACACTGATGATCCCGCATGTACATTGATTGTCAAGCCTGTATGGTTATCATATTTATCAAAACGACGTTGATAGATCGTGACAGAAGAACCACCATACTGCAAATATTGGTATCATTCTGAAGCATGCAGTATGATTTTGTTCTGAAGCATAAAGTTTACTGTGATGATCAATCTGGTTATACTCAAATGGGTATATCGGGTTATACCCATGTATTGTGCACCTGATCAAGTTGGCATACAACAGTTCAATATCATATCAGACAATTTAGGAATCCAAAACAAACCCCACCAAGTCGGTGTATGACAACGACATGCATAAATACTCAATCACACATCGAAAGGCTACTTGGTTTATGGTATCATATGTTTTCAATCTTTGCCTTTGAAACCAGTCAATATTTTTTGAAAACTACATTTTATATTAAATATGCTAAATTAACTGAATGAGATATACTCCCATCAAATGTAATGATTATAATAAGTCATATGAACAGGCGGTTCACGCGTAAATACAGGAACTGTATCCATCATACGCAGATTTAAACAAAGCATAGAAGTGCAAGATCGGGATGACAATTCCATGTACATCATGGTGTCACTGATTATTTTCTCATAACTACACTATATACGCAGATACGAATTGGAAAATGTACTTGATGTGGACTTTAAGCGCGATTTGGGCATTTGTGTACATTCGGGTTTGATGGATACAACTTGACTGTTTATATACAAAACCGGTACAAAATGTGTATTAAAACGGATGTAAACACAACTCGGACAATTGTGATCGTCAAAATCATTGAGCACACCTGTGTTATCTTGCATCAGATGTGTTGCACAAAAAAATAGTTTTGAAAAAAAATATTGCATACATTCGAAGACAGTAGCTTTAAAGTACGCAGTGTCTGGCCTGAATGACCATCATTGTTGATACATAACGATCGGCATTGCCTGCGCACAGCTCACATTCAATTGTGAAGTTCATCGCCGACACAACGTATTTATTGATTGCAGAAATAATTCACCATGCATCCACGTATTCCAATTCTTCAGAAATTTATTTGACATTGATAGTAATTAGTCATGAAGTCACGGAATTGTCAATTTTTTTCTGAAATTCTTTTCAAACACTTTTCACATCGTATTTGTTCAAACAAAAGCCCATCAGACATCTACCATCAAGCCGTAACAGGAATTATTTTGATGAATAGGAAGCTGCTTTTCCAGGAATCTAGACAATGCTCTTTACACCGATGGCATCAACTTTTATTAAAACCATTGATATGTCTGACGTTGACATTCAGAAAGAACGTTTCATGCTGGCATTTTCTGGTATTCCACTGTAGTGATGGGTATTGACGACTGGTGTGTTGAATGAGTGTCACCAGATAGACATGTACCAAATTTACACAGGATATCACAATCTCCATGATTAGCACACTGATCGACTGCTCGCGACATGGTATTCAGAGAAAATGATATACCATGCCAATGGTATCAGTATTTTGATTCTCGTTTCTCGGTAAATGTACAAAACGTAACCCATATTCGAGTGACGTGAAGTCGACAAGTGATTTTATTCGAAAGATTGTGCAGTGTAAATGCAACGTCGAGATGAGAAGTTACATTCAGTCGTGATTCCATAATATACTGTACACTATTTGTGTATGACAATCTGAATACGCACATGTGCCACAGATAAAACCCTAAACATTATTGGATATAATTCAACATAGAAGGGTAGATATGGATGTGTGTGTTTTATGTTTTGTCTCTGTGTATTGCGTGACTAGAATGTTAGTGGATCATCCCCCACGACCCTTGGTAATGTGATGCACGTAACATCTAAGACAACACCATGCATTAGCTGATGTCATCCCGGTCCTTTGTGACCTCTGGACACTCCTAGATCACCTTTGAGCTGACAGGATTGTGTGGGTGAACCAGTGTGATGTCAAAGTTTGTGGAGCTTTTGGAACCTTAGATGGAACACGATATGTATCGCAATATGGAACTGTTAATACAATAATATATCGCCCCCATAAAGCAGAAATGGCGTAAGTCATTTTTGGTGGCTTTGAGATAATCAGTTTGAAAGTTTTTTTGCCTTTAAATTTTAAGTTAAAGCTTCCAAATTCAGCGACCTATAGCGTGAATATCCAAGGAGTGTTCCATTGTATCCCAATACCATCGATATTCTTCTTATTTATAAGAAAATGGCTAATCAACTAAGATTAGCATGACTAACGCCAACGATGCTCTCGTTGCTAGCTTACTGGACAAAATCACTAATGCAATTATGGCGTATCTCACGAAGGTCCTAAAGCATAAATGGCTTAACTCAACAGCTGATGCAATTTTGGTGACGTTTTTGGCGTAACTCATCACAAACACTAGAACAGTTTTGGCGTAACTCAAGATCAAAATGGCGTAAGTCAAGCCTCGAGATACGCCATTATGTTATAGACTTCTAGTTATTTATTGGTGCTGAATACAACCAGAAGTGATCTACGAGCAGATAGAGGACATGACAAGCATTGCTTTGGTATGTCTCACGAGTTACGCCAAAAAATGAGTTACACCATTTTTTCTTCACGGTGACGATCTATCAATAAACATCTCAATCGATCATATCGTCATGCTTTAAATGTAAGCATCAACCTCTCATTATATATGAATATGACGCCAAACTCAATCACTTGTTGTCTGTGGCATCATATTATATTACGGTCTCTTGGCTCTACCAATTAACATAATTGGTCTGAGACCTAATTTCCCCTGCGTTTGAATTGCAGTTGAGCTGGGTGACAACCAGTTTCGCGAATTTACACTTTCCTCAGACAAATGCTTACCGTACATTGCAAATATCATGTCTGATACTACAGCTGCATTTTACACCCGATCTAATTACACAAGGCCCGATCCTGCCACAAGTGGAGGTTCATTGGATAAGAATTTTACAGCATGGACTAGGGAATGAAAGAATCAAATTGTCGATATCATTATCAGACCATTCCTATCACCTATAGTGAGTCATTTATATGTCACTCCACTTACAACATGCTGACACACTCAACCAAAATCAGCTTGACCAACCTGAAGGACAGAACAGCTAGTAGTAGCAGGATTACATCCATAGGCATCGAACACTCATTGAAAAATAAATGTTCTTCGATCCAGATATTTCAAGTCATTTGTGTTGCACGCGCCATGTGGCATATCAATTTTTGTCACCATATATATACACACTATGTTTTGGGATGAAGAAAAGTTTCAATCGACAATCCGGTACCACCATTTGCTTTTAAATTCTCATGCAAGGAATGTACGTACAAACGGAGGAAAAGTGTTTTGAATGGAAAACTCACGTTTGACACAGTGTTGATTGAAAGTTCAGAGCTTTCGGGATGCATCCACAACCCTTCCTCGGTGGATGGCTAGTGCGAGGAAGCTGCGTCGTCACGTGACTGGTTGTTGTGTGTCACGTGACGGAAGAAAAAGTGGTTTGCAGTGAGGATATCTTATGCATGAATATTTCACGGTATTTGACTTTATTTCTTATCCAGAGAAACTAGATGGTCTATATTCTCTTGTCTGTGTACTTTTCCCAGCCAGATCCCAGATCCCATAAAGATACCAGGTCCAAATTGCTGATTGAACAGCCTTACAGAGCTGGAAAGATCGTCGATCAGACGTTAGTGACCATGCTACATTGGGATATCATCAAGATTTCATTACCAGAATGGAACAGTTCATTGATAGTTACCAATCTGCCAGTTTTAGAATGGATCACCGTATCCATGATAGTTATGCCACCCGAGTGAAATATAACATGTATTATAATATAATTATGTATTATCAGCAAATTTTCCATTGCTTCTCGACTTGTATGGTTAAAAAATAATGTCAAATGATTCTAAGCAAAATCCGTCACAATGTTTGTTTTTGAGAATTCACCATAATGTGTCTATATATAAAAGAAATCATTAAATTTATTACTGATATGTCCTTACAAGATAGCCATGGTTGTGTTGATATCACAGTACGCAATGTTAGATATGAATGGGCATCACAGTTAATATATATTGATCGGCATCAACCAACATTCAATTACATACACTGATCACAGCATCCAATATTTCAAACCTTCGAAATTCTGATATTGATAGTCATTAATTTCCAATATTTTCATGTCGAATGGATTTTTTCTGAATATATTCTTGTATATCTTTCATAGCGTTTTTTTCTCAAATAATTGTGACAAATTCACAAGATAACCACCCACTCTTCGGCCTTGACTATGAGTTATTTTGAGGAATAGGAAGCTACTTTTCCAGGAATCTGGGTAATGCTCTTTAGGATGAAGCTATTAACTATCATTGGTTTGATTCCAAGGTATACACTTTTTGGGTATGTGCACATATATCACCGGTTTGCCACTGGTGAAACTCTGAACAATATTGGATATAATTCAACCTGATTCACTGGGTATATTGGAAATACTGCAATTCCAATGTCCTCTTTTGAATAATGTCAAATCATTCGGAAACATAGAAATGTCAAATGCAAAGTATTACAATGTTGATACATAAAGTGATATAGTATGTATACTATATATTCTCGACATGTAATTGTGTGTTTTAGTTCACAGTACTATCCTTTCAAATGATAAATAGAAGTAACCATATACATGTGTGTTCCAAAGATATATATATGTGCATTGCGTGACTCCAATGTCAACGGATTATCTTCACTTGCTTCATAAACTTGGTTATGTAACGCACGTAGTATCTAAGACAACACCATCCATCAGATGATTCTATCCTGGTCCTTTGTGGCCTCTGGACACTCTAACTCCCCCTCTTGCTGACGAGATTGTGTGGGTGAACCAGTGTGATATATTCAAAACATATTCGAAATATATGAATTTGTGGAGCTTTTGGAACCATGGATGGAACACGATATGACAATATAAAACTGCTTTATCATCTAAATATGGTAGAATGCGTCTAGTGATTACATAGTGATTCTTCTAGTTTTGGTATGAATATTATTAGCAGACGTAATGCGTGAATATGGGCATGTATAGAAATACTATTGGTTAATTTAGTGGATAGTATGTTGTAATAATAATAATAATAATAATAATAATAATAATAATAAAAATATTGCTTCCAAATAAGTATATCCATTGTATTCAAGATTAGTAATGTATGAGCAGCACTGAACATAGTTGTAGTAATTTGTGTAATAATATAATGAGTGTATCGATAAAATGACAAGTACATAAGTACCTAATCATGCTAATGACAAGCCAGTAGGCTGATGAGTTGATGGTATCCTCAGGGACAGATTTATCATCCACCGGCAGTGACATCGACTGAGTGGTATGAATGCAAGTATCAATCTATTACCAACAATAGTCAGATTTTGATGATGCCAATAACAAACGTAAAATACAACATTTTACAATAGAAACAAAGCCCGATGAAATAGTTTATTCAACGACACACTGACATTGTAGACAGTGTGGCAAATGTAGTTGTTTCTACTGTACACCTGATGAAATTAATATACAACTGCCCAACCTATGAAAATAATTTAGAGATCCGAAACAAACCTCATGGATTAGATATATGACAGGTACATAAGTACCCAATCAATAGCCAGAAGGCTACTGACTTGATGGTATCCTCGGGGACAGATTTAACGTCCACCAGCAGATACACCGTCTGAGTGGTATGAATGTAAGTATCCATCTATTACCAACAATACAGTCAGATTTTGATGATGCCAATAACAAACGTAAAACAACCTTTCGCAATAAAAACAAACTGACACTATCACACACTGACGTCATCGGGGGCAGACAGTGTTTTAAATATAGTAGTTTCTACTGTATACCTGATGGAATTAGTAAACAACTGTCCAGAAACCTATGAAAATACTTCAGAAATCCGAAACAAACCCCATGAAATAGATATATGACAAGTACATAAGTACCTAATCACAAGCCAGAAGGCCACGGAGTTGATGGTGTTTCTGTGTTTCATGATGTCCCTTGATTGTCTTTCGCAGGGAAATGCTGTTTTGTTCACATGTTATTATCTCATGTTTCTAATATATTATTATACTTACATTATATTATACCAATCACTGTCTTTTTTTGTGACTTGCATGCTGTGTGTGCACGTTTTACTCACTGCTAGTCCCCATATTGCTCTCAATGTATGTCTTTCATGTGATCATGGTCATGCTGGATCTGATTTTTGTCTGTTGATTTTTAATGTTCATATTATCAAGGGGTAATCTAGGGGCTCGAGAATGGTCGGGGAGGTTCGTAAAATCGGCGGTGAGGTATGTAAAAAGTCGTGAACAGCAATTTTCGAAGCAAAGCTTCATACATGAACGACCAAAGCCAGCAGGTATCTAACGAAATATGTACATATTGAAAGGTTTCCTGGTAAAGTGATATATAACGAAAAATATTGGTATACTATTCGGTGCCACGATCCCAGTAGTTTTCCTGAAACAATTCACATGAGGTGCACACCCTCCATCCACAATTGCATCAGGTGCGATTTTAACAGTGAATATTTTGCGATATCCCGCTTATTCATGGGATAGAGACACCAAATATTTGATAAACTATAATCTGAAACATCATTGTAAAGTTGAAGTACGATATCGACCGCAAAATATCCTTTTTTTTCCCTTTCTCTAAAAAGGGACAACGTCGGTACCACTATATTGTAGTTAAATATAATACCGCTTATTTTGTTAAAGGCGACTCTGATGCCCCATACAAATATACTGAAATAGATGTGGTAAATATGGTTAATTTTCTGATTGATAATATTTTTGTGGAATTTGGTGGTCGAATATTTCAACAAACTATTGGTATTCCCATGGGTACAAACTGTGCACCATTATTGGCAGACCTGTTTTTATACTCATATGAATCAGATTTTATCCAACATTTACAAAGAGGAGGTTCTAAGAAACTAACATGTAATTTTAATTTCACTTTCCGTTACATAGATGATGTATTGTCGCTAAATAATCCCAAGTTTGGTGATTATTTGGATGTCATATATCCTAAGGAACTTGAAATTAAGGATACTACAGAATCCGCTAATTTTTCCAACTATCTAGACCTGAGGTTGGAGATTGATAATGATTCTAACCTGTCAACTAGATTATATGACAAACGTGATGATTTCAATTTTTCCATAGTCAATTTCCCTTTTCTAAGCAGCAACATTCCTATGTCACCGGCATATGGTGTGTTTGTTTCTCAACTTATACGCTATTCCAGAGCTAGTTGCAAATATGAGGACTTTGTCTATCGAAGTGCCCAGCTAGTCTCTAAACTGCTACGACAAGGATATGTTTTACCAAGACTTATCGCTGCGTTTAAGAAATTCTATGGACGTCATCATGATCTGGTTGATAAATACAGCAAATCCATGTCTGCCATGCAACTAGATCTATTTTCATGTTAATTTTGGGGAATTCATGACGGGTGCCACTAGTGGGGCAGGAAATGCTCACTCTTTCCGGAACACCTGATTTCACCTCCTGATGGCCATTTACGGGGGTTCATGAGTTTCCCTGTCATTTTTGTTTTCTCTCACTTCGTATGCCTGATATGACTTTCTGTCCCCGGACTATGAGATTGGATAACGGACCCTGTTTTGTTTGCTCGGAATACTTGATACTGGGTATTGATTCCACGTCTATTTATACAGTGGCTGAAGAATTCTTCCGTCAGGTGTCTCATATTTCGGATAATATGGAAAATCCATATATGGACAATTGTACAGTTGCATACCTTTGTTACCTTTTATTGTTAACATTTTTTCTGTGCCGTTTAATAGCAACCACATTAAAGATTTTACCCATGTGAGGTGCCGGTTTGAATAATATTCCAGATGGGTCACATAACAAATATAGGAGGTTGGATGCCTGAGGTGAGGCAAGCTGCAGTATGCAAGCAGTGGTAATTGTGATGAAGATTGGTACTGTAAAGATAGGCTCGGTTATGTCTTTCCTCACACTGGGTGACAGCGGATAATCAAAAGCGATGACACTCTTTTGCTGATAGTCGCGGTATTTTGGCGTAGTGACGAGTTGATAAGTCTAATCTTCGTATCTAAGTTGATCAAATGACAATTTCAATGCATTTAGTATAGTCAGACCACATTGGATGTTGTTTCAAGTATGGGTATATAGTCGAATAATCAAGGGATATCAGAGTGAGCAATGTCTGATCTGAGTGAATGCCTTGGTTCTGATTTGCCTACTCTCGTTCGGTCAAGAAAAGTTCGGTCAAGAAAAAAAAACAGACCCAAAACGTATCTTTATCATCAAATGGCGAAGGAATGAAAGCTCACCAAGTTCAGCACCTTGCAAATCTATTTCACACTGAAAGATACTTATACGCTGTTCAAGAGCTAGTTGCAGATATGAGGACTTTGTTCACCGAAGTTCCCAGCTAGTCTCCAAACTGCTGCGACACGGATATGTTTTACCAAGACTAATGGCTGCTTTCAAGAAATTTTATGGACGTCATCAAAATCTGGTTGATAAAAATACTAAATATATCATTAACACGCTGGAAGACCTTTTTGCATGTTGGTGTTTTGGAGTTCATGATGGGTGCCACAAGGGGATTTCCTACCCGGAACACCTGATTGCACCTAATGATGGCCAATAATGAAGGTTTAATTCGACACTGGACTTTGAGATTGGATAACGGTTTAATTCGGTCTGTATAATTTGTAATCGTGTATTGGTTCCATATTTAGTGCTATGGTAAGTGTTCATAAACAGTGTGGGAGTCTCACAGTGGGTGAGCAGCGTGGGAGTCTCAGCACCAGTGTCAATAAGACACAAATTATATATATATGAAAACCTGGGATGACACACCCACAGTAAAGATGCCAATGAACAAAGACGCCAGCCTCACAGACATACAAACTGTGATGTCAATGGTACATATTAGTTTAATTTAGGAGGAAGCAAGGACCAAGAAATATGTAAAAGCGATATATGTATCCGACCTCATGTACCATCAATAAAACGGATCGTTTCCGCAATTACTTAAAGGACAAGAGAAATCCCCAGGGTATGTTATCATAAATTGGCAGCCAAAGATGTTTGCAAGCCATCACCGATGAACAGTGATCAAAAAAACGCCTCAGTATCGAGTATAATCAATAAATAAACAAACAATAACACCCTGCACGTGTCTGGAGGGCGCCGCCATCTTGATGACGTCACAACGAGAACCTTCGTTTTGTTGACATTTCTGACATGGCGAGCATAAGGCCGTACAGATTTGAACCAACTGCGAGTGTTTCTACGTCTGTTTCTTTTGATGGGGACCCAGAGGAACCAGAAGTAGGGGAAAGGAAAGGAAACATCAACTGGTACGTGAAATTATATTTTTATTTGCACATGAAGTTCGTTGGTTATGTCCGTTTCTCGTGCATGCGCTTGCCACAGTCTGAGTAGAGTACGGCTGTATACAGCACAGTCTGAGCTCCGCGTCGCTCAGGCTGTGGCCGCACCAACAATACATCGAGAGGTGTGGGTGCATGGAAGTTATGGAGGGTCACGGGTGTATACAGGGTGTTGTTTCTCATTGTTGAAACTTATCACGAATTATCTTCCATCATCTAGGGCCTACAGTAAACATTACTCAGCACAGGACCAGCGCCCCACCCCTCGACACTCACAGTGCCACACAGATCTATAGGCCTCCACACCAAAAAGCAGACATCAGTGCCCTTGAGCATGTCGAGTGTGACCTGACGAGCCAGTAGGGGGTTACAATGTGTACTTGGCACTGTAGGTCTACACTGTGCAACAAATTATGTGCAGTATTGGGCTACTGGCGATATTGTGTCTGAACACTATAATGGTGCTGGATGGAAGTATAGAAGTATTAGGAACGTGTGTGAGGTGTCTAGCCTATATTACATAATTTACACGGTTATAAGGATAATGCGACAAGGACAAAAATATTACCTCTGTATACGAGTTGTATATAGCGGAATTATCAATGATTTTGTTTTCGGTTATGTAGTCCCCATGCACAAGGGTGTGCAATCTCATTTTTCTTGTAAGTAATATGTAGTATTCCACTAATTTCATTCAAAATATTTTTGCATGTAAAGTCTGATGAAAATGATTGCATGTAAATGATTTTGTTTTCGGTTATGTAGTCCCCATGCACAAGGGTGTGCAAACTCATTTTTCTTGTAAGTAATATGTAGTATTCCACTAATTTCATTCAAAATATTTTTGCATGTAAAGTCTGATGAAAATGATTGCATGTAAATGATTTTGTTTTCGGTTATGTAGTCCCCATGCACAAGGGTGTGTAATCTCATTTTTCTTGTAAGTAATATGTAGTATTCCACTAATTTCATTCAAAATATTTTTGCATGTAAAGTCTCTCCCCCAAACCGTTCGTCACCACTTGCCACATGTATGTATAAACCTAACACAGGACATTTAGGAGACCCTAAAACATACATGACATTGTGTACATGTATTTGTTTTTTCATTTTCAAGACCTTGTGTTAAAACTCCCAATAAAAAAAAAATACAAGGTAGAATGCATAGATTATTTATCTTCTTATTTATTTTCTGAACACATGCAGATATGTTAGTACAAAGATCAATTCAAGAAATCATACCTGTTCGCCCACACCATGATTGTTATACAATGCAATTTCAACATTTCAGGTGCAGTTGTGGACAATGTGTTGCCATGGAGACGGAGACGGAGTCCGTTTGTTGCCGGGAGTATGAGGTGATCCTCAACTTCCTGCGTCCAATCGAGGAACAAGACCCCAAAGTTAAATGCATCACCCAGCACCCCGGGTTCCCAGACGTGTGCCTCAGTCCCTGGAGCCTACACACAGCCTGGCACCAGTACAACATCCGGAGCAATCCGGATGTACCCCCTGAACTACACAGGTCAACATTATTGAGAACTTTTCCAGCATATTGTTTTTTCTAGCAGCAAATTCCATGTCCTCTGACAGAATGCAGTCAATGCACTAATATTTGATGGGTGTATGAGACAGTGGGTGCACATTAAAAATTTGATTATGATTACAAGGTCTGTTACGATTGCACATTATAATGGCTGTGAAGCAGAAGTACTGATCAATGAGAAATTACAATGAATTTATTCGGCCTGGGGATCCCCTGACACCTATCTTTTAACAGATAAGTGTTGTTAAGTATATAGATGATGTCTTTAGTGTATTGTAGTATCCATACAAGACGAAGATATACAAACAATGTTGCAAAGATAAAACGTTGTTAATTTACAACATGTACAAGATTCGAAGGGTCATTGAAAAAAAAGCACTTCGAATAAAGCATTGCTCCAGCAAAATTACCAGCAGACAGCCAGCTATTCTAACAAATTTTGGCATACATGTATATAGAAATTAGGTAATAAGCCGTCGCTGGGGGATAAACCTATTGTTGCCCACTTTCTAACAATAGAAGGTGGGCAACAATAGGATTATCCCCCAACGACGGCTTATTCACGAATATTTCATTGGAATTTATCACCGATCATACTTCTGCTTTACCTCCCTTTGCTTTACATCCCTTTATCAACCCTCACTGAGGCATATTTTTCTTTCAACAGACGGTACAGGTACACTGCCTACCGACAGCTTGTGCGCATGTGCTGGGGCATGCTCGGCAGACGGAACCGTCTACCCATGCCATCATGTGCTGT
Organism: Terebella lapidaria; assembly: GCA_949152475.1. NCBI lineage: Eukaryota > Metazoa > Annelida > Polychaeta > Terebellida > Terebellidae > Terebella > Terebella lapidaria. The sequence continues at coordinate 10,442,112 of OX424562.1, forward strand.
CAATGCCATCAGACATGCCTACCCGAATGACCAGGGACAGCGATACAAGGGTTTCGAGTGGCCTCCACTAGACTGAACTTTTTTGACATTGGATTCATTGTGCACATCATGTTTTACATATTTTCATGTTTGTCTCATTCACACATGATTCTCATTTTGTTGCCACAGAATTGACTTGTATGCATAAACATGATAAATAGCTCTGTATACATTATATCTAACATGTATCCAATCTGTTGCTCAATAAACATGTACAAACGTCTTGATGGCCAATTCAATAAGATAAAGTCTTATTCTTTACCAGTCATAGACAGGCACGGAAGTAGCTTCTGATTTAGAAACAATACAGCGGTATGTCATAAAATATTCACAAAGTACATTCACCAATGCTGCTCCCAAGTATTCAGAGCATTTTATTTTGAATCAGCAGTCCATTCTCCAACTCACCAAATACAATAACAATGAAGACATTTTTAGGTACTCGCACTGTTGACATAATAAAACATTGCACAATATACAACGTGACACTCCGTAGGTCAATAACAAAAATTAGCCTAAGGGCCATCTTAAAGATAGGTTACCAGACAAATACCGTTAACATGAAAAAAAGTTCCAAATTGGCCATTTTTGATGAACTTGAGATTTACTACTCAAGTCATTTATCACTCCCTACTTTCATAGGATAATACAAAAATTTTAACTTGTTTCTAAAAGCATTTTGTCTGTGAAGGCCAATTTATATATTCCAGGTCAGATGTGACCTTGGGATTTAGCCTTCAGGTATGTCTGAGTACAAGGTCAAGCCAATATCGTGGAGAAATTTTGCAGCCCTTGAGCCATCGTTGTTTGCCCGGCCAGATGGACAGTCGGACGCAACGCCATGCCAGAAGGTCATAAGATCTTTAGTTCTGGAGGCAGTCAGGAATACTGTGCTACAAAGTTAGGTCACTGAAGCGACTCTCATAATCCTGGACCATATGTGCTTTGTCCACTGGGCCGTACTTGGATGACAGTGGCTGGGGAACTTTCCCTCTGATGTCGTCAATGGAAGCAGTGAGGGCTGCTGGGTCTGCAACGTACTCGGTGAACAGCCGGCTCATCAGCTTCTTGCTGTACTCTGTCAATTTGAAACACATTTCACATCAAAAACATTTATAGGCCTTTTTGATTACACATTATGATGTATTTTGGCAAGACTTCAAAAAGTTTGGTCAATCTGTGTCATCTGACCTCAAAATTGTCATGTAATGTAAAACTGGTGTCTTCATTGCTAACCCACCAAACGTTGCAGTGTTCCTGATCTTGCTCAGACTGGCCTCTCCCTGGTTTGCTTTCCGAAATTTGACGGCCCACCTCATCTGTCCACTGGCAGTCGATGCCTGCTGCTTGGTGCTGTTCTCATTGTAGTGTAGTGCAGAGAGGATGAGCCTGTTTCAGAGTGAAAATTGAGGAAAGATAAAATCACTACTTACATGTTTTATTGTGTCATCTTCATCATCCTTTGGTGGCAAAATAATCATGAAGTTCTCACCTACAAAGCATCCCAAGATATGAGAAGGCCGTGTGTTTCGGGGCGAAGCGAATCATCAGCGAGTGGAAAGCTTCGAGCTGAGATGTTTGAAATTTTGGTGACAGTTTCCTGACATCCTTAAGGAGCTTTTTGTCACACAGGAGCTTCTCCAACTTGAAGAATTCCATGCTCGCTGCAAACAAAACAATGCAATAAATCTACAGATGATTTGGATTTTGTTTCAATGAGAAAATTTCAGGGCCAGAATGAAAATCATCCAAAATACCCCTATGCACTTCATGGTGTGAGCCAATGTATTTAGCCGAAAAGGGCTGGATAGATTATATGACAAACTGACAGATGCAGGCGCAGCTTGTATACAGTGTAGCATGTCAGAAAGTACTGACCAGGGTCAAACCATTGCTTGTTCCTGTCCTCGTTCTCCAAGGGATCATGGAAACAGTTGGTATGGTCATTGACTATGTGGTCGAGCAGAGACAACCACTTCCCTTCCTTCAACACTTCATCTCCGTCACTGGTGGAGGCGGCAACCCAATACATGTGGTTGATGATCGAGTGCAGCCATGCTGAGACGAGTGGGTGGGATTTTGCCAGTGCCTGCAGCTTTTTCCTCAAGCCTGAATGTAACAACAATATTCAAGGTTCACTTGTGATCACACACATTACAATAACAGGCCAAAGATGTTCAAAGGACATACAAAGTTGTCCAAATTTATTATCACCACACAACCATGTAGTGGTGTGCCAAGATCAGAAGGGGAACAACCTTTTGCTGAATGCCAGACATCGTTCCAGTGCCGGACGTTTGGGTGCTCTTCCCGAACGATCTTCGCGATGCTGACGTGACGATCGGTCACCAGCTCGGTCACCTCTAAGTCCTGGTTCTGTACGAAAGTCATCGCCCGTTTGAAGCCTTCTACCTCGCACCATGCACTGTTTGGAACCTCTGTGCTCTGTATTCACAAATGAATGGAATCAATAGTACCGACTGTTACAAAATCAAAAGTTATCTTCAGCATATTTTGTCAATATTTCATCTATATTTAGAATTTTCTTCATACTTGAACCAATTCCAGGTCCACGACTTTGTTCACTCTTCCGTCGATGATAGTGAAGCAGCCAAACTTAGCACAGTATCCGGGTGAGTCGCAGCGCCCGTCCCCAGATAAGTGGAGGCCGCCGCCCAGCTCCCTCAACTCCTGAACCACAGCTTGCTGCTGTACCTCCCACTCTCGTAGAACAACCGGTTCCAGGAAGTTTGTCTGCCATAGAAAGACATTTACTATAGCGTATTGAAAGTATGTGAAGTTGTTTAAGCCCACTCACAAAACTGCACACTTTACCTTACTAACTGTAACATCTCACTCAGTACTTGGCTAACAGTATTATTGAGATGTACAAAACAAAACCCCATTGCCTCCTGATCTCCTTCAGATTCCAGCCTCATTTGTCCACTATCCCATCGGTTTGCATCGCTACCATAGCTAGATGGAGTATGGAGACAATTTTTCATGTTTTGTTCAGTGCTGTTTATTCACCTGGTGTTGGAAATAAGTTCTCCTTGAGAAGCAGGCCACGTTCATGATGCTCAGCAACCTCAGGGACTGTTGGATCATGCTGCCGGAGAACAACATCGAGGCTGACAGAGCGAGGTTCCCGGCTGGCATCCTCCCACGGAGCATCGGCTGACTGTCCCAAGTCCGGGAGTGGGAGCAGGCCACACAGTGCTGAAAATTTTTATTTGCATTTGCATTGGAAATTGTTTTGTCAATACATTGTACATATAAAACCATTCAATACTATAAATGTGAAGACATTCAATACCATACACACTCTTGATTGAAGCTGAAGTTCAATGATAACTACAGGAATACAAGAAATGACAATGTTACTCTGTGAAATTTACCTCTCACTGATTCAAATCAGATACATTCTGGTCATCAGGCGAATAAGGGGTCTCCTTATCGGGAAAATGGATATGAAAACAGGAAAACATGAACTTGAAGAAGGCAACATAGAGAACACAAATCTGGAATGCAAAACAACTTGAAGTCAACACATAATCTTAAATATGAACTTGAATAGTCCACTTATCTCATACCTGTTCCACCCTGATGAATGTGCCGATGCGACTTTTGATGACTGCTTCTGTAGGCTCACGACAGTTCTCACACTTGTCAAACAAGGCCAGAAGGTTGGAATGGAACACAATGAACTTGTGCTCTGTTTCTGGATGTTCTGGACAACTATGTGGGAAAAAATGAACCACTCTGAAACATTATATATATCTGAATATGAGTGAGTACTTTCATGCCTTTGAGGTGTCCGTTTTCATTTTTTTCTGATTGGCAAGTCCTAAGACAGGTGCAAAAATCCCTGCCACAAAAATAAATTCCATGTAATTATTTTTATTTTCCCCACCAATGCACTAATGCAAACCACGATTACATGAAATCTGTAAATGTCTATTAGCTATGATTTAATTCATTAGTAGAATCACTCACGAGGTGAACTCTGGCACAGCCTCGTCGTCTTCGTCGTCCTCGTCATCAGAAGTGGGCTCCCAGTTTGGGTCCAGTCGGGTGTCATCCTCCATATCCATGGGTTCTTGCTCTGTGACGTCATCGACCACCTGTGAGATATTGATCACCTTCTGTATTGGAATGTACACACAATGAAGAATGTCCACAGATACAACAATTGGAACCTAACATTTGAAGTTCAATTACTGAGTGTACTATGTAATCTGTCAATGTTTTCAGAAAATACATAGATATGAACGAGAATAAATTCTCCAGTAGCCTACTGGTTCCTGGTTGGACAACAGCTGCAGGGGAGGAGCCTCCAGCAATGAACACTGTGTGCCCACCTCAATCTTCTTGACCTTGACATCAACCTGTATTTCTTTATACAAATACGAGAACACTCAGGAAATACTTTTGACCAAAAATTCACAAGACTAAATAGTATACACATATTTCACAAACTAATAACATAAATTAGTTGTATGCTGCAGAGCTGATAGACAGTACATACATGTGTCATATTTTGAAATGTACAAACCTCGTGTTCGAAGCCAAGGCTTAAAATCACACTGTGTGCTAGCAGTAAAGCTTCCATTAGCAGTAAAGCTTCCATCGCCTGTAATCTCCTCTAGAAGAAAAATTGAGGATGAATTCACAATCAAACAAGCAACCGCTAATGTTGAAGCCAAGTTCATAATTCAATAAAAATAATACCAGTATTTATTGTTGTTCAATCACGTAAGGACATATAAGCCAAGAGGCTCATGTAAGACATTCATTGATTTTGAACAGAATCATACATACAGAGTATTTTTATTTACATTATATAGCTGGGCAATCAATAAGTAATTACCTTGGATGTGCCCTGTTGGCTCATCAAAACCAATGGGAGAGAGAGTCTCCTCCAGAATGTCGGTGTCAGGGACTTCTCGATCTACTGGGCCAGGTGGAGGCATGCATGCCAGGCTCTGAAAGTGCACAAATACAACTCCATATCAACACTTACACAACTTTTACAATATATACAAGTTTCCTATCCTAGGCAACTGGATTCCTATCCCAAGCAACTTGAATCCTATCCCAGGCAACAATGTCATATCCCACTCTACATCTTGCCACAGTACATTAGGTATACACATGTACATTTTCACAGTGTACTATTTATTTCAGGATCTTTCTTGAAAAAATTCTGCTAACATACTAGTAGTTAGACTAAACTTTCTCAACTCACTCGAGCAATATCGAGCTTGGCCACAGCTTTCCTTGGCCTTGCCACAGTCTCCTTCGGTTTTCCAGTCTTTTGTTCACCAGCTGAAATGAAAATTTTGTTGGAAATAATGTACCTTCTATCAATGAGCATGACAACTAACTTGGTCCCGCTGTAAGTTTACTCCCGGGTTACCGGTATTGAACCATAACTCAGTTATAATTTGGTTATCAGCGTCGGGTCCCCAGGATTTCACAAAAAATACATGCAATGAAATAATTTGCTCACTAAGTCCACGCTGCTGAAGTTGTCGTGCTTGTATTCTTTCCTTTGGTGGCTGGACTGAGGGCACAGCTGCATCCTTCATCAACAGCTTGCTTGCAAAGCCTGTGTACATGTATTGGAATCATCCAAACTTGAGAGACAAGTTCATTTACAATTACAGATGAAGTGTTAACTACTGACAATTCCCAACATCACCAAATTCAAGAAAAACTAAACGTCAAGGCTTGAAGATGCCTTGGGACATTTCGACTGAAATTCATCTGTTTCGCTCTAAAATGCCCCGTTTCTGAGATATGGCCGAAAATGAAAAACGCCGACTCAGCAGAAAAAAAATTTGGTCCAGGGACAAGTTCACCCAACATACCGTAAGACATGTTTGTCTAGTACCAAGAGTCTAAAAATAACATCTGTTTCATTCTACGACACATCGTTTCCGAGATATGGCCAGAAATGAAAAATGTCAAGTCAGCAAAAAAAATGTTGGCCCAGAGCCAAGTTCACCCAAGACACCACTAAGACATGTTTGTCAAGTGCCATGAGCCCAAAAAAACCGTCCGTTTCGCTCTACGACGCACCTTTTCCGAGATATGGCCGATAATGAAAAATGCAGACTCAGCAAAAAAAATGTGGCCCAGGGCCAAGTTCACGCAACATACCCTAAGACATGTTTGTCTAGCGTCACGAGTCTGAAAATAACGTCCGTATTGCTCTACGATGCATCGTTTCCGAGATATGGCCGGAAATGAAAAACGCCGACTCAGCAAAAAAAAATTTGGCCCAGGGCCAAGTTCACCCAGGATACACCTAAGACATGTTGGCCTAGTGTCACGAGTCCGCATATCACTACTTTTTGCTCTATGATGCACCGTTTCCGAGATATGGCCGAAAATGAAAAACGCCGACTCAGCAAAAAAAAATTTGGTCCAGGGCCAAGTTCACCCAACATACCCCTGAGACAGGTTACCGGACAACATATTTGAGATATTAGCCTTTCATCCCATGACCTTGAAAATAAGATCATTGGTCAATTCAAGGTCACAAGAATATTCAGCATTTATCATTTCTAGTATGTCCACATTGATTCCTATGCTGTGAAGTCATGATAAGCGAGATATTAGCCAGTTTGTGCTCTGACCTTGAAAATGAGTTCAGAGGTCAAACTCAAGGTCACGAGAATATTCAGCACATATCATTTCCTAGATACGTTCACAATTGATTCCTGATCTCTAATGTCAATATTAATTGAGATATTAGGCAAAAGGTGTCCCATTAAAATGCATAGGAGAATTTAACAATTTCAAACGAGTCTGGACACTATAAAATATGTAGTTGGCCTCAAGATGACTCACTAAAATAACTTTTGAGCTCTTGGCCGAAGGTCATTCGACTGATTCACCCCATAATCAATAGGGTTTCTCTCTTACACAATAGCGAGTGTCAAGTTCCAGAAGTATTATTTCAAATTATCATCCGGAAGCTATTGACAAGAAATTCATCCTCACAGACCAAACAGAGCTCGGAGCTGCCTCCAAAACAATGGGGTTCATCTATGTGACTGAGTGATAACTGGTGAAAAATTCTTGGAGATACATCCAGGCGTTCCCGAGTTATCGTCTGGAGATCAAAAAGTGGAAAAATAAAAAGAAAGGGAAAAAGAATTCTGACAAAGCTATTTTTTGTGCCGAAATACCCTAATAATCCCCAAATATTAGCAGCTAAGCTCAAGGGCCTTGGAAGTTGGTTTTAGTGTTAGAAGGAGTAACCGGGTGACTCGCCCCGGTTACAGTTTGCCATTAACCAGTTACGAAATGAATAACCGATTGCCTGTAACACACACAGAAATCATATCACACACAGAAATATGCCCGTAGTTCGCCCACACTGGGTGAAATGAACAGATTTATCACTGAAACTATCCGGTTGACTCGTGACATTAACTCTCCACTCAATAAAACAGTTCAGGTTTTGGCGCACAAATTGAAATTTCTCCGGCTCACACAGTTATGGTGCAGACAATGCATATATGGCGACTTTATGGCCTTGTAATCATGAATTTGTAAATATGTAATTGGCAAACGAGTACCCGGTTACGGTTCGATTATGGCCCAACGAGTACCTGGATACAAAAATCCCTACTCTTTCTAACACTAGTTTCATTAACATGCAACACGGTAACCTGTTCCGGTCTCCAATCATAAGCCCTGTGCCTAGAGGGGATCCCCGTTATGCTCTGGCACATACGGTAAATCCACAAATGCGCAAAATGTAACTCTCAAATTGGTAACATCCACGTTTTGTACAGTGTATAGCTCTGTGCGTCTGATCATTATAATTTTTTCACAGGATGTTGCATATATCTCAACCATAGTACTGTTGTGGGTCGTTTTGGTTCACATTGTGTGTGTGACAAAATGTGTATCTAGCTGTTTTTAATTCTATTCAATCTGGTGAACAAACATACTAACAGAGTTTGGCGGCTTGTTAAAACTAATCACCAGCACAAGTTTGTTGCAAGAATGTGTGGCAAGCTTGGTTTACGCGATCAGGAAATCGGGTATTTGGCTCTCAAGTAGCCAGACCAACTTAGGGCAGCCAGCGGGGCTTCAAAATGCTAGCGTCAGACATTCATAACTAGGTATACTCTTTTTTAACTCCTTCACACCATTTTTTGCCTTCAGTCCAGTAACTTCGAGCGAACTATTCAAAATTGTATGTCTGTGGTACAAACGGCAATCAATTTACACAAACCTGCCTTCAGGAACGCTATCTGTTTCTCAAAAAAAACCGTGGGTGCCGACATATTGTTTGGTTCTCGACCTCTGATCACGAAATCAAAGTGGACATGTTCAAATGAAGCATAATGGGGGGGTGGGGTTGTCAGGTGTCGACAAGGTACCTGCACAAGCGAGTCATTTCGAATCAGTTTACATGTGTGGGCCGACCCAAATCCTAACCCTCACCCCTATCAGGGCCTATGCAAAGTATCCAAATGGAATCGCCCAAACGTGCCAAAGGAGAATAATATTTATTGACAATGACAAGCATTTACGACCAGATTTTTGAGAAAAAAATCATTGCAGTAGACACTAGAGTCTAGTATCAGACAAATCTTCAAAAATGTGATCTCGTGTGGCAAGTTGTGCAGTGAATTGCTCACACGGATGTGGACAAATTTACCTGCAGTGAACTGGTGCCAGTTGGTGAAATCATCAGGTGTGAAGTGGTCAGAGCAGATCATCGATGTGGCCGTGGGCTGCCATCCCACCCTCCACACCTGCACGAACTTCACCCACTGCTGCCTGACGCTGGCGCTGCCGGGCGTGGATGGCGTGGCCGTGGGAAAAAGATGAATACTCCGCACCTTCGTCACAGCCTCTCCGTCGCATCCAGCTACGACACACCTCCTCGGCATTGTACTAATCTATGAAATATGAGCTCCTTGTTTATAAAAAATGAAGTAGAACGGGTAAACTAAACCAACAATTCACGTGTAAAAGGAAGTTCGCTCGAGTAAAGTGTTTCTTACAGCTGGTAATGGCCGCGAGAGAGAGAGAGAGGGACCGGTTCTCGTTGTGACGTCACAGAACGCTCGCAGCGCCCCCGTGCGACTTTGCAGTTTTGCATCAAAACGGCCGGTTTTATTATCGATTAAATATATTGATAGGTGATGATTGACCCAAATTTTGCCACATTCGTCATCTATGAGACCAGTTGATTGCATATATATACAAAAAAAATCAATCGATTCTGACTTCTCTTGTACTTTAAACACTTCCCTTTGTAGGCAATGTTAATCTGAGAGTGGTGTTGTCTGCCTTTGGTGGCGGTTGTAGTATTAAAGGTCGCGTGATGAATTGATACATTATCCAGGTTTTCTCCGGAGATATAAACCCAGACTAAACTGGATTTCAAAGCTAGACTACATGTCGCCAATCCAGTTAAAATGAGAGTCACTCTTCACAATATATTATGACCAAACTCTTTGGTGGACTTTCTTCTGTGTTTTCATGTTCCTTCATTTAATCATGTTAATCATTCTAAATCTAAATCGACTGCAATGATTGAAGTCCAAATTTGTTTCTGTTTGGTGTTGAGAGTTACAAGCGGTAGTTCCTGCACCAATAGTAATTTGCAGCGCAGCTGTAGTGGAACAAAAAACAAATCATGGAGTCCGTGACAATTGATTCCATTATCCGCTCTGTCATTGTCGTTTTACAGTTGCGAGGTTTGCCTGGCAACTAACAGCGATTATATATAGATTCCCGGACAGTTTGGTGCTACAGACGGTCATATCCACGACCATCAGAAGGACATCATGGATTCGGTCTTGGATGTAAGTATCAATCTATTACCACCAATACAGCCAAATTTTGATGATTCCAATAACAAACGTGGAATATGAATTCGTCTGTTTGTCGGTATCAATTTGTATCATATCATCACAGGAGACCTAAACATTGTTGACAATGAAAAACTGAAACAATTGTTGTCTAAAGGGCCTAAATACAGGGAAGCCCAACATATCAACTGGAACCACAATTTCAAATTAATGATGGATTCTGTTGAGGATTATGCACGAAAGTGGGCCAAACGAGAGGAGGTTGAAGTTGATACTTTGTCCGAATGGGTAAAGACCATTCGGTCATTCATCTATCATCGTATAAAACGACTGAAGGGGTCAATGACCAGCAAACACCATTCAGTGTTGAGTGATCCCTCGGTCGCTAAATGTTTGTCAGATTTACATCAGAAATTCGTCATTGTTCCAGCTGACAAGGCTGCCAACAATATTGTATTAATATGTAAACAATATTATTATGAATGTCTGATTACAGAACTTGGTATTTTTAACACACAGGGGAATCCTACATATAGCCCCATCACACAATCAAAAAAGGAGGTTCTTGACAACCACATGTCAGTTCTTGCCTCATATGGCATTGCAACTACTCAGAAAGAACTTGACCTTCCTGCTCTGTACTGGACTTCGAAATTACACAAATGTCCTTACAAACAACGCTATATTGCAGGGTCAGCTGTGTGCTCCACCAAACCATTATCAATATTGTTGACTAAATTATTATCTGCTGTAAAGGAAGGACTTCAGAAGTATTGTGATACTGCTTATTCCAGAAGTGGGATTAATCAGATGTGGATTTTGAAGAATTCAAAAGAGCTTGTTGAAAATCTCAAATCACGCTCATTTTCCACAATAACCAGTATCAAAACTTTTGACTTTTCTACCCTTTACACAACCATACCTCACTCTAAACTTAAAGAAAGATTGAAAAATCTCATATTACAATGCTTTTTCCATAAGAATGGGAAAAGACGTTATAAGTACCTGGTAGTTAATTATAAATCTGTTTATTTTGTTCAAGAACATTCAGCATCAGACACTAAATATACTGAAACCGATGTTGTTGGTATGCTGGAATTTCTAATCGACAACATTTTTGTAGAGTTTGGTGGTGAAATATTCCAACAAACTATTGGAATTCCAATGGGGACTAATTGTGCTCCATTGTTGGCAGATTTGTTTTTATATTCATACGAAGCAGAGTTCATACAATCGCTTCTGAAGAGAGGAGAAAAGAAACTAGCCAGTTCATTCAATTTTACATACAGATACATTGACGATGTATTGTCATTGAACAATCCAAAGTTCAGTGATTATTTACATCTCATATATCCTGATGAACTGGAAATTAAAGACACCACAGACTCCTCCAAGTCTGCAGCATATCTTGACCTATACCTCGAAATAGACAAAAATGACAATCTATGTACCAGATTATATGACAAACGTGATGACTTCAATTTTCCCATCGTAAATTTCCCAGTACTGAGTAGTAACATACCAGCAGCTCCTGCGTATGGCGTCTATGTGTCTCAACTCATTCGATATGCTAGAGCATGTTCAAATTACCAAGATTTTCTAGCCAGAGCCAAAATGCTAACTGATAAGTTATTAAAGCAGGGCTATTTTAGACCTAGATTGCAGTCGACCTTTAAGAAGTTTTATGGTCGTCATCAGGAATTAATAGACCATTTCGGTCTTTCTGTAGCTCAGATGATGGGAGATATTATCACATCATGTTGATTGGTACTTGTAGAGTCGTTATTATAACCTAACTATGTCCTTCATCTCGATGGCATTTATTTTGGATATCACAGTGGGTGTCGCATGCGAGGCAAGAGAAGCTTACTCTTACTGGTACACCTGATCTCACATTTGGCTTCGCCGGATGTCTGTGATATTCAAATTGCTCGGACCTTGATCACCAATTTTGAATTTTTGTCCAACCTTAAAATACCGATTGTGTAAATTTTGTCCATGGATTTTGAGTTTAGTCTTGCGGATTGTTTGGTGTTTGGTATCATACTTGTCTTTTCTACTCTTATGGATGGACTTCTGGTAACGAACCTAGAACCAGTACGCAAGTACAAACTATTCCAAGCGAACAAAACCCGATTCAAGTCAATGTCAAAATTCATACACTTCATAATTATTGGCCAGTCATGTGGCAATACATCGCACGGTATTTTTTCAACGTGTTCAATATTCGTACAATATTGCTCAGGTCCAGTGTTTCAGATGTCAATGTATTTTATTGTAATACTCTCTCAATACAATGGTGCATATATGTCTATTTAATGATAGTGATTTATTTCAGGAGGGAGGGAGGCAAACTAATCAAACTCAGGAACTGTGCCAGTTTTCCAGTTGCCTTGGAGGCCAGCCACTTACTTATGGGGGGTCTTGGAGTTGGAAAAGCAGCTAAAGTGATACCCCTCAACATTATATTTTCCCAAATCAAGGGTATAATGATTGAAACGTATCTTTACGAACTAATGTTTTATAACATTGACTACCAGATTATCGATTATGTATTAATGAAACGAATTTTGAGGAGATTAACTTCAAAGCACAAGAGCGCATTACAAGCGTGGCAATGAGGAAACACATGGCAAATGTCCTGAATTTGAACAACATCCAGCTGGGTATTTCCAACGGAAGCGTATTAGGGCCACATGAGTTTTTTTAAAAATTCAAATTGTCGACTTTTTATCTCGATAAATCGAGTTAGTTATCTTGATAAATCGACTTAATATCTCGATAAATTGAGATATTATCTCGATAAATCGAGATATTATCTCGATAAATCGACTTAATGTCTCGATAAATCGAGTTAATTATCTCGATAAATCGACTTATAAGACTCATACATTTAATGTACAAGTAAAATGAATATGATCGACCATAATATAGGCATTTCATTGGTTTCCTTGTATTGGCAACAATAGGACAAAGAAAATATACTGATAACTCATATTGAGAACTTATGGAGTATATGATTAACAGTCATTACATTAATCTCTGAAATAACACCAAACTATCCAATTGAAGAAGCCGCACAGATTTATAACTTTATGAATATACCTCATTTCATGTTTAATAGCCAAATAATTTCTAAAAAACAAAACAATTATACCATTTTCATTCATGAACATGTTGCATCTTTCTAAGAGATAGTGATATAGGAACTTCACTATAGTTTTTAATTCGGTAGTTTGGTCTGTATTATTCAATATTTAATGTTGTAATGGTCCATCATATAACCCTATTCAACATAGTGTTCAATATGAATAATGTGACTCGAAACATATTTCCATTTTACTTGAACTTTAAATGCCCAGGACATAAGTCGATTTATCGAGATAACTAACTCGATTTATCGAGATATTAAGTCGATTTATCGAGATAACTAACTTGATTTATCGAGATATTAAGTCGATTTATCGAGATAATTAACTCGATTTATCGAGATAAATAACTCGATTTATCGAGATTATATCTCGAATTATCGAGATAATAAGTCGATTTATCGAGATAATAAGTCGATTTATCGAGATAATAAGTCATAAATCGAGATAAGTCGACAAATTGAATTGAAAAAAAAACTCATGTGGCCCTAATACGCTTCCGTAATTTCCACATCTTGCTGAAGATAAAATACGTAACCTGCAACACTATACATGTACACGCCCCCTTGCTAGACAGAGTGCAGATAGGAAAGATACTGTCATGCAAGACTTGCATACTTAGTCACAGTTTGTTGGAAAATCTCTAGAAGAAATACAATCCAAAGACATCTTTCTTCAAGGAGTACCTCCTATTGCGTTCTGTTGTTGTTGCAGGCAGCAGACTCTATATCACATGTTATAGAGTAATGTAACTGATGCAATGGAAGATGATATGTCAGAAAAGGGTGATCTCGAAGATTCGTTCGAGGTCAATCAGTGTTCCCCCACAAGGTCCAATAAAAGAAAAAGTTCAGATACACAGAGAAAATGGACTTTTCTGTGAGATTGATGAGCTGCACAGATACAAAGGTAAAAAGGAATGTGGTCAGCTACAGTTCCGGCGCTATGAACTATTTTTTAAAAAATATGTCTGCGAATATAGAGCTAAAGCTGCAGAACTGACATTTTCAGAGTTATTTCTAACAGGCCTGACAGGCGGTATTGTGTTGTGCATACATAATTTTTTTTTCATCAATTGCCAATAGGTCCTGTAACTCTGGCACAATGTTCAGAAAAGTATTGACTTTTTGGCATTTTCCAGGTCTACCTAGATAGACGTGGAATCAATACCCAGTATTAAGTATTCCGAGCAAACAAAACAGGGTCCGTTATCCAATCTCATAATCCGGGGATAGAAAGTCATATCAGGCATACCATGCATACGAAGTGAGAGAAAACAAAAAATGAGAGGGTACTCATGAACCCCCCAAAAATGGCTATTAGGAGGGGAAATCAAATGTTCCAAAAGACCATTTCCTGCCCCACTAGTGGCACCCGTCATGAATTCCCCAAAATTACCATGAAAATAGATCTTGCATGGCAGTCATGGATTTGGTGTAGCTATCAACAACATCATGATGACATCCATACAATTTTTTAAACGCAGTTATGAGTCCTGGTAAAACATATCCTTGTCGCAGCAATTTAGAGACTAGCTGGGCCCTTCGATAAACAAAGTCCTCATATTTGCAACTAGCTCTGGAATAGCCTATAAGTTTAGAAACAAACACACAATATGCTGGTGACATAGGATTGTTGCTGCTAGATGTGATAGTCTTGCCCTCAGGTGGCATTTGCTACGATATATTTCACATTCACTAGGTGGCAGCACTAATTACCATATTAACTTTATTTGTATTCGGCAGGTGGCAGCGGTTCCAGTTATTTTCCAATCACCCTAACTAATTATGCAAACCAGTTCCAGTCCAATAATATTTGTTGTTAGTTACAGCCCTGTACTTTTCCACGAACTTTCTAATACTGATTCTGCACAATTGTGTTTTCATTGTCGTTGGATCACTGGAGGGTTCCTGAGCGGATATATTTATTTCTTGTTGGCATATTATTAGCCTCAGCCAGGTCAGCTCACAAATATTTCATTCTTCACAGATACATATAGTCAGTTAAGTATATTCTCAGGGTTAGTATATTTATCATATAACTACTTAGTATCCTGTATCATTCAGTCATTGCTCTTTTTGTATTTCATTATCCCACGTATTATGGTTTAGCTCCCGTCTATCTGACATTGCTGTATATAGAAGTATGTTCGAACTACGTACCTGATGTGTTCATATTTTACTGGTTGGTCATTAGATATTTATACGTCTGTTATTATTTTGTTCTCAGTTTTACGGGAGAATGAAGCTTGAAAGAACCAATCGACTCGCTTTATTACATAAAAACTATTGTTTTGTCCAGAACCTGGTCAGACCAACAAAAAAACAGATGAAAACGCCACCACAGACTCCCCCAGTTGTCCGATATTTAGGTCGCATTCGAGGAAACATTATTGTGATCTTCAGCTTCACAAAGCTCAAATGGAACCGAGAAATCTTGCATTTTTTACATACCATGAATTTCTTGATTGGCTTAGGTTATTAGGTTATTGGTCCTGTGTGATAGCAAAAATTGCAATATTCTTCAGAAGTACCTTTTAGTGCCTACAGACATTACTGCATGTTTGAAGATATTATGATGTACGGTGTAAATGTATCTTGAATTTTAAGACATGTGTTTGCGTTTGCCTTATTACATATATGATATTTTGTTAAACAAAATGCTATTTATATGTAAACAATATGGTTTTTACCATATTGTTTACATATGTATAATATATGTTGGCTTTTGCTTGACTTGACATCAGCCAAACATCATAACTGGTAGGAAGATCGTCTATCAGATTTCTATAATGTGGCCAATAGCATTGGTCCTAATTGTGACCACATTACTGGAGTTTTAGTACATTTATTTCCTGTTATACTTTTTTCTGATATTCCGAGCAGTAGACACATACTCCACACATGCCTTACAGAATGGTGCCAGATCTGTTTTGAGAATGGTGTCAGATCAGTTTTGAAATCTTTTGTTTAAAAATGATCCGCATATACATTGATTGTCAAGCTTGTATGATTATCATATTTATCAAAACGACATTGATAGATCTTGACAGAAGAAGCACCATACTTCCTGCAAATATTGGTCTCATTCTGAAGCATGCAGTATACAGTGGTGATTTTGTTCTGAAGCATACAGTATACTGTGATGATCAATCTGGTTATACTCAACTTATATCACACTGTCTCTTTGTTGTTCCAGTCTACAGAACATTCCAGCAAAAGCAGTATGTATGTATCAACCTGTCGCCACCAAAACTACAAGATCTAGATGATGTCAATAAAAATGAATGAAACTATTGAAAAAAATAAAGCCCGACCATTTATTGTACACCTGATCAAGTTGGTATACAACAGTTCAGTATCATATCAGACAATTTAGGAATCCAAAACAAACCCCACCAAATCGGTGTATGACAACGACATGCATAAATACTCAATCACACATCGAAAGGCTACTTGGTCTATGGTATCAGCGAGCCCGGGTTAACGTCCATTTATCCAAAGGATAAACTGAATAATGATTGTATAACAACGAATATATTTTCAATCTAGGATTTTAAAGCAACTGCCTTTGGAACCAGTCAATATTTTTTATAAACTACATTTCATAATAAATATGCTAAATTAACAGAATGAGATATACTCCCATCAAATGTAATGATTATCATGATTATGATCAGTCATATGGGAAATTTTGTTCATATGAACAGGCGGTTCACGCGTAAATACAGGAACTTTATCCATCACACGCAGATGTAAACGAAGCATAGAAGTGCAAGATCGGAATGACGATTCCGAGTACATCATGGTATGTCACTGATTATTTTATCATCACTACACTATATATGCAGATACGAATTGGAAAATGTGATGCGATTTGGGCATTTGTTCACATTCGGGTTTGATGGATACAACTTGATTGTTTATATACAAAACCGGTACAAAATGTGAATTAAAACGGATGTAAACACAACTCGGACAATCGTGATCGTCAAAATCATTGAGCACACCTTTTGTTATCTTGCATCAGATGTGTTGCACAAAAAATAGTTTTGAAAAAAAATATTGCATACATTCGAAGGCAGTAGCTTTAAAGTACACAGTGTCTGGCCTGAATGACCATCATTGTTGATACATAACCATCGGCATTGCCTGCGCACAGCACACATTCAATTGTGAAGTTCATCGCCGACACAACGTATTTATTGATTGCAAAAATAATTCACCATGCATCCACGTATTTCAATTCTTCAGAAATCTATTTGATATTGATACTAATTAGTCATGATGTCATGGAATTGTCTTTTCAAACATTTTTCACCGCGTATTTGTTCAAACAAAAGCCCACAAGACAGCAGTACCATCTAGCCGTAACTAGAGTCATTTCGATGAAGAGGAAGCTGCTTTTCCAGGAACCTAGACAATGCTTTTTACGCCGATGCTATCAACTTTTATTAAAACCGTTGATATGTCTGACATTAACATTATTCATAAACAACGTTTTATATTGAGATTTTCTGGTATCCCATTGCAGTGATGGGTCTTGGTGCTGACTGGTGCATTGAACGAGTGTCACTTGATTGACCTTTATCAAATTTACACAGGAGATCGCAATCTCCATGATTGGCACACTGATTGACTGCTTGTGACATGGTATTCAGATGAAATGGTACTTTAGTATTCCCATTCCCGTTTGTCGGTAATGTACAAAACGAAACCCAGTGACGTGAAGTCGACAGCAAGTGTTTTTATTCGAAAGATTGTGCAGTGTAAATGCAACGTCGAGATGAGAAGTTACATTCAGTCGTGATTCCAAAATATACTGTACACTATTTGTGTATGATAATCTGAGTGTGCGCATGTGCTATGGGGTTGCCACGGATAGAACCCTATACATTATTGGATATAATTCAACATAGAAGGGTAGATATGGATGTGTGTGTTTGATGTTTTGTCTCTGTGTATTGCGTGACTAGAATGTTAATGGATCATCCTCACGAACCTTGGTTATGTAATGCACGTAATATCTAAGACAACAACATCCATTAGCTGATGCTATCACGGTCCTTTGTGACCTCTCAACACTCTTAAATCACCTTCAAGCGGACAGGATTGTGTGGGTGAACCAGTCAGATGTCAAAATGTGTAACCTTAGAGATAACACGGTAAGTATGGCAATATGAAGCTATCTTTAATACGATAATAATCTCAATCAATAATATAAAGTCAATATATTATAAAGGTCGTCAAACCTTATGCATATATGCATCGATCTATCATCACGAGTATGAGTGTGTATGTAGCAACCTATTACCGCTAGTAACCAGATTTTGATGATGCCAATAAAAATCTAACATCAAAAACTTTTGGAATAGTAACAAAGCCCGACAAACATTTATATCTGAAGCCACACTGACGTCAGTATGGATCTTCCACGCATTTAAGCTATAATTATACATAATCACTTGATTATTCATGAGCTGAATATCAATCAGTTCTGCAAATTCAGACAAATGTTTAGCGTAGACAGCAAATATCATGTCTGGAACTTAACCCTCTGATACAATTTTGTTATACGATTCCTGATTTATACGATTCCTGAAGTATAATTTACCAACTGCATCTTTGTAGGTTGGATGTTTCTATATGGAATCCTGGGCGAGCGTAATTTTTACTGGTCTGGAGGTTTGGGGACGCCGTAAGACCCAGAAAAATTTTGAGATTTGTAGTATTAAAAAATTCTGGGTTACGACACTAACTTGACTAACACTATTTCATTTATTATATTTAACGCAGCGTCTAGCATCAATAGGCTGCACCTGCTCAAGCACAACATGATTTTCATTTCCACAGGACATAAAACTAGAAATACCATGTAATCTAATTACGAGTAGCGTGTCTTTGGGTCATAACGTGCAGCTTGCTGGAAATTAATGGGATACCGAATCAGACAGAACAGGTACTTGCATCTATTTATGAGGTACTATGCGCTTGGTGATAGTGGCTGTGGCTGGGGAATTTGCTGCAGTATATCAACATGTCTAGAACTGCACCCATTCCGTCACATCTACGTTACACACACCATCTGTCGTCTGTTTTGTATTTCAGATATAGTCTAGTGCCTAAATGGAGTGTACAACACACACTTCACTAAGACATGATAAGCAAGAATCAAGATTTTGTTATGCGCTGTTTACCACTTATCACATTACAGATTGTACCCTACTTTGTCTCATTTCCTGAGATGAGACAGGCTGTGTGAGCAAACAGTGGTAATGGTGATTATATGATATTGATTGTTACTGTAATATTAGGTGTAGTTGGGTATATACTCGCGGTGCTTTTCCCCGCTCAGATGGTTTCCTCACACTGGGTGAAAGAGAACGATCAGAAGCAATGACATACATCTGCTGCAGCAGCTGATACTTGCAGTAAATAAGTATGGCGGCACGGACACAAGTCTACTCCTCGTCTGTGAATTGATCCAAATGACACTCTGATTACATAGAAATAAGTGTGAAATATCGTATGATACATAAAATCCCCATTTGCTGATGTTTCAGTTATTGGGTATATATAAATATGACGAATCGAGAAATATCAGATCAAGTAAAGGCTGATCAAAACGATTGAAATATATAGTGTTGAGCCACAGAGTAGAAAAAAATAGTAGCTCTCCAACTGGAATGACCGTTTTGACTTTCGTGGTCATTGGTGGTCAAATTCGAGGCTTACTAAAATGCATAAATAAGAAACAGTTTTTTTTACGAAAACAACCGTCATTAAAAAAATCTCGAAAATATAAAAATTTACTTCCTCCTTAAAAAGTTTCTAGATATATTTTCCCAATGTGGAAAAATGTGGAAAACGGACGAAGGAAAAAACATATGGACAACGGACGCATCACCACGACGATAGGTTATCAGACCATAACGTTCGGTAAACTAAAAATACAAACAACGAGACAATAAGAGATTGCAGACCCTCGCCCTTCCAGATTTAATTACCAAAATTAGAGTTGATGTTCCTTACATTTTCGACCAAGGTGATAATCGACGATAAGAATTGTCGGGAATTGGTCATAGGAAAATACAAAAATCATAGGAGAATTGATCATTAATAAAGGTAGAGTTCTTGTGGATTTTTCTATCTTGAACATATTCTTGACCACGACCTGATTCATGATACTGACTTCCCAAATTCGTCAGCTCTATCAAATTTATAATGCATACTTATATTCAATATTCTATAGAATATCGTCGGTGGTTATGAAACTACCACTACTTGAATTATTAGTAATTACGAATCAATGATTTCAGCTGATGAACCTTACATTTTCTACCGTGTGCGATAATGGGGATTTCGACCATAGGACTGCGGTCATATAGCAAATGATGGGGAATTCACCACAAGAAATACAAAGATAATAGGGGAAACTATTCATGAACATAAACAGAGTTATTGCAACTTTTCGAGTTTTACCTTTTCTGTGACCTTGACGTTGTCCCTCAATATTGAGCTGTAAAATTTCACAGTATTGTTTCTACCAATCATACGCGTCTCCTGAACGAAAACGGGTTAGAACGATTGAAAACCGGCTTCACAATATGGTCGTGAATCTCAGAACATACAAAGTCGTAAAATCGTGACCCCCAAATATTCGACCTTGGGCAGTAATGAAGAGTTTTCGTCTCAGAATCATCGGTCATACACCGTACGATCAGGAATTGGACGTAGAAAAATATATAATAGATCGAGTTATGCGCGCAGACAGACAGACAGACCCAAATGCAATACCCTCTCCCCCTATCGGGGCGAGGGTAAATATGAGAACCTGGGAAGTGTCATATCCATAGTGTAAATGATGGCAATTAGCATGAATTGTAATATCAACTGTACATCCTAGTGTTCAGTACGTCACATGGACGTGGGGATAAGGTAATTTGAAGAAGTCATACGTGTTCGTGGTTCTGCCGGTTACGGACACATCATATGCCAGCAATAAAAATGTCCGTCATGACAATGTTATACATTAGCCGGCACTTCCCTTTGCAGTTACAGTAGTAGTGACCTGACGGTGGTTCTAACACAGATAGACTACATGCCGCCAATCCAGCCGAAACAGAGTCACTCGCCAATATATATTATGATATATCAACTCTACAGATTACGTTACGAGCGCTTTTGTGGACTTCTTTCTGTTTGCCCACTGTATTTTCAGGTTTTTCATTTATCTTCTCTGATTCTGCTGCAAATATAGAAATCAAAAGTTGTTTCTGTTTGATATTGAGGATTACTGGCCGTGGTTCCTGCCCTAGTAGTGAATTGCGGTGAAACTGTAGTGAAAAAAAACCGAAACACAGAATCCGTGAAGAGTGGTTCCATTACCCGCTCTGTCATTATCGTTTTACAAAGGCGAGATTTGCCTGGCGATCTAACCGCGATTATATATAGATCCCAGGACAATCTAGTTCGGCAGACGCCACCTCCACCAACAGGATATGGCCAGCTTTACCACTGTTTAATAGACGGCTTCTGGTGAAGTTGGAGGATGATGTTTTTTGTGTCCCATTTTTTACACGAAAATAGAAAATACCTGACAATGGTTAGTCGTGTGGCAGTAACTCACAGGGCAGGGCATTAGTTGTGGGTGCTCAAGATTCACACAATATTTGCTCATGTCCAGTGTTTCAGACATCAATGGCTGTCAGAGTATGATAACCCAGGTGGATCTGTTGTTTCGTGACGCTGATTAGATTCAATTTTAGGTTATTTCTATAGAGTTTTGATTATCAAAAAATTCGCGATGTTTGTATTGGAAATGGTTGTAGAACACGCTGCGTTTGGTAATCCTTGCCGTGGATGTCATTTTCAACCCCTATGGGAGCCCATGGGTGATCTTTAGCAAGCTATAGTTCGTCCTAACGAATTAGTATTTCGTTCCGGCGAATTATTATACCATCCCGACCAAATATTCATTTGTCTGGAAAAATTATGTCGTCTGATGAATTAGTATTCCGTCTGGACGAAATTTTTATACTATCATCCCGACCAAAATCGACGAATTATCATCCATATAGTGTAGATTCATAAAATAAACTACGACTATCCATATGTGTATATGATTGGCAGAACAGCCCCCCCCCCCCCTCCTTTACATGGAGTGAGAATTCTATTCTAGTTTCAAAACAACAAATTTGGTCGTTCACATCGTTTTCTCGGTGGTATAAATTTAAATTTGCTTAGGCCTAAAAAAATAAATTTTCCGTTTCTCGTCCTCCTATTTTTTCAAAACTGGGTAGGGAGGGACTTTTTATTTTGTATTTTGCAAAAAAATACCACCCTCAGCTCAAGAGAAAATAGGTAAGGAGGCACTTTTTATTTTTTATTTTTGGTGGGACGACATTTCGCACATATGAAAATAAATTTGATTTATTGATTGATTGAAAAACGCTTGAAGCACATACGCTTTGAAGCCCAAATAAATCAAGCCTTTAGAATTGAGATCATGGGTAACACATGACTCCAATGAATTCATTCCTAGAGGCTTGATTTATTTGGGCTTGAAACCTCTTGGCCGGGCACCTTGGCACTACTGGTGTGCCATCATCCTAGCAGTCAGCACAGACAGGATGATTTTGTGTACTAGTTTTATTATTATTTTAAAACACCGTCAGTTGATAATATATTTCAATGATGAGTAACTGTGGAGATCCGTTCTATCAGTTAATATGTCCATTGAAGTATTCATGAGGAATAATTATAGTAAATCAATTCTTGGTCACAATTGTATATGTATTATCACATACACGTAACCACATAGAATAACTGTTTTTGAAATCTGGTAGCGTCTTTGTCTCATTTGGCGGAGAGTGAAAATAAGGAGGTAAGTTAAATATATGCCTAAGTTGCATGCTGTGATTCGGGGTTTCGATCATTCACTATTTTCAAAATAGGGACGGGTCGGAACACTTTTTATTTTTTATTTGAGAATCGCCCACAGGCGGGCGGGGACGAGAAACAAAAAAAAAATTGTTTTTTTAGGCCTTACATCTATTATGGACTCCTCTGTATGAATATCAATGAGTTGGTTTTTAGTTCAGGACAAAAATAAGTGCCAAGATTTCAATTACAGAAGCTGTTTCAACTGTACACCAGATGGAAATGAAGCACAACTGTCCACCAGAAATTAGACTGTATCAACCTACTACCACCAAATTTTGATGATGCCAATAACAAACCTGAAATACATCATTTTGGAATATACGTAAAAGCCCGACTAAATATTTTATCCAAACACAATAGAAAACCGAAACAAACCTATTGAAATGATGAATGTATAATGCTACTGAGTTGATGATAGTCTCATAGCCGTCATCCAATCTGAATCATAACTGGTAGAATATAAATTATGTGTGACTGAACGCAGGAAAATACGCTGCAGTGATGTCATAATGTCTGAGCAGTAGTGTTGTTCTGGACGAATCTATAGTTTTGGCTAGTACCTTGTCAGACCAACAACGACGATGAGAATAGAATATGTTACTGGAGACTCCCTGAGGACACTTCGGGATAACAATTCTCAAATAGGACCAAAAATCCCTGAACGTTTCCCATATCATGGTGGTCCTGATTAGGTTCGTTTTTTATGAAATGCGAATAGGATAACATATCATTCTGCTCGTGCTGCCATTCCTTCAGAGAGTTGCTGAATTTCATTGCGTATTTCATTTCATCACATGCTATGAATGTATCGTAAACTACAAACAGTAGGAACACACAGTGATATCCGACAGTGTGATAACCTTCGCCGGAAACATCATATTTGCACTATATTTTGTTCACTTTTTGCTAAACATTTCACATATTCACATGCGCTTGTCTGAATGCATTTTGATTTGAAATAACAATGAAAGCGCGAGTGTTCTATGACGTCACAATGAAACATCAACGTATAACCACGCAAAATGGTACGAGCACTGTGAATTCATAAAACAAAGTACTTGGCGACCCGGTGATCTGTATTGTTTATGCTGTTTCCTATCAACGCACATTTTCGTTAGTGTGCGTTAGTTTAGGACAATTTCCTGTCAGGTGTCCAGTTCTACACGCATGCGCATTTAGCGGTCAAAACGAACGGGCAAGTTTGACTCGGGGTCCGCACGCGAGAAAATGGCCGCATCCACTTTTGTGCCCGTTTTTAAAATGGTTGTTTGATGATAATGATGATTGTGAGATATACGATAGGCCCAGCTTGCTGTCGAGGACACTATTTCGTCGCTCATGTGTCCCAAAATTGATTGGGTTTGTTGAGAACATCATACCAACGTACTTCGACACAAATATTTTAGGTAGGCTTTGGCGAATTAAAAATAAATGTACGCATAGATGTTCATCGCATAAAAAATGTCGTTTTATTAAAACTGCATCTCAATTACACAGGACACGGAGAAATGCAGTTCTTAACAAATTTTATCCAATGTTACCACCGGTCGGGAACCTATTGTCGAGCACCTAACAGGAATATGGACAAGAAGACAATACACACTTGACTTGTGAGCTAAAATTTCGAGGGATTCCCCTGTCACTTCCTCAGTTCTCTTCCACGGCCTGGTATATGTGGGCATGCGTGAATGTGCATATCCATGAGCGTTGCGAGTGTTGTTATAGACGTGGATTCAATACCCAGTATCGGACTCAATCCCAGTTGTCGTTTAAACCACACGATAACGCAAGGAATGGCATTTTGTACTTTATGTCATGCTAATTCCTTCATATACTTGGTACATTGTAAATCATATGGTAATGTGCGGATGACACCTAAATCTTTTATGGTACCTAAATCAATATTCAGGCGTTGGGCCCCTAGCAACCATGGTTGCTCTGGGCCATATCTCGAGAACAGTTACCTTGGCAACCAGTCATGGAAATTGAATACTGATTATATCTCGTGCCAAATAAAGCTCATATTATTATCGTACATACATGAAAATAGACATTTCATTATTAACTTGTTTTACCCTTGTGACGTCATGAATACTCATTATAATTGGTAATTAGGTACACAAAAAATTAGCCCAAAATTACCACTAAAACTGTCATATCTTCATAAATAATCGGGATATTGACATGCTGTAAAAACCATCATATTAGTTATAAGAACTATAATAATGAGATTTACTCTATCATCTGTCAAAAATAAGTAACTATCCTGACTTTAGTTGGACTTTTAAACATATATAAACAATACATCATTGATTGCCATCATTGACATCCAAGGGATCAAAACAATCTCGTACTACAGTACATGTAACTAACTAAATGGGATTTTCAACAACCCCTTCAGATTCAAGGGTTCGCTCACATATTAGTAGATGGATGATAAATCTGACAAAATGTGATTTTCAAACATTATCTCACAAAGATATATATTATTGATACTCTGACCAAAGTCTCCCAGTTGACATGAAAACATACATATTTTACACGGCATCAGCTGACACTTCTCCTGGTGCATTTCTTTGATGGATTCCGAATACTCCTGACGCTTCTTGTCCTGGCGTTTTTCAAACCCTTCCAGCCATTCTACAGACACCGAGTTCGCTTCTGTTATGCGTTTTTGGTATTGCAGGTTTTGGCGTGGATTTGTTGGTTCCAGAGATAGCATTTGGTGGTGGAGACGGATCAGATGTACTGTCAGATGACGGTGTACCTGCACAGGGAGGAACAGTTCGTCTGATTCTCTGTGTATTAGTCTGATTCAATGGGGAAAAAGTATGATTCTACAACCTGTGACAGCCACTTGACACTCGAGGCCGTTCACCTTTGCCATGGTGGCAAAAATACTGTGACAATCCGCACACACGTACAGGGTGGCACCGGGACAACTGCAGACCGGAAAAAATCTCCTGCTTGACTGTCCTGCAACGTAGATATATGAATATCAGTCGACATTGAGTATCACTCGAAACAGGGCTGGATCAGTTACCAGCATGACTGCATATGCTATTGGTCAACGCTGAAGGTCATATTGAAGGTAACCAAAAGATTGATCACACTTGCCCAACCCATCAACAAATCAAAATGGCCGCCACATGCAGCCCGGCGTCTCGAGAGCAACGAAACTTATACACATCAAAAAGGTACATAAGGTGAACTTATACGCATAAATTAGGAAAAAAAATATTTCTGACTGATTTTGAAAAATGGCCGCCGAAGTCCAGAATTGTGCGTGTTTTGTTGAAAACAGCTGCGATTTTGAGAAGTAGGCAAAAATAAAAAAAAAACTAATTAAATACCTCCCTTCACAATATTTTTAAGATTTTTTTTCATTTCAGAAATATTCGACTGCACATTTCAAAGATAAAAATGTGGACGACGGACAATGGATAGATTTACCAATCAAATCATCCAACAGGACCTCAAATAACCATAATGGACACACAAAAACATATTAATATTATTACCGATCAACCAAATTTTATTCAGTGTGGATGTATATTCCTATTATGTTTATTGAAATAAACAAGACAAAACAAACCATATTTGATTAATAGAGTACAACGCGACGTTCTTTAGGGCTTGGCTCAGACAAACGAATTGAACTCAAATACGTTTGAATATAAAATGCGGGCGTCAAATGACATTTGAAATGAAAAAATCGTGCTTCAAATGAAAATAACGGTATGCGGGTGTCAAATGACATTCGAAACGAAAAATTGGACTTCAAATGAAAACAACAGTATATAGTATATGATGTTTGGAATCGGGGCAGCACTCATTCACATAGCCATAAACATTTATGCTTGGGTGCTTAGCGTCCTTGTGATCGGTAATAATTATTGTTATTGATTGGACTCCGGTTTGTGCAGATAATGATTCCTGCTCATCATCAGCCTGTTAAATATTCTGTATGGTTTCATAATAATGTCCTATAATACAACTTTCCGTGGAAATGGAATAGGTGGGTGAACTACTAACACACATTGAACAGTCTTTTAGATTATGTTGGGACATGCACCAACTTTTCTGTACCATGACCCGCTGGCCGTGTGATTAGCCTATTTATGCCATGCAATTACTCTGACGAGCTATGTCCAAAGTTCACTGCGGAAATGGCGTTTCTCGTAGCAAGCACGTACATGATTATGGCGCAGAAGATATATATAAGACCAATATTTAGTTACATTCCTTCCATTTTCAACTAGCTTCTAGTTCAACCCGAATAGCTTCTTGAAAATGATGTGAAAATCGAGAAATATTTGGACGTGTAACCGAGGGATACCCGTGTACAACAACAAAATAATCGAAAATTGATTCGTGTTCAGCAGTCTTCATGTGTTGCTTGGACCTTGAACAACCTCCTGATCGCCTATTATCTGCCGGTATAACGTTGTAAGTTGATAATTTGTGGAAGTGTCTGCAACCTGATAGTATTTTCACATGCAACTATGCCAATACAACACAAACGCCAAACTCCTGTCCTGGCCCCATCCTTCCAAGTTAGAATGCTATCGTATGAGGCCAGTTCGTATCTTAAGTCGCACGTCAATTAACCACTAAGGGTAATTTATTTGCTGTGTACGATCTTAACATCTAATAAAATGCCCGTATGTGTACGAAGCAAATAGCAAGAGAATAAATAGTGTCCTGCCAATTATGTTGGTGACAAAAATGAACAACTAACATGATTATGGTTGATATTGATTGTCAGATTTTGAGGTAGGAGATGAACTGTAGGGTAACGAAGTGCGATTTCAGACATGGCCCATTATCAATGGCACATTTCCCCATTACCATTATCATCAATCAATTTCCCCATTATCAATCGCACATGGATTGTATAGTGGTATGTTGTGTCGGGGAAGGCCGAGAATCTAGGGAGGAAGGCAAAATCCCTGGTTCTCTGACTGGAGGCCGTAAGCGCTCCAACAGAAGGTCCCCACGGCTGTGGGCTGCTAAATCCTCGGGTCGCACAAATATATTTCGTGTATAAACTCCAACCAACGGGTCGTAAATTCAGAGTTTCCCATGGTATGTGACGTTATAACAAGGGGAAGTGCTACGGGAACTCCAAGTCTTCGACGTCCCGGGTAACACACGGGAAAACATTGAGGGCCGCATTCCTCAATCATGTGCTGGTCTAGCGCCGATTCTGCCATGCTGCTGACCAGTGTGGACAGCCATCCACTGTCTCTCCTGGGTTGTTGTCTCCCTTTCTGTCATTTCCCTCGCCGGACCCTCGGGATTATATATCCGCGAGTTGGTGACAGATGGACGCCACGTGCGTCTGAAAATAGTAATATGATGTAATGTGTGTGCGTGTGAGTTGGAATTTAACGTGTGTTGTGTAGAATAGGGACACACCTCAATGTGCATGTAGCCTACCAATAATCGGTGAGTATGATACCGAGTGTCCAACAGAATAGCTGTAGGCCAGAAGAGTTTTCAGGTCAGTGAATACTCGACGTTATTATATACCTGCGATGTTATTCATCCACATAACACTGTTTGTGCCCTGTATGATAACAACGCTCAGCGGGCAAATACTGGCCGGTATCCTGCCCGCTGTTCACGATCGCTCATGCGCATCGAATGATGTTGTCATAACAACACATGCACGCGTCCTATTGTCATTATTCTTTTCCCGGTATATAATAAACACAACATCACCTGGTTTTTCCAGCATGTGCCCCGATATTTGCCGTCGATCCCAGCATTTGCTATTACTCGGGATCTCGGGTAAATATCGGGTCATATACTGGAAAAAACCATGTAATATTGTCTATGTAGCATACTGGCCAGCCATTCGTGCCCGTTGTAGGCCCATGTAGCGTATCTTACTATTTCTTCTAAATTCATTGAAGATTAAAAATGTGCCAGACGGATTAAATAATGGTATACATTCAGTGGGTGAGTAGTATTAGTAGAGTAAGGTGCGCTACTTGGGCCCGGTTGGGCAGTGGTCACACATGCTCAGGGTGAGCAGAGAGGACTACACACTGACACGGGGCAACGCTCGGATGGAATAAGGATCATACGCTGCGCCTTAATACTACTCACCCACTAAATGAATGCCGTTTATTCCGTCTGTGACCTTTTAATCCTTAATGAATATAGAGGAAAGCGCAGGATATGATACTTGGGCCGCTCGGGTGATACTCAACGGGAAATATCGTGGTTACTGGCCTACACAACACAACACAAAATACCAGTCAAAGTCATCTTGGTAAAATTCAATGTCATCACAAGTTGTGTCATATGTGCCATGTATATATGTTAGACATAAGGTCTATCTACAAGCAATATGACCACATCTTGCACTTGAATAGTCAAAATCGAAGATGTAAACGGTTCTCAAGACACTGATTACCGGTATGCGTATTCCTACCCATCCATGGTACCCTAAACTGTGCAGGCAGAGATTAAATCACGTTGGCTTGACAGTAACACTGGGTTACGTAACCTGAAATTCAGCAGCAACAATGCACTCTAAAAATTCGCAATAATTTTGTGAAATCACCCTGTTTTCCATCACATGAAAACACTATGTCTAGCAGTTGTTTTATCATTACTACACATAATCTAATACATATATTTCACATCACATTAAATTAACATTACACCATTGATTGTCATCATTACCATGCGATCAAAACAAACACGTACTACAGTACATGTAACTGACGAAATGGGACCTTGAACAACCCCTTGAGATCCAACCAAGCTAAAAGTTCGCTGACATACAATGTATTAGTAGATGAAAGTTAAATCTGACAAAATAAGATTTTCAAATGACAAAATATGATTTTCAAATATAAAATATAACGCAAACATTTTGGCGTAGATATGCAATTTCCAGCAACAGGACTTGGTGGTGGTGACGGATCAGATGTATTGTCAGATGATGGTGTACCCGCACAGGGAGAAACCGTATGTCTGATTCTCTGTGTATTATAATGCCTAAGTCACATTTGCACTGATGCCTACGCCGATGAGGATACGATGCCCGAAAAGGCTGAAATTTGGTCATTTTAGCCGGTCACCCACCAAGCGCCTGAGGATCATCCGTGACCATCGCACAACAAACGGACATCGGAGACACGTGGGTGGAGGCATCGGAAGAAAAAAACGCAGAGTTCAGGGATCGACATTAACACTGGCCCACTGGCCCCACACCACATTTTGAGCCTGTGGGGCCAGTAGGGGCCACCAGATTCCCTAAATCACTGGCCCCACTGGGCCAGTATAAAATCTTCATTCTTTGAGTTTGTACTTAACAATGTTCAGTTCCTTTGAAAGCTTTTCCGTTTTCTTTGTAAAAAATACATCAGTGTTTGATATATATTCATGTACACATTGATCATGCTGATTGATATCGAACTTCAAAAGTGGGGCCAGTGGATTTTGGATGGGGCCAGTAATTTCCAGATGGTACTGGCCCCATTGGGCCACTGGCATCATATGCCTAATGTCGATCCCTGGCAGAGTTATTTTCTTGCAGCGACAGATGGAAAAAATGACATCGATAGTGAATCACTAGCACGCCTGCCGGCGACCGGCCACTGCCCTTATAGATGTCCAAACTTTTCGGCCTACCAATGTGGGTAGCTCACCAGGAGATCACGCATGGTATCCTGCCAGGCGCCGATGAATGTCCGGAAGGTGCCCTTCAGAAAATCGGCCGATTTGTACATATCAGACGGTCACCGAGCATGTATCAGCAGGGTATCAGGTCCTCTCCAATATGCATCATTTGTTGGTCAGTCTTTCTTGAAGTTGGGACGGACACGGTGAAGACACGCGATCGTAGGTGACTATCACAGATGAACGAACTTTTAGCTTGGTTGGATCTCAAGGGGTTATTGAAGGTCCCATTAGTCACTGGTGGACAATGCCTGGTGGTTTCATGACCACTCGAACGATATGGTAAAGATACATGACAAACAATCACTGGCGGCCGGAACATTGGTAAATAACACCGATGTCCCGACATGGGGAAAAAAAAGTATAATTCTACAATCTATGACAGCCACTTGACACTCGTGGCCGTTAACCTTTGCCATGGTGACAAAACAGTGCGACAATCCTCACACACGTACAGGGTGGCACCGCCCGGGCACGCCCATTCCCCCCCCCCCCCCTACCCTCCCTAGCAGACCGGAAATATTCTCCATGGTTGACTGTCCTGCGACATAGATATATGAATATCAGTCGACATTGAGTATCAATCGAAACAGGGCTGGATCAATTACCAGCATGACTGCATATGCTGCTGATCAACGTTAAACGTCACCAAAAGATTGATCACATTTGTCCGGCCCATCAAAATATCAAAATGGCTGCCATGGCAGCCCGGCGACTCAACAGCACTGAAACTTATGCACATCACAAAGGTACATACCCCGGTAAGGTGAATTTAATGTATAAATTAGAAAAAAAAATTACTGAACCGACTTTCATCATAAAAAGGCGAAAATTAAAAAAAAGAAAAAAATACCTCCCTTCGCAATATTTTTAGGCATGTTTTTTCATTTCAGAAACATTCGACTGTACACATTTAGCATGGTAGATAGTAGGCTAAATCCTGTTTTAGTCGGCTAAAATTGATTCAGATTCTTTGTGAAATAGGCCCAGGTCTTTTCATGTTCAACCGGCTTCTACTTCAACCTGAATAGCTTCTTGAAATGATATGAAAAAAAAAACATTTGGACGTGTAACCGAGGAATTCCTGGATGTAACAACAAAATAATTGGAAAATGAATCGCGTTCAGTTCTGCAATCGCCCAAGTATTAAAAATTTTCGATAAATTACGCTGCAATGTCATAATGTCTGAGCATTGTTGTTTGTCTTTGCGAAACTATTTGTTTTGGCTAGTATCTGGTGAAGCCAACAACAAACACGTGATTATGTTACTACAGACTCTATGACGACACTTCGGGTGCTCGGTATTCAGGCCGCATTCAACGAGAAATTACTGGGATTTCAGGATAACAAATCTCAAACCGAACCAAGAAGCCCTGAATGTTTTCCCTTACCATGGTGGTTCTGATCAGGTTATCTTTATGACATGCGAATAAGATAACATTCTGCTAGTGCTGCCAGTCCTTCGGAAACTAGCTGAATTTCTTCAGTGAGTGCTTCATCGTATTGGTGCCCAAAATACAATCAGTGCAGTTGGCAACCCACGGGGGTACCTGCACCAATTGCAAATTCATTAATCTTTCAGTGAAGACCAACCTTGCATTTCTTGCCATTTTCTGGGGAAACCCTTCATGCATAGCGAAGTCAGTATTGTTGACAATAGACACAGAATCAATACCAGGTATTAAATATTCCGAGCGGACAAAACATGGTCCGTTATCCAATCTCATAGTCCGGGGACAGAAAGTCAGGCATCAGGCATACGAAATGAGAGAAAACAAAAATGACAGGGAAACTCATGAACCCCCAAAAATGGTCATTAGGAGGAGAAATCAGGTGTTCCAGAAAGAGTGAGCATTTCCAGTCCCACTAGTGGCACCCGTCATGAATTCCCCAAAATTAACATGACAATAGATCTAGTTGCATGGCAGTCATGGATTTGGTGCATTAATCAACCAGATCATGATGACGTCCATGGAATTTCTTGAAGGCAGCTATAAGTCTTGGTAAAACATATTCTTGTCGCAGCAGTTTCGAGACTACCTGGGCACTTCGATAAACAAAGTCCTCATATTTGCGACTAGCTCTGGAATAGCGTATAAGTTGAGAAACAAACACACCATATGCTGGTGACACAGGAATGTTGCTGCTTAGAAAAGGGAAATTGACTATGGAAAAATTGAAATCATCACGTTTGTCATACAATCTGGTTGATAGGTTAGAATCATTATCAATCTCCAACCTCAGGTCTAGATAGTTGGACAAATTAGCGGTCGCCTTACTGGTCAGCACCGACCACGTCCTAAGAATATTGATTATTTTAGTCATGCATAATTAAACTGTGAAAATTGGAATATCTTTATATGGCAAGATAGGCCAGAAAGACACAGACAATTTGCACCTTTCGATAATGTACCCCATTACTACATGTATTATTGATCGGATTCTGTTTGTGCAGATAATGATTCCTGCTCATCATCAGCCTGTTAAATATTCTGTATGGTTTCATATCCATATCGTATAAATCAACTTTCAGTAGAATGGATCAGGTGGGTGATATAAAATACTTACATCCAACGGAATTATATATTAGATTATGTTTAATTCTTGTTGGGACATGCACCAACTTTTCTGTACCACGACCCGCTGGCCTGGGTATTAGCCTATTCATGCCTTGCCATTACTCTGACGAGCGATGACCAATTGCGAGCAATGAAAAGTGTTCAAAATATATCCCAGGGGTGATCTCTTGAGAAGAGATCGATAATTTGGACAGTGGAAACATTTCTAAATGCTTCAATTTTGTAATTGATGACTCGTTTAAAAAATATAACATACACCAGTTTGGGAGAGCGTTGTGTTTGGTTGTTTGCAGACACCCTCTGTCCAAAATAACCACATTGTGACGAATACAAACACAACTAAGTTAGTTATGATGTAGAAATGAAAAATACACAAAATGTGTATTCTGAGTCAACAATGTGTTTTCCTGTGTCACTAGAGGTTGCAGTGGGATAACCTTGTAAAATGAACACAGAGGCGATGAACTCCATATATGTTTAACCTGCCAGAGGCAAAGTGAACAAAATATTAAAACTCATCGAAACGTGATACTTTATTGACGGTACTTTTGTTTAGTGAGAGCTTTCAGGGCCTCTCGGGCTTCAGAAACCGACTCCACGAGTTCAAGGAACGCGACGTATGTTTCCTTTTCCGGACCTTTCCGGGTCCGCAGCTTCTTATTGTAAAGCATGACTACGAAAGTCTGATGAATGACACTGCGGGTCGCTCACGCTGCCGTCTGCATGGTGACGAGCGCAGGTTGCGCCTCAATCCGAGCAAGGGCTGTCAGAAAAATGTCTCGCTCCCTCAGCTCGATCCTGACATCAGTCGGGAGAATGGGGTGGGGATGGCAATCCACCTCGTGGCTTAGGCGGGTTCGTTGATTCAGCTGGGATCAGGTTGCTCCTTCGGGACATCAGGCTTAGCCCGTGGAATACACTGGATGTCCAGCAGTGGATAGTCCTTTTCCGGTGATGTGTTTGGAGCTAGAGTCGGCGAGGCACCGAGCTGGGCCTGAGGCAGCCGTGAGCCAGCATCTCGCTGCATGGGGGGCCAGAACTCACGGTGGAATGTCTGCAGTTTAAGGTCATACAGAGCTTCCTTATTTGAGGCTCCACACATCTCAACAAACGAGACTGAGCAGGGTTCTTCCCTCTGTGTTGCCCATCGGGAACATTATCCTCTCTAGGTTTGGACTGTAAAGTGACTTTGTCAGTAGATTCGAAAGTCACATGATCACTCGGGGTGAACAGCGGCGTGATTGCTTCACCACCTCTGATCACGTTCACATGAGACCTCGGTATATATTCTGGACCCTTGCCGTTCGCAGCTAGGAAGCAGAATACTCAGACAGGTAATTGTCATGTAGTTGTTTCATTTCATCTCGGGTTGCTTGACTTTGACGGTGGAATTTTTACCTTTCCAGCTCATGTTCGGCATGCAAAGAGACATTCACTGGGTGGGAGCTTGCCCATGATTCTTGACGAGTCAACTCGGTAAAAATCTTTCCTCGCAGGGGCTTTGCTCGGCAAAAACCTTTAATCACAGGGGCACCTGAAAGCCTATTGGACAAAAAAAAATTTGCCGAGCAAAGCCCCTGCGAGGAAAGATTTTTACCGAGTTGACTCGTCAAGAATCATGGGCAAGTGACATTAGCAGATTTTAATTCATAAAGCTCTGAAACGAGCTTGGCGTTATATTTCGTTTTAACGGGTTCTTTCGGGAAGGATTTAGAGATTTCAATCTTTTTTAACCTTCTTTGGTGAGCATATGTCATTGGCGATGTATGTTTGTATGTATGTATTGACCGATATAAAAATAACTCACGTGAATTCCTTGCGTGGCGATCAATATCCAGGTGCCAACATTTTGTGATTGAATCGTCAACTTAACGAATTCCCCTCGAATAATCATGTAACTTATATGGGTTGAATGGTCGGGCACTTCGCTGAAAGAAAATTAGTGGTCTGCGTAACTTGTGTTCGGTTGTACAGTTAAAGACCATACATATCGAGGTATTTTCGCTCTCTGGTACAGTCATACTGTAATTCTCCCAACCAGCGCTATGTGGGACAGGGATCCTGCGGTGAAGGACAATTTCTTTTGGTATTAACGGGAGTGTCTTCGTTTCTGTATCGATCTGTAACCTACGATTTGTTCGAGGGAAATCGAAGATGAAAGCTATTTTTTCTTTCTGTTGCACCAGATATCTCCAGCATGATGCAGGCATAAAAACACTGGGAATGACTATAAATGGACAGCAAACAGAATGACTATCCTGAACACTCCTTATTGTTGCTAGGAAAATGTTTACTGATTCCAGATCAACATTGACATACTGTGAATCGCGGCCTGTCTCTATGTTCAATAGTTATCACTGAAAACATCACGGCCGAGAGGCCCTAGAAGCATTCTCTTATAACATCAGAACCAATGCATCTAACAAACATTTCATGTAGGCACCCGATATTCACATCAGGGATGTATGCATATTGAGAAGTTTTCAGTCAAGTACGATACCTATATTTGGCATATTTGTTCAAGGTCGCAACTGCTTAGTATGAACAGAAATACATCAGGCCAAAATAAATGTTTGGTTTGCGTCCCGGTGATGCTCCGAAATTGGTGCTATGTCGCTGATTTTTTTTTAGTACCGCCTTAAGTATTTGGGGGGTTTTTTGCATCAAAAGTGTGTTTGTACCTTATTTTTTATCTGGAACAGTATATATACAGATTCATTCCAAGTCCATTAGACCAACGATGGCTGGCTTAGGACAACCCTAAACAAAATTCTACCGTTATTTCGAGAAAGTTATTTACGACAGCAAAAAATATTGTTTTTTATTTGGTTATTTCGAGTTATTTATCTCCTTATTTCAAGATAATTGTCGTTATTTCGAGATAGTTAAGTCGTTATTTCAAGATAATTATGTCGTCGTTTCTCGTTATTTTGAGATGATTATATCGTTAATTTGAGATAGTATCTTGCTATTTCGAGATAATTTTGTCGTTATTTTGAGATAGTATAGTTATATAGGACTCCAAAAATACTGTTTTTAGGTTACCGAACTTTTCATCCATCTACATTTTCATCTATTACAGTCTAATCGTTCTGAAATTTTGAAAAAAATGCCTGAAAATGTTTCGAGAGGAAGGTATTCTTTTAATTTTTTTATTTTCAATTTTTTTTCAAAATAGCGGCCATTTTTTACGAATAATGGCCAATTTTGGAGTTTATCAGTTGTTTTCTCGAAATCTGTTCAGTAACTTTTCTTATTGATGGATAACACTTATCATATATACCCCCTGCGACTTGTAAAAGTTTCGTTACTCTTGATTCGCTCGAAGTGGGCCATTTTGGGCCCAAACTCGGCCCAAATGGGACTTTTTGATGTTAAATCCTCCTATACTTTATAATGAGACACATTTTTCCTAATATCTAACTCAATATTGAGATTAAAATTAGAGGAATCAATTGTAGACATATAGGAAATGATATATGCTGAATATTCTCGTGACCTTGAATTTGACTTCTGACCTCATTTTAAAGGTCAAAGCACAAAATGGCTGATATCTCGCTTATTTTCGACTTTCCAGCTTAGGAATCAATTGTGGACATATAGGAAATGATATGAGCCGAATGTTCTGATGACCTCGATTTCGACCTTTGACCTTATTTTCAAGTTCATACCACAAGCTGGCTAATATATCGCTTATTATCGACTTTCCAGCTTAGGAATCAATTGTGCACATATAGGAAATGATATAGTCCGAATACTCTGATGATTTTGAATTTGCCCTTTGACCTCAATTTCAAGGTCAAAAGTGGCCAATATCTCGTTTACTATCGACTTTACAGCTCGGGACTAAATTGTGGACATATAGGAAATGATGTGTGCTGAATGTTTTGATGACCTTGAATTTGACCTTTGCTTCATTTTCAAGGTCATCAGATAAAATAACTAATATCTTGCTTATTGTCGACTTTACAGCTTAGGAATCAATTGTGAACATATAGGAAATGATATATGCCGAATACTTTCATCAGCTTCAACTTGACCTTTGACTTTATTTTCAAGGTCAGAGCACAAAATAGTTAATATCTCGTCTATTATCCACTTTACAGCTTGGGGCTGAATTGTGGACGTATAGGAAATGGTGTATACTGAATAACTTGATGACCTTGAATTTGACCTTTGACCTCATTTTCAAGATCAGGCACTAAATGGCTAACATCTCGCTTATTACGACTTTACAGCTTGGGAATCTGTTTTTGACATATAGGAAATGATATATGCTGAATATTGTCAAGACCTTGAATTTGACCTTTGACCTAGTTTCAAAGGTCAGAGCATAAAATGGCCAATATGTCGCTTATAATCGACTTTACAGCTTAAAAATCAATTGTAGACATAAAGGAAAACTTTATGCTGAATATTGTCATGACTTTGATTTTGACCAGTGACCTCATTTTCAAGGCCACCGGACAAAATAGCTTGTTATTGTGAGATATTCACCTGGTTATTTCGAGACAGTATCTCATTATCTCGAGATAATTATGTCGACAAACGAGATTCTCTCTCGACATAACAAGATAACTATCTCGAAATAACGAAATAAAAAACAATATTTTCCTGTTTCCTGTATAATTATCTCAAAATAACGAGATAAGACTAGTTATTTCTTTTTTTGCACGTCCTAAATCAGCCACCGCGTGGATCACATAAGTAGTGGGAAATATTAATTGATAACAGAATAGTATTGTAACAAAATAAAATCATGAAACAACTAATTAAATACAAAAAGATCCTTTGGCAGACTCTCGCTACGAAATATATCAATGATATAAACTTGTATTGTTTCTAAACAAGAGGGTCTTTATTATTGCACGCATGCAACTTCATAATTATGTCTGTATAAAACAAGTTGCTCACGAAGCAGTTCATTGGAGGTGATCTGCTGTTTTAATCGATGACAAGTGGGAGGGGCTTGTATGGAAAATTAGGTGTCATTACTTCCACGGCAAGGGATTAGCTAGTGTCTGAAATTAAAAAAATCGAAGACTCCTTCTCTCCTGGTTGTCATCCACTGTTAATATAACGATCAACAATAATCTTAAAAACAAATCTGTAAAGTATTAGTTTGTAGCTTTCACAGTTTAACGCCTAATTGGTTCCTGCAAGATTGCAATCCCCGACAGTCATCAATACAACCACTTTGGGGACGCTCATCAACTTGCACAAAAAGAAATGTGGCCGCTGCTTGTATAATACTATCATGGCAGAAAAATAATCTGACGTGGGAGGTTTAGGATGACGCGTGCGGGGACTCAAACCAAATTTATTTTTTTGCCTAACGATATTGAGGACATATTCAAGTTTATTCGGTAATAGACAAATTTGAATATTTTGGTGTCTTCGCTTTTGTATCACTCAAAGGCTACGATTTTGTAGCTGTTTTAACCACTAGATATATCTCTCGACAGTGGATTACGTGCATGATATGGGATGGGATTGTGCCTGAAATGAGGACAATTATCATAATATTGATTACTGGTATACACTTTTATTAGGATCATGCCTACTTGTTAAATCTAGTATGTAAGGTTTTAGCCCTGAGGATACAAGTTCACATCTTGACCTAAATAAAGATGGCTCGATATCATCAATAATACGTACACCTCATGCAATTATTTGTATGGTGCAATTATCGAAGTAAACACGGTGAGCACGGTTGCCTTTGGGCCCCTAGTTTTCATAGCAGGGCTGTAGTGGTATGTTGTGTCGGGGTAGGCCGAGACTCCAGGGAGGGAGGCGAAATCCCTGATCCTCTGAATGGAGGCCATGAGCGCTCCAACCGAACGTCTACACAGCTGTAGGCTGACAAATCCTTGGGACGGACGAATATAGTTGGTGCATATTGGGTTACATTTCGATGCGGGTCATAAATTTAGGGTTTCCAATGGTACGTGACGTCATAACCGGGGGAAGTGCTACAGGAAATTCAAGTCCTGGACGTCCGGGGTAACACACGGGGCTGCATTCCTCAATCATGTGCTGGTCTCGAACGAATCTGCCATGCTGCTGACCAGTGTGGACCTGATGACTAACCATCCACTGTCTTTCCTACGTTGTTGTCTCCCTTTCTGTACTTGTACTAGGGGTAAGGGGGCGCCATAACTCGATGATATGCCCTCTAGACAGCAACACGGGATAGGGGAAATCCCCTACTCTTTACGATAAATCCCAAGGGATCTTCAAGGTACCAGACACCATAGAAGTCTCTGACACCACCCGGCCTTTGTTTTCACCGCCAGTCGGACTGCACTGACGTGGGAAGTTTTCAGACACAAATCTCCCTTCCTGGTTGGTTGGTTGTACTAGGGGTTATGGGGGCGCCATAACTCGATGATATGCCCCCAGATCTGGATAATTGATTATCAATGCTTATTGATTGACAGAAACCCGGGATCGGGGAAATCCCCTACTCTTTATGATAAATCCCAAGGGATCTTTTAGGTGCCAGAAACCATAGACAGTCTCTGACACCATCCGGCTTTTGTTTTTACCGCCAGTCGGGCTGCACTGGCATGGGAGGTTTTCAGGTACAAGTGGCGCTGAGCGGACTCGAACTCACGACCTGTAGATCATGGGCCGAGCGCTCTGCCACTGCACCATCCCGCCCCCATCTCCCTTCCTGTCATTTCCCTTCGAGTTATATATCGGCGAGTTGGTGAAAGATTTACGTCACATGTGTCTAAAAATAGTAGCTTGATGTAATGTGTGTGAATGTGAGTTGGCGTTTGCGTGAGTATAGTGTACGTGTGTTGTGACACATTTCAGTGTGCATGAAGCCTACCAATAATCGGTGAATATGATTCCAAGTGTACAATAGAACAGCAGTAGGCCAGAACAGTTTCCAGGTCAGTGAATACACGACGGTAGCATTCTGGCCAGTCATGCGTGTCGGTTGTCCAGTGGTCACAACTGCTCAGGGTGAGCAGATAGTACTACACACTGACACGGGGCACCGCTCGGGTGATACTCATTGGGGAAATATACTGGTTATTGGCCCACAACTATATACATAAAATAAATGCCCCTTTGTCACAGTTGATCTGAGGGGTTTTAGTGTCCGACAGAGGTCTTGTCACAATTGCCGACGGTGGTTGTCCAGGTGGGTATTTTCCCTGAACAATGGAGCTGATTTTCTGTTGTTTTCCTTCACCTGACCCGAAAGATGGCTCTTCGTGATACACTGCTCTTCAACCTCAGCATCAAACAACCGAGTAGGGGTTGATGCTCGAAGGGAGCGGTATGCCGTGAATCCTGCCGATTTAGCACAGCTCCTACGAATCTTCCCAGCGTGTGATGTACAATTGGACTCTGAGTGTACCACATCACTCCAATGGGCTGCTTCAGAGGCCGCAAATAAAACCCCGGAAGGAAATCCAATAGCTGTGGGCAGTGCGACAGGTTCTCTTTGTATATTTTTACAGGACAATTCAAATTGTCGTCATTAGCGAAGCTCCCACACATTTCTTCTTTTTATGGACATCGTTCTGACCGCCCTGGTTTGCTCTAGAGTAGTCCTCTATGTAGCACAGCTCTTTCATCCCAGATGGCAGAGTACACACTAACTATGACGGCGATCCATGTCTGGGGATGCGATGCTCTTCTCCGCCATGCAGTGCGTAGTGCAGGCCAAGGACGTTCAGCAGCGCCATGGACTCGTTCACGCCCAACACACCTTTGGATCACATCTCCTCTTCTTCGTCGACGGTGATTACCACCGCATTCCCAGGTGGTTTAGTTAGGCCTATACCCAAATCGCTGTGCTGCTTCATCAGATTGTCTACAGTGTTGCGTAGCATAATAATAATATCAACAAGAACAACAATAACAATAATAATATGTGTTGATTTTAACATAAAAAACGATCAGATTAACGAAAACGATGCGACGCATGGATGGTGGAAATTTTGAATAGTTGAAACATTTCTAAATGCATCAATTTTG
Source organism: Terebella lapidaria (assembly GCA_949152475.1). NCBI lineage: Eukaryota > Metazoa > Annelida > Polychaeta > Terebellida > Terebellidae > Terebella > Terebella lapidaria. The sequence goes on from OX424562.1 coordinate 10,483,371, forward strand.
TAATTGACGACTAGATTCAAAAATATAAAATACACCTATTTGGGAGAGCATTGTGTTTGGTTGATTGGAGACACCCTCTGCCGAAATAACCACATTGTGACGAATACAAACACAACAAAATTAGATATGATTTACAATGGGGAAAAAGTGTGTATTCTGACTCATCAATGTGTTTTCCTGTGTCACTACAGGTTGCGATGGATAAACCTCCGTAAAAGGAACACAAAGGCGATGAACTCAATATATGTTTAACCTGACAGAGGCAAAGTAAACAAAATATTGAAAATCATCGAAACGGGATACTTTATTGACGCTCAATTTGTTTGGTGAGAGCATCCAGGGCCTCTCGGGCTTTAGAAACTGACTCCATGAATTCAAGGCACGTGACATATGTTTCCTTTTCCGGACCTCAGAGGGTCAGCAGCTCCTTATCGTAAAGCATGCCTATGAAGGTCTGTTGAATGACACTGCGGGTCGCTAACGCTGCCGTCTGCACGTTGGCGAGCTCAAGTTGCGCATTAATCCGATCAAGGACTGTCAGGAAAATGTCTCGCTCCCTTGGCTCTATCCTGACATCAGTCGGGAGAGTGGGGTTGGGATGGCAATCCACCTCGTGGTTCAGCCTGGTTCGTTTATTGGACGTATTCGCGCTTTCAGTCAGCTGTGATACGGTAGATGTGCTGGGATTAGGTTGTTCCTTCGGGACATCAGGCTTGGCCCATGGAATACACGGGATGTCCAGCAGTGTATAGTCCTTTTCCGGTGGTGCATACGGAGTTAGAGTCGGCGAGCCTTCGAGCTGAACCTGGGGCAGCTGTGAGCTAGCATCTCGCTGCACGATGGGTCAGAACTCACGGAGGAATTTCTGCAGTTTAAAATCATACAGAGATTCCTTATTTGAGGCTGCACACAACTCAAATTAATGTTAAATGCTGATTCGGGCAAAGCACTTCGACAGCTCGGGCTGCACGACCTTTCAAACATTTCAATAGTTTCATATCAGGACTTTAAATAAATCAGGCCAGTCAGTTCGTTCGAATATCATTTTTATCCTCCGGTAGAATGATTCCCAGGAGTGTCTTCGGGTACCACACAGTAGGGAATACGATTTTCGTCTCTGGTGACGTCGAGATTGTGTTCACTGGAGGAATCACTGCTTGTGTCAGATGAGGGAGATCGGCGACGCGGGGTGTATCGCTTACCACGATGTTTCGGTTTGCGCAGTCTATCCTCATAACGAGATCAGACTCACGTTTACGGGGTAAATTAGGTCTATTTTCCGTTATCGGGGGAAATTTGGCGTTTGTAAGTCGGGTAATTTTCCCCACTCCGCATGGCATCAACGTGTGGAATTTTTCCTTTTCCAGTTCAGGTTCGGCATGCAAAGATACATTAGCGGATTTTATTTCAGAAAGCTCTGAAATGAGCGTAGCGTTATACATCGTTTTAACGGGTTCGGTCGATAAGGATTAAAGATATCATCAACTCAGTAGCCTTTTGGCTTGTGATTAGGTACTAACGTACTTGTCATATATTCATTCCATGGGGTTTGTTTCGGATTCCTAAATTATTTTCATAAGTTGTTGAACAGTTGTATACTGATTCTACAACTGTCTGCCCCTGATGACGCCAGTGTGTCTTTGGATAAATTATTTGGTCGGGCTTTGTTTCTATTGCAAAATACTGTATTTTTAGTTTTCGAGTGCATCATCAAAATCTGACTGTATTGGTGGTACTAGATTGATACTTACTTTTCAACCTTCTCTTTCATAGCTGGGCTATAGTGGTATGTTGTGTCAGTGTAGGCCGAGACTACAGGGAGGGAGGCGAAATCCCTGATCCTCTGACTGGAGGCCGTGAGCACTGCAACCGAAGATCCCCACAGCTGTAGGCTCCTAAATCCTTGGGCCGAACGGATATACTTGGTGCATATTGGGTTACGTTTCGATGCAATCTACAACCAACGGGTCATAAGTTTAGAGTTTTCTACGGTACCTGACGTCATTGCCGGGGAAAGTGCTATGGGAAACTCCTAGACGTCCCGGGTAGCAAGCAGGAAAACATTGAGGGCTGCATTCCTCAATCATGTGCTGGTCTTGTGCCGAATCTGCCACGCTGCTGACCAGTTTGAACCTGCTGACCAAACCTCCACTGTCTCTCCTAGGTTGTTGTCTCCCTTTCTGTCATTTCCATCCGGGTTATATATCGGCGAATCGGGGACAGATTGACGTCTCATGTGTCTAAAAATAGTAATTTGATGTAATGTGTGAATGTGAGTTGGCGTTTGCGTGACTATAGTGTGTTGTGTAAAATGGGGACACACCTCAGTGTGTATGTAGCATACCAATAATCGGTGAGTATGATACCGAGTGTCCAATAGAACAATAGTAGGCCAGAACAGTTTCCAGGACAGTGAATACACGACAGTGGCATACTGGCCAGTCGTGCGTGCCGGTTGTCCAGTGGTCACAACTGCTCAGTAAGAGCAGATAGTACTACACACTGACACGGGGCAACGCTCGGGTGATAATCAACGGGGATATATCGTGGTTACTGGTCTACACAACTATATACATAAAACATATGCCCCTTTTTGGTGTCCGACAGAGATCTTGTCACAATTGCCGACGGTGGTTGTCCAGGTGGGTGTTTTCTCTGAATAAAGGATCTGATTTTCTGGTGTTTTGCTTCACCTGGCCAGAACGATGGCTCGTTATCTTCATGATAAGCTGCTCTTCAACCTCAGCATCAAACAACCGAGTAGCGGCTGATGCTCGAAGGGAGCGGTATCCCGTGAATCCTGCCGATGAGCACAGCTCCTACGAATCTTCCCAGCATGTGATGTACAATTGACTCTGAGTGTACCACATCACATCAGTGGGCTGCTTCAGAGGCCACAAATACAACCCTGGAAGAAATCCTATAGCTGTGGGCAGTGTGACAGGTACTCTTTGTATATTTTCACAGGACATTTCAAATTGTCGTCATTAGCGAACGCTCCCACACATTTCTTCTTTTTATGGACATCGTTCAGACCGGCCTGGTTTGCTTTACAGTGCCTTTGCTAGTTTAGCACTTCCATCCTAGATGGCAAAGTACACAGCTAAATATGGCGATCCATGTATGGGGATGCGATGATTTTCTCCGCCACGCAGTGCGAAGTTCAGGCCAACGACGTACAGCATCGTGTAGAGCAGCGTTACTCATCCGGACTCGTCCACGCCCAACACACCTTTTGGACCACATCTGCTCTTCTTCGTCGACGGTGATTACCACCACATTCTCAGGAGGTTTAGTTATACCCGAATCGCTGTGCTGCTAGTATTGTCTACAGTGTTGGGTAGCATAATAATAATATCAACAACAAAAATAATAATAATACGTGTTGATTTCAACATAACAAAATGATCAGATAAAGGAAAACGATGCGATGCATGTAAATGTTCAGGTACATAGTCTGAGAATCGAACTGTTACTTTTCCAAAGTGTACTGAGTTTGCAGCACCTGTAGGAACCAACTGCACCAACCAGTGACCCAAGGACTGAAGGTGAAACTGTAACATGATGATGCGAACTACTCTATGTCGGGTCATTGCTGTTTGATTTCTTTGAGATGTCACTCTGTATCTGGTGCAAGCCTGACAATTTAAACATAATATTTGACACACTACAACACGATGCATTAGCAAGCGATTCATATTCAACATATGAGGTGTGGTGTGAAACGTTGAAACTCACCTATTTGTTGACATTAGAGCCCCCAACTCTCTACTTGTCTATGTGCTGACTTTCTTATGGAGGTTTCATGCCAACCTATCGACGCCCGTTTTGGCATGTAAATGTTTAGACACCTACGGTAACTTCAAATGAGGATTTTCTTCGTCCTTGACCTGAAATCTTTCGAATCGGTGGCAAACTCCAAATATTCCACAGATATATAATGCATAAATCGATGTGTTAGGTTTGAGGAAATTACGTAAAATGCTCCAGTTCTCCAAAAACGTCCAAAATGGCGGAGCCGATGGAAATTGACGTTCCCAGAATGCAAAGCAAATTTTACAGCAATGACGCGTGTTTTGGAACACATATTTTCTGTGCAGCAATTCGTGCATGCATTCATGTAAGCTTGCGTGTTGCCTTCTCTCGCGTTATGAAGTAAACACAATGATTCATCTGCGATGCTACGGTTACATTTACCGTAATTTGACGTATTTTATCACATGACAAGTTGTTCCATATTGGGTTGCGAAGCCTTCTTATTGTATCCCCCGAACAAAGTTCGGCGGATACTATGGATTTGGCTTCGTCGTCCGCGTCCGCGTCCGCAGAGATTTTCTTGTGAACGCGCTACAGGCCGCAATTCTCACCCGATCACCATTATTTTTTGCAGGCACATATATAATGGTAAGATCCCGACACCAATCGATTTTGGTTGCCGTGGCAACTGAATTGGTCGTTTGGGGACACATTTTGCATTGAAAACAGCCTGTTTGAGACACATGGCTTGTGAACGCGCTACAGGCCGCAATTCTCACCCGATCACCATTATTTTTTACAGGCACATATATTATGGTAAGATCCCGACACCAATCGATTTTGGTTGCCGTGGCAACTGAATTGGTCGTTTGGGGACACATTTTGCATTGAAAACAGCCTGTTTGAGACACATGGCTTGTGAACGCTCTACTGATGGCAATTTTTGACGAATCTCGATAATATTTGGAAGTTTTGTTGGGAAGGGCTGTCACACGAAACCAATCGTTTTTTAGAATGATCATATAAATATTAATATGTTAACAGCCTAACTTATTACAGAATTTGGAAATATCCATTTTGACATGTGAGATCATTCCAATAGCCTGTACAATGGAAGGTAATGACACTGGTATCTTGTTCAGAATGGAGAACTGATGTTTTCAGTGAAAACAGGACAATATTACTGAATAAGTTAACATTAGTTTTACTAGTTAAGTCTATTATTGTCCACAATAAAAATAATTAAGACGAGAAACGTTTATTATTAAGCTCAACAAGGTAAAGGTTTTGTCCAGTACAGATTTCATGGGTGTAACTGAATAAGTTAATATTATTTTTAATAGTTAAGTCTATTATTGACCACAACAAAAATAGTTAAGACAAGAAATATTTATTATTAACCTCAACAAGGTAAATGTTTTGTCCAGTACAAATTTCATTGGTGTAACCGAATAAGTTAACATTATTTTCACTAGTTAAGTCTATTATTGACCACAATAAAAATAGTTAAGTCTATTATTGACCACAATAAAAATAGTTAAGAGGAGAAATATTTATTATTAAGCTCAACAAGGTAAATGTTTTGTCCAGTACAAATTTCATTGGTGTAACCGAATAAGTTAACATTATTTTCACTAGTTAAGTCTATTATTGACCACAATAAAAATAGTTAAGACAAGAAATATTTATTATTGGGCTCAACAAGGTAACGATTCTGTCCAGTAGACATTATATGTCTGTAACCAAATAAGTTAACATTTTTTTTGCTAGTTAAGTCTATTATTGACCTCAATAAAAATAGTTAAGATGAGAAACAATTATTATTGAGCTCAACAAGGTTAAGGTTTTGTCCGGTAGAAATTTCTGGGTGTAACCAAATAAGTTAACATCATTTTTACATGTTAAGTCTATTATTGACCATAATGAAAATAGTTAAGACAAGAAATATTTATTATTGGGCTCAACAAGGTGAAGGCTTTGTCCAGTAGAGATTTTATGGCTGTGACCAAATAAGTTAACATTATTTCTTGCTAGTTAAGTCTATTATTGATCACAATAGCTTTTCATGAAAACATTGATCAACTTTTACTTTGAATTTCAACTTGAGACCATGTTTGGCACAAATTATGAGTTAAATTATAACTTATGGTGAAAAATTCGTTCTGGCTCCAATTTCTTCATCTTGAAATGCAGTTTTGGTCAACTTTTACTTTGAATTTCAACTTGAAAGCATGTTTGGCACATATTATGAGTCGAAATAGCGATCTTACGTTAATACGGTTACGGATGCGTGATTTCACGACTGAATATATAATCAACCAATGGGGCAGCGAGAAAATGACGGTCACGGTCTAATGGCGTTCGTCGTGACCGTTCTGTCTCTATTTTCAATGAGGAGACTCCACTAATGTGACGAATATATGCATGAGGCAATTTCGATGAGCGCAACTCTTGCAAAGCGCCGGGAATGATCACCCGATACAAACAACTGCACTGTTGAAGAACACTAATGTTCGTTCTGGGCATGCATGCCGTAGAACAATGAGCAAAATTCATTGAATAAACTCCTTTTTGGCCGCGATTCAGTAACGGATAAAAATATCATCGTGCACAGTGGCATACTGCACCAGAGAGTCAAACGGCAATGTTCTATAAATTTTGAAACATCCATTGAAAATGTTGGTAATCTAAAGCGTGGAAGGGGACGCGTACATGTACATGAGTGTATGCACCGGGATAGGTTTTGGGGCTGGGTCCTAACGGAAAGTATGGTACATTTATAAACCTAATATATGTATATTGATAAAAACATGTCAATTACGACCATGATCATAGAAAAGCGACACTTCTGCAAGTCCAATACTCTCGCCACTCCAAAATCATCAGAAATGTTATACTTTACATGCGTCTATTTCCACGAGTAAAATTACGAATATCTTTTCGTCATTGACACGTACATTCAACGTCTGAGGGAACCCATGTGGCCAAAATCAGTTATACCCTGATTTTTCTATCTCGTTTACACCGTTTTTTGCCTTTGTTTCAGTCAAGTTACTTTAAGCGAACTATTTAACTGAATATTACATGTCTATGATGCAAACGGCAATAGATTTTCACAAACCTGGCTTCCGAAACGCTACAAGTTTCTTTCAAAACACAAAATTTCGATTTAAGCGAGGATTTTCACTGTTGTGGGGCGCTGCCATATTGTCCTGTTCATTACGTCATCCAAGTGGACAAGTTCAAGTTAGGTACTATGGGGGCGTGCGCTGCAGTTTATGTACCAATTACATGCTGGGACGGTCCCATTCCTAACCCGCGCTCCCTGCATAAATCATCCAAATAGACTCTTCAGTCACGTGCTCAAAATAAACAATGTCTGTTGACATGCAGACGAAAAGTTTTCAGGAGGAATTTATCATTGCAGTAAATTACTAACTTTATCAGTTTCATGGGTAGAAGTCTGAAAGTTTGCAGAAAATTGCCGTTTGGTCCCAAGGTGAGCTATGCTAAGTTATAAAACGATACGATTTAGCATTGCAAAAATATCGGCGAAAAACGGTGTAAACGAGTTAGAAAAATCAAAGTATAGTACTGTAATAACGTGCCAACATCCCTCACCTCCCTGACTTGAGTCTGATATCGATCACATGACAATAAATCAGCAATGCTTCGTTTCAGTGATTTGATGGAAAAGTATGTTTTCCTTCACAAACATTCAACTTCAGTTTAACTTTTGAATGATCTGTGGGAAATATATCTTATAAGCATGTACTCTTGTGTTGTTTTCATATGTAAGTTCAGTCCGAAATTAAACAGTTTTCCACGCGTGATAACAAAGTCTTACGGCATTTAAATATTCAGTCCTCATTAGTCATTGAAAATAGAGACATGGCGGTCACGACGAACGCCATCAGACCGTGACCGTCCTCTTCTCGCTAGCCCATTGGTTGGTTATATATTCAGTTGTGAATTCACGCATCCGTAACCGTATTAACGTAAGATCGCTAATATAACTCATAGTGAAAAGTTCGATCTGGCTCCAATTTCGTCATCTTGAAATGCAGTTTTGGTCAATTTTTAGTTTGAATTTCAACTTGAAACCAAATTTGGCACATATTATGAGATAAAATATAACTTATGATGAAAAGTTCGATCTGGCTGCAATTTCTTCATCTTGAAATGCAGTTTTGGTAAACTTTTAGCTTGAATTTCAACTTGAAACCAAGCTTGGCACATATTATGAGTTAAAATATAACTTATGACGAAAAGTTCTATCTGGCTCCAATTTCGTCATCTTGAAATGCAGTTTTGGTCAACTTTTACATTGAATTTCAACTTAATACCAAGTTTGGCACATATTATGAGTTGAAATATAACTCATGGCGAAAAGTTTGATCTGGCTCCAATTTCGTCATCTTGAAATGCAGTTTTGGTCAACTTTTAGTTTGAATTTCGACTTGAAACCAAGTTGGGCGGGTATTATGAGTTAAAATATAACTTATGACGAAAAGTTCGATCTGGCTCCAATTTTGTCATCTTGAAATGCAGTTTTGGTTAACTTTTACTTTGAATGTCAACTTGAAACCATGTTTGGCACATACATGTACATGTATTACGAGTCGAAATATAACTTATGGTGTGAAGTTCGATCTGGCTCCAATTTCGTCATCTTGAAATGCAGTTTTGGTCAACTTTTACTTTGAATTTCAACTTGGAACCAAGTAAGTAAAATATTCTGAGTTGAAATATAAATAGGTGAAAAGATTGATCTATCTGTATTTTCGTTATTTTATCAAACAAGTCGAAATGGAAATTCATATAAAGAGATTTCAGTGGTGATTTTGAATTCGACCTTCAATAACCTCGGAAGATCAGTGCAGCAATTTTGGTGGGGAAAAGAAAACAGTTGTGACTTGAGATTTAACATTTCTCTGGTAATCTTTTTTAGCCCTTGCTCTAGTTTTTCACACTTGACAGTGATATATTTGGGGCAACAGAGATGATAGGGCTACGGGGGATACACCCAAGCGGTCGTAGGCGACCGGAAGCGTCTAGTTTTAAACTGGTCTTTCAGTTTGCCCATTAGGAATATGTCAGGCTATATCATGATATCAGCTGCAGATAGTCCTCATAGTTTCCAATATTTTAGAGTATTTTATTGAGGTTCAATAACATTTTAGCAGGCATATATGTTTCATTGGCTTGCGTTCAAAATAAATGTTTACTTATCAGGAATATGATTTAAATAGGCCTAAGTTTTTCTTCATAATATACGGGAATGAATTGTGGGGTGGATAATGGTAGCAATTTTCTTGGGGGGGGGGGGGGGTTCTTTAGTTGTGTGGACGAGTTCTTCGTCACTGTCAACATTTGTTATGAACGCGACTTTTGCGACCGGATTCTTTGTTTCGACTTCCCTTGTTGTACGTACCAGTTCATCATCACTGATATTCTGGAAAACTCTGGATACGATGATATCCCGTCACTTTGTTCACAGTTCATTAGGTTTGCTAGAAATTCGTGAGTCAAACGTACAAAATCATTCAATTCGGATAGAAAACCCTCTCAAATGCTTGTCACGCAATGTGCACAAAAGCTAGGATAAGTGGACTATCCATGGACACGCCTGAAAAATGAGATGACGTGTACGGATGTGAGCTGTGCCTTGAATAAGGGGCTGAATTTTACATTCATCAATGGTATCGTCACGCTCCAATACCGGTCGCTAGTTAACATGGGGCTCACGAACTAGAAACAACTCGAAACACACTGACCAATCAGAGACCAGCTTTGCGAGACTAGAAACAACTTGTTGGCCAATCAGACTGCGACATTCAGCCACTCGAAACAAACTGGAAACAGCAGTATCAAGAGTCGATGCTTGAACTGTTCATTTTGTTCATACCCCCAACAAGAATCTGCTTTTGAAAAAGTTTCAGTTTAGCAGTAATGATAAAACAGAGCACAAACGAACCGGCCTGTCGAGGACAACAATCATAAGCCATAATACAATTACACCCCTCCCCACCCCTTCATAGCACACAATTATCATCTGACGACAGACTATGTGAACACTCAGCAGAGTATCACTGCAGTTTGTTGGGTATATTTATTCACAGTAGATCTAGGCCTACTTCTTAGAAAATCACATTTTGTCATTGTACTGATTTTAGGTGCCATGTTTTCAGATATTTCAAACGACTGTTTAGATTGCTTCCCCCAGCCAAATTACTGAAAATCTTGTTGTTGTTCATCTCCTGATTTGTTACCATGTAGAATAGAATAGAATTTATTTTCGTTTTCACATCAGCAGTACATGTCAATATATATACAGATATGTGCAAATATTTTCAGGGTTTCATGGAAAACAAGGGTACCAAATTAGCATCTGCTGTCTTCCATTTCCCTTAGAAAAAAATATAATTCGGAATAAAAAATGTGAACATTTACAAAACAACCTAAACGCATATACCAAATATAAGTATATTAGTGTATAATATATATATTATAGATATGAATAATACTAAACAGGTAGGAGTTGATAGTTTTGATTTGTAAGGCTTGCCCGGCCTGACAAGGAAATGTATGCTGTGTATATTTATCATGGACAGAGATACATGTATTTGTAAGCTGCAAGATTTCACATTGAGTGTTTCATGCACATCCACTACATATTATTTGAATGGGATTTGCAGTAATTATTTAACAAAATTAATATTTTGTTGTTTATCTCCTGATTTGTTACTATGTATGATATGAGATATAAGCTACAGGATTTCATATCGGAAAGGTTTCATGCACATTCACTGCACTTCGATATTTTAAAGGGATTTGCAGTAATTATATATCAATTTGTTGTTCAATGGTATAGCCTTGGCAGTACTGAATGGATGCACTGGAACACAAAACATGCATGTAACTTGTGGAATTTTATTATGAATCCGATATCAAACCAATATCGAATACATGTATACACACATAAGTATACAAGATGCATGTTGTACCATCATCTGAATACACAGTACATATTTACGACCAAGACACTAATGATTTCCTCAAACATGATATTTTGTCGATGAATTCATTATTAAATGATGTACCATGACATTACAGCCCCTTTGTAATACAAATTCCAATGTTTTCCAGCAAATTCTTCTTTCCTCTAAAATTTCATGGACACTTCACCTGCATACGAATACAGAAATGTGAGAAGACTGTCAGTTTCCATGCATTACACCATGCAATAACAACTTGACCTAGATGTCTGCGACCAAGACACTAATGATTTCCTCAAACAGGATATCTTGTCGATGAATTCATTATTAAATGATGTACCATGACATTACAGAACCTTTGTAATACAAATTCCAATGTTTTCCAGCAAATTCTTCTTTCCTCTAAAATTTCATGGACACTTCACCAGCATACGAATACAGAAATGTGAGAAGACTGTCAGTTTCCATGCATTACACCATGCAATAACAACTTGACCTAGATGTTCGGATATTAAACACAAATTATCAGCATGATCAATGTACATTGAAAATAGAGAGAAACTAGACGATTCGGTCGCCAACGACCGTGTGGGTGTATCCCCCTGTGGCCCTATCATCCCTTTTTGCCCAAAATATGTTAATTCAAACAAAATATCATACTGCCAGAGCAGTGTGTTTCATCGATATCAGTATCGAGGACCTAAACAGTATTCCGGACCTGAACTATTTCTATTCCATGCAGTAACACTCATAACAACTAAAATATTCATTAACTTATTTTTTCTTACCAAATACTCCAAATGGCCTGTGCGATATATCATCATTCATCGAAAACTCCCACCTGTAGGGCGTTCACAAGCCATGTGTGTTAAACAGGGTAGTTTGAGCACAAAATGTGTCACCAACCGACCAATTTGGTCGCTATGGCAACCAAAATCGATTGGTGTCGGGATCTAACCATAAGACATGTCCCTATAAAATATTATCAGCGCGGCGCGATGATCGCAAATCCATAGTATCCACCGAACTTTGTTCGGGGGATACAATTACATAGAAGTACCACCCAAGGGACCCCAAAAAGGTGGTCTCTCATGACAAGTTCATTTACATGATAAAAAGTCACTTGGGACCAAGTGGATCGGTCTTAAAACACAGGGTGGTCTCTCAAACCAGGTGGTCTTTAACACAGGATCCTCTATATATAATAATAATTGAGACTGAATTTAACAGTGAATGTACACAGTCCTCACAAACTCTAGCAATGCAGTGTTTCCAGTCTGGAAACATGCCAGTAGTATGATTTGATGTCATTGTAAAGAAAGCTCAACATGTAATGTACCTTTTTTCAGCATAGGTTTTAGTTTGTCAGTTTCTACTGGTACATATCACTACCAATATACATCAAAATGCTGCCAACATAACAAGTTTACCCTAGGTACATGGGGATACATCAAAATGCTGCTATAAGTAACATAATATTATATACTATGATATCCATTCCAAAACATAACAATTTTTGTTAACCATATGTTGCTCATAGATGTTAAAAATAAATTCTCTTCTATTCTTTTGATTGCCTTACAGACACTGAATCCCTCAAAACATTTCCTACACATTGTTGAATGAACTGTAAACAGTAGCTGATTCAGATTACATCTGTATATAATGTTGTATTTCAAAAGCATTAGCTTTACTTCCATAATTTTCAACTATTATGAACAGGGAAACTATTTAAGGTAGTCCGCTCCAAACAGTGAGGGGAGGGGGTCAAAGAGTTTTTTTACATAAATAACTGTGTCAACATAATCTAGAGCTTCAAAATGATATATGTTATAGAGTAACTGTTCAGCATCCTAAAACTGAAAAGAAAATAGGGGGTCACCGTATCCGTTCTCATGGAAAACACGATACAAGACGTGAATATGGACGAAAAAATGTGCCAAAATGCCAGAATTTATGTCATTTTAGGTAAATATGTGTGATTTTGATCGAATATGTAGGAGAAACGAGCACGGTGACCCCCTATTTTCTTTTCAGTATTAGGATTCTGATCATTTACTCTATAAAATAATGTCATTTTGAAGAGATAATATTCAAGAAGTTACTTTGAAATTTTGACTCTCCATTACCTCCATGTTTGTAGCGGACTACGTTAATTAAACATCATAATACAACTCATACAAACATCAAATTTGACAGATTTTTGGATCCATATTATGGTATGCCCTAATATAATACAAACCAGCTTATATGTATATCAAGAGAACATTATTTATGCCATGATCAATAATACCATAGTAGCCCAAGGGCTAGGAAAGGTTACCGGACAATATATATTTTAGATATTAGCATTTTGTCCCATGACCTTAAAAATAAAATCATTGGTCAGTTTAAGGTCACAAGAATATTCAGCATACCCAGAACATCATTTGTGGTATGACTAAGCTGTATAATAAGTGAGATATTAGCCATTTTGTGAATTGACTTTGAAAATGATGTCAAGTTCTAGGTCATGAAAATATTCAGCATATATTATTTCCTCTATGTTCGCATTTGATTCCTAAGCCGTAATGTCGATAATAAGCGTGTGATCTGACCTTGAAATTAAGGTCAAGGTCAAATTCATGGACATCAAAATATTCTGTGTATATCATTTTCTATATGTCCACAATTGGTTCCTAAGCTATAAAGTCAATAGAGAAGTAAGATATTAGCAGTTTTGTCCTGTGTCCTTGAAAAACATAGCACCAAGGGTGCTGTAGCTCACTTGAAGATCATACGAATTGAGTAATGATTTTCAAAAATATTAGTTGTTACACTCATCTCCAACTCTTTTGTCGAGACATGTTTGTAAATGTTGCCAAAGCCACAATTTTTTCTCTATTGTAAAAATGTTTTTATGTCTGGTAACCTAAAAATGAAAAAAAAAAACGTCTCAGGGTATTAGCACAGGGAATGTATCAGTCAATTTTCAGAAAAAGTCAAGGCCAAAAAAAGATGACGGACGGACGGACGGACGAAAAACCACGACAATAGCTTATCGACACATATGGGCCAGTAAGCTAAACATGTAGATGGACAATGACGACGGACGCCGGAAGCAACGCCACGGCAATAGCTTATCGGACCAAAGGTTCACATATTACTGTTTCTGTGTGCGGGAGCGCATGGAATTGGTCCACTCCTCAGCACTGATGCTTTCCACTTTTGGACAATATGAGAAACCTCGATACTGAGTGTGCCCAGTCTCCTTGACCTTTGCCTGGCCACACTTCTTACAGATATTGTAGGACCTCGTCCTAGCGTAGCTCCCTGTGCTGGCTTCTTTCTCTCTTTTCTTCTGCCTCCAGACAGCAGTCCTCGATTGGCTGAACTTTGGTGTTATGGTCAGCACTTTTGGTGCGATAGCAGCAGGTACTACATGTCCAGGTCGAGGTCCAGGTTTTGTGGCGGTACTGGTACTTGGCCCAGGTTTAGAGATTGGCTGATCGAAAACAGCATTACTCCTTACTGTCTCCACGACTGGCGGTGGTGGCAGTGGTCGTTTGAGGCGAGCTTTGCCTGCTGTGTTCGACGGCATGGGATACAAGTGTTCTTGATGAGCTGGGGCAGGGGGCTGCTGGTGCTGTGCGATAGGGGCAGGCAGCGGCTGAGCAGCAGTGTGCCTCAGCGGTGGCAAGTCCACTCCCTGGTGGAGAACAGCAGACTCCTCCTTCTTCTTTTTCTTACTGAACCTGTGGAAAGACAAATGAGATATATATGCCACATTACGCCAGTAACCAAGCATCTGATTACAGCTTTTGCCCACCATTTCAAATAATAAGTATTTAAATCATCATAATGTGATTTTGACATTAGGAAAAAAACAAACAATTTCTAAAGTGAACATTTGAATAACTGGATGATCCATTTTAACTGAAGATTGAGTACAATTACAACAATTACATGTAGGTTTTCATAAAAAATTTATATACTTAATCAATACTCAATACTTTTGTATTTCTAATAAATATGCAAATTTTTACCATTGCATCAATGTTGTCTGATTGAGTTCAGGGAGAGCCAGAGTTGTCTCAGACATGACACGGCTGTTGTGTAACATCAGGTCCCGGATACGTCTGTAGTCTTGCAGGACGAGGGACCAGCGTGACATCCCCTTCTTCGGACCAGGATGCGCAAGACACAGGTAGTGGCACAAGGTCTCGACTACCCGACAGCAGTCTGGCCATTGGGCTGGTGTCCCAGATGCTCCAAGGAAAATCCTATAAATAAATCGAAGACACTATTATGTTTCATGCATCTGGACAAATGGATGTTTATATTAGTTTTGACATGCTTACCACTAACATCTGCCTTAGGGTTCAAAGAAATATTTCTTTGAAAATACAATTAAGTATGAACCTTCAGCTATTGTCAATGCCCCTGACTGAATACTATGTGATTACCGTAATTATTCAAATAGTTCGAACAGCTGAGATTTAATTTTGAAATTGTTCGAATTATTAGATTCACAATAAAATCGCCCTTCAAAACAGAAAAACAATAATCCAGAATCAGAGAACGGGCAGATAAGCATGATAAGAAAGTTAACAGGTGCTGCCATGACCCATGATGGTTTGAATCAGGGCCCTGCATGATTATTAGGTTAACTTTGAATAATTGGCTGCTAAATCGCCAGCATATTGTCATTTATAACCTAACAGAGTTAAGTGATTTGAGTTAAGTGATTTGACACACACACTCGAGTCACTCTCGCCGGAACACCCAAGCCACCTGCCACTCAGAAGTGTGTGTTTTACTTCTGCAAATAATCCAGAGACGTCATTGACTATTGTTGACATAATGACATTCTCACAAACAATGCCACCTGGCGAATGATTTCTCCGATAATTCATTTCGTAGTGCTGCTGCCTGGTGAGTTGTTAGTTATGGTAGTTTAGAAGTTGATTTCGTTCGCTATTTCAATCGAAAATTTGATTGAAAATTTGCCTGTTCATACTAAACCAGTCAATTGGAAAATTATTATCTTGAATAATTTTTGGTGTTCGAAATATTCGAGTGTTCGAACTAATTGAATAATTACGGTGATCATGATTTGAACCTACATGTATTTACGAAAAATAGAACCAATCTTGCATCGCTGTCATATTTTATGTAACATAAATAATTTGAATAGAATCAATACCTCTTGCTGCTCTCCACGCCTGGTCTGACAGGCTTCTTGGGCGACTTGAAGCGGCCTTGAAGAGTCTTCAGCTGATGGCGGGGTGCATACTGCACTTTCTGTTTGTCAAGATCGGATAATCTAGACCACAAGCGTACCGTCTCCTCCACTTGGGCATTTGTCAACGACACACCGACCTCAGATGTGAACTCGACAAGGTACCTTGCCAGATCATCAACAGCCTTGAAACCTGGCAAGTTGTCAGGGCCCACTGATTCCTGAAAACCATGTAGAATAGAATAGATGTGGCATCAAGCACACTGCTGTAGAAAACATTCAATCAGTGTCAATACAATCATAATTCAATTCCCTTCACTGATAGAATGGTTTGCCAAAATTGTCATTGTCATATACTTCATGGAATACAAAAAGTGTAAGTTTACCTGATCTTGTGGAATCTGCTCTTGAGGAACTGTCTCCAGGCGCTGATCTGAGGGTCCTGGTTCTGGTGCTGTAGAGACAACATTGAAGTCTGGCACAGTCTGATCCCCAAGCAGAGGTTCTGGCTCGTCCTCTGGCTCGTCAACATCTGGGGTGGCCTCATCGCCTTCGTCCATTGGTGTGACATCGAGTACTTGCCCGGTTTGTTGGAACAAGTACTCAACACCTATGAGCTCTCCTGTTAGTAATAACGATTATAAATAACTTCATCACTGTTGAATTTTAGTAAATGCCACCACATAATGCAACATGAAGTGCAAAGCGGTGATAAGAAAATACTTTCTTCAGATTAGGTTGTCAGTTTATCAAACTGACAATTAGGTTGTCAGTTTATCAGTTCCATGTGCACATAAACTTGCCTGTGAACACCCCAGGGGCTTTGTGGAATGGGACCTGCTTTTTCCCAAAGACCTTAATACTGAGCTGGTTGACAGCATTCATTAAGGTCCCGGAGTAACAGTGCAGGTTAGCTGTCGCTCCTTGAGCGTCCTGCACAGCCCGGTCATCATTCCATCTATATAAGCCTTCCAATAAGTATGCCTGAAAGTTTGCTGCACTTGCTGTGGTCCCTGTTGGTGAACAATTTTGCCTAATTAAACAACTTTACAATGCATCACACACATTGAATCTATTAACACAATGTATGAACGCAGTAGTAGTATCTTAACTATTAGGGACACTATAATACAGAACATGTACCTGGGATAAAGCGATTGAGGTGGAGATGAAATGACTCTAGCGATGTTGATCCCCGTGCACATCGGAAGACAGGGAGTTCGACTCCACCCTTCTTCTGGCTCCCTACAGCTTTGTACAGGGAGACACCAGGTGGATCCTGTATACAGGCGACATGCTTTTTTTGTGACTCCCAGATGCTCCACATCTTGTTTGACTCAAACAGAGGCACCCCCAGAGAGTCCCTTCCTGAAGGTCCATCGAAGGACTTCAGCAGGGCGAAGATCCTTCTTGTGGTAGGCTCGGTCCCAGCTGTCCTCCGTCGGCAATGTCGTGCGAGCTCATCCTTGGTTATCCTGCTGGCAACATCACCTTGCGAGAGGCCAACCAGTCCCTGCTGTCGGAGTTCCACAGTCTTGGCAGCTGTAAGCAGCTGTACGTCCCCAGCATCCCACTCGAATATGCACGCGGACAGTCTGCCCATGAAAGTGGCATGCAGGTGATGAGTGTCTGTTGTACATCCTGTCTGGAATCGACGCATAAAATGCCATATGTCCAAGCGAACGATCAGATCAGGCCATGCAGCGAACTGTTCCTTGGTCTTCCCATGGGTACGGACTCCGCAACAATCACGGTCTACATACAGGAGAGATGGTGGGTCGACTCCTGCATTCGTGTAACGATTGACCAGACCTTCCACCATGCGGACAAGTCCCACACCTTCAGCAGCTGTCATAACAGTGATGAGGATCTGTCCGATCTCGTTCCCGACTGACGTTGCCCAGAGAGCGGTACCAGCACTGTGCCCTGCAAGTTTCTTGGTTATCTGCAATATGAAAAGAATATACATCAGAGGTTGGATGAAGGATATATGCATGCTATTGTCATGAAAGCAATTTTTAATGTTTTTTCCCAGCAAATGGTCAGGATTAATTTAGCATGAGAATCAATTCAACTTGTATGCATGTATATGATGAATGGTGGACGCTTTTAGGGCATTATTCAACACAACATTGAAAAAATCAGCTTAGGTTTAGTGTCAGTCAGATTTTGAAAACAAAGTTCTTCCTACTGGTAATACCTTTTTGGTGGAATCCAGTTTTAAGACTTGTCCATACGTGGACGTAATCTTGGCCTTTACTTCATCAAGTCGCATCAAGATGTCTTGAGCGTAGACTGTCAGCAGCCATCTGTATCCTGGCAAGGGTAGAGCAGCTGGTGGCTCCCTCAGAGTAACTGCAAAGAGAGATGACTGCCCCCTGAAGCCCTCACAGTCAGTCAGGTACTGTAGAACTTTCTGTAGGTAGGTCTCACTGTGCTGTTCACTCAGCTGCTTGAACAGTCTCGTGGAGCTGTTCCCCAGTGTACGCTCCCGTAAAAAACGGATCACCCGTACATCACAAGCATACCTGGAACAGAAGGTTTAATTGCTCAATACACATATAGCTGGAAACATTTCACCAAAAAATAGAACAGTCAACTGTTGGGGAATAAATATTACAGTTGTATATCCTGTTAGTTTTGTCAGGCCCGTGATTTCCAGTCTTAAGGGCATACATGGCTCTTAGCTGTAGTGCAAATGTGTCAAATCTTGTCATAGTTGACTTACTTGCTAGTCAGTATCACAGGAAACTGACACCTGTGTCCAACGTCCAGCTGACTCAACACCAAGTTGTTCCACGCCACCACCTTCTTATGGCATCTAGTGCACTGGACATTTTCTGACACCATGTAGTAGAAGCTGTCGACATCTAAGACCTGTCGGATGCGCTTGTACAGGCCTCCGCCAGTCATGAGATGACCATCACATGCAGGGGTGTTGCACCGAAGCTGCACATTCCAAAGTTTGTAGGGCATCCACACAAAAATGCGATGCGCGAAGTACCGATCCGGTGATGGTGGTTGGTTGCATATCAGTGCTGGCTCTGGAGGGTGATGCCACAGGGTCGCGATGTGCCCGAGCACTGGTGAGCCATGTCTAGTTGCCTGAAAAAGGGCCTTGGACACCCACTTATGGTCCACAGCTGGAAGGGTATCTTTCCATAGCGGAGGCAATGTTACACCCACAATCTGTGTCAAAAGCATGAAAAAGATTTCATTGTTTGAATTTGTCAATAATTGTCTACAGATTTAGAAATAACATTTTTGTGACATTTTATCTATTCCTCTTACAAGAATATCAAGGTAATATTACCAGGAGTGTTTATTACAGATTTAGCAATATGACAATAAATACACCATTTTACATCAAGAAACAAATTTGGTTTATGTAACAAATAGCAAGTATTGATCTGTTTACATAATCTTGCGTGTTTCATGGCATTTACCTGCTGCTCTCTTAGCGTCAAGTCCGAGTTAGTCTGGGGTCTGGGGTCTGACAGTGCAGGGGCTGAGGCAACAACTGTCAGGTGGTCAAATTCCGTTCCCTGTTGAAGACAATTATTGACAAATTCAAACAATGAGATTCATAACCTATCAGTTGTAACAACAACACAACTGGAATGGTACATACAGCTTGTCTGCTGAAAGATGAGGTGGATGCGACTGGGCTGGTCACTCCAGGGGGAGGCACGGTCAGTCCGCTGGACTCACTGACGCAGGTTCCCTGTTGAAGACAATTATTGACAAATTCAAACAATGAGATTCATAACCTATCAGTTGTAACAACAACACAACTGGAATGGTACATACAGCTTGTCTGCTGAAAGATGAGGTGGATGCGACTGGGCTGGTCACTCCAGGGGGAGGCACGGTCAGTCCGCTGGACTCACTGACGCGGGTTCCCTGTTGAAGACAATTATTGACAAATTCAAACAATGAGATTCATAACCTATCAGTTGTAACAACAACACAACTGGAATGGTACATACAGCTTGTCTGCTGAAAGATGAGGTGGATGCGACTGGGCGGGTCACTCCAGGGGGAGGCACGGTCAGTCCGCTGGACTCACTGACGCGGGTTCCCTGTTGAAGACAATTATTAACAAATTCAAACAATGAGATTCATAACCTATCAGTTGTAACAACAACACAACTGGAATGGTACATACAGCTTGTCTGCTGAAAGATGAGGTGGATGCGACTGGGCTGGTCACTCCAGGGGGAGGCACGGTCAGTCCGCTGGACTCACTGACGCAGGTTCCCTGTTGAAGACAATTATTGACAAATTCAAACAATGAAATTCATAAACTTCCAATTGTATCAACAATATTATGCAAGGCTTATATAGCATGGAAAAAACTCCATCTATATATAAGATAATTCTTCAATTTGTTTCCAATTTTCAAGATGTGTAGAACATCGAGAGTATAATCATCATATGACATTTTGAAATAAATCCATTTGAGGGAATAATTCTAGATGACTTTTATTAATCATGATGATATGGAACATGGAAGCTAATGTAATAAACGAAAACACATCTACTGCAGATCCCACTTCAACCTGATAAAAGCTCACACCACACAGATGACCCATATATAAAAATTACTGACAATGACCTATCTACAGTATCATCTGTCACATGTCACCAGTTGTATACAACGAAAGAGAGAGGCTGTACACAGAGCAAGATACAAAGCAGGCAGAAAAAATATTAGGGTCGGATTTCAGACAATAGATGCAAGTAAAAATCAAGAAGAAAAATGCCAGTAAAAAGACAATAACATTTGAAAGTTGGAGTCATCTTCATTTGTCAATATGTTGTAATGTGATAAATATCAGCATTACAGTGACATGCAAGTTTGACCAGATACACAATGTTTACCAATCCATGTCAGGTATAATCTCTGAAACAGAACATGTATTATCATCAAAACTGGAAAGCAAATGTCCCATAAAAAATTCAAAATATGACATTTTGATATACCTTTTAAAATCATCTTAAATGCAATAATATTACACATCTGCATTTCAACATATATCTTATAAAAGGCTAATAGATAAAGATACATATATAAAAAAAACATATATTTCATTCTATTCAGTTACATGTATTACTAACCATGCTCAATGCAGTGGTAGATGTTCTTCCCACATGACCTGCAACGTCTCTAGTGTCCTGTTTGAATGAAATGCTTTACTTTGATTTTCTGTATTCACAAGTTTCATGCATCATGGAAATATTTACAATATTGGACAATATCTGCACTAAGTTGCCCATGAACATATATTTGATAATGATAAATAAGCAACCAATGCATGTATCCCAAATATTATACCTTGGTCACTGTCATATGGTAACCACATGTGCAAGTTTGGAGGCTGGACTGCCCGATTGTCAGCATAGTTTTCTGCCTCCGCTGCTGTTTCGGACATCTTTCAATCTTGAACATAACAGAAAACCAGACACTCAAAACTACATGAAATAAAAGTAACATTATGAGTTTTGATTGATAGCATTTTCCGTTTACCCAAATACAGTCCAACCTTTGTGTACAAATCGTGCCACTTCTTTTGGCGGCATGCAGGCCGATTACCAAGGCTTTTTGGCCACTCTCCTGTTTGTGCAAAGAGCCGCAGTCTCCTCTGCCACTCTTCATCCCCCATTCCTTTGTGGCTCTTAGCCATGTTGACCTGCATGTGAACATGGTGAAGAAAGCACACAAGTTAGCATGGTAAATCTAATGGGTTTCTTTGCACACCCAACATTTTCAGGGTTATCAGACAAGAAGAAATTTGATAAACTTGAAAATGTTCTGCTATATTAAACAGGTTGAAAGTAAGATCATTGTATTCTATGGGTTTCCTTTAATGTAAAGCAAGGTTTCATGTCATTAAATTGGATAGAGAACAACATGAATGTATGTAAAAACACATATTTTATTCTATTTCATCTGCAAAGGCAAGCTTTGAACAAACATCAACATCCGCATCACTCAAAGTACACAATCCTGTACCAGTTGTGCTGATGAGGCTGTAGAAACAGCCAACAATTGTACCAATATGGCACATTCAAAAATCCTCTGATGTTTCTGACGACGTCACTGTTGCGACCGTAGGCGCGATGTATCCGGCGAACACTACAGGCATCAGGGTATACTGGAACATGGTCAATCATGACGGGACTGAGATATATCCACTCAGACATCTTTTCTTCAGGTCTTCACTGATCACAGGAATGCAATGTTCTGCAGGCTACCATTTTCTGATGCTTTATATAGGGGAATAATTTCACTTAGAATTTGAAAATATATAAATCAAAGCATGACAGAAAATAACATCTGAGGAAGTAATAATAAATGTGACAACACAAGTGTTTTGAACTTGATTTGCTCAAAAACTGAGTTCATCATTAATCATGTCCTGGAACCAATTATAAATCATCATGAAAGGATCACAGATTACAATTACATAGGGATCAAGTGTCACCAATTAAACTGTGTTGTTGCTGTATATAACTGTGAACCAGTATCAAAATCTATTGTTTTTCAAAAGTGCAATTATTTATCACTTTAAATCTAAATATATTCTATATATATTATAAATTGACCAAGCATGGTTTTGACTTGATGAAACGGTGTTATTATTACCAATTCTCATGATTCTTGTATGAAAATCAAAAGTACACATCTGCTGCCTGTTCACACAGGTAATAGACCAAAATATTGACCCCAGAGATGTGGTTCGAGGGAAATAGTTCATTTACACTATCTCATTCTGAGGCTCAAATTATTTTGTCTTTTACATGTATCTGGGTCACGAGGCAGAAGTTGCTCTTGTCATATACTAGATCTAGGTATAATTATTCATGGTTATAACATGGCATTTCTGTCAAAGAAACTTCTTTCCGCAATCTCAAACAGCCAACAGCAGTTTCTAATCAAGTACAGAGATGGACATAGATGGTGGAAAGCGTGAATTAAAACTAGCCAATCGTATGCGCATATTTTATCGATTCATATGCAATTTCTGTTTGTGTTCACCGACAATAATACAATCATCACATTCAGTCATCAGATAGGGGTTACATGTGAGCATCATGCTGTGTGCTATTTCCGATTTATATACCTGTTCACCTGTGCGTGGTGACCATCGTCACCATGATGGACACAAATTCAATACTCTGACTGAACTAGATATGGGCCTTTAACAGCTGTTTAAAGTCATAGTAGCAAGGTACCATTACATGTATATGGTTTTATTCTTGTTCAGAATAAGCTATTGTGGACATTTTGTGATAAAAAAGATGTTAATTGAGTATATTGAGCCAGTATTACAATCGCCTTCTCATGCCCATGAAGAAAATAGCTTCGGCAGTTTCCGTAATCGTGACGTCAGTTGAGGCAAAATGTGCTTTGATGGCTCGCCAAAAACGTAAAACACGTAATATGGGCGGTCAGTTCGAAGATGGAAAATCTCTATAAGGGCCATTTATACTGCATCGCTTTCGCTTTGCTATCCCTTCGCTTCTCATTGAAAAGCGCATCGCTAGCGATTCACTGACGATTCTAGCTTAATTAACCGACGCTGGTTTACTATTGTTCTTTTAGTATTTACAGTATATTATCTCACCATGATAACGATTGTTCGCATATAAAAAATTGAGTACAAACAAATTTGATTTATTTGAAAGATTCCCGAGGATATTCGGGATTTCCGATAAATGGCCAAAGTTATATTGAATAGGCAAATAATATCATTCATTCTACTGTACTATCGTATAAGGAATAACAGTCTAAGAAACTCCTACATACGGGATGTTTGCACTAAAAGGGACGAGATAGGAGAATATCGTACACTTGTAGAGAATCTAGCAAAAGAAGACGTATAGATTATTTTCAAAACTACACGAGAATTTCCTCGGAATGTTTTGAGGATCTGATAGAAAAGTTGTGGTCTTATATAATTGAATGTGAAAGATTTGCAAGTCATAGATATCTTATTCCACGCGGCATGAAATTGGCAATCACACTGAGGTAGGCATATATATGTTTAGAAGAAATATTTAAGGTCCATCATACGGAGTTTGGTATATTTTATAAATATTTATGGATATTCATATTGAATTAACATACACTGTACGTTGGTTATAGGCCTATATGCCTAAATATGGGCTTCCCGATTGTGTCGCATTATGATTGATTTGATACTATCAATTAATATATAGACCTATCAACACTCTTTCTTTTTTCTTTTTTTCTGTTTCTAAGTTACTTTGTGCATACGTGTTATATTATAGATTTTTGGCATCATGAGATTCCCAGATATCATTATCCCTTCGGTACCGCACATAGCCGTCTTCTACATATCATCGCCAACGTGTATGGGATACTAGTAATGTAATGAAAACAAAACATGTTACTCTTCTTTACTAGTATTATTTTTATATATTATTTACCCTTATCTGCTGTATCAATCAGACAGATCCGCTATCAGTTATCATGTTGTCAGAGGCTAACAAAACACAACACCATAAAGCGAATCGCAGGCGAATCGCTAGGGATTCGTTTTTGAAAGCGAAGCGAAAGCGATGCAGTATAAATGGCCCTTTGAAATGCATGTGATTCAACAGACATCTTGCGCTTCAACAAACCTCCATTCTGGGTGAATAAATAGTACTGATTCTAAATATCAAGACAAGAAATGCCGTATTCAGGGAAATGAATATGCGACATGCAGTTTACCTTGCTAGCTAAAAGTACTTTCAGTTCTGCCTCAACTGACGTCACCAACCACATGATCCACACTAAAATCTACATCAAAATCTTCAGCAATTTGCCATAGACATAGAAGGTTCTAGAGTGCCTATTTGATTCAATATCTCGAAACCAATTGATCGTATCTGTAAAATTTGTTCGAATTTTTTGAAAACTATTCATAATAGTAGGGCTTCAAAGAGTACAAAATTTCGTGACCGGTTACTCGTTAGCTTGTAACCGAACCGTAACCGGTTACTCATCCAAACATATAGAGCTAAATATTGTCCAAAGTAACACCAATTTTTTTCGCAGTTCGCGTTTTATCAAATCTCTGTGTCAAAAACGGGTTAAAACGCTGCCTAAAACTCGACATTAGACGTCATTTTCACTTGAAAATATGCAATATTATGATGAATAAACATTCTATTTGGATTGGAGAGTGATAAAACACTTCACTTCATCAATCACTTCAGCGTGTTTGGGCGGAAACACAATGAAACGTTGTGCATTGCCTCCCATTGAATGAGCAAACCGCGCGAGATTTGAATAAAGTTCACGAGATTGTCATACTATATGAGGTTAATTGTCATCTGAAAAACATGCATATTTTATCCATACCTTAAAATTAATACTTGTAATTCGGTCCTAGATGCATAAAGGTATGAATTTCAAACCATAGTATCAAAATATAATGGCGAATATTGAAAACAATAACCAATAAGGTCCGATGCGCATGTTAATTGCGTAAACAAACTTGTGTCTCGTGCACGCGGATGCAACTCGACTGCGCATGCGCAAGTCACACAAATGAGGAAACACACATTCGTTGGTGCGGTTTAAATCAGTTGCAACGCTTGTAAAACTTGACTGCGCATGCGCAACCCAGTAAAGGTGACTCAAGAGAACGTTCCATTGTGGCAAATTTAACTGATGTGAAGTGTTTTAGGCTGAATTACGAGGGTGCAAAATACGTTAACGATTAGCCGGTCACAAAATCAGTAACCGGTTACACTCTGTAACCGAACCGTAACCGGTTAGCCGAGTACTCGTTGAAGCCCTACATAATAGACTGAATGAAAAGTACTTTCCTCAGCATGCTACTAGGTCTTTAAGTAAGCAGGTAAGTGGAAAGCCTAAATCTGCTAAATAACCTGGCCTATTTTAGGCACGGATCTGAGATAGCGGACGTCAAACTTTACACAGACTTTGACAAGGAGAACAACATTCACTAAACGTGTACAATAAACTTCCTTAGTCACCTGTTTACTTGCTTCTTTTACATGTTTTACACAGATAGATTTTCACAAGGTAGATCTAGATCACGTGGGAATGAAACTTGTTTTGTCGTCGGGTTGGGAAGGAACTGTTGTTTTCTTTCTTGCTTAATTCTTCCCCCGCCACAGGTCATTATGTATCCATGAATGGCGTTCATGGTCGAGGTTAAAAACAGCGAAAAATTATGCTCAATCGCCATTATACAAAGCAAATACTACCGATCTACAGATAAACATATAAGAGGTAGCTATTCAAAAGTATAATCTTTCTCTTTTTCTTCTCTTCTCCCTCTTTCTCCTTTTTTCTCTCTTCCCCCCTTCTCCCCCCTTCTTCCCCCTCGTGTGAGCCACATGTTCCCCAGCGCTACCGGTTGCATTGGAGCCTTCGGCTCACCTACTGGTATTCGCGCGTCACTCGGCCGTTAACTAATACATAAAACACAGACGATAGCGTAGATAAAACATGAGAGGGGCCAACCAGCCGGACCAATTACGTGTTGTTCGATAGTAATAAAACTCAGCATCTGAGACGCGGAATTTCCCCTGTCATCAGTCCACGGCTATGCTCGGGGATTTTGAGTGTGCTGGCACTGAACACAGTGCGACAACATAGAAATCGATTGCGTCTGTTCAATATTGAAGAACAATATTGAATTGACGCATCGTATCGTTACACATGCATAGATGATCAAACTGTTAAATGTACAAGTAAGTTTGACACATAGATTAAAAAAGCCATATATGCCCTAAAGTCAAGTTCATGTATCAATATAATAAGCTTTTTGGCCGTAGTTTTGCTTTGGATCAGCGGATCAACTGTGTGTCCTTATTCTGTATCAAGCCGCCAAATTCCAAATTAGCAATCTACCCCAATGTTGAATTTCAGCCCCAACATGGAATTCCAAAGTTTGCACTGAAATAAAACACTTTTATTCGATGTTCGATTCATATAATTGTTTGGCTAACTGTTTCTGTGTCTTTTTGCCAAGTTATCTAGTAACAGACTCGCTGATATTGATTTAGTAACTCCTGAGGAAAACCATCAACCCCGTAGCCTCCGTAGGGTTTGGTCAGGTTTTATTCAGGTTGTGTGCGTATTATGAGCTTATTCGTCTTGTGATCATGACTGACCGTGAGACTTCATATGCATGAAGAAGATATTATGCTATGAAGTTCAATCCGAAATCAGGCTCAAAAAAAAGTTTCGAATGTAAGGGGGTTATTTTTCTTGCATATCATCCATAAGACAATATCAATGTTGGAATTTTGTGTTCGGTTGGAATAGACCCAACACTTTCCAGTCGCGTCATGCTTTATGAAAGCTCATATATCTACTCACAACGTAATTTTCTGCTGCATAACCGAGAGAAAGCAAAACTGTTTCTGGACAAAGGTGGCGATAAATACTAGCTACATGAAGGAGAATGTGTAAATTGGGAACAAGGATTTACTGTGACACTATAATCAGCATATTGCAGACTATAGCAATCAAAGAAAGATTATGTTCCCGACGAAACAAAAAATATAATTTTGTAGAAATAATGGTATAGATATTTTGTTGACTTACGAAAACTATACTGATGAATGTTGTTGATTTGAGTTTGGTGTCGAATTCCCGTGCGTATGAATATGATATAATTATGATGTATTCATAGCAACATCGCAATTGTGGAAACCTCAGTCAATACGTATCCACCATAATGCACAATGAAGAATCACACTGCTGAGATGTCCAAATTCTATTCAGGAAAATACTTGGAATTATTTCACGTTATACTAATGATGCGAATAATATGGTAAACGAGTAGATATGGTTATTTGAAGTCCAAATTATATTTTTTCAAGCAAGAAATATTCACCTAGAATTCATTCTGCTCAGCAACGACATTACATTCTGCATATGACACATTATCCAACTAATAACAAAAACGACATGACTTGCATCTTATATAAGCACTAATGAATCTTGTGTGAAATACTTTGACTTTCTATTCCTGGAATTGAGTTTTAGACTATCCAGTGGACGCCACCGAAATGTGAAAGTAAGAATCAATCTATTACCACCAATAGTCAGATTTTGATAATGCCAACAACAAACGTAACATACAACATTTTGCAATAGAAACAAAGCCCGACCAAAGAGTTTATCCAAAGACACACTGGCGTCATCAGGGGCAGACAGTGTGATAAATGTGGTTGTTTCTACTGTACACATGATGGAATTAGTATACAACTGCCCAACAACTTATGAAAATAATTTAGAATCTGAAACAAACCCCATGGAATAGATATATGACAAGTACATAAGTACTTAATCACAAGCCAGAAGGCTACTGAGTTGATGGTATCCTCGGGGACAGATTTAACGTCCACCAGCAGTGACATCGACTCAGTGGTATGAATGTAAGAATCAATCTATTACCACCAATAGTCAGATTTTGATAATGACAATAACAAACGTAATATACAACATTTGGCAATAGAAACAAAGCCCGACCAAAAACTTTATCCAACGACACACTGGCGTCATCAGGGGCAGACAGTGTGCTAAATGTGGTTGTTTCTACTGTACACATGATGGAATTAGTATACAACTGCCCAACAACCTATGAAAATAATTTAGAAATCTGAAACAAACCCCATGGAATAGATATATGACAAGTACATAAGTACCTAATCACAAGCCAGAAGGCTACTGAGTTGATGGTATGAATGTAAGAATCAATCTATTACCACCAATAGTCAGATTTTGATAATGCCAATAACAAACGTAATATACAACATTTTGCAATAGAAACAAAGCCCGACCAAAGAGTTTATCCAAAGACACACTGGCGTCATCAGGGGCAGACAGTGTGGTAAATGTGGTTGTTTCTACTGTACACATGATGGAATTAGTATACAACTGCCCAACAACCTATGAAAAGAATTTAGAATCTGAAACAAACCCCATGGAATAGATATATGACAAGTACATAAGTACCTAAGCACAAGCCAGAAGGCTACGGAGTTGATGGTATCCTCGGGGACAGATTTAACGTCCGCCAGCAGTGACACCGACTCAGTGGTATGAATGTATGAATCAATCTATTACCACCAATAGTCAGATTTTGATAATGCCAATAACAAACGTAATATACAACATTTTGCAATAGAAACAAAGCCCGACCAAAGAGTTTATCCAAAGACACACTGGCGTCATCAGGGTCAGACAGTGTGTTAAATGTAGTTGTTTCTACTGTACACATGATGGAATTAGTAGTAAGTATCAATCAATTACCACCAATACAGCTAAATTTTGATGATTTCAATAACGAACGTAAAATGCAACATTTTGCAATAGGAACAAAAAGCCCAACCAAATACTTTAGCAAAAGACACACTGGCGTCATCAGGGGCAGACAGTGTGGTTATTGTAGTTGTTTGTATTGTACATCCGATGGAATTATTATACAACTGCCCAACAACCTATGAAAATAATTTAGAAATCCGAAACAAACCCCATGGAATAGATATATGACAAGTACATAAGTACCCAATCACAAGCCAAAAGGCTACTGAGTTGATGTTATCCTCGGAGACAGATTTAATAAATGAATGAACGTCTAAGACGTCAATGAACGTCTTAAATAACCGACCGTACATCATTTCATTGCTGGGCACTCAAAAATATATCCAAAACGAGACAATCAGAGATTGCAGACCCTCGCCCTGCAGATTTGATCACTAAAATTAAAGCTGATGACCTATACATTTTTAACGTGGGCGATAATTTTGGTCATAAGGGATTTTGGTCATACGACAATTGGTCAAATATCAAATCGTCAGGAATTGGCCATAAAAAAATCATGGGATAATCATTAATAAAAGTAGAATTCTTGTGAAATCTCCAAACTTCGCAAGCTCCAAGCTCACTCAGATTTATATTGAATATTTTCAGTGGTTTCTGAATGATTTCTACTTGAAATATTACTAATCGGTGATTTCAACTGATGACCCTTATATTCTCAACCTTGGGCGATAATGGGGAATTTTTATCGTACGACCAACGGTCAACAAATGATGGAGAATTGACCACAGAAAAATACAAAATTATCAGGGAAAATTTATCATGAATATGAACAAGAGTTATTGCAACTTTTCGATTTTGACCTCTTCTGTGACCTTGACCTCGTCGTTCAATATTCAGCTGTAAAATTTCACCGTACTGTTTCTATTATCGAAGCAAATCTCCTGAACTCCACCTGGCGATTAAACACAACTTTACTATCAGCTGTCTCTCGGTGTAACATCAGGACATTCAGAAAAAAGTTTATCCGGAAACTTTATAGAAAATGAATGTTGGAAGATTTTTTTCTCTTTGCATGAAAATTATCAGGCCTATTGTACTACTGGTCGTGCCAGCGTTTGTTCTCCCAAATACCTTGGCTTTGGAAAGATCATATCCAGGTATTTCTGTTTGGAAGAAGACGTGGATGTTTAGGAAACAACAACTAACAAATGAACCTATCAGTCTGGACACTACAATACACTATATCACACCAATACATTCCAGTAAGCAAATGATACCAGCAGATAAGCAAAATATATGTACCGACATATCCGAAGAATGAATTGAACAATGTATATATATACTAACACTAATCAGCAAATGCACAAAAATATCGTCTATTGCCAGCATATTTTCTGAGGAACAGTTTCCTCTGTCTATGGATTTGAACAAGGTTTATTCAATACAAGTAATCTACAGTGGAGAGAATTATTCTTGTGGCCAGCGGAAATATGTTGAGATGGGAAAGTTTGTGTGATCATTAACCTCAATTTAATGGATTGAATTGTTTATTATTGTCCATGTAATAAACACAGAAGAACATATCTATAGATCAATCGTTTTAACGTTGCCCATTGTTTTGAATCAAATTGATAGCTCATGGCGTCTATTCTGGTGTAAAAACCGTATTCATCACACTTTATCACTTTTATGTTGAAAAATTATGTTGAAAAATCTTTCGTGATTGTTCTGCCAACATCAGAAATTTAGCACAATATTTTTGTTGCGCTACTGAGGCCACTAACCATCCAAAAATATCGCAAAGCTCTCATAGTATTCGCGTTTATTCACAAGATTAAAATGTAAACCTAATTGAACCAATCAGAAATATTATTTTTGAAAGTGCTGTGATCTTTTGATTGAGATTACTATATTAAAAACAAATGATAGCAGGACCGGGGCCGCCCATGCGATGACCAATAAATGCAATATAATAACAGTCACCGCAGTGTGGAATATATCGCAATATCTGTTTTCTGAAACGAACAAGGATTGCTATCATTCAGAAACGATTTCACTCTGAACATACATTTTACAATGTGATAATCACTTCATTACATATCCACTTTCCTCGCCATGCAATCCTGGATTTTCCAATTCCAATTCTTTTCAAGGACACATGTCATTCAATTGTAATAATACGTACTATTACACAGTAAAAAAAAACTTTTTTCATTGGCATCATCAAAACCTTATGCTACTTTCGGTGATAGGTTGACATATACGTAAATGTACCTGCTAAAGATCACCTATGTGATCACAACGAGAATCATAATATTGTTTATTGTCTTTACACCACAAACGATGTATAAATTAAAGTAACAATTAGTGGTGAATAAATGCGCCAGAGTTGGACGAATGACATTGAATATATATATAATGCTTTTTACTGACATTGATGTAATCGGGGACATTTGTACAGTTTACGTCCAACCTTGATAAAGTAAGATAATAAACCTCACAATTTTTCATCTGCACCTGACAGTGCTAATTATATACTTGGGTTCATCCACAGATCATCCAGATTGAGTAATGAAACTGTATTGTCATTATGACTGTAGCGTTATGACGTGGTGGATACCTAGTAGTGACACCACGGTTATAGCGTGAACGTGCGGACAGGTTTATAAGACATTCGGCGACACTCCAGTAAGGGGGTATACCTCTTTATCGTGGGGTCGCCGAACCCTACCTAGTAGTGACACCACGGTTATAGCGTGAACGGCGGACAGGTTTATAAGACATTCGGCGACACTCCAGTAAGGGGGTATACCTCTTTATCGTGGGGTCGCCGAACCCTACATGAATATGGATATTTTGCATCCATACCAGGGCACTCTATCAACCAGAACTACTTCTATATTACTGCAATTACTTCTATAATGCTCCTATCAGCATAACGAATTAACCAAAACTCAATAAATACATTATCATCAAATGAGTTCTTCAACAGCCTATTATGAATGTGATGCTATCTGTTGCAATATCCTGCAGCGCACTGTCCCAACTTTTTGTCTGCCACAACCATTTTGTATCATAATTTGGCGGTCTTTTACACTAAAAAATTCCGAAAAATTTTGTTAAAAACTTTGTAACAAGGGGTTAACCCTATATTCCCATACGCAGTATGCTACCACGCTAACTATTTCTGGACATTATAAATACCAAAATGGAGTATATTTCGTGAGTGTACGAACAGTGATGGATTTTATACTTGATTTCATATCGCTTTGTAGTGAAAATTTATGCGGTATGCATGCATTAATTGGATACTTGGTTGGTTGTTGGCATAAATGATTATATAACCATGCAAAGCATGTGATTCCTGTTACTAGGATCACATATTGTTCTTTTTACGGGAGCGACAATGTTTTTGGATAATTCGTCAAGTGAACAATGTAATACGACGGATTCACCCCGCAAACAATTTTATGTAAATATTCCTCACTTGACAGAATATAGCTTAAACATCTCAGAATCATATCACTTGTCCACTATACCATTCATATAGTATAACCAACGTTGTCATTCCAAGTGTTTTCCTGAATAATCCCATCACATCTCATCAGTGTGGTTTTCCTTTGTCAATATTCTGTGGATAAATCAGCGTCCGATGTTTTCACATGTGTTGCAATACCGCATTGAAAGTATCATACTGACATTGTATTTTGACAAGCAATTACAATAATACGAATTACCAGATAAATGATCCAGGGTAAACAAATGCACATCGCAATATCCGATTTGCTACCTTCTGTCAAATTTACACTAATCGTCCTTCTGCTGTTCATCCATGCGGAACAGAATCTTTGATCATTGTGGTCCGCAATATTATGTTGGTAGTGCAACAGTAAATCTTCTGATGATGTTTCCTAAGTACTTTTCCCTTCATATAGCTGGTATTTATCGTCGCCCCCGTCTGTAACCAGTTTTGTTTTCTCTCAATAATTCAGCAGAAAATTACACTATAAGCAGATATACAGCTGTTATTAAACAGGACGGAAAATGATATTCACAAATATCCAACATCATAATGCTTCATTTATGATATACAAGGAGAGGTGAAGCTTTCTCATATCCGACTGATTCTTCGCATAACAATCTGAGTTCTGACCAAACTTCATAAATCAAAATCTTCTTTATTTGGTCTGTAAGATTAGAATACTATACATATCCACGGCCTGATAGCAGGGGTGATTTCATGTCTCACCTAACAGATGTTAACATGACACAACATTTGATTGGGTCTGGCTTGTTGGATCCCTTCACATGGTTCTCAATTATGCTGAAACCATTTGCGTTTTATTGGTTTAATTATATTATGTTTTGCTGTGAAATGAAATAACGTTATTTACTGAACATTTAACATAGCCATGAAATTAAACCAACAGGAACCCATTCATATTTCGTTGCATGACTTTTATTCATTCACTAATTTTGTTTATTTTTTTCCTATTATGATTTGTGTTGACTACAGCACAACACACCTGTGTCTTTCTCGTTGTTGTTCAAATACATGGCCCTATCGAGCACTACTGTTATGTGAGGAGGTAAAAAAATTATTAGTAGCTTGAGACAGAACATCAGAGAATTTGTTGAATGGTTGGTGCAATGAATCTAAAGGAGAGATGAAACATCTGGGTATATCATTCCTCTTCTGACAAGACATATTTGATGAATTATATGGACCACCCCGTGACCCCAATATCTGATCTCTACCAGTGACATACTAGGAATCCCAGTGGGATTATTTGAGTGTATCTTAGTGTTTCATGACGTGAACTGACAACGGAATTCAGTCAGTGTTGTTGTTTCAATTCCTGGTGCTGCCATGCAATCGGTGCTTCTGTCTAATTTAACGATTACTTGCAACAAAGTCAACTGAACTATGGCCCAGTGAAGTATGGCCTGAGAATAAGTATTGAGACATGGTGTGTTACTGTAATGGACCATACCCATGCTTGATATTTACTATGCTATGCAAGGCACGTGTGACATGCTATTGTAGTGAAGGAACGCTGAACAATGATAACACATACCGCATATTCATTGTGCGCATTTTATATGTTTTGATTCTCTTTGAATATATGAAACCTAATAGTATAGTAAAAATGACAATTGCTTCATATAAAATAATGAATAATATGAAGCATTAATGTTTGGACGTTGGATTGACTTCTTTCCTGTTTTTACGTTAAGGGTTTTGGACCTACACCCAATCTGTACAGACCTCCATGCGAGATTCACATGGGGAGAATGTTTGTACCACCTGATTATGTTTATCACCTCCCGTTTCTGGACTTGCCTTCTATGTGTTTCACGCTGTATGGTCGCCTGATTCAGTGATAGGTATTCCCAATAAAAGTCTGCATTAACTATATTGCTTTAATCTTCTTGACAATGTGAATAGGACTCTGACATGTAACCGAGAACTGATCTGACATTAGCCGATGAAATCGCATTGGGATCAATTGATGTTGATGTTTTGTGATATTTCCATGCTATGATATACTGTCAATATATACTGTCAATGAGCATGATGGTAGAGGTCTACAGAAATCTGATGTCGAAAACATCTATGAGGCATATTGCTTGTTTCCATGTTCCAAGAACGGATATCCATAATAGTACTTGTAATGTGAGAAGAACGTGACATCAATAACGTATGGCAGGATAATCTTAATTTGCAACTTGGCTTGTCCCATACAAACCTGTTTTTATTATGTGTATGTTAATTGAGGGTATGAATGTGTCTATGTGATTGTATATGATTAAACAATTAATTTACAGGTTGTATGAATTTTGTATAATGTACATGACTAATAATTTATGGCATGAGCCTATGGTAAAGACATACTCAGGGGTGTAACGATACAGGTGTGCCACTATACGATACTTACCTTACGATATGATACACGATACAATATCTTTAGCACTTGCGAACAACTGACCCGGCTTCCAACCGCCACCGGTTGCGACATGCAGCTTTGGATGGTGTCACTGTAAATGCAGCATCATGTTTTTTTTCCATCGTATGTCGCAGTAAGGTGCTGCACGCTCTGCATATCGTACATGACTCGTCTACATCATTGTCTTCCTCTGGAAAGCCGAAATGTCGCCGAACCTTGGATGTGTACGAAGCAGGGGCTGCCAATATCTTGTTCTCGGTAATATTGTCATGGGTGGATAACGCACTGAAGAAATAACACGCTGTGAGTGGTCAAAATTCGTTGGTGCTCAGTGGCTACGGAAAATATTGTGATAATTGTTGCCGTGTATCGTGTATCACGATACACACAATGTATCGTGGGTATCGCGATACACGATATGTGATTACGCCCCTAGACATGCCACTCCTAGAATGGCATGAAAAACTGCTGAGTAGATCTATATGATGGATGGAATGAGTGTTTTATGTGCCTCTGTGACAGAAATCAGAGTAAGTAGGTAGGATTTTCTCAGAAATAGGGAAGTTTACCTTCCAGAATCTCGATTGTAGTTATTGTGTTTGAAATCAAGGTCACTCTTTGTGTTTGAAATCAAGACACTCTTCAGTGGCGATATACTCTTTTCGTACTTATTTCATTTCAACGGCTGTACCTTTTTCATGTAAATGTACACGGCACTCAGCCAAACTCGACAGTATTCTGGTCAATAGATGTATGAATAGTTGCTGGAAAGTGCACATACAGTCTTCAGTTTTGTGTGGAAGAGTTGCCATGCTCGGATACAAAAATAACAAACATGGAATAGTACAGTATTCAAGCGGTTATATATCGTTTATGTAATGTATACTGATGATATTTATTTAACCCAGATATTTAGTTTTAATCATTTTTGTTGCAAATATATTTCAATTACTGGCAGATGGTTCACACGGTGCATTTTTTTTTGGGTATTTTTATACTTCACTGGATGATCATGCAGTGGCGTCACTAGGGGTGGGCACAGGGGGTACGTGCCCCTGATCTTTTCATGTGTGCCCCGGATCATCAATTTTGAGCAAAAAAGAAAACGCATATGATTTGATTCACCCCCTTCGCTTCCCGATTGTCAGTCAATGAACTGCATTTTGAAAACCATGTTTCAGGTTGACAGGTTCAACGTTAATACGTTTGTTGTATTATCATGTTGTACCACAAACCACAGGCTGGCAAAGCCCTGCAGGAACCATAATTCGGAGCATAGGAAAGTATCACAGGGCAGATAACTTGAGGCACCCCCCCCCCCCTTCTCCAGCAACCCAGCCAGGCAGAGCCCAACTGTCCCGCCCCCAGCCCAAGGCCAGGCCAGGCTGGTGGTGACTGGGCGGCCGTACTCTGGGTAGTATCAGTG
The DNA here is from genome assembly GCA_949152475.1 of Terebella lapidaria. Classification (NCBI taxonomy): domain Eukaryota; kingdom Metazoa; phylum Annelida; class Polychaeta; order Terebellida; family Terebellidae; genus Terebella; species Terebella lapidaria. The sequence continues at coordinate 10,520,044 of OX424562.1, forward strand.
TTACATTCCTCAATGCTGCGAGGGGGAATCCAGACAAGGGGAAACCTTGCCACGCTTTTAGAAGCTTGGCGGTTTCAGTGGTTTTAGCTCTATGGTGCAAGTCATTTTGACATGTTAGGGGTGTCTAGATGTGCTTTAATTGGTTGTTCGAGAGTGCACAATCAAAAAAATTCAGGGGGCTTACCATGCCCCCCGAACCCCCAGACCGGTTTAGCTACCCTCGCTCGTGCCCACGCCTCCACAATAACTGTGCGCCCAATATTTCATTTCCTAGTGACGCCCCTGTGGTCATGATGACGTATTCTAGAGGACGCAACGGTTGTACAATCACATATTTACTAATAAATTGATCTATACTTTCACAAGCAGGTTAAGTCACATTATCATGTACCAAAGAAACAATTCTTTGAAAGCTTGGTCATAAAGATATAAGAACACGCCATGTTAAATACTAGCGAATAGCACGGAAAATTTCACTGGAAGCTTGCCATAACCACATGGCAATAATCAGGTAACTATTTAGGACATATCCCTACTCGATAGAGTCAGGTTTGTGTGTGTGGCGATTCCACTTGAACAGTGAGAGAGGGATTCTGGTACTGTAACTTTTCCGTGCTCTGAAGGATGACTTCCGATTATACAAATTGTAAACTTTCTGGATATCTGACACATTAAAAACACGAAGTTCACGTGCATTGTTTGTACTGTGGGTGAAATCCTTATTCCCTGCTGTCAGTGCTGTCGATTCTTAACTTGACGGGGAGTTTCGTCCAGCCTATATATACACTGGACATACAAAGTATCACCCTGGTTAAATTTTGCAAAGTAGATGGCCAATAAAAATTATTCACCGAACAATGAAAAACCGGTTTATGATATTGTTTTTTGCAGCGAACGATATCGGATTTTTTTCCATCTAATAACAGAGAAATACTAATTTCAAGTCACTGTTGAACCCAAATTAGCCATATTCAAAGTACGCTGTGGTTTTAAACTAATGTACGGGTGACACTTAATATGTCCAGTGTATGTATTGTCACATCGCGTATTTTCAAACACAGAGACGCCATAAGACGTCAGCATGTGCCACTATATCTGAGGTCTGTGGTATCGTATGATGCCAGCTCGTAACTCACGAGTATTGAAGAGTTCGAGCGTCACAGGCAGGTAATGGTCCGGTCTGGGTTCACACAATTAATTCACATATAACGATACCCAGTGTGCATATTGAATGACATGTCCTCAGTGGTGTAAGCTAATTGTTCACCATTATCCCGTATGATATATGATAGCTAGATCTATCAAACCAAGGTTGCCAGAATTTAGCAGAACACGCATTATGCTCTGCAGTTGCCGTTCTTTAGTGCCCGGAGGCAAGACTTGAATGGTGCGTCCTTACTCTCTGAAATCTCGCTCAACGCCCTGATGAATGCGGGCCACGTCACATGTCTGGGTATTTTCCCGCCTCGAGTTGCGGGGTCATTTGATTGGCTGTGTGTGTCATGTTCACATGCGTTTTGAATGCATTCAACACTTGAAGATATTGGTTGTTGGTATGAATGCTTATATATTCATGCAAAACATATGATTCCTGTTATTAGAATCACAGATTGTTCTCGTTAGGAGAATGACAGTGTTTTTGTACAATTTGTCAAGTGCACAATGTGATGATTATACTCACCACAAACAATTGTATGTAAATAATGCTTACTTGACAGAACCATATGCTTACCGCAGAATCATATCCACTTGTCCACAATAACATTCACGTAGTATATGAATCTCGTCACATCTCATCAGTGTGATGTGTTTTTGTCTATATTTTGTAAATAAATCAGTAGCCAATGTAATCACATTTGTTACGATATTACATTGAAAGTATCATACTCACTGTTATTGGATTTTGAAAACGAATCACCAGATTAATGATCCGGACGCACATCGCTACATCCGATTTGATTACTTCTGGTTAGATTTATACTAATCGATGTTCTGTTGTTCGTCCATCCAGAACAGAATCTTCGATCATTATGGTCTGCAATATCATGTTAGTAGTGCCACAGTAAATCTTTGATGGTGTTCCCGAAGTACATTCCCTCTCATATAGCTGGTATTTATCGTCGCTTCCGTCTATGACCAGTTTTGTTTTCTATCAATAAGTCAGCAGAAAATTATATGCAAGCAGATATATAGCTTTCATTAAAGTGGTAAAATCGGTTTTTGGTTTTGCGGTTGGCAATAAACAATAGCTGTCCCCAGAGCAGCTGTAAATGCAAAAGTTCAAATGCGCACAGAAATGTGTCTAAATTTGACATTGAAAATTCTTTTTTTTTTAAAGTTTCACACAGAGCGGTTCCCATGCAGTGATGCAAAAGTAACAGAAATAGCTGAAAATATAGAAATTATGTATCCCATTAACTCTTAAATCGTATATGTATGGTATATTATAGTGATAAAACCCCAAGTATTTATTTCGATTCTTTTGTATTGCAAATAACGACAATATAGGGAAATTCATGTATTTGTTTATGTCAGCGCAGATGTGAACAATTCGTTCGGTATGTTCAAATTCCACTTCAGGGTCATGCGGACGTATTTTGAGGGTTGTAACGGTGCTTTTTTATATCCTAGCCGATTGATCTATAACGAAATTCAGAAACCGATTATTCTACTTTAAACAGGATGGAAAACGATATCCACAAATACCCGACATCATAAGGCTTTATTCGCGATATACAAGGAGAGAAATGACTTTCTCATATTCGACTAATTCTTCCATAACAAACTGAGTTCGGGTCAGACTTCATGAACCAAAATCCTCTTCATTGGGTCTGTAAGTTTGAAATGCCATGCACATCCGCGAGCTGGTAGCAAGGGAAATATCAGACCACAATAGTTATTACCATGGAACAACATGTGATTTGGTCTGGCTTGTTGGATCTTTTCACCTGGTTCTCAACTATGCTGGGACCATATGTGTGTTTTTGACAAAGGTTGTTCCATTTTATGATGAATATATGAAACAATATTATTGTTTTATATATTTATAAAATGAAACAACCTTTTTTTTTATTGAACATTCGATATAACCATGAAATCAACCAATAACAACCTATTCATATATCGTTGCACGACTTTCAATTATTCCTTGATTTGGTTACCATTTTCTATATGACCAAGTCCATGAAGTTGCTCCCCCTTTCCAGTTTTCACAGTCAATTTACTAAGTGTCATGAAACTATGCATAAATTAGTATTTTGGATAGCAAAATAACCCAATGAAGCACCTAAATAAAAACAAAATGTACATGGTATGTATATTCAGCATTATAGCCCAGTTTGTGTGAAATTATAAAATGTAACACATTTCTAGTGAGGCTTTGAAGTTCTCACACATAATGGCAGTGGTAAATTACTATTTGTGACACACAAAGAACACGTGAATGGTGCCAACTTGGCATAAGTTACATTTTGATTGGAGGTGAACACCCAAAGATACAGGGTGAGAAGGAAGTAGCATGTAACATTGACATAATATAACTTTCTAAGTAAACACTAAACTAACCTGAGTATGGAAGTAAAGCATTTTGAGGTAAGTACAACATATTGTAGTGGAGGTTTGAAAGTGTTGTGCTAAAACACGTTGGCAAGTGTTAAGGTGTTGTTTTGAAGCCAAGAATGTCACATGTAACATGGACAAATTGAATAAAACAACAATTGTTAACATCAGAAAAGCTCTGGGGTATGAGGTCAGCTGTACAAGTGTGGAACACTTGTTTTTGATGCTGTAGCTTGTACTAGAGCCGTTTGAAGTGTCAGTGGCCGCCAAATTTTAACAATATATGCAAATATTGACCTTTTTCACATGTAACATTGACATTTTTCCACTTTGGCTCAATTTGATATTGTGAGATAAACCAACTGTAAATAATAATTAGTGAGGTATACAATACATTTTAGACATACTAAACACTAATTGCCTCACAATTTATTAAATGCCAAATTGCTAGGATTGAAGCTCGAGAAAGTGAAATGTGACATGGACATGTGTCCATGTTACATGTTGAAAATTATTAAATTTCTGGTTTCTGGAGGGAGCACATATCCCAAAGTGAAATTTCACAAATGGAAATCCTGTATCATAATACTGCAGTTGTCAAGTTAAGGTTTAGTCCATGTGCATGAAGGCCACAGCACACAACAGCAATGAACCCAGAGAAATGAAATGCAACATTGACAGAACTGTAATATTCACCAGACACGTCAAAGCAATACACCACTTTTGATAATGATACCTGACTACTAGTATGTTCATCGACATTTAGTTCATGTTTCATTAAATTTCAAATAATTTGCAAGCTTATCAGTGGAAAATCAGGTCATACATTCTGTATCATTTTGCCGAAATTTTAATTGCGCCCAGGTATTCCTTCCGCAAATTTTTTTCTGACTACCCCCGAGCATACCGGTTGAGCGAGTCGGCTCTATCGAGCAGTCACAAGGACAGCAGGCTGTGTGATCGGTCTGATAACTCCCGTGTTGGTTCACGTGGGAGTCTCCATCAGTAGCTCCAGAGAGCAGTCGGGGGTCTCGCATCAGTAGACGCGGGAGTGTCTTGCGTCACTGTTTCTCAACTGCAGGACTGCACTTAGCCTCGGCTTGTGCCGGGGTGACACCAAGGATAGTGTGGGTGTACATACACAGCACACTGCACCCAGGATCAACTGTTTGCATCAAGAGACAGTGCCTTCGAGATACATCCAATGACTTTGCTTGATGAACTGTATTAATTTAGAAGTTAGCGCTTCTCACTAATGAATTAAATGTCATCTACATGCATGTTGGTGCTGTAAACTGTTGATGCATGTGGACTCGGGAGATAAAATATATTCTTAAATGACAAGCTGTGTTTGTTAATTTATTCGCTGGTCAATATTGAATTGTGTGTATGCTATTGTGGAATGAACTTTGCATTTGTTGGCCATTAAGAACGTGGTCCCTGAACTTGGGGTTTCGTGGACAAAGGAGTCGCTACAAGATCACCAAGTAGAACCTTCTGCTGCGACTCGGGGCGAATACAATACCTTGAAAAAAACACAGTAATATCTTCTAGCAAGAATTCTACTAGAATTGTAATCTGACACATGAATCAAGATCAAGATCATGCAAAACCAGACGCTCCGCTCGCAGACCAACACTGGGGTGTATCCCCCCCCGAGGGCGCGTAATCCCTGTTGCGCCTATCATCCCCCAAAGCTCTAACCTCAGCAATAAAGTTATCGATACCTATAGATCAATGTCAAAGTCACCAATACGAAGGACACGTGTGATTTCCTATACGTGTCTCATACAACTTTGAGTACAAAACAGCCCCCACCAATCTGTTAATATGGTTACCATGACGACCAGAATCGTCTGGGCTCGTGTCCTCCCTATACCCAATACCCATACAATTACCCAGATAACGAGTAATCCCTGTCTGACTTCAACACTCTTAATAGATGACCAAAGAAGACAAATTTACTTTTCATTTTTAAAATAATTTTTATTGAACAATGGCGACTGGACACTGTCTGGAGTGTGATACACCGTCTGGAGCAGCATCATCTTCGAGGCGATCGTCTTTCAGGTTGTCGATTTAATCTGAAAAATAGGACAAACGGCTTTTGAGATACTAGTACTGGTATTGCATGGACACCATCCTAATAAAATCTGCTTGTATTTAGCTTACCGAGCTCGGCAAAGATGTATATTCGTTTTCGTCTCATGATTCGGATGTCGGGTGTGCAGAGGCTACAGATGACGTCATCTGGGGTGATTATGAATGATGTGGTCCCCACACTCCACCCTCCCTCGACCTTCTTGAAATAAAACACCCAGGACTGGCCATCTTTTGTTGCAGGAACTGTAACCTGCAAGTACATCAAAACATTTATCAGACATTACAGAAGCCATTGCATAAAGTAATCAATCATTAGTAGATTTATTGTTTAGGTCAAAGTAACCTTTTAGGGGACAGTTACAATGTTTGTTGTTCATGTTGCTACAGGCCTGTTCAAATTTAACATTTCAATAATACTTTCACACTGTCCTGAATCTCTATTACAATGACAGTACATTAACTAGTCGACGAAACATGGTGCCCATACCCAGTATGTAAATGTAACATGGACCAAAACCACTGAAAAATTCTAGGTCAAAATTACATTTTACCCAAACGTTCTAATCTTTCGTATATATCTTTTCTTCATTCATTCTCTAGCAGAAGTATTGTCAAAAGTCTAACTGCCTTTCTCTATGACAATTATAACACTAACAACTCCACAACAATATTACATGATGTAATAAAATGAATCATTGACTGCAAACATTGCCCTGTTTAGGTCAAAGTAACCTTTTAGGGGACAGTTACAATGTTTGTTGTTCATGTTGCTACAGGCCTGTTCAAATTTAACATTTCAATAATACTTTCACACTGTCCTGAATCTCTATTACAATGACAGTACATTAACTAGTTGACGAAACATGGTGCCCATACCCAGTATGTCAATGTAACATGGACCAAAACCACTGAAAAATTCTAGGTCAAAATTACATTTTACCCAAAAGTTCTGGTCTTTCGTATGGCACTTTTTGATTTAAAGCAAAAGCTGCTTGAACACTAAAAAGCTTGCCTGAATGATTACCACAAATGCTGAATTATCAGGTACTGAAATATCATAGAATGAGCAATTGGGAACCCGTATTTGTTGAATTTCTGTAACTCTTGTGAATGATTTTGATGAAGAACAGATAATATTCCGGGATCTATGTATGAAATGATACATGGACATAAAGAATTTAATTTTCCGTGGTCAATATTACATTTGTAGAGAATGGTTATTTTAAAATAAAAAAAACTGACCAGTTGTCTGTGATATCACTTGGGCATACAAAATGAGAAGGAGTATAATTGTAGGTGAAATGTAATTTTGACTTGACATTTTCATTGTTTTTGGTGTTACATATTGGGTATAGGCTCGACAGCTGTTCCGTGAAAAAGTTGCCATAATAAATTAATAAGTGTCATGACAATAAATGGGGACACAGGAAATGTGTATTGAAAAATTTTAGTGGAACAGGTCAGAACTGGTCTCGCTAACTACAAACATCATAACTTTCACATAAAAGGTAACTTGGACAAAAAACAGGACATTGGTTACAGTCAAATTATTTTGCCACATGTATGTATTATGAGCACTGAGCAGTGTAGAATTTAGACATTCATGCTCTCAAGTTTTTTTTGGCAACGTTTGACGGTGATATTGCTGTTGATTCGGTAGTGAATAAATGAAGATCTACATAAAATTTTACTTTGACGTAAACTTTACATTTTTCCTTGGGTCTATTACATTTTTGGAGTGTGATGAATTTGACAGGAAGTAAATATTTCATTGACCACAAACAATGATGTCTTGATGTCATAGTAACATTTTATGTCAAGTCTTGATGTTTCATGTCATCGTCAATGCAACAGGTTCAGGTTAAAGAATTTCAATAGATCAACATATCTTCACTCAGTTCACTGTCCTGTCTTTGTCCCATGATTGTTCAGGAAACAGGTGGATGACAAACAATATTATACTTTTAAAATATCTTACTGTGACCAAAATAATTGAAAATTCTATGTCAAAAAAACGTTTTTGTTCTTCTCAACACACACTGTGACACAGTCGACCAAATACTGGATAGCACAAAAAAAAAAACGTTTGGAAAATGTTTATTTCATCGCATGTATCACATTACAGTGGGTGGTGGTGGAATAAACCACAACTGTACAAATACACTGCAAACCTCGACACTAGATTTGTCAATGGTTGCGTTTTCGTTTCCGAACATGTGCGATCTGTCTAATCCGTTGGCGAAATCTTGTTGGTGACATTTCAAAAACTGCTCATCTTGAATGTGTCCTCAGACGCACTACTCAGTTTCATGTATAATTGCATTGCAGGGAACTTTGTACAACATATAACATAGTTTTGGACAAAGATAAAACGAACTTTTTGGACATTTTGGACACAAAATACTTACTCTGAGCAATCGTCTTCACAGATGTTTCCCGGCTAACTTTGCAAATGGCGCCGTCCTTCCAGCGACGCTGGGGGTCTCAGGGACCGTTTATTTTGTCGTAAATATTTTAAAATATGTTGATTGACATGGCGAGTATTTACGGCAAATGTAACGCTTCAACCTTGACCGTTAATAGTAATGTCCGTAATGTCAGTAATATAATTATTTTTACGCAGCACTATTACCAGAAACGCATATCAAACATATATTTATTAAATGTAATTAACAAACGATCCCAAATTTATTCCGATCATGCAGGCTGGGCAAAAAACAACGTAACCACGCGACGATCATAACGTTGCGTTTCTCAAACGACTTTGAAACGTCCGATGCAACGATTTGACAATGAATGAAAACTTGTGTACCACGGGCTTTTATGATTATAAGGCTATTAAAATAACATGAAAATGATATATCTATACACAGGAAAAGTATAAAAAAAAATATTCCCCAACAAACAGCACTCTTTCCAATGACAAAAAATGTCCAAATTTACGTGCATTTTCCGGTATTTGGAAGGATATTTCGTGGTGAAGGGGATGTTCACGCATATTATTGTCGTGCATGTACAATGCTTTATGGACCAAGTTAACACATACCAACAGTGAGAACACAATTCACAAGTATTTCCACACAAAAATTAAACATGAGTAAGATGGACATGCACTTCTGCTGGTGGGGTAGCAACTTCATGGACTTGGTCATATACGTTTTATATATTCGGTGGATTATAAAAACCATCAGACTAGAACTAGTATCCTACCTCTACCAGTGATATACTTGGAATCCCCATGAGATTATTCGAGCAAAGAGCAGACACTGGGATGTATCTGGCTTATTGTTCCATGACGTGAACTGACAACGGAATTGTTAGCCAATGTCTTTGTTTCAAATCCCAGTGCTGCCTTGCATCATCGTGCTTCTCATTGACTTCACAACAAATTCAGACTGGTCGAACTGATCTGACATTAATAGATGAAATCACATTGGGGTCAGCAAAGTTAATGTTTGGTGGTATTTCCATACTGTTTGTATGTACACGAAATCTACTGTCAAGGAGCATGTTGAGCGTCGTTGAGATTTACATAATATTATCTATGCAGGAAATCTCAGATACATCTATGAAAATATATTTCCTGTTTCCATCTTCCAAGTACGTATATGCATATTATTATTATCATCATGCATATTAATGTGAGAAGAACGAGACATCAATAGTAGCTGATTACAGGTCTATATCTGAACGCATTTTCGTCGTTATTTCAACAAGTCCATAAAACATGGACATATAATATCGCACCTCAATATCGCTGTTTGGCAGGTTAATCATGATTTGTAACTCAGCTTGTCCCATACAAACATGTTTTTTCAATGTCATTTTGCACATTGAGTGTAAAAATAAGTGAGTGCTTGTGTTGATTTAAGACAATTGATTTATAGGTCGCATGAATTTTGTCCAATGTACTCTACTTATACGCTATTCCAGAGCTAGTTGCAAATATGAGGACTTTGTTTATCGAAATGCCCAGCTAGTTTCTAAACTGCTGCGACAAAGATATGTTTAACAAAACTTATAGCTGTTTTTAAGTAATACTATGGACGTCATCATGATCTGGTTGATAAATACACCATATCCATGACTGCCATGCAAATAGATCTATTTTCATGTTAATTTGGGAGAAATCATGACGGGTGCCAATAGTGGGGCAGGAAATGCTCACTCTTTCCGGAATACTTGATTTCATCTCCTAATGCCTTTTCGGGGGGTTCATGAGTTTCCCTGTCATTTTTGTATTCTCTTACTTCGTATGCCTGATATGACTTTCTGTCCCCGGACTTTGAGATTGGATAGCGGACCCTGTTTTGTTCGCTCGGAATACTTCACACTGGGTATTGATTCTACGTCTAGTACAGGAATAATTGTATCCCCCGAACAAAGTTCGGAGGATACTATGGATTTACGATCGTCGCGCCGCCGCCGCGTTCGCAGACACTTTCTTGTGAACGCGCTACAGCTTGCAAATCTGAACCGATTTTTATAATATTTTATATGGACATGTCTTATGGTGAGATCACGACACCTATCGATTTTGGTTGCCATAGCAACCAAATTGGCCGATTGGCGACACATTTTGTGACGAAATCAGCAATTTCAACACCCATGGCTTGTGAACGCTCTAGAATTTGTAATTTTACAGGAATCACTACAATATTGAACAGGCTCGTTGAGCAATGCTCAGGCACGAAACCAATAATAAATATTAATAGGTTCATGAGATAACTTATTACAACAATGTGAAATATCCAGTTTGAGATCTCTGATCATTCCAGTTGATTGATATCTGCAAACAAATCACACTGGACATGTGTACAAATTTACAGTTGATGGTTTTGTGCGAAGAGATTACTTTTACTGAATAAGTTAACATAAATTTGAATAGTGTAACTCTAGTCAAGTTTATTACTGGCCACAATAAGAATAGTTAGGCAAAGAAACATTTATTTTTGGGCTCAACAATGTAAAGGTTGTGTCCAGTACTGACTTTATGGCTGCAGTACCATTGATATTCGTGAATAAGTTAACATTAGTATTGCTAGTTAACATGGTTAGGTCTATTATTGAGCACAATAAAAATAGTTAAGGTAAGGGACATTTATTATTGGGATCAATGAAGAAAAGGTTGTGTCCAGTAGTGATTTTATGGTGTAGTATCATTGATATTAATGAATAATTTAACATTAATTTGGCTAGTTAAGTCTATTAATGAGCACAATAAAAATAGTTAAGGTGAGGAACATTTATTACTGGGCACATATTATGAGTTAAATTATAACTTGCGGTGAAAGTTCGATCTGGCTCCAATTTCGTCATCTTGAAATACAGTTTTGGTCAAATTTTACTTTGAATTTCAGTTTGAAACCAAGTTTGGCACATAATATGAGTTAAAATCTAACTTATGGTGAAAAGTTCGATCTGGCTCCAATTTCATCATCTGGAAATGCAGTTTTGGTCAACTTTTACTTTGAATTTCAGCTTGAAATCAAGTTTAGCACATATTATGAGTTAAAATATAACTTATAGTGAAAAGTTCAATGTGGCTCTAATTTCGTCATCTTGAAATGCAGTTTTGGTCAACTTTTACTTTGAATTTCAACTCGAAACCAAGTGTTGCACATATTATGAGTTAAAATATAACTTACTGTGAAAAGTTTGATTTGGCTCCAATTTTGTCATCTTGAAATGCAGTTTTGATCAACTTTTGCTTTGATTTTCAACTTGAAACCAAGTTTGTCAAATATTCTGAGTTGAAATATAACTTTTGAGGAAAACTTTGATCTGGCTGTAATTTCGTTGTCTTATCATGCTTATCGAACATGTTGATATGGAAATTCATATGCACTGATTTCAGTGGTGACCTTGAATTTGACCTTCAATGACTTTGAAAGGTCAGTGCAATTTTTGTGGGAAAGAAACAGTTTTGGCTTAAGCATGTTAGAATTTTACATTTCTCTGGTAATCATTTTAGCCCTTGCTCTAGTTTTTCACGCTTCTCAGTAATATTTGGGGCGACAGGGATGATGAGGCCACGGGGGATACACCCAAGCGGTCGTAGGCGACCGGAAGCGTCTAGTAATTTATGGCATGAGGCTATTTTCACAAGTAAGAAAACTGCTGAGCGTATGATGAATGGAGGAACAAAATGGTTTACATGACTGTAACAAAAATCTGCGATGAGATGAGACATGGAATCGAGTATTGTACTGTTATACCAGTGATCTGTCTGTACCACGTGACTACACTCCCTCCAGACGTATCCGCGTCAAGTATCTTGAATCTTCTCAGAACTGGGAATGTTTGGTTGTGATGGGTTCACTTGTGGATATTTTTTCGAGGTCCGAACTTTCAAGGATATGCAGTTTTATGTGCACGTCACCAGCTAGAACCGACAGGCTTAATGTTACATTCAACCATCTTCTATTACTTTACTTGCTTAGAATGGCATGATTGGTAATTAACTATCATGAGATTTTGGTCAATAGCTGTTTGCAAAGCTGTTGGACAGTGTGAAATTGTCAGTCACACAAATTTATCTAAATTTGACATTTTGGAAGATATAATGGTTATATAACATCGATTATGTGCTACCCATATGATATATAAAGAATCTTACTTACAGGAACACTAAAGCAACACTAATCGCACACGCATTTTTTTGACTCGGAGTAAAATTTTGATATCCTTTTGGTCTACGTGAAATTTACAACTGATGGAGAGTATCGGCAACCTAATACTATTGTTATGTGCAGGTATTTTCATACATACACGCTCAGAGACGCCATTATGTCCTCCGACTTCCAAGGTCGGATGGTGTCGTATAGAGCCAGCTCGTAACTCAAGCGTATCAAAGAGTTCGAACATCACACGGCAGGTAATGGTCCCGTCTGGCTCCACACAATTAATGCACACACAGCGATTCCCTGGCGTGTATAGAAATACATGTCAGCGGTTAAAGCTAATTGTTCATAATTGTCCTGTATGATATATGATAGCTAAATCTATCAAACCAAGGTTGACACAATTAGGCATGACAAGTATTATGCTTATGGACATACATGTACTGATGTGATTCCAAAAACATAGTGCTTTGATCAATTTTGGTTCTGTCCAATTTAAACTACACTGTTTCAAATTCTTTCTAGTGTGCAAATGATACCTGCCGAGAAATAAAGATAATGAACTGACCTACCGGGAGGATGAAGTAAATAATGTCTGTATCCAAACAACAATGAGCAAATGTGTGTTGCGTATGACAAAAGAGTGTATATACAGAATCGTTCTGACAATCAAACGTTAGTGATATGACTAAAATATCTTCATGGATCCTGTTCCGCTCTGTTAGCCAATTATGTGAGGAATTTCTTGCGTTTGCTTGAGGAGGCTTTTACTTTGTGTTTCTCTGCTCGTAATTTAGTGTTTGTGTGCTCATCTGTCAGAGAATAGCTGTGTATGGGTGAACCGACATGGGGTGAACGTGATTGGATATTCACACTGCTTGGTTTTCATGTGAAAAAAAAGATATCTTTGTGACAAACACATGCACACACACACACATAACATGATACCTCGCCAACTATTGGATATGTTGAACACCAAAATGGGGCTTATTTTCGAAATGTCGTGTGCCGTTTGTTTTGAAATTTAATTCTATTCATTACGAACAAGTATATGAGATTGACCTCTCTTGTTGGCTCGCATCTAAGGGCAATGGTGTTCATTATCGTGGGAAGAAACAAGAAAACCTCATGAAAACCCCACTTGCCCGATTTGGCGACCACATACCATCTCGCAATTATCACATACAACCGAGGCCGAGAATCGAAACCGAGCCTAAACTGACTGCGTCGGTCGGGAGTCAGCATGCATATGAACTGGGCTAACTAGGCAACCATGCAATAATGATAATGAATAAAATGCAGTCGATAGGAAGTGTATATACATGATCTTTTGCCAGTGATTTGTGTTTATATAATCATGCAAATGTGTTTCTAGTTATTAAACCACAATACGTTAATATGCAAAATGTAATGCGCACAATCATCTCTATGTGAACGATTCTTACTCGACAGAATATGACTCAGACTCCATAGAATCGTATCCACTTGTGGACCATAACATTGCCATCATTAGTGTAACGGGAGACATTTCAAGTATTTTCCTTAATACACTCGCATGTAGCCAATGCGATTCCATACATTGGTGATTAAATCAGTGACTGATGCTATCACACTTGCGGCGATATGAAAATTAATGCATCATATTTACAGGCACTGGGATTCACATTAACTTGATTCACTAGAATAATGATCAGATGTGAACAAATGTACACAACAATATCCAATAACATATTTTCTATTATACTGTACTAATTGTTGTGCTCGCTATTCATCAGTCGGAAACAGAATCTGTGTCCCTTGTAGTTTGCAATATTCTGGTGGTAATGCCAGAGTAAATATGTGAGGGTGTCCCTAATAACACATTCCCTTTCATGTCGCTGGTATTTATCGTCGCCTCTGTATATGACCAGTATTGTTGGCACCTCAACAGAATCAGATTCACAAGAATAATGATCCGGAGTTAACAAATGCACATCACGACATCCAATAACTTTACTTCTATCAAAACTAGACTAATCATTGTGCTGGCTGTTCATCCATCTGGAAAAGAAACTCGGTAGTGCCATAATAAAGATGAAATGGTGTTCCCTGATGACATATTCCCTTTCAATTAGCTGATAATTAATCTTGCCTCTATCTAGGACGCGTTTTGTTTTCTCTCAATACCTCAGGAATAGCTTTCGTTAAACATAACATGGATTAGAAAGTGATATCAAACAACTCGCAATATGGATATGGTTTTGTTGATGGTATACATGGAAGAAAACAATTAGCAGAATGGCTGCAAAGTGGACAAAAACAAAACAATTATCAAAACGCTACAAATCACGCAGATGTTGTTTATTCAGGAGCATACTCAATGAAACAGCAGCCCGAACACATCTCATATATGCCACCCATAAACTCTCAGGAGCATTGCATTTCATGAAATGACATTTTCATTGGTTATTGTTGTGTATCGTTGGTTGATACACAAAGCTAAAATATATTTTTTTTTGTATTTTTCAAATGTGTGTCATATTTGTCTGGCAGGCGTGTGTCATACTCACTTCGTTGTTTGACAATATGATCATCCCAAAAATCATAACAAGGCAAAACATGTCAATGATCTTCCTCAATGTTGTACAGACAATTTGATTTCTATTGTGTCACCCTTGGCAGTATATACAATGCCACCACCTTCAAAATAGCCGGGCAAATCCGACTGATTGTCGGGGAATTCCGCGTCCCAACTGACAGGTGTTATTAACATGGAACAATCTGTGATTGGTCTGGATGTGGAGCCTATCTCTTAGTCTCCTATTATGATGGAATCGCCTGTCTTCTTTGTTAAATTGTATCATTATTGTTTTGAAATGGAATCACGCTATTTGTTGAACAGACATGAACAGTCTCAATAATAACATTAACATTAACCAAAAGGTGTCCATTCATGTTCTGTTGTGCGGCTTTTAATCGATCGTTGGCCTGGTTAGTGTTTACCAAACACGTTTTGTTTTGGCAACCACATAGTATGTGTTTTTCATGGCGTTATCCACTTTTCCAGCACTAGAAAGCATTACAGTCTTGTGAGAAACCACAAAAATTAATACTTGCATATGCACCAGAGAACAAAATTCTGAATGGAATTGGTGAACAGTGGAAAAATAAATCTAAATGAGAGATGTGGCATCTGGATATATCTTTCTTTTTTAAACAGAACATATTTGATTGGTTATAAAAACCACCGGACTAGCACTAGTATCTGACCTATACCAGTAAAAAACTTGGAATCCCAATGAGATGATTTGAGCAGGTACCCATTCCTGGTGCTGCCTTGCAACCCCTTGCTTCTGAAGGACTTATCGATTGCCAGCAAAAAAGTCCACTGAACTGTGGCCTAGTGACACATGGAATGAGAATTAACATCATGGAATGCGAAATTACTTTATAATGTGGGCGCCACTATAATAGAGCCTCCTCGTGCTCAATATTGTTCTCTGCCATGTTAGCATATATATCATGTATATGTGGCATGGTAATGTATTCAAGCGATGTTTGACAATGGCCATACATACCACATATTGATTTGTAAAATGTATAGAAATGTCTACATTTTGAAACTCATCCAACAAGACAAATACTGTAGTCATAATTACTTGTTTGCGTAAATATAAGTAAGTTTACGTGATGAATTGTGCAATGACGAACGTGCTCAGACTATCTGCAAATATGTGACACCTTATAATATAAAAAAACCAACTGATCTGTATATTATAAAATAATAATATACTACAGAATCCACTAATTTTTCCAACTATCTAGACCTGAGGTTGGAGATTGATAATGATTCTAACCTGTCAACTAAATTATATGACAAACGTGATGATTTCAATTTTTCCATAGTCAATTTCCCTTTTCTAAGCAGAAACATTCCTATGTCACCGGCATATGGTGTGTTTGTTTCTCAACTTATACGCTATTCCAGAGCTAGTTGCAAATATGAGGACTTTGTCTATCGAAGTGCCCAGCTAGTCTCTAAACTGCTACGACAAGGATATTATGTTTTACCAAGACTTATAGCTGCGTTTAAGAAATTCTATGGACGTCATCATGATCTGGTTGATAAATACAGCAAATCCATGTCTGCCATGCAACTAGATCTATTTTCATGTTAATTTTGGGGAATTCATGACGGGTGCCACTAGTGGGGCAGGAAATGCTCACTCTTTCCGGAACACCTGATTTCACCTCCTAATGGCCATTTACGGGGGTTCATGAGTTTCCCTGTCATTTTTGTTTCCTCTCACTTCGTATGCCTGATATGACTTTCTGTCCCCGGACTATGAGTTTGGATAACGGACCCTGTTTTGTTCGCTCGGAATACTTAATACTGGGTATTGATTCCACGTCTATTATAGTTCAATAATTTGATGATGTTGAATATTTTCTCCTATTGGGACAATAAGGGTTCTGGAACTTGCACATCTTTTTGTACATAGTGTTGTTTTTACTACCTGATTATTGTATTCATTCCCGTGTCTAGGGTTGCCTCCCAAATGTTTCAGGCTCAATGATAGATATTCGTACATTGACGAATATTTCTAATATAAGTCAGCATGAATGAATTGTTTTGATTTTGTTATCAATGGGATCCCCATCCGCTAAATTCTACAACTTATTTGAGAACGACTATGTGGTGTCAAACAACATCAAATCACAACAAACGGTCAAACTGACCTGACATCGCATTAAAGCTCATTGCCAACAGCAAATTTTGTGTTTTGTGATCTTTCTATATGTTTGTATGTAAACAAGATTTGTTGTAAAAGAGCATGTTAAGCGCGGTGGAATCCGCCTCTTCATAATGGAACATCAGGTCTCTGAAAATCTGTGAACACATATATTTGCTGCTTACATGTTCCAGGCACCGATATTCATATTATTAATGTGATCAGACCGCTACATCAATACTAGTTACAAAATCTAGTTACATGTCTAATCTTAATGTCAAAAATCATTGTCCTGTTTTGACAACGTCGTCTTGCTGTACCATGTGACTACGATTGCTTTCAGACATATCCGAATCAAGTACCTGATTGAAACCACAAAGAAATTGTAAGAAGAAACCAGAGAACCTGGTGAAAACCGACTTGCTTGGTTTAGCAACTAGATACCATCTCACATACTGCCGCTCGGTTTAGCGACTAGATACCATCTCACATACTGCCGAGGCCGGGCACCGAAATCGCGTCCGAACCGACTGCGTCGGTAAGAGGTCAGCATACATATGAACGGAGCTAATCAGGCAACCACGGGATAGTGCTATTTTTAAGTATTTAATATAAAAAACTGATAATAAATAAAATGCAGTGCATGGGAAGTGTCAATAATGGATTACATACTTGATTTTTTTGCATAGTGAAAATACATGCATTTTTTTGCATTTTTTTCCTGAAGACACTCGTTTTTGATATCTGTTGTTAATCATGCAAATGTGCTTCTTGTTTTTACACTGCAATACTTTATTGTGCAAAATGTAATTCAGAGCACAATCATCTCTATGTGAAAGACTCTTACTCGACAGAATAAGACTCTGACTCCACAGAATCGTATCCACTTGTCATGCTTGTGGACCATAATTGATGTCATTAGTGTAACGGGAAAAATACTCCAAGTACTTTCTTTAATAAGCTCTCATGTAATCAACGTTTTTGTTTATATTGGTAAATAAGTCAGTGCCAGGTGCTATCATATTTACAGACATTGGGATTGAAATTAACAAGATTCACTAGAGTAATGATACGAAGTGAACAAAAACATACACCACAATATCCGATAACATTATTTCTAATATACTACTAATAATTATATAATAATTAGTACACAGGTAGGGGAACAGATGTCGAACAGTACCAAATGTCGAACACAGATCTTCATCTCATCAGTGCTCAAAGAGCATGAAATTAATTTAAAGTTTCATGAGTAAGAGTTGCTTACATCTAACATTTGAACGTTCACGTGCAGTGAGTTATAATTTATGTTCATGCTTTTTTGAGCATTGTTAAATTTAAAAACTGTGTTCGACATTTGGTACTGTTCGACATCGGTTCCCCTACCTGTAATAATAATAATTATTATTATACAACTAATTTTTGTGCTCTCAATTCATCAGTCGGAAACAGAATCTTTGTTCGTTGTAGTTTGCAATATTCTGATGGTAGTGCCAGAGTAAATCTATAAGGATGTCCCTAATTACATTTTCCCTCTCATATAGCTAGTGTTTATCGTCGCCTCCGTCTATGACCGTTTTTGTTTTTCAATAATGCAGCAGAAAACTACATTATATGAAGTTATAAAGCTTTCATCAAGCAGGACGGGGGTCGGAAAAGATTTTCATCAATTTTTTATTCATGATATATATATGGATAAGCAATGTAATATCAATCTATTACCGCCAACTCAAACCGGATTGTGATGATGACAATAACAAACCTAAATACATTTCGGATGAACAATAAAGCCCGACCTGATGTTCACAACCAGGGCAGAGAGTAAGTTAAATATAGGCGTTTCTACTGTACACCAGATAAAATTAGTAAATAACAGCCAAACAACAGACCGAAACAATTAGGAAATCGGACACGAATCCAAGCAATAGGTGTATGCCAAGTTTATACGTACCCCAAAACAAGGACCTTATTTCTCCTATTTGACTAACTCTTTGAATAACAGTTTGTATCAAACACCATAACCGAAATCCTCACCATTTGATCTGTAAGGTTGAAGTTCTATGAATATGGAGTTGCATTGACATGTACAATCACAAGAACAATCATCGCGCAATAGGCGAATGATGTGGGTAAAGTTAACGTAATCGAACTACATTGTATAGGGTTGATGGTTTTCCTCGGGCTTTCCATGGTTGCCACATAACATTAAGAGAAACTGACGAGAGCCCGCTACAATTCATGCAAAATGCGAACAAATATTGAAAACGATAAAAATCAGACCAAACTCAAAACGATTGGCCAAAAACACGACAATTAACAGGTAGGCTACAAATTGAGGGGGGGGGTTGAGACAATCAGAAGAAACGCCAACCCAAACAATTAGCAGAAACACCACATATGCAAATTATTTTCCAAGAGCAATAGCAATGAAATATCAACCGAAACCTATTTCCTATGTTCCTATTTCTGAAACGTATTATGTGTCTGCTTCCTAATTTTCATAATATGTTACGTTTTGCCAGTAACACAAGTACACAACAAATCTGGGATTCGTTTCCGACTCATGCGCATACCTATCGCCATGGAGGGTAAAGGTCTTACAAGAAGGTAGAAGAATAATTCGCTGTTCGAGACAGAGAAACAGAGCGCACAAATCTGAACGAAAATAGTGAGTACAAGTGAAAATGAAAAGAGGAGACATCTTGAAATCTTGTTTTCAGATAGAACATCTGATGATTTAATGAGACAGCTAGACTAGAGCTATTATCTGACCTCTCCATGTAATATGGTTATAAAAACGTCCCAGTGGATGACAATCACTGTCTAAGTCCAGATTGGGGTTCCATGTTGTGAAATGCTTACAAGAGCATTGGTTCGGTATATCACTGGGTTTCCTGTCACGTATATCCTCATCAATGAATCCTTCCAACTAACATTATTGCTGGTCGTTGTTTCAATTCCCATTGTTGCCTTTTATCCGCGCCTTATCTGAATAAGTATCGATTTCCCTGGCAATGATGTTAACAGAACTATGGCTGTATGTGTGACGTATGAATTGAGAACAACCAGGGAGATATGGCCCACCCACTGTATTTTATGAAGCGTGTCTAATTATACTTTGTGAGGTGCTAGCTCAATCCCTGCAAGGTATCTTAAGTCGGTGAATGACCTAGTTCTTTTGTTTAGGGGTCAGGTCATGTTATTGTCACCGACTTGAGCTGGACAGAACATCGAAGAAAAATGTTATTTCTGCAATTTGATGCATTTATAGAGTAACTGAGGTAGATGACACGATGTCCGAGATAATACTGCCCGTTTATGTAATTTACAAATGTTAGTAGTGGTTGATTTTCCCCATAAAGAAGGTTTCTCCCGTCGATATTTACCTCAATTTTGACACGGTGATTACATTCGTCAGTTTCAAAAACTTTCAGACATTTATTTCAATAATCTGTACACGGGAGTTACGATAATCACATATAGCTTTCACATATCCTATGTATATGTACACATAATTATATTGTAATTTTTCTGTTGTTCCTAAATTACTCCACATGCTTGTCGTGTCACCGATTTGAGTCAAGCGTGTTCGCATTATTGGGTCCAACATATGCTATCGGGTCCTTTTGGGTCAGTTCGCTAGGTTTCACATCGCAAGAATAATAAAATCTTTCTAGGCCCGAGTGAGTTCTTGACATGTGCACCGTCCATTGTCTGACTTACGAATTCGAACACATAAATATATCATGCAGAATGTGACCCAAGGGAGTAACCGTCTGGGTTTTGGTTTGCTCAATGGAATTCTACGTCGGTCGCTGAAGGCACATGACAGGATTGGCCAAAGGGTTCGTGTACAAAGTACATTAAACTACAAGACTCTTGATCTGGAACACTCATTGTTTGGGAGATCACAATAAGTATACTTTCTGGATATCTGACAGTCACAATAAACCAGCACCAATCTCACATTCATTCCTTGGACTGTGAGTAAATTCCTGATTGCTATTGTTCTATGGGTCAAACAAACAGGCACAACAGAGACGCTAGCATGTCCCCCGATTTCCAAGGTCGGTGATATCGTATTGGGCCAGCTCGTAACTCAAGCGTATCAACGCGCCAGGTAATGGTCCTGTCTATGCTCACACAATTGATGCACACACCCACTGATACCCCATCGTGTGCATTGAATGACTGCCCTCAGTGGTCAAAGCCAACTGTGCGCTATTGTCATGTATGATATATGACAGCTATCAAACCAAGGTCGCCACAATTTAGCAGAACAAGTGTTATGCTTCTGAACATATTCGTATCATTTCGGAACATGAAGTGTTTTTAACAAACTGGTTCTATCCATGTTTGCCGGATTGCCCTTTCCGGTCAGCAAAGGATACCAGCGGAAAAGCAAAATGTATGTACCGACATATCCGAAGGATTCAATCAGCACATGCAGGACAATAATCACTCCTAATGCAATGCAAATTAAAGTAAATAGCTGCAAAAAGAAAGTTGGAAAATAGACATTGAATATACGGTGCTCCTTACCAACGTTGTTGTGATCGTGTTTATTGTCCAGCCCACATTCCCACACGATAAGGCCACATAATGAACCTCACAATTTTCCATTTGCGCCAAACAGTTACAATTGATATAATTTTGGTAAAATTTCACAAATCCTCAGAGTAATACCAATGAAACCAATTTCTCTACAGTTAATCTTATAACCTATAATGTTCTTATAACCTATATTCAGCATAACGAACTAGCCAAAACTAAAAAATACTTTATCATCAAATGGGAAGGGGGGGGGGGGGGGTAACAGTCTATTACGAATGGCATATCATCTGTAAATATCATTTGTGTGGTCTTCCGTTAGATTGCAGCTTTGTGCAGACATGGGATAACTTTTTAGGTATCCGTGCTGCTCGGTCTTCGTGTAAAAACAGATCTCTCCTATATGAAATATTTGTCAAAAACTTGGTGAGCTAAGACGTGTTGAAGATATATTCCACATAAACATAACATGCTTCCAAGCTAGCTATTTTTGGACATTATGAACTCCAAAATGGGGGTATATTTGTGACGTGGCATGTGTTGTTTAGTGCTCTATTCATGTATGCCATATTAAGTAATGCAAAAAAATAAGTAATGCAAGTTTTTCCTTAGTTCATTTGTTGCTGACAATATTGTATGCTTAATAGAATAATGCAAAGTATGTGACTTTCTTTAGTAGAACCAAAATGCTTTTGGAGAATGTGTCATAAGCTGATATCGTTTCTGAGCACACCAACTTTTTGTGAATATTTCTTACTTGAACGTTTATAATTTAGAAGCCACAGAATCATATACGTTTGACGACCATATCATTCCGATCACCAGTGTAATGGGAAATCATTAAAAGTACATAGGTAAATAGAATTTGCACATCTCATTAGTGTGATTTTCCACTGTCCATTGTTGTAAATAAATCACAGACTGGGATTTTCAGAGACATTGGAATGTAAGTATCAATCTATTACCACCAATTCAACATCAGAGTAATTACATTACCCCAAGAATCAGACTCACAAGAATAATGATCCGAAGTCAACAAAAGCATATCGCAAATATCCAATGATTACTTGAATTTAGATTACAAAATTAGATCAATAATCGTGCTCACTGTTCGTCCATCCGAGACAAAATGCGCGGCGGCCTTAATAAAACACACTTTCACTCCCTGAGCCGCTTAGCACAATGCATCATGCCGCTCAGCGCACAAACTAGCAAAGTGTAGTCTATTGCACCAACATCATCCAATTTTGACTGACTGACGATTAAAGCAAGAATTTCGGTTATTACATTTGTTTAATGTAACGACCACTGACGCTTATTCGTCTTCATTTCACATGTAAGGTAGAAATTCTACCCTTAAGACGTTGCTGGATAACATTGCAGAGAGACAGACAAAATCGACCATAAGAACAATCAGCAGAAACGCTACAGATCAGACAAAACGTAAAGAATTAGCAGGATCGCAGAAAATTAGCAGAAATCATGCAGTATATTTTCCAGGAACAAAATCAATGAAACGTCAACGAAGCATATTTCATGTAGGCTGCCTATGCAATCTCCGAAGTATTACATTTAGTGAGTTTTCATTGGTTGTTTACTATACACGAAGCAAAATTATCTGTTGTAGTGTGTAAGTGTGTGCCATTTTTACTTGAGCGTCGGACAGTTTTCACGTATGAGTCATACTCACTTGGGCGTTATACAATTTAATCTTCTCATGCATGGGTAACGATGCAATACATCATTCCAATGTTGTTCCTCAAAAGCTTAATCGAATTCCATGTTGACACACTATGTGCAGTGCCAGCAGGGTAAAAATCCCCGAGACTGTCCGCGGAGTGATTGCAGGGGGAATTCCGCGTCCCACCTGGCAGATGGAACGATATGTGATTGGTCTGGCTTGTTACAGCCTTTCTCACGGTGTTCTATTATGCTGGAATTGTTTGAGTTTTATTGATGTTATATTGTACATGTATAATGTATTGCTTTGAAATGTCCAACACTCTACCAAGTTCATAAGGGGAATCCCCGCTAGCCCGTTGTAATGTCAACTATTAAATTTGGGTGATTCCCGAATGGACCCTGGTATATAACTATAAAATCAACCAAAAGGACTTCATTCATATTCTGTTTTGCAGACTTATATGGGCAGAAAGCTGTTCTGCCATATATATCTGACCGAACGAAGAAAACATAATAGTTATATATATGCCCAAACAAATGCCCGTTTCTCATTAATTTTGGTGCGAGTTTATGGTGAAGATGTGCCGAGATATCTAATATCGGGTTAGTTAAGAAATTTACGTTTATTAGTATTAGTCATTGATTCTATGACCTCAAACCTAATAACTGCCTGATGAGTACATACGCACCTCCTTTAAAAGATTATGATAGCCACTGTGTGGTGAAATAACATAAGCTGCTTGTATTTGCCAACACCAAATGATATTTCCAACAACGAAACGGAAACAGAGGTTATGAGAGCATTTTTGCTCACATCGTTGCTTGTAGATGTCTCGACATCTAATTCAATTCAGCATATATTAAAAAAAGGTATTTTAAATATTTCATGCTTTCTGCCAGAAGAGACTATCTTTCTCGTGTATATGTGCCCCACTGTCTGAAATGCGTTATTCAAACATCTCATGTCACGGACGATACACACATAACAAACCGCTATTTACACTAAGGTAATCTATTTGCTGCGTACAATATTGAAAGCTAATAAAATACCCGCATGTGTACGAAGCAAATAGAACAATAAATGGGCAAATATTGTAAGTTCGGCCATATATGTTGAAATGTTGGTAATGACAATGTAAAGCACATGTACTTGATATGCAAATTCCGCATAAATATGTATTTGACCATAATAGGTGATAAAAGTTCCCACAATTCCCACAAAAAATATGTACCGCCTCTGTGCATTGATACATTTTCGGCCACACATATTATCGGGCTAAAAGTGAATACACCTCAAGGGTTCGGAATGCGTCTAGTTCTGATGAATCAGCGTTCATAAAGCCCGATTTTGAATTTTGAAATCAATGAATTATTCATTTTGCCATCATTATTCTGTCCTGATATGCTTAATATCTTGAAATATATGACCATTTGAATACTACGACATGAGCGATGGTGGACACATGGTTTTTGGTCATATTTCTGGATTCGGGCAAAATCTGGCTTGGTAGGCAGCTAAAATCAATATATATGTACCCAGCACGAACTGTGCCAATTCTGGTGCTTTCACCACCAAACCCGCAATCCATCTGGTATTACCTTCCCCATTTTTCCTAATCAATTGCCTATTTCATTGACATCATGATTCTATAATGCCCATTTATTGCTCAATAATGAATAAAGATGAAGTAATCTGATCACTTTTTAATGTATTTATATGACCTCTCCTCCACGTTTCTATCTCAATTATTCATAATGCCTATTCATTGTTCCACTGTAGTGCTATTCTCCCAGGTGCAAGACAATCGTATGAATGCGACACTTAGGTGACTGGAATAAATTAATCATAACTTATGAAAAAAAAAAAAAACTTAAAGCCTCTGAACGGTTTACCGATCACCAAGTACAAAGTGAACGGAACTTAAAGGACCTTGATAGAACTTAAAATTGTTGTGCTACAGTACCCCACTCTTGTAGGGTCGTGGGCAGTATTCTGTCAGCTCGATGGAATTTAAGCTTCAGGGACATATACAAGACACTCCTTGTGGTCGAATGGTTCCTCATATTTGTTACACGTAACAAAGTTGATTAAGCAAATAGATTCGAAACGCATGAGCACGAACAATTCATCATTACCTCGTTCGCTAATGGTACATAATATAGAGTATGTTTACACTACATTTACGTATGTGGCACACTGGCAAAGCTGCAGGACAGCATGATGTATGGAGAACACTGTCGAAAGAATAGTATTGATTCATATAGGGCCAAATGATGCATTGGTGCGGGATATATACCGTTACATGTTTGTGGTATTACAGATCACAGTCATTACATACTGAGTGATTTCATTTCGAAACTCTCAAAAATTTCAAAATCTTCCACAAATATGAGATGAAACTAAAGTATATATTTTTTTCCTGCATATTCCAATGGTGTCATTGCATATATTGAATTTCAACACCGTACAGCTCGAGTTTAGAAAAACCTTCAAATTTAACAAATAATAACTATCCAAAATTCATGGCCAACATTTTCTGCTCACCGCTGGTGGGCTTATGTCATGGTCGGTGTGTGTGTATTGATGGATGTATGTATGTCACCAACCTGGCACGTTTTGTCAGGGGCGGGGCGTTTTCATAATGGGCACGTTTGGTTCAGAATGTTGTTTGCTGGCGCCTGTTGCTGTTGTTTGCTGTCGCCTAATTTTATTTGACTTTTGCACGAAAGCAGATACTTGTTTTCATCTCGCCAGTCTCAGGGGTATCGGGAAATTCCCCGGCGGCAATAGGCTGGGAGACGCTCCACTGATCAAACTAACTCGCGAAAACTCAGCTCGTGGGGATCAATATCCAGTTGCCGATATTCTGTGATTAAATCGTCAATTTGACGAATTCCCTTTGCATAGTCATGTAAGTTATTGTGTAGAATGGTGGAGCACTTGCTGAAAGAAAATTAGGAGGCTACGTAATTTTAATTTGTCAGATGTATCTTTTCGGCTGTACAGTTATACTATAATTCTCCCAACCAGCGCCTTACGGTACAGCGATCATGTGCGGTTTGGACGAGTTTATTTTGGAATTGAAGGGGATGTATAGGCTTGAAATATAGAATTGTTCGAGGAAAATTGAAGATGAAAGCTAGTTTCTTATTTCTGCTGTTTTAAGCACTACGTATCTCCAGCATGATTCAGGATGTAAACACTACTCACAGACTGCCTATCCCAGGCACCCCTTGTTTTTACCAAGAAACCGTTTAATTATTCGACCGCTACATTGGCATACTGTGAATCACGATATGTCTCTTTCTTGGATCGTTCTTTTAAACAAACAGGATACAACACCAAACACATTACACGACCAGTTCTCTACATAAACTGCAATAAAACTAATAATAATAATCGTGGAAAATATCAAGGCCGAGAATCCCTAAAAGCATTTTCCTAAAGCATGCAGGAAAATTGTTTCCCAGTCATTGTTATGGAATCTGAAACCAATGCATCCAATAAGAACATGTTCAATTTTTTGCGGTAATGGACAAGTTTGGTATTGGTTTTTGGTATTGACTACGCTTCTGCATTGGTCTATAGGCTACAATTTGTTTGGGGGAAAATGAGGATGAAAGCTAGCTTCCTATGTCTGCTGTTTCATACACTAGATATATCTCCCGACTGTAGATTACATACAGGATATGGTTGGGATTGTGCTAAATGATGACAATTTTCAAAGATCTTGATTACTGGTATACATGCCTGCTTGTTAAATCTGGTTGGTAAGGTTTTAGTCATGATAATATAAGTTCACATCAAATATCTTGAACTAAAGATGACTCGATATTATCAATTATACACTGCATATAATTATTTGTATTGTGCAGTTATCGAAGCAGACACGGTGAGCACGGTGGCCTTTGGGCCCATAGTTTTTATATTCATGTTGCAGCAATTCGACAAATGTATTATGAAATGTATTATTGATACATGTTAAGATAAACATGTTGTAATGCCAGAAATTAGCTGTGCTGCGTAGACGCCTCAACATACTGTACAAACACACCTCTATCACGGTGGCTAGGCGTTACGCGTTATTCAGGGAGTGCCGCGTAAAATCGTGAGTATTACGCGTTATTCGTGAGGAAATAGCATAGGAAACGACACCGGCCCCCACTTCAAATGGGGAAAACTAATGAAAAGGTTCATTTTCTTCCTAAAATTTTGTTTCCACGGAACATCCCAATAAGCAAACATCACGTGTGCTACTATGATTTGCTTGCAAACGTCGTTATATTTACGAAAATGGACACACAATTCATGACAACACCCGCATGCTTGCGACTCGTTTGTGAAATATAATCGGTTATCATGTGAAATCAACGAAGTGCATGTTGGTAAATCATAGAATGCTAAGAGGAATCTTTTTTATTGTTACACCATTCAACCAGTTGCTTTAATTGAGTATTCTATGAACTAAGAATGTTTTGTGGTTTACGCGTATCAGAAAACCGCACACGCGTTACAGCATGAGGAAACATGTGAGCATCATCGGGGATGGTTGAGCTGGTAATGCATACATGGAGATTTTTTAAGAATGATTTGAGGCTGCGCATGTTCAAAGTACTGACGATACTCCTCATTTCTCATGATCATCAATATTTTCCTCCCAGTCTTCATTAATCTGAAATTGGCAATACTAAGAGTTTTTCGTGTCATTTACACAGAAGCTCACTAAGTGAAAACATTATATCTTGAACTCGAATTTATTTCATCAATTGAGCAGTAAAACTGGGAAAGATTCACATTGAAAAAGAACTATCTCAACCTCAACAAAATATTTACTCATGCACATACGCGTAATGCCGTCAGGCAAATCGCGTGAAGTATAGCAAATAAGCAAATGATGCATTTAACCTAGATTTGTGCCGCCTGCGACCGATGTGAAACATTTTGAAGACAGGCATATGTGAAGTCCATACTATCACTATCATAGACCTCGCATTCTATCTATATCAATTCCGATACATAACAGTTTATCTTTGGATAAACTATTTGGTTGGGCTTTGTTTCTATTGCAAAATGCTTTTGTATTATGTTTGTTATTGACATCATCAAAATCTGACTATTGGTGGTAATAGATTGATTCTTACATTTCAACCCCAAAACAGAGGAGAGCGGCTGTCTAAGCAAAATTGACGGATATTGTGCAGCCAAAGGTGTCGCTATACTGGCTTATTACTCTAATCTAAACTCTCAGCAACAATCACGAATATGTGTATTGTTCCGTATAAATTCAAATCCGACATTTCAAAACGGTAAAATTAGCGAAATGTTATGTATTTCCTACTAACGGTCACTCAGAGACTGCCATTTCCTCAAGAATAAAGCGTAATACTCATGATTTTACACGGCACTCCCTGAATAACGCGTAACGCCTAGCCACTGTGTCTATGACCATGATGAACTTATGACGGACATGACAAGATAAGATGATCTTTGCATACTTTCATACCCACTGTCTGAATTATTGCAGACTTTATCCATTGCCAATCGGAGACTCCTTTAAAAAAATCCAGGAATGGGGCGTGATCAAAGCTCATTCGATAGGTGGCAGCATTGTAGTAGTGGTAATTTTGGCGCCAAATCACTAAGGAAAAGCGTCTGTTGTGGAGCATGTAGGTGACATTTGGCGCGAAAATTCCGTATGCTTGGAGTAATACCATGGTATCTCCATAATAAATAACGTTATGACGTCATATTACCACTAAAACAGTGCTACCACCTGGCGATTAGGGCTTTTTCTGCCCATGCCCCATTGGTTGCTCATCAACACCCACCTTACCAAAGACCACCAAGGTCATGGTATTCGTCGACAAAATATATCACTAAATGATAATGAGGTGCACGAACATTTTTAACGAGTATCCTGAAAATATGAATGCATTAACGTTTATCCAAGATTGTTGTAATCAGAGACATTGTGCAGCTTACAAAGTTAGAAAACGATTAGACCAGTATTTCTATAGTTTCACTATGTACATTGAGTTATCACCAGCAAATTTATTTGCATTATATAGTGTACCGAGGCGCACTATCGGCTACAGCATGTTCAAAGGGATGATCTCGAATGTGCATTTTTTTTTTACATTTTTCACAAACCAAATTAGTCCACATCAATAACTACCTTATCATAAACCGATTATGAATTAGTAATTTTCATGCTATCCTAGGCGTTCAGTTTTATCTCTTCACATTTGGTCCCTCTTTACCAACTTATATTGTGATTTATCAGTCCTTTTCACACACACACAAAAAAAACATTGCTAATATCACTTGGAGGGATCATTCAACGTGTAATTTAGGCCATATATCTTAATAGACTCCGCGAATTGAGAGTAATTCTCGGTTCGTAACTCTTTTCTGTGTGTGCTTTTCCCTTAGAGAGCAGCTGTATACACAGGAACTGACACGGGACTAAGTGCCTGGATAGTTGTGCTGCTTGGCCCCCATTTAAACCAACGAATCGATCTGTTATGACGGCGTTGAAAAAGACCACTGTTATTTCTCGTTTCAGTACAGTATTAAAAAATTTCCATATAAATACAATTCACATGTTTGTATAGCTGGCCTTGAAGTCGCAACAAACAGGACCCAGCTTCCTGACAGACCTTTTGACTGTCTATCAGCCATCCAGGGCGCTTCGGTCAGCGGAAGCTAGTCTATTACGTGCACCTAGGACTCGCACTGCTACGTGTGTTGACAAGGCATTCGGAGCTGCATCACCAAGCGTTGTTAGAATGAACTTCCATTGTGTGTGAGCAATGTCAATAGTCCAACACTGTTCATGAAATCGCTAAAAACGTTTCTGTTTAGTGACGCTTAAATATATATATTATGTACACATGCTTTGGTCTCATTATATAGTATAATGTTATGTTATTCATGCGATTGTTCATCGTTCGTGATTTGATGGTGATATGTTAATGAATCGGCGATTGAGGCTATCACATGTTTGTGGCGATGTTACATTGCATACACTGCATATCATATCATTCACAGACATTGGAATGAGTTACCATGTATCAAACCGAGAACATCCACTGGAATAATTATTGGAAATGAAAAACAACAACATTGCAAAATCCATTTGCAATAATTTCACCAAAATTGAACCAAACCAATCCATACACCCACTGCCTCTGTGTCCAAGACAGTGTCATAGTTTGATTGTTATGACTATGGTATGCAATATCTTGTTCCTTGCACCTTAGTAAATACAGAGTGGAGTTGATTGCATATTTCCTTGGGCGCAACTTGTAATTTGATACCGTTGGCTGCTTCCCTGGACCAGTTTTATATATCTCTGTAACTCAGCGAGAACTGCATCATAAACAGATGTATAGGTTTTATGAACCGCTAAGCAGAGTAGGTGAGGTAGTCCCCTGATAACGATGATGCCAGTGTGGTTTAGGGTATATTAAATATGTCATGTTTTGTTTCTACTCCAGAAGATTTTTAAGTTAATTATTGGTATCATCTCAATTTTGTGCCGAGCACTAATAAGTTGATTATACATTGTTCCAATCAGCTTCGTTCCCTTGTAGTAGATTTATGTGTATGCGTCCATATGGAAAATATTCCTATGAAAAAAATGTATGTTTCCATTTCCGTGGAAATTATTGTCGCAAGTGTGGTTCTGGGGATAAATAAAATGTTGCCTGGTTTTAAATTCCTCCATACAAGAGATTTCGAACGGACTGAGACTGAACGAACCATTGTCTTCTTCTGACAGCGATGTCTGTCTGTAATGTGTGTGACTACAATCGCCTTGGGACCTACGGGCGCCAAGTATTATATCTTCGGAATTACAGACTGTCTCTGACAGTCCAGTTGTTGAGTTTTTTAAGTAGATGCCCACATTTTCCAGGAAATTCAGTGGCATTCATCATATTATCATATATATAATTATTATACAGTTTTTGTAATATATTCTATTTGTGTAATGTACACAATACGCCAATGTTTTATTTTTGATATGACTATTTGGATATGGGTATGTGGACAGGCATTCTGTCACTAAGAGTTGTTTCATGTTTGCAGATTCATCACAAAAATGACTATCAAGGCCTTGGCATTGTTAACGGACAAAATATATCACCAAATGATAATGAGGTGCACAAACATTTAACAAATATCTGGAAATGTGAACGCATTATAGCCTTTCCAACCTTTTTGTAATCAACAGACATTTTTCAGCTTACAAAATTAAAAAATACACCTCTACACAAACTACACTCCACGTCACCTATTTTAATTAGCATTGAATTAGACTTTCACACTTGACATAATCGTGCTACATTCCCGCAATTCCTCAAAGCGACTAGACCCAGTATTTCTATAGTTTCATTACGTACTTTCCCAATCCCCAGAAAATTTAATTACCATGTATATTTTACCAAGGCGCGCTCTCAGAGAATGAATGATTTTAGTGCAATCAATTTTACCTTCACCACAAAAACAAATTAGGCAAAATCAGTAACTAAAATAATTATGATTTGGTTGTTTTTCGTGTTGTCATGTTTCAGTCAATTCATTCGTGTTATCTTTTCGTTTTGGTCCATCCTTACTAGTTTATATCGTGATTTATTGGTCCTTTTCACATAAAAAACATTGCTAATATAATTTGGAGTGATAATTAAACCTGTAATTAGGCTAATATATCTTGATAGACTCCGTGTATTTGCAGTACTTCACTGGTCGTAATTTATTTCTGTGTGTGCTCTTCGCTTAGAGAGCAGCTGTTCACACAGGAACTGACATTGGACTAAGTGACTGGATAGTTGTGCTGCTTGATCTATTTAAACCAACGAATCCATCTGATACGATTCCCTTGAAGAATAAAGACGATTATCGTTACTCGTTTCAGTGCTGTATCAAAATCAAATGAATGTGGTATATTTGTGATGTGGCATGTGTTAGGATACATAGTCACATAAATCAAATCAATTTCACTGTGAAGCCATGAACTATGAGGGTCTGTCAAGTACTGATGTGATCATGCAAATTCTGTGGGATTTTTAACTTCTGATAAAACAATGTTTGTTCAGGTTTCATCCTACAGAAGATGATTCAGTTGGATATTAGAAACAAAGTAAACCACGTGTGAATGTATTATACATGTAGTTGACATTAATTAGAATCTTCATCTATTTTAGTGGGTATTATGCTGCCGTCAAACCAACTTGTGAATATGGTGATTCCCACTTCACAAGTTGAAATTTGCGTTCGAACCACGTTAAAGGTTGTGACTTTCCCATGTTCACAACTGGGAGAGTTTTTAGCGGATCAATGTTCACCATTTGGATACAAAATGGCGGCATTAGAAGAAGGTTTGATAGGTAAATGATGTACTACTGCTTGATGGAAGTTTATTCGCTAACATCATTCGCTATGACAAATTTGATAACTAGACTTTTTTTTGATAACTCATGAACAAGGAACGAATACCTGATAGCTCCAGATTCCCCAATTCCCATATTATCGCTCATGTGCCCTTGAACGTCGTACAATTGTAGATCGTTTGCCCATTGTGAACAGGCCTATAGCTGTGGATCGTTTGCCCATTGTCATTAGGCCTACTGAAATGTCTGATTGGCTTACCTATTCAATTAAGTGGGCAATTTCATTCCCAGCTAATTCCCCATAGTTCTCAGCTAATTTCCCAAGTTTCTATTTAGTATAATCGACTATTCGTATGGCATCGTGTTTGAATAATCATATTCCCATCCAACCTCCTCCTTCTGTGCCATCGTATATGCACATATCACACCAAATCCACACCAAGTTCAAGGAAACTCAACAACAAATTTAAAAAAAACAATGAGCGCTTCTGCGGCCGCCGTTTTGTTCAAATGAAATTTCGAAAGTCAATTTGAACGCAGGTGTCAGGTTTTCTCAACAGGGAAGTTGAAAGTTCACCGGTGTTCACCATATTCACAAGTCGGTTTGAAGGAAGCATTGCATTCACTACACCAGTATAACGGAAAACCATCATATGCAATTCATAAAAAGACTTATTAATGTGATTCATTGTTCATTGTTCGTGATTTGACGGTGGCTCTTGAAATGATTGTTTGACTCAGGCTATCACTTGTTCCTGGTCCCTCTGCATATCATATTTGCAGACATTAGGATGGGGCACCATGCCACAAACCAACCACATTAACAACATCCCTCGGAATAAATCTGAAGTGGAAAAAAAAGAAACAAAAAACATCATTGCACTATCCATTTCCATTCATATCACCCAAATTGGACCAATCCTTAGGCTCACTCTCTCTGCGCCCAGCACAACATCATAGTTTCATTGTTATAGTACGCAATATCCTGTTCCTTGGGATATAATAGATCAATCTTGTCGGGTTGATGTCATATTTTCTTGAGCGCAACTGGTAATTATCGTTGGCTGCTTCCCTGGACCAGTTGCCTATATCTGTAACTCGGGGAGAATTACATCGTAAGCAGATATATAGGTTCTGTAACCACGAGAGAATTCGGTGAGGTGGTCCCCTGATGACGATGACGCCAGTGTGGCTTCAGGTATAAAGTTGTCAGGTTTTGCTTCTGTTCCAAAAGGCTTCAGGGTTTTAATTGGAATCATCAAAATCTTGTACTGAACAGTAGTAATTTGATTATACATTGTCCCAATCAAATTTATGCCTTCAGGTATTTGAACTAATGTATGGGTATGTGCGGATATTGAAGATATTGCTACACCGAAGTTATTATCATAGGTATGGTTCTGACATTTTCAAAATGTTCAACGTGTAAGACAATGTTTTATTATGTGTAAAACATTATACATGTCTGGTTGTAGAAACACTTTTGCGCGAAAATTATTTTCACAGGTATGGTGTTGACATAATTAAAATGTTCAACACTTGGCACACGTGATGTGCAGCCTGTGTTTTATAAAATCAGCATTTTCCATATTTTAAACTCCTCTATGCCAGACATTTGGAACGGAACTAGACATGAGATTGAATGAACTTATTCAATCTCATGTCTTATTCTGACAGCGATGTCTGTCTGTGTGTGACTACATTCGTCTCGGTACCTATCGTCCAGTATTTGACAGCCCAGTTGTTGTTTATTTTTTAAAAGAATGCCGACATTTTCCAGGGAATTCAGTGGCATTCATCACTAAGATTACTATACTGCTTTGCGACGTGCGACAAGTATGTATCTAATATTCACAATGCGCCGGTGTGGGTTTTCGACTATTTTGATATGAATATTTCGATACGCATTCCTTCCTTTCTAAAAGTTGTAGGGGCAGATGCATCAGACTATACTAGATAATTTGCAGTTGGTATTCAGGTAATATATGCTTACACGTACTCACTGCATAAACCCTCTGCTGATATTTTTGGCATTGTTCTATAAGATAGTAACTCCCATGAAGAATATATATTATTATGCCCTAGAAATTTCGTTGAAATAACCCTTTCTAATTTATCATTGTCAATCAATAAATCATCTTCATACAGTGTTTTCCGATTGGGTCTATGTTCAAGTGTAAACACTATATTTAGTTTTGAACGGATTTACAGTTAGCCGGTTCGCCCGGAACCAGTTGCTGAGAACACTCAAATCACTGTTAGTATTCGAAAACATAAAATGCAAATTTGTACTATTAAGAAACACGGTCGTGTCCTTAGCAACAGGATGGATTCACAATGAGATAATGACTTAGGTAAGTCGTTGGTATTTGGTATATAATATAAAAAAACAGCGGGCCCAGCACTGATCCCTGTAATCGACTTTCATCTTGTCAGAATTGACGCTAGTGTAGGCAGTAGCTCACATACTGCCGTCTTTGTGACAAATAACTGCGGAACCAATCTAAAGCCCCTCCCCCCCCCCGCCTTCCCCCCAGATTCCATAATGTTCAAGTTTATTTGAGAATAGTCTATGATTAATGGTAATTTATTTTGACAACAAATAATTTGACAATGAAATATATAACTAAATGATCTTGAGGTGCACGAACATTAAAAATGTATCTTGAAAATCTGAATACGTTATCACTTATTGTTGTAATCAGATACATTTTCCAGCTTACAAATTCAAACATTGCAGTTAAAATATCACACTCCACATTACCTATTCTCATTAGCATTGAATTAGTATAAGTGTGCTACATTTCCGCAATTCCTACAATAAAAACAAATTAGTCAAAATCAATATCTTATCATCAGCCGATTTTGAAATTTCAGTCGTGTTATCTCTTCACTGTTGGTTCATCTCCAACAATTTATATTGTGATTTATCAGTCCTTCTCCCACAAAAACAGAAAAACATTGATAATATGTCATTTGGAGGGACAACTAAACATGTAATAACATGTACAATAAGTCATAGCTTGATTGGTATAGAATGCAATATCCTGTTTCTTGCGTCATAAAAGATACATCTTGTGGGGTTGATACCATATTTCTTTGGGCGTTGGCTGTTTCACTGGACCAGTTTTATATATCTGTAACTCAGCAAGAATTATATTAGGTTCTGTGAACCAAGGAACAGAGATGAGGTATTCCCCTGATTACGATGACACCAGTGTAGCTTCAGGGATAAATTTGTCCGGTTCTATTTCTATTCTAAAAGGACTTTGGGTTTTTAATTGGTATCATCAATATTTTGTACCGAGCAGTAGTAATTTGATGATACATTGTTCCTATCAACTGTTGAAACATGTGTATGTGTGGATATGGAAAACATTATTACACCGGAGTTATTCTCTCAAGTATGATTCGGACATACTTGAAATGCTCATCGTGTGAAGCAAATATGTGAAGACCAATGTTCAATTGTGTGTGTCTGGATGCGGAAAAACACTGCTACACGAAAGTATGATTTTGATATGATTAAAACGTTCAGAACGTGAGACAATGTACAGCCTGTGTTTTATAAAATCTAAATTTTTCAGGTTTTAAATTTCTCCATACCAGAGATTTTGAACGGAGCTAGACATGAGATTGAATGAACCATTGTCTTTTTCTGACAGCGATGTCTGTCTGTACTGTTTGTGACTACATTTGCCTCGGGACCTATCGGTGTCAAGTATCTAGATCTTTTGAAAAATACAAGTCTGTCTTTGACGGCCCTGTTGTTGTATTTTTTATTACATGCCCACACTTTCCAGGAAATTAAGTGGTATTCATCACTGTAATTGTGTGGCTAATGCCGCACTATATCTGTTAGTGTAATGTGGGCCCCATGCTACCACTGACGAGAAGCTTGCCCATGCGTGGAATGATTGCTACCGAGTTAAGCCAACTATGGCATTACCCAAATATTATGTCACAAACTCACATAACAACACAACTGAGTATCAAATATTGAACAAGGAAACACGCACCATGATCTTTTTTGGAAAGTGAAAGTAAAACACAGTTTGGCTAGAATAATGGGCAACTCGACAAAAATTAGGGGTGAAAATCAACTGACGCATGGAAAAGCTCCACCACAGTAATGGTGGTGTATAGGGTGGCTATGAATTTTTAGGACAATTTATCTCCGTGAGAGAGAATTTGGGTGATTTGTGCCAATACGACTTCACGATTTTAATTTCTCCTTTTGTTATTAATAAACTGATCAGTAGGTTTTCGTTGAAATAAGATTTATTCCCTCAACCATCATCTAACCATGTTTTTTACGTTCACCCATCCTTAAACGTGTTTGTTTTCTCTCAGCCTCAAGTATTGGTCCAAGTCTCTTTTGTCCTTGTGGCAGCATATGTGAACTTGAGTTTTGATGTTGTGATGCTTGTTATAGTACTGTTTTGTTGTGCTATTCGTGCAATATGCACAATACGACAGTGTGGTTGTTTATATGACTATTGGACATGATTATTTCGACAGACACTCTTTCGTTTCAAGAATTGTTCATTTTAGGTTTACAGATGACCGTATCACACTATTATCCTGTAATAGTTCAGTATGAACGTTTAGCTATCTCGCCACTGTAATCACATCAATGATCATATCAGTAATGGGTTGCTCACCAACACATATCCTACGAAAGCCCACCAAGGTCATGGCAGTCGACATCACAATATATCATTCAAATGATAATGAGGTGCACGAACATTTCACAAGTATCCTTAAAATGTGATTGCATTATCAATTGTTCAACATTGTTGTAAGCAGAGACATTGTCCAGCTTACAATATCAGGAAATGCACTTTAATCAGACTGTACATCATTTATTTCCATTAGCATGCAATTAGTCTAAGTGTGGTACATTTCCGTAATTCCTAGCAGCGATTAGACCCAGTATTTCTGTAGTTGCATTATGTATTTTAACTTATCCTAAGAAAATTTAGTTGCCTGATATATCTCACCGAGGCGCTCTATCGGCTACAGTATGTTCAAACGAATGATTTCCTTCACAAGTAAATCAATTTTGCCCTTTACAACAACAAAAAAATTAGTCAAAACCAATAGCTACCTTATCATGAACTCATTATGAATTGGTTATTTTCATGCTATCATGTACCAGTCAGTTTAGTTGTGTTAACTCCTCACTTCTAGTTCATCTCCATCAATTAATATTGTCTTTTTCACAACAATTATATTGCCAGTATCATCTGGAGGGGTAATCAAACATGTAATTTGCCTGTTATATCTCAACAGACTTCATGCATTTGCAGTACTTCACTGGTCGTAATTTATTTCTGAGTTGCCCTTTGCTTAGATAGCAACTGTTCAGACAGGCATGAGACTAAGTGCCTCGATAGTTGTGCTGCTTGGACCTGATGTAAACCAAAGAAATAATACTGTGGATCTTGTAACGTCATATAATACAGTGTTTGCTCAAATTTCATGTTACAGGAGTTGGTACTGTTTGAAATATATTAGAAGCAAAAAAAAACATGTGAACGTGTAATTGTCAAAATGTTAACTAGACTATTCATCCATTTTAGCGGACATTACATTTACTACACCAGTGTAATAGAAAACCATCATAAGTAGTTTTATAAAGAGACTTTGAACCATTGACATGTTATTAGTGTGATAGCTCAAGGTTCGTGTTTTGAGGGTGGATCTATACATAAATGTGTGACTGAGGCTATCCTGTATTTCTGGCAATGTTGTAATATATTGTAACGGTTTTGGGGCGTACCCAAAAGTTTCCCCTAGGTACGGTGGCTCATTACCGCGAATTACGTTCGTGTATTTCTCACCCCATTTATAATTACCACCTCATAATATTCACCGCGTTTATAATTTCCACCCCGTTTATAATTATCACCTCACAATTTTCACCC
This sequence comes from Terebella lapidaria, assembly GCA_949152475.1. Taxonomy (NCBI): domain Eukaryota; kingdom Metazoa; phylum Annelida; class Polychaeta; order Terebellida; family Terebellidae; genus Terebella; species Terebella lapidaria. Next base: position 10,558,597 of record OX424562.1, read on the forward strand.
CGTTTATAATTTACACCCCGTTCATAATTATCACCTCAGAATTACCACCGCGTTTATAATTTCCACCCCGTTTATAATTATCACCTCACAATTTTCACCCCGTTTATAATTTACACCCCGTTCATAATTATCACCTCAGAATTATCACCGCGTTTATAATTTCCACCGCGTTTATAATTATCACCTCACAATTTTCACCCCGTTTATAATTTACACCCCGTTCATAATTATCACCTCAGAATTACCACCGCATTTATAATTTCCACCCCGTTTATAATTATCACCTCACAATTTTCACCCCGTTTATAATTTACACCCCGTTCATAATTATCACCTCAGAATTATCACCGCGTTTATAATTTCCACCCCGTCTATAATTACCACCTCACAATATTCACCGAGTTTAAAATATCCACCCCATCTATAATTATCACCTCAGAATTACCACCGCGTTTATAATTTCCACCCCGTTTATAATTATCACCTCACAATTTTCACCCCATTCATAATTTCCACCCCGTCTATAATTACCACCTCAGAATTATCACCGAGTTTATAATTATGAATTGATCACAATTATTACTAGGTACAGAATTTCAATTGGTGCATTGAGTCTTACTATGAACACTCTTGGTATTCTGTGTACCGTATTGACGCGCATATAAGGGCATGTCCTCATATATGAGCACTTCCTTTTATCCGGACATAAAAGTATGTCCTTATATGAGAACTTTCTTTAGAAACTGCCTGTAAAACATCTGACCCACATATATGGACATTTTGCATGTCAATGATTATAAGTTGTGAAAAATGACGCAACTAGAACACATGTATCACGTACCACTACGTATACCATGTTCAGCATATTAATCTCGAATATTCTTGTGGTCTTGAAATTAAATTGTATTCATGTTGAATGTATGTGTTATAGACCTACAGCGAATTGTGTGTCACTCAAAGGGACAAAATTAATTGCGCCAATAATTTAATTAGACCCCAATTCTTCAGTTTATAGTAGTGCATATAGTGTCCTTATATATGAATAAACGGGGTGTTTTATGTCTGGATAAAAGGCCGTCTCCTTATAAGTGAACATGTTTTGAATTTTCGATATATTGTGATAATGGACAAATCCACATATAAGGACCTGTCCTTATATGCGCTTCAATTCGGTAGCTGTAGAGGCATTTCCACAAGCATCTTGTTGGCCTAGGGCTGCAGATGTTCATGAAGTGAGGTGATAATTATAAACGGGGTGGAAATTATAAACGCGGTGATAATTATGAGGTGATAATTGTAGACGGGGTGGAAATTATAAACGGGGTGAAAATTGTGAGGTGATAATTATAGATGGGGTGGATATTATAAACTTGGTGAATATTGTGAGGTGATAATTATAGATGGGGTGGATATTTTGAACTCGGTGAATATTGTGAGGTGATAATTATAGATGGGGTGGAAATTATGAACGCGGTGAAAATTATGAGGTGATAATTATAGATGGGGTGGATATTATGAACTCGGTGAATATTGTGAGGTGATAAATATAGATGGGGTGGAAAAAATGAACGCGGTGATAATTCTGAGGTGATAATTATAGATGGGGTGGATATTTTAAACTCGGTGAATATTGTGAGGGGGTAATTATAGACGGGGTGGAAATTATGAATGCGGTGATAATTCTGAGGTGGTAATTATAGATGGGGTGGATATTATAAACTCGGTGAATATTGTGAGGTGATAATTATAGATGGGGTGGATATTATAAACTCGGTGAATATTGTGAGGTGATAATTATAGATGGGGTGGATATTTTGAACTCGGTGAATATTGTGAGGTGATAATTATAGATGGGGTGGAAATTATGAACGCGGTGAAAATTATGAGGTGATAATTATAGATGGGGTGGATATTCTAAACTCGGTGAATATTGTGAGGTGATAATTATAGACGGGGTGGAAACTATGAATGCAGTGATAATTCTGAGGTGGTAATTATAGATGGGGTGGATATTATAAACTCGGTGAATATTGTGAGGTGATAATTATAGATGGGGTGGAAATTATAAACGCGGTGAATATTGTGAGGTGATAATTATAGATGGGGTGGAAATTATAAACGCGGTGAATATTGTGAGGTGACAATAATAGACGGGGTGAGAAATGCAGGAATATAATTGGCGGTAAGGAGCCACCGTACCTAGGTAATTCTATTAGTGTTTTGTGATATTATGGTTGAATAACCGTTTATTAAAACAACCGAGTTGTTTTTCCGTGTTTGTTAGGGAACTGGAATTTATAATAAAGTTAGTTCACCGGAAAAGAAAGTAATACGGAGAAAAGGGAGATAAGTCCACAGTCGGTTAAGACCAAGTTGTAACGACGTCTTAGGGTGATCCAAGAACCCAGATCACCAAGGAAGGAGACGGAGACGGAGGTGGAATTCAACGGAGCAACTACGGAGGCGGTACCGGACGGAGCAGTTGCAGAGACGGGAACGACGAAGCATTTGCAGAGGCGGTACCGGACGACGGAGTAGCAGAGGCAGTACCTGACGGAGCGGTTGCGGTAACCGGAAGTGAGAACACTCCCGAGATTCTCCATTTCAGGTGCAGTCGCAGGTTGCGGTGAGGCAGAGCCAACCGGAGCAGTTTGCAGCGAGGCGGAACCTGGCAGAGCGGTTGCAGTATTCGGAAACGGCAACGTTCCCGGATTCTCTATTCCAGGTGCAGTCGCAGTTGCAGTAAGGCGAAAAACGACGGAGCTGTTGCAGTAAAAGCGGTATCCTGACGGAGCAGTTGCAGTACCCGGAGACGGAAACGCCTCCGGATTCTTACTTTACAAGAGCAGTTGCAGATTGGCAGTCGGACAACGGTTAAGAGGTCCATTCCAGACCACGCTACCAACCTTCAGAGACTTCTAGCCGGAGATCAACCGTACAGCAGTAGCAGTCTCCCGGAGTTTTTGGTGAAAAAAGTTGTAACGGGTTCTTCGCCCTTCTGTGACGTCTTGATGAACCGGTTTTCTAGGGAGGTGGGTGAGTTGTTATTTAACTGGAGCTAAAACGGTAAAACTCCGGGAGACTGCTACTGCTGTACGGTTGATCTCCGGCTATTCTTCTCTGCTATGGGAGAAGGGGTCTGCACAGGTCGACGTCAGGACACCAACTCCGCTGTGAAGCGGGGGCTTTTATAGACCTGAGACCCACGTCACGTGACCAACCTATTGTGACGTCATAGTCCGCCAAATCACTGATATTTTCCGGATTTCTAAAAACACTCTAGAACCAATCAGTGGCTGACACGTCACCTTTTAAACCGAAAACGAGGCTGATCACATGACCTTCCGGAAATAACGTCATTACGTTTTTGTACTCCATTGTTCCGACTCCGTCTCCGGTTCCGTCTCCGGCTCCGTCTCCGGCTTTACCAACATCACAAATATACCAAGTTCCGAGACGGAAAACCTTTTAAACATTACCAATACGGAACCGAATGAACCTTTAAACACATATACATTTTAATAAACGGTTATTCAACCATAATATCACAAAACACTAATAGAATTACCTAGGGGAAACTTTTGGGTACGCCCCAAAACCGTTACACTCCCCCTTCCTTCGTCCCGAACAGATCAATATCACATATCACATATATACAAATTTTTAACCGTTAAACTGTCCGTATAATCAAACACAACTGTTTCCGTGATCCGGGTACTGGTATCTCTTAACTAGTTTACGGTCACTGTACCCGGATATCTTGCTTGTTCCGTTTCCCACTTTTAACTCTTAATTATACTAGAATCTGGGAAACGGTTCTTCCTTCTTCTCCTTGCGCCGACTTGGCTTGCGACGACTTGCGACGACTACTGCCCACCAGTATCACGGCCCCAACTGCTCCCTGACGGCGGACGAGGTGGAATGGTATTTGGTACCAACGGTCGTCCGAAGCTTGTTCCTCTGGCATCAACCGGGAGAAGATCGGGATCATGTAAACTCCACTGGGGTGGCACGTAGAACCCATTCCTGAGGCGTTCGTCCCGGATGGACCAATCTGGAATCCGGACGATCTGACGGGTCAGGACGACACCAAACGGTGACTCTCTCTGCTCCATGGTCTCCACGTAGACGCCGGAGTCTCTCATCTCGGCTGGCCCCCACTGCTCCGGTCCCCAACGTACTGCATAGTATCTGGCATGCTCCGGGACTGCAGGTGCAAAGACGGATGCACTCCGTCCTCCAATATTCACCGGGAAACAGTGGGACGGACACGGTTGAGTTGAAGGACCGCCAAACGGGTAGAAAGTGTAATATGGACTCTGGGTTGGTGCTCGGGCTTGGCTCCTTCCGGACCGCTCACTGGAAGACTGTCGAGGCCGGGTTCCCACCGGAGACAGGTCCGGGTGTAGCTCTGGCTCGATCTACCAGGACACCCCTCCGGGCTCTCTGCACGTCCGCATGGCCTCGGTCAGACGCGGAAGACTCCATTCCGTCATCCCTAGCCGCTGAACTGGTTCTGCTTCCGGCTACTGCTTGAATGGTTGCCGGTAAAGTTCTCTCCGTGGATCCTCGGGTCTCCGTCTCACTGACAGCTCTGCTCCGGGTTCCGCCTTCCGCTTTGGTCTCCGCTCTGCCTCCGGATCTGCCAATGGGTCTGCTGTCCGCTCGGCTATCTGCTCTGCTATCTGCTGTGCTATCGGCTCGGCTATCGGCTCGGCCGCTGGATCTGCTTTCTGCTCCGCCTCCGGGCCGGACGATCACGCTGCTCACCGCTCTGCCACTGCTAGTCGTTCTTGGAGCTGGGCTCCGGAAACTGTCTTCCTCATCGTCTCTGCTCTGCATTTCCGCAATGTCCGCCACTCCAACTTCTGCCGCTACTCCGCTGGAACCTACCTCCAACAACCGGAACTCCAACAACCGGAACTTGTAGTCATACACCGCCTTGCCTTTTCCCTTGACGCTGCCTCCTGAAGACTTGGGTGGGGAGTGTCGTTTCTCCTCTCGGCCACGTTCTCCGCCTCGGTCCTTGGCACGCTCCGGGCTCTCCTTCCTATATTCCCGGCGTTGATGACGGCCGGATTTCTCCGGCGAAGGGCTGCGACTCCGCTTCTTTCCGCGGTCTCGATCTGCTCCGGTACCTCGAGATGGGTCCGGGCTGTTTTTCCGGGAGGTGTTCCGGGAAGAACTTCGGGTCACCGGCGGCTTAACCGGCTTCGGGTCCGCCGGTTCTTGCAACTCGTCTTCACTTGCCATAATTTTCAGCTCTGCTTCTTCCGAACTGCTCTCCGCCTCCGTGAACGAAACGTCGGCTGCTAGTGTGGCCACCGACTGGGTACCGGAACGGTACCGGGTCCGGGACGAAACCGAACCTCCCGACTCCGACTCCGTATCCGACAACTGGTCAAGCCGTGTTACTGGTTTCTTGCTTTTCCGTGGAGTCATCTTGGACCGGAGGCTTTTCTCCTCAAACTGCTCTCTGCCAACCCTTAGTCAAATCGGGTTCGCGTCCATTGCGTGTCGGGACTGCAGATGTTTCTGTGTCCCCTCTTTCCGTCTGCTCTAATGGTCACACTGCGTACAGGCGAAGACGGTGACTTCACTCGTGTGCTGCTCCGTGACATGCCGGAGCAACGTGTGCTTGCTCTTGAACTCTAGGTTGCAGTCTCCACACCGGTGAGGGCGGGGCTTGCGGGGTGTTGTCTTTACTTTCGGCATTCTGATTCTCTGCTTTGGGTCGATGTTGACTCAGCTACAGCAAACTGCCTTCTGCATCCGGTAACAGCTATCTGTCCCTTTTCATAGTCTCTGGAAGTCACGTGACTGGCTTATCTGCTTGATGATTGGCTGCTCAGCAAACTGCAACTCCTCCTGGTGGTCTTCTTGGATAAATAATTTTTTTTTTTTTTTTCCGTGTTGTTGTTGCTGCTAACTGCCACCGCTTTTTCTTTTCCGTCTCCGCCAAACTGCCAACCGCCTCCGTCTACTGCCACACTGCCATCAACCTCCGTCTACTGCTACACTGCCAACCGCCTCCGTCTACTGCCACACCGCCATCAGCCTCCGTCTACTGCTACACTACCAACCGCCTCCGTCTACTGCTACACCGCCTCCGCTTCCGTCCAGGATTCCTCCTCATCCGCCGTAACATACTCCGACTCATCCGTCTCCGGGTCTGAAGTCTCCGACGCTGAAATGGGAGATGGAGGCCAGTATTCCCTGGCACGGATTTCCGCCTCCCAATCCTCCGCTTGATCTTCTTCGGCTGCCCGGAGACAGCCCTGCGGGTCGGGGGCCCATTCCGGCAAATCCATCTGCTCAGGTTGTCCGATGGGGGCGGCTGCTCCTGCGTCCCAGTCAGGTCCAAACGGAAGCTGGTCCACATAGGTCCCCGGAACTGGTTTCTCCCTAGGAGACTGTGTGCAATATCTCTGGAACCGCTTCCGCCGAGACTGCGTTGCTGTTCCCCGCCAGGCCGAATCAAAGGTTCCCACTCGGCTGAGGGTTGCCTCGTCCTGAGGAGGACGGTACCCGGAAGGGTACTTCCAACCGTGCATCTCCCGGAGATGCCGCTTAAGGTCGTTCGCCCGGTTGCCGTAGAAGGCACACAAACAGCAATGATATCTCTGGGGTGGGCACACATGCCGCCTCCTGTCCATCTCACTCTCGAACATCCGGTCGCACCGCTTACACAGCCGGCTATACTCCAGACGCTGGGGGCTTGCCCAATCTCTGCTCCGGCCGCGATCTTGTCCTCCAAGGAACGCCGAGTAGGCCATACCGGAAAGCCGGGAAACAGAAGTCGTCTATCTACTGCACCGCTTCTACTGCACCGCTTCTCCGGACTTGGTCTTCCGGGAAACACTTAGTCGTTTTTCACTGCAAAATCTGCCGCAGCCGGAAAACGCTGGACTTGATTCGATTCCGCCAAACTTTAACAGCGATGTGCACAGCTCGAGGTCTGCTCTTCAACTGCTCTCAGAGCCCGATTTCAAGGCCCTTTTATACCCTTTCTGCTCACGTGACTTGAAAAGCTCCACGCTGATTGGCTGCCTCAGGAGTGACGTCACAATTATGCAAAAACTCAACCGTTAACCAAGAGGTGTCCGTCTCCGGCTCAAACGGCATTTCCGGGTTTTTCCGGCTCCCTTTCAACTGCTTCTCCGAGCGAAGTATCTGCAATTTTGAAGTATCTCTGCCATCAGGAGGGTTGAATAGAGTCTCAGCCAGTTGAATCTGCCTGCCAGACGTACATCTAGACTGCCAGTTGGGCGTTTCCGCCATCTGTACTGCTTCGTCAACTGCATATCTGCTCACTGGTATTACTGCTTGTCGACACTGGAAACTGCATACATTCTGTCCAGAAGGAGGCGCCTTCCTATCTGGGGTGATGTTTCTCCGTTTCTGTCAATCTGCAGTCGGTTTACTGTCTCTGCTAAGTGGAAACTCCGGTTTGATGTTTACAGCCGGAAAACTTTTCCGTCTTAATTCTCCTCATACGGAAGACGTGTAGCTGCTTCTCTGGAGATACTAGACCGCTAACCCAGGTTCTTCTGGACCCCTGGCCGCTACCCTGGACTGGTTGACTATGCGCTCAACCCAGTCAGAACCTCTAGGATGTCTCTATCCGGTCTCTGCACCGCTTTCCGCTCTGCTTCCTTTCTCCGCCCTGTTTCCGGAACCAGCACTTGCTCACTGTTCCAACTTCTTGCGGTCGCTCTCTGCCGGAACTCAACGTTTCACCAGGGTCTCAGCTATCTCCTTCTCCTGCTCTACAGCTCACTCCGTCTTCCTATATTTCTTCGTCCTCTGCGGCTTTACTCCGAGTCCGTATCTGACTCAGAGACCGTCTGTTCCGGAACACTACTCTGCTTTGGCGGCTCCGTCTGCCTCCAGGAATCCGCCATTCTCCGCTTCATCCATCTCGGATGCTTGACACCATTATACGGTTTCAGCAAATCGAAGTGAACCACCTTCTGCCGAGTTTCACTCTCTGCAATCTCATAGGTCACGTCGGTAAATCTGCTCAGCACTAGCTTTGGACCGCTCCACTTCCTCTGCAACTTGGGTGCCTTGCCCTTCTTCCATGTTTTGACCACCATCCACACTCGGTCTCCTGGCTGGAACTGATTGTCGACCTTCCTCCGGTCGTACAGCTTCTTCTGCCGTTCCATCTCTCTGCCAGATTTTGCTCGAACAGCCTTGTATACTGCTTCTAGTCGCTCCCGGAGCTGACTGCCATACTCTGTTACTTCTGCTGTCGATTCGCCCGGAGGCCTGCCAATCAGTAACTCTACCGGAGTGTTGACTTCTCTGCCCAGCATCAGCAAATTGGGACTCTGCCCGGTTGTCTCCTGCGGGGTACTCCAGTAAGCTGCCATCGCCAACGGAACTAGCTGATCCCAGTTGGTCTGCCGCTCGCTTACGTACAGGCTCAGGATCTGCTGCAGCGTCCGGTTGAATCGCTCAATGAAACCGTCCGACTGAAGTCGGAAAGCGGTTGTCCGTGTTTTGTGAATCCCCAGGATTCTGCAAACATTTCTCAGCAAGTCGGACTCAAAATTTCTGCCTTGGTCGGTGTGGATCTCCATCGGGATGCCGTACCGCGCTGCAAACTGGTTGAAGAATATGTCCGCAACCGTCACCGCTTCTTGATTCGGCATCGGGTAGGCCTCTACCCACTTGGTGAAGTAATCACCGATTACTAAGATGTACCGGTTCCCCCGGGTGGATTTAGGTAATGGACCCATCACGTCCATAGCCACTCTCTCCATGGGCGCTCCAACCCGGTATTTCTGCATCGGAGATCGTTTCAAGTTCTGCATACTTCTTGACGCACATTCGTCACAGCTCAGCACCCACTGCTTTATGTCCCGCATCATAGCCGGCCAGAAATACCGCCTCCGAATGCTAGCCGCCATCCTTCTGCTTCCGAGGTGTCCTCCCGTCCGGCTCTGATGGACCAGACGGAAAATCTCCTGTCTCAGCTCCTTCGGGGTTATTAACTGCATTCGGCTGGTTCCTTCTGCCGTTTTCCATTTCCGGTAGACTACTCCGTCGACTTTCAGCAAGGTCTTCCGCATCCCGTACAGCACTTTCTCCTCGCTGCTCATGCTGGAAAAGTCTGCACTGCCAGCTGTACCGCTCCCGTCGATCAGCGACGTCACCAGTGGGTACCAAGGTTCTGCTTGCTGCATTCTCCGCAAATCATCTGGTCGATATTTCTGCCCCAGCACAGTATCCTGGTCCGCATTTTCCGCCAGCCTAATCTGCTCTGCAACCGCATCCGCTTTTCCTGGAACTGCCTTCTCCGTCACCGCAACCGGCTTCCGGGACGCTGCTTTCTCCGTCACTGCAACCGCAACCGGCTTCCGGGACGCTGCTTTCTCCGTCACCGCAACCGGCTTCCGGGACGCTGCTTTCTCCGTCACCGCAACCGCAACCGGCTTCCGGGACGCTGCTTTCTCCGCTACTGCAACCGCCTTCCTTGGGACTGCTTCCTCCGTCAGTTCTGCTTCTCCGCCCGATCTCCGTGACCGCTTCCGGCGTCCCCCCTTCCTTGGCTTGGGCTGAGGAGTTTCTTCACTTCGTGTCTGCCGGATCCTTTCTCCGTAGTTTCAGGCGTCTATCTTGGCCTGTTTCCAGTCGATTTTTCCGCATTGGCTGCACGGGGATCTGGACAAGGCATCCGCGTTATTATGGATTCGCCCCGGACGATGTTCGATGTCGAAATGAAACTCACTCAGGAGCTCAATCCACCGGGCTACCTGCCCCTGGGGCTCTTTGAAATTCATCAGCCAGGTAAGACTGCCATGATCCGTGCGAAGAAGGAAGTGTCGTCCCAGCAAGTACTGCTTATTCTTCTGTACCGCAAACACAACCGCCCGGAGCTCCTTCCGGGTGACACAGTATCTCCGTTCTTCTTTGGTTAGGCTGCGGCTCAAGTAGGTTATCACCTGCTCCTGGTTGCCCTGCTTCTGTGACAGTACTGCTCCCAACCCGGTGTCACTGGCGTCCGTGTCCAGGATATATCGGCCTTGCTCCCTTGGGTAACCGAGTATCGGTGCCGATATTAGGCGGTTCTTCAGCTCTGCAAATGCCTGCTCTTGCTCCGTCTGCCACCGGAACTGCACCCCTTTTTCCGTCAAGCGATTCAGCGGCGCTGCAATCTCGGAGAACTTTGGCACGAACTTCCGGTAATAGGAGCATAGCCCCAGAAAACTGCGCAGCTCCGACAGGTTGGTGGGTGTCCGCCACTTCCGTACTGCCTCCGTTTTTGCCGGGTCGGTACGGATACCGTCTCTTCCGACAATGTGACCCAGGAAAGACACCTCCGGCTGGAAGAACTTGCATTTTGACAGTTTGACTTTTAGGTCTGCCTCTCTCAGCTTGTTGAAAACCTCCTGAAGATCACGGATGTGATCCTCCAGGGTCTTGCTGTAGACTATGATGTCGTCCAGATATATGAGGCAGGTCTTCCAGGACAGTCCGCCTAACACCTTCTCCATCAACCGCTCGAATGTACCCGGAGCATTGCACAAGCCGAAACTCATGACTTTGAACTGGTAAAGGCCACCAGGAACACAGAAGGCCGACTTTTTCCGGGCGTCTTCATCCATCCCGACCTGCCAGTATCCACTGGTCAGGTCGAGAGTGGAGAACCACTTGGCGTCTGCACAGGCTGCTATGGTGTCGTCTATTCTCGGCAACGGATAAGCATCTTTCTCTGTGACTGCATTTAACCACCGGTAATCGACACAGAACCGGGTGGTTCCATCCTTCTTCTTCACCAGAACAATCGGAGAAGCCCCTGCTACTTTCTTCAATGACGTTCTTGTCTTTCATCTCCTGAATTAGACTGTTCACCAGCTCTCTCTTGTCCGGCGGAATCCGTCTGGTCGGCTGCTTAATCGGCCGATGACTGCCCGTGTTTATCTGATGTTGTACCTCATTGGTCTGCCCCAGTTCTCCGGCATCATTGCTGAAGGTCGGCTTATTCCGAAATAGGAGGTCGGTTACTCTCTCGCGGAAATGACTCGGCACTGCATCCTGGGTCTGCTCTGCTAACTGCCGCAGCTTCTCGTACCCGCTCCAATTCCGCCCGGCCTCCGATTCCGTGGAAATCTGCACCTTCCTGCTCCGCTCTGCCAACGGCACAACACTGCATCCGGCTGCTAAGGTGTTCATCGTCGCCAACTGCGCTCCTTTCTTGATCATTACCGGCTCCGCCATCACATTGATCACTCGAACCGGGACTGTTCCTTGCTTTATCCGGGATAAAGTTCTCCCGATCAGCCAAGGTCTTTTCTCAGTAGGCTCCTGTGGCATTTCTAGTACTCCTTCTGCTTCACGGACACTCTCTGCTTGTCCTATTATCAGCTGTTCCGTTTCCGGCGGAATTTGGTAATCTGCTACAGCGTTGATCAGAAACGGCTCCCTGGTCGGCTCGAACATGGTGAGGAACACCTCCTGGCTGCCCATCTGCATGGTCATTCGGTCGAAATTTATGCCGGATATCCGGGAACGGATGAAATCCATTCCCAGTATTCCTTCGTCTTCACAGTCTGCAATCTCGAACGTCACGGTCTCAGCTACTCCTGCGATGTTGAGTGGGAGTTCTTTCCGGCCATGCGTCCGTATGTTACTTCCGTCAACCATTGAAAGACGAATTGGCTTCATTCCGGGTTTCCGGATCCGTTCCCAGGTTTGTAGGTTGAGCATTGTGACAGTGCTGCCTGTGTCGATTATCAGCGTTACTGGTTCTCCGCATACTCTGGCTGTCACACACATGCCCACCTCGCCCCTGGGACCGGGTCCGTGAACCACCTGCCGGTTATGGGGGTGTCCTCTCTTCCGGGTCCCGGATTTCCCCTTTTCCTCGACCCGCTCTAGTTTTCCGGCTGCTGCTGCTGTCGTGGCTGCTGCTGTTGTTGCTGCTGCTGCGGCTGCTGCTGCTGCTGTTGTCGCGGCGACTGCTGCTGTTGTGGTTGACGCCGTTGTGGCTGCTGCTTCGGCTGCCTACAGTCTCGGGCAAAATGCCCTTTCCGGCCACAGTTAAAGCATTCTAAATCCGCTCGGGAACTGCGCTGCTGCTGCTGCCTGCTAACCGCTTCCTTGACCTGAGTCATCAGATCCGCCAACTGCTGCTGAGTCTGCTCGGCTTGCTTTCGCAATTCGTTCACCTGCTGGCTCCACTCCGGTTCCGTGTTCAGCTGCCTCGTCCGGTGTCGCTCCGCTGGTCTACTGTTGTCCGTCTTCATAATATTCTCATACTCGGTAGCGAAAGCCAGAGCCTGCGACAGCGTTTCCGGGTGGCTTTTCAATACCGACAACCGCATATCCCGGTTAGTAAGACTGTTGCAGAAATGCATCTTCATGAGCACTTCTGTTGTTGCCGGATCCGCTTTTGGGTAAGTTAGCCGCGTCTTGCTCCGTATGTCTCTGGCCAGCTCGGACAGCTCCTCCTCCGGCTGCAATTTCCGTGTCTGCAATTCCGCCTGGAAAACAAATGTTTTCTCTCCCGGACAAAACTGCTGTTTAATGCCGCCACAACCGTATCAAAGCTGCGTCTCTGCTCCGCGGACAAATCCAGTAGTATGCTGCGGGCGTTACCCCTCAAACTGACACATAAGTTCAGCGCCTTTTCCTCTGCTGTCCAACGGTAGTACCGAGCGTATTCAAGGAGGTGAGCTTCATACTCCGGCCACGGATCAGTTCCGTCGTACGTCATTAATCTGGCTACTCCTGCCCTTGGTGCTGGTTGTTGTACTGCTTCTGCCTGCTGCTGCTTTCCGGTTACTGCCAGGTGCTGCTGAAACACCTCCATTTGGGTCGCCAATAATCTGGTCAGGTTGTCGACTAAATTCTCACCGCCTTCCGGTTCTGCATCCGGTTCCCGATCGCCAGCCTGGTCCGGAAAGTTAATTTCCGCCTCTGCTAACTGCTCTGCAGGCTGTACTCCTTGAGGAACCCGAAGGGGCTCTTCTGCAACTGCTTTCTGCATTTCCGGCTGCAACAGCTTCCGCTTGGCAGGACGAACTGCTTCCTTTTCCGCAACCGGCATCTGCAACGGCTCAGCTCCTACTGCTCCTACAGGCTGCTCCGTGTCCGACACGGCTGTCTTCAGCTGCTGTTCTGCCAATTTGCCCCGTCTAGTAGTCATACTGCAGATGATCCCACCGCTGCCACCAAAAAGTTGTAACGGGTTCTTCACCCTTCTGTGACGTCTTGATGAACCGGTTTTCTAGGGAGGTGGGTGAGTTGTTATTTAACCGGAGCTAAAACGGTAAAACTCCGGGAGACTGCTACTGCTGTACGGTTGATCTCCGGCTAGAAGTCTCTGAAGGTTGGTAGCGTGGTCTGGAATGGACCTCTTAACCGTTGTCCGACTGCCAATCTGCAACTGCTCTTGTAAAGTAAGAATCCGGAGGCGTTTCCGTCTCCGAGTACTGCAACTGCTCCGTCGGGATACCGCTTTTACTGCAACAGCTCCGTCGTTTTCCGCCTTACTGCAACTGCGACTGCACCTGGAATAGAGAATCCGGGAACGTTGCCGTTTCCGAATACTGCAACCGCTCTGCCAGGTTCCGCCTCGCTGCAAACTGCTGCGGTTGGCTCCGCCTCACCGCAACCTGCGACTGCACCTGAAATGGAGAATCTCGGGAGTGTTCTCACTTCCGGTTACCGCAACCGCTCCGTCAGGTACTGCCTCTGCTACTCCGTCGTCCGGTACCGCCTCTGCAACTGCTTCGTCGTTCCCGTCTCTGCAACTGCTCCGTCCGGTACCGCCTCCGTAGTTGCTCCGTTGAATTCCACCTCCGTCTCCTTCCTTGGTGATCTGGGTTCTTGGATCACCCTAAGACGTCGTTACAACTTGGTCTTAACCGACTGTGGACTTATCTCCCTTTTCTCCGTATTACTTTCTTTTCCGGTGAACTAACTTTGTTATAAATTCCAGTTCCCTAACAAACACGGAAAAACAACTCGGTTGAAGTTTTCATGTTTATTTTCCAAGTGCCCAGTCGGAAGACATAAACTGCGATCATCTGGATGACTCTAGCCGGAACAAGGGAGTACTCTGCTATGGGAGAAGGGGTCTGCACAGGTCGACGTCAGGACACCAACTCCGCCGTCCGCTGTGAAGCGGGGGCTTTTATAGACCTGAGACCCACGTCACGTGACCAACCTATTGTGACGTCATAGTCCGCCAAATCACTGATATTTTCCGGATTTCTAAAAACACTCTAGAACCAATCAGTGGCTGACACGTCACCTTTTAAACCGAAAACGAGGCTGATCACATGACCTTCCGGAAATAACGTCATTACGTTTTTGTACTCCATTGTTCCGACTCCGTCTCCGGTTCCGTCTCCGTCTCCGGCTCCGTCTCCGGCTTTACCAACATCACAAATATACCAAGTTCCGAGACGGAAAACCTTTTAAACATTACCAATACGGAACCGAATGAACCTTGTTGAGTTATACGTTTGTTATTGGCATCATCAAAATCTGACTGTATTGGTGGTAACAGATTGATACTTACTTTAAACACATATACATTTTAATAAACGGTTATTCAACCATAATATCACAAAACACTAATAGAATTACCTAGGGGAAACTTTTGGGTACGCCCCAAAACCGTTACAATATACACTACATATCATATGTGCTAACATTGGATTGTGACACCATGCCTCAAACCAATCACATTAACTACATCCATCGGAATAACTATCCGAAATGAATTAGTGAAAGATCAATCAGTGAAAGATCTATTGGAATTACTATTGGAAATGACAACCAACATCATTGCAATATCCATTTGCATTAATTTCAGGTCCTTTGCCCAGGACAATGTCATAGTTGTCATGATTCTTTTAGTATGCAATATCTTGTTCCTTGCACCATAATAAATACAGAGTGAAGTTGATTGCATATTTCTTTGGGTGCAACTTATATTTACCTTTGGCTGCTTCCATGGACCAGTTTTATATATCTCTGTAACTCAGCGGATATCGCATTATAAACAAATGTGTAGGTGCTGTGAACCGCTAGGCAGATTAGGTGAGGCGGTCCCCTGATAATAATGATGCCAGTGTGGCTTCAGGAATAATAAATTTGTCAGGGTTTTTTTTCTATTCCAAAAAGTTTTTAGGTTGAGTATTGGTATCAACTAAATCTTGAGCCGAGAAGTAATGAGTTGATGATACATTGCTCCAATCAACTTCGTTCCATTGTAGTTGAATTGTGTGTATGGAAAATATTCCTATGCAAAAAATGTATGTTTCCATTTCCATGGAAGTTATTGTCGCAGGTGTGGTTCTGGTATAATTAAAATGTTCCGAATGCGTGAGCATATTCTGTATTTTATAAAATTCAATATTTCTCTGGTTTTGAATCCCTCCATACCAGAGATTTGCAACGGACTAAACATGAGATGTCTGTCTGTGCTGTGTGTGACTACAATCGCATGTGGACCTATCAGCGTCAAGAATCTGGATCTTTTGAAAAATAGCAGACTATCTCTGATGGTCCAGTTGTTGTATTTTCAGTAGATGCCCAAACTTTCTGGGGAATTCAGTGGTAGTCATTACTATAATGTTTTTTTGTAATATATTCTATTTGTGTAATATGCATAATAGGCCAATGTGTTTTAGATATGACTTTTTGGATATGAATAGTTCAATAGGCATTTTGTCATGTCTAAGAGTTGTTCATTTCATTTTTGCGGATGACCGCATTTTAATATCAAGCTGTTAGTAATAGTTCAGTATAAAAACTCAGCTATCTCACCATGGCAATGAAATTAGTGATGATATCGGCAATTGGTTGTCATCAACTCCCATCATACCAAAGACCACCAAGGCCATGGGATTTGACGGACAAAATATATCAATAAATGATAATAAGGTGCACAAACATTAACAAATATCTGAGAATGTCAATGCCTTATCCTTTTTTCCACTTTTCCGCTGTTGTAATCAAGAGGCACTGTCCAGCTTACAAAGTTAGAAAAACACACCTAGCAAACTACACTCCACATCATCTATTTTAATTAGCATTGAATTAGGCTTTCACACTTGCCATAATCGTGGTACATTTCCGCAATTCCTTGAAGTGATTAGAACCAGTATTTTTATAGTTTCATTATGTACATTTTCTTATCTCCAGAAAATTTAATTACCAAGTGTATTTTACCAAGGCGCGCTCTCAGCGATAGTTTGTTTAAAAGAATGATTTTTTGCAAGTAAAGCAATTTTACCTTTACCACAAAAACAAATAAGTCAAAATCAATAACTAATAATTATGATTTGGTTGTTTTCGTGTTGTCATGTTTCAGTCAATTCATTTCTGTTATCTTTTCATATTTGGTCCAACCCTACTAATTTATATCGTGATTTATTGGTCCTTTTCACACAAAAAACATTGCTAATATAATTTGGAGTGATAATTAAACATCTAATTAGGCTAATGTATCTTGATAGACTCCGTGTAATGGCAGTACTTCACTGGTCGTAATTCATTTCTATGTGTGCTCTTTGCTCAGATAACAGCTGTTCACATAGGAACTGACATGGGACTAAGTGCCTGGATAGTTGTGCTGCTTGATCTATTTAAACCAACTGATTCATCTGAAACGACTGTCTTGAAATAATGACTACTATCATTTCTCATTTCGGTGCAGTATCAAAATTAAATGACTGTGGTATGTGGTATATTTGTGATGTGGCATGTGTTAGGTGATATATTCACATAAACACCCTGCAACATATCTTAAGGCGGTGACTGACCTAGTTTTTTTGTCTAGGGGTCAGGTCATGTTATTGTCACCGACTTGTGGTTAGGTTTTTTGAAAGGAAGATGAACACAAGGTAGGAAAAATGCAATTTCTGCACGTATGGTTTTGACATAATTAAAATGTTCAACACGTGAGACACGTGATGTACAGCCTGTGTTTCATAAAAGCAGCATTTTCCTTATTTTAAATTCCTCTATGCTAGACTTTTGGAACGGAGCTAGACATAAGATTGAACAAAACATTGTCGTATTCTGACAGCGATGTCTGTCTGTACTGTGTGTGTGACAACAATCGCCTCGGGACCTGTGGTCCAGTATTTGACGGCCCAGTTGTATATTTTTATTGGATGTGGCTTTGTGAGTATTTTGATATGAATATTTGGATAGGCATTCTTTTCTAAGAGTTGTTTATTTCAGGTTTGCGGATGGCTGCATCACAATATGCTAGTAGGTAGGTGGCTAGGTAGGTATTTTGTTTGGATGTGCATATTTATGATAAATGACAGTGACTAACACGAAAAATTGATAGAACGCACACCCCAATGTGACCCCAAAGACAGTGTCTGTAACCCAGAGGGCTTTGATCACCTGTGTAAGTTACATGTAAGGCTCACACTGGCAGAACATAAAAGAAATACAATATCCGTTACTAGTAGCTCGACCATGTAAGTGGATTATCCGGAAACCAATTTCCGGTCACTGGGAATAATCCTGAAACTGAGAGGCTAATTGAAGTAGTGCAAAAAATGTGCAAACTATTGCAGTTCAGTAGTTAGAGAAGGAAATCTGTTTCAATCTACGTTTGAATATAAACTTAGATTTAGCACTCCTGATATCAGTAATTGGTTGCTCATCAACACCCATCATACCAAAAACCACCAAGGCCATGGAATTCGACAACAAAATATATCACTAAATTGTGATGAGATGCACGAAAATTTTTGATATATATTTAAGATGTGAGTGCATTATCACTTTTTGTTGTAATCGTATACATTTCCAAGCTTACAAATTCAGAAAGTACACACAGAAAATCACACTCCACATTACCTATTTTCATTAGCATTGAATTAGTATAAGCGTGCTACATATCCGCAATTCCTACCACAAAAACAAATTAGTCAAAATCAATATCTTATTATCAGCCGATTTCGATTTTTTTTTTCATGTTATCAAGATTCAGTCAGTTTTGTTATCTCTTCACTTTTTTTTTCATCTCCAATAAGTCTCCAATTCATCAGTCTTTTTCACAGAAAAAAAACTGCTAATATCATTTGGAGGGATAACATAAAATGTAATAACATTTATTCTATAACTTCTATTCTAGATGTGGTATAAACCAAATGTGGATATTAAAAAATTCCAAATCTTTATTGGAATATCTACATGCTCACACACTTTCAAAAGTAACGTCTATCAAAACATACCACTATACCACTATATTATAGTTAAATATAATACCGCTTATTTTGTTAAAGGCGACTCTGATGCCCCATACAAATATACTGAAATAGATGTGGTAAATATGGATAATTTTCTCATTGATAATATTTTTGTGGAATTTGGTGGTCGAATATTTCAACAGACTATTGGTATTCCCATGGGTACAAACTGTGCACCATTATTGGCAGACCTGTTTTTATACTCATATGAATCAGATTTTATCCAACATTTACAACGAGGAGGTTCTAAGAAACTAATATGTAATTTTAATTACACTTTCTGATACATAGATGATGTATTGTCACTAAATAATCCCAAGTTTGGTGATTATTTGGATGTCATATATCCTAAGGAACTACAGACTCCGCTAATTTTTCCAACTATCTAGACCTGAGGTTGGAGATTGATAATGATTCTAACCTGTCAACTAGATTATATGACAAACGTGATGATTTTAATTTTTCCATAGTCAATTTTCCTTTTCTAAGCAGCAACATTCCTATGTCACCGGCATATGGTGTGTTTGTTTCTCAACTTATACGCTATTCCAGAGCTAGTTGCAAATATGAGGACTTTGTCTATCGAAGTGCCCAGCTAGTCTCTAAACTGCTGCGACAAGGATATGTTATACCAAGACTTATAGCTGCGTTTAAGAAATTCTATGGACGTCATCATGATCTGGTTGATAAATACACCAAATCCATGTCTGCCATGCAACTAGATCTATTTTCATGTTAATTTTGGGGAATTCATGACGGGTGCCACTAGTGGGGCAGGAAATGCTCACTCTTTCCGGAACACCTGATTTCACCTCCTAATGGCCATTTTTGGGGGTTCATGAGTTTCCTTGTCATTTTTGTTTTCTGTCACTTCGTATGCCTGATATGACTTTCTGTCCCCGGACTATGAGATTGGATAACGGACCTTGTTTTGTTTGCTCGGAATACTTAATACTGGGTATTGATTCCACGTCTATTCAAACTAAGTCATAGCTTGATTGGTATAGTATGCAATATCCTGTTTCTTGCGCCATACTAGATACATCTTGTGGGAATGATACCATATTTCTTTGGGTTTTGGTTGTTTCACTGGACCAGTTTTGTATATTTGTAACTCAGCAAGAATTACATTAGGTTCTGTGAACCAAGAAACAGAGGTGACCTGGTCCTCTGATTAAGATGATGCCAGTGTAGCTTAGGGGATAAATTTGTCTAGTTTCATTTCTATTTCAAAAGGCCTTTGGGTTTTTAATTGGTATCATCAATATTTTGTACCGAGCAGTAGTAATTTGATGATACATTGTTAGAATCTATTGCTGAACTATGTGTGGAAATGGAAAACATTGCTGCACCGAGGTTATTGTCACAGGTATGGTTCTGACAAACTTGAAATGTTCAGCGTATGAGACAATGTATAATTATGTGTGAAACAATATTCAATTATATGTTTGTCTGGATCTGGAAAACACTGCTACACGGAAGATATGGTCACAAGTATAGTTCTGACATGATTAAAACGTTCCAAACATGAGACAATGTACAGTCTGTGTTTTATAAAATCAAAATTTCCCTTGTTCTAAATTTCTCCATTCTCCTTCTGACAGCTATGTCTGAATGTACTGTGTGTGACTACAATTGCCTCGGGACCTATCGGCGTCAAGTATCTAGATCTTTCGAAAAAATACCAGTCTGTCTTTGACGGCCCTGTTATTGTATTTTTTATTAAATGCCCACACTTTCCAGGAAATTCAGTGGTATTCATCACTATAATTGTGCGGCATATGTTAGTGTAATTCAGGCCCGATGGTACGTCTGGTGAGAAGCTTGCCTATGCATGGACTGATTGCTACCGAGCTAAGCGAACTATGGCATTACCCATATATTATGCCATAAACTCACATTACAACATAACTAAATATCAAATATTGAGCAAGAAATACACAACATGATCCTTTGTGGAAAGTGAAAGTAAAGCACAGTTTGGCTAGAATAATGGGCAACTCGACAAAAGTTGGGGGTGAAAATCACTGACGCATGGAAAAGCTCCACCACAGTAATGGTGGTGTATAGTGGGGTGAGAAAATTTAGGAGAATTGATCTCCGTGACATTGAATTTGAGAGAGTTGCGATAGTACGATTTTTTTTTGTTACTAACAAACTGATCAATAGGTTTAAGTTGGAATAACATTTATTTCTATGATACTCTAACCATGGCACATTTTTGTTTCGTATTCTCTTATTTTTAATTGTGTTTGTGTTCACTCAGCCTCAATTATTTGTCCCCGTGGCCGCACAGGAAATCTTTACTCGGCTGTTGTGATGCTTGTTTTTATACTGTTTTTGTTGTGCTATTCGTGTAGTATTCACAATACGACAGCGTGACTGTTGATATGACTAATTCGATACGCATTCTGTCATTCCCAAGAGTTGCTCATTTTAGGTTTGATGACTGTATCACAATTTTATCCTGTTAGTTATAGCTCAGCATACACGGCCATGGCAATCAAATCAGTGATGATATCAATAATGGACTAGTTCATAGAATTTCCCGCCAAATTCTACCGAGCATTCCCGAAAAGATCAGACAGCCGACCAGTGACTGCTGCGCGCAGATTTTGAACCGAAAGTGTCAACAACGGTAATCACTTCGATTTCATCTGCATCGAGTGCCACCACACCTTTTGAATTCTCAGCCGTTATGACTGTGTAAATCACAAATAGACAGTTTACATGTCATTCTGTTGTTATATCTCAAGTTTAGATGAGGTTATTTAAAATAATCGCCGGCTCGCACGACATTGCACTTTTCGACCGACAAAATATCACACGCAAAACGTATAACCATGATTCCCGCATGTGTTTACAGACATTTTCGGTTTTTTCCGTATATGGTTACACTTGTTGCCTGGGGCAACACGCGCAGCTGTGATTGTTCCGTTTGAAACTAGAGATTCCCGAAGATTAGCTGATGGCGGGAAAATTCTCTGAACTAGTCCATTGTGATTGGTTACTCATCAACACCCATCATAGCAAAGACTACCAAGGTCATGGCGTTTGACCACAAAATATACCACCACATGTAGGTCTAAATCTTTGAATGAGGTGCACGAACATTTAACAAGTATCTTGAAATTGTGAATGTATTAACGCTTGCTCAACATTAAACATTGTTAAACGTTCAACATTGTATTAACGCTTGTTCAACAAATGAGGTGCACGAACATTTAACAAGTATCTTGAAGTTGTGAATGTATTAACGCTTGTTCAACATTGTTGTAATCAGAGACATTGTGCAGTTTATAAAACAGAATAAACACTTAAAAACTTACACTCCACATCATATATTTCAATTAACATTGAATTAGTATACATGTAATTGTTCTGCACTTCCTAGGAGCGATTAGACCCAGGCTTTCTGTAGTTTCATTTGTGTACATTAATACATCCCCCAGACAATTTAATTGTATTGTATATTTTACTGAGTTGCTCTATGCAGCTACAGTATGTTCAAATGAATGATTTCCTTTGTGCAAGTAAATCAATTTTACCTTTCAATACGAAAACAAAATACTGAAATCAATGAGTGCCTTATCATGAGCTGATTATGAATTAGTTATTTTCTGTTATCGTGTTTCAGTCAGTTCGGTTCAGTTATCTCTTCATTTTTGATCCAATTTATATTGTGATTTATCAGTCCTTTTCACACAAAAACATCGCCAATATCATTTGGAGGGATAATTATGTACATTAACATAATAATTATGTACATTAACATAATAATTATGTACATTAACATAATCTGTCCTTTCACAAAAAATTGCTATTATTTTTTAGAAAGAATAATTAGACATACATAATCTATGTGAAATGACTACATGAACTTTCGCGAGTCACTCTTTTCTGCATGTGCTCTTTGCTAAAATTGCAGCTGTTCCAACGGGAAATCACACAAGACTATACCCATTTATTAAACCTACGAATCCATCTGATTATCACTACTCTGTTCAGTACAGCATCAAGTTACATTAATGTGGTATATTTCTGATGTGGCATATGTTAGGCGCTATATTCATATAATTCAAACCAATATCTCTTTAAAGCTGTGAACTGTGGGTAATGCTTGAGGAGCTATGTGAATGTAAATACTCTGAAAAATTCCATAATGTGTGCAATGTTTATGTAAATGATAGGTGATGGCATCACTTATATCGAGGAACTATCAAGAAAAGTACTGATGCGATCATGCAAATTATGTTGTTTCTATAACGTATGATAAAACAATGTTTGTTCAGGATTCATGGTACATAAGTCGAGACTGTTTGAAATATATTAGAAGCAAAATAAACCACATGTGAATGTATTACATATGTACTTCACAATGGCTGGAACATTCATCCCTTTTAGGCAGCATTGCATTCACTACATCAGTGTAAAGGGGACCACAAGAAGTAATTTTCTTTATAGACTTTGAGCCATTCACATGCCATCACTGTGATTGTTCATTGTTCTCGTTTTGGCGGTGCTCTGTGAATAAATATGTGACTGAGGCAATCACTTGTCCGTGGTTCGTCTGCACATCATACTGGTAGACACTGAAATGCGACACTTTGCCTCAAACCAATCACATTAACAATATCCATCGGAGTAAGTATCCGATGTGAAAAAACAACCACATTGCAAAATCCATTTGCATTAATTTTGTAACAACCAATACGTTCGTTGTCTCTGTGCTCAGGACAATGTCATAGTTTGATTGTTATTGTATGCAATATTTTGTTCCTTGCACCATAGTAAATACAGAGTGGAGTTGATTGCATATTTCCTTGGACGCAACTTGTAATTTAGTACCGCTGGCTGCTTCCCTGTACCAGTTTTATATATCTCTGTAACTCAGCGAGTATTGCGTTTTAAACTGATGTATAAGTTATGTGAACCGCTAAGCAGAGTAGGTGAGGTGGTCTCCTGATCGTAATGATGCTATGATAATAATGATGATGTGGTTTCAGGAATAATAAATTTGTCAGGTTTTGTTTGTATTCCAAAGAGTTTTTAGAATGAGTATTGGTATCAACTAAATCTTGTGCCGAGCAGTAATAAGTTGATGATTCATTGTTCCAATCAACTTCGTTCCCCAGTAGTTGAATTATGTGTATGCGTCCATATGGAAAATATTCCTATGGAAAAAATGTATGTTTCCATTTCCATGGAAGTTATTGTCGCAGGTGTGGTTCTGACATATTAAAATGTTCAATGCGTGAGCATAGTATGTGTTTTTTAAAATCCAACATTTCCCTGGTTTTGAATCCCTCCATACCAAAGATTTGTAATGGACTAAACATGAGATGTCTGTCTGTGCTACGTGTGACTACAATCGCCTATGGACCTATCAGCGTCAAGTATCTTGACTCTGGTGGTCCAGTTGTTATATTTTCAGTAGATGTCCAAACTTTCTGGGAAATTCAGTGGTAGTCATTACTATAATGTTTTTGTAATATATTTTATTTGTGTAATATGCATAATAGGCCAATGTGGTTTTTGATATGACTTTTTGGATATGAATATTTTAATAGGCCTTTTGTCATGTCTAAGAGTTGTTCATTTCATTTTTGCGGATGGCCGCATCCTAATATCAAGCTGTTAGTTATAGTTCAGTATAAAAGCTCAGCTATCTCACCATGGCAATAAAATCAGTGATGATATCGGCAATTGGTTGCCATCAATACCCACCATACCAAAGACCACCGAGGCCATGGCATTTGATGGACAAAATATATCACTAAATGATAATGAGGTGCACAAACATTAACAAATATCTAAGAATGTCAATGCCTTATCCTCTTTTCCACATTGTGTAATCAAGAGGCATTGTCCAGCGTACAAAGTTAAAAAAAACACACCTAACAAACTGGCTCCACATCATCTATTTTAATTAGCATTGAATTAGGCTTTCACACTTGACATAATCGTGCTACATTTCCGCAATTCCTCAAAGTGATTAGACCCAGTATTTCTGTAGTTTTATTATGTACATTCTCTTATGCCCAGAAAATTAAATTACCGTGTATATTTTACCAAGGTGCGCTCTCAGCGACAGTTTGTTTAACAGTCGCTTAGCAGTTTTACCTTTACCACAAAAACATATTAGTCAAAATCAGGAATTATAATAATTATGATTTGGTTGTTTTTGTGTTGTCATGTTTCAGTCCATTCATTTGTGTTATTTTTTCATTTTCGGTCCATCCCTACTAATTTATATCGTGATTTATTGGTCCTTTTCACACAAAAAACATTGCCAATACAATTTGGAGTGATAAATAGACATGTATTTAGGCTAATATATCTTGATAGGCTCCATGTATTTGCAGTACTTCACTGGTCGTAATTTATTTATGTGTGCTCTTCGCTAAGATAGCAGCTGTTCACACAGGAACTGACATGGGACTAAGTGCCTGGATAGTTGTGCTGCTTGGCCGTTATTCAATGGGTTATGCAACATATTCACATACCCCAAATCAAATAAGACTTTAATGGATAAGAATATTTTGAAAGGCATGCTGTCATTTCAAGAGTGGTTCATTTTAGTTTTGTGACCGTATCAGAATATTATCCTGTTAGTAATACCTAGGTATAAACGTTCTACTTTCTAGCTATGACAATCAAATCAGTGATGATATCAGTAATTGTAATTGGTTCCTTATTAATACTCATCATACCAAAGAACACCAAGGCCATGGCATTTGACCACAAAATATATCACCACATGACAAAGAGGTGCACAAACATTTAACAAGTATCTTGAAAATGTGAATGTATCATCGCTTGTTCAACACTGTTATAATCAGATACATTAAAATCAGAAATTTACCTAACAACTTACACTCCACATCATATATTTCGATTAGCATTGAATTAGTATATTTGTTCTACACTTCTGCAACTGCTAGGAGCGTATATTTTACTGACATTCTCTATCAGCTTCGGTGTTTTCAAAAAAATGATTTTCTGTGTGGAAGTAGATAAATTTTACCTTTCAATACAACAACAAGATACTGAAATCAATAAGTGTCTTATCATGAGTTGATCATGAATTAATTATTTTCTGTTATCATGTTTCAGTCAGTTCAGTTATTTCTTCATTTTGCATCCAATTTATGTTGTGATTTATTAGTCCTTTTCACACAAAAACATCGCCAATATAATTTGGAGGGATAATGATGTACATTAACTTTATCTGTCCTTTACCAAAAAAATTGCTATTATTATTTAGAAAGAATAATTAAAACATACATAATCTATCCGAAATGACTACGTGAACTTTTGCGAGAACTCTTTTCTGCATGTGCTCTTTGATAATTATTTGAATAAAAAAATCCAACTGATTATTATTACTTAGTTCAATACAGTATTAAATTACATGACTCTGGTATATTTGTGATGTTGCATGTGTTAGACGCTATATTCATAAAATTCAATCCAATATCCATGATATCACTGTAAAGCAGTGCACTGTGGGTAATGCACAAGGAGCTATATTGAATGTAAATTCTCGTAAAAATTCCATAACGATCTTGTTGTGACAGTGCAATAATTTGTGCAATGTCTACGTATATGATAGATGATGGCATCACTTATATCGGGGAACTATCAAGAAAAGTACTGATGCGATCATGCAAATTATGTTGTTTTTATAACGTATGATAAAACACTGTTTGTTCAGGATTCATGGTACATAAGTTGAGACTGTTTGAAATATATTAGAAGCAAAATAAACCACATGATGTATTACATATGTACTTCACAAAATGCTGGAACATTCATCCCTTTTAGGCAGCATTGCACTTACTACATCGGCGTAAAGGGGAACCACCAGAAGTAATTTTCTTTATAGACTTTGAACCATTCACATGTTATTACTGTGATTGTTCATTGTTCTCGTTTTGGCCGTGTTCTGTAAATAAATGTGCGACTGAGGCAATCACTTGTTCGTGATTCGTCTGCATATCATACTGGTAGACACTGAAATGGGACACTTTGCCTCAAACCAATCACATTAACAATATCTGTCGGAATAACCATCCGCAGTCAAATAACAACCACATTGCAGTATCCATTTGCATTTATTTCGCCAAACTTGTACCAACCAATACACTCGCTGTCTCTGTGCTCAGGATGATATCATAGTTTGATTGTTATAGTATGCAATACTTTGTTACTTGCACCATAGTAATAACAGAGTGGAGTTGATTGCATATTTCCTTGGACGCAACTTGTAATTTAGTACCGTTGGCTGCTCCCTGTACCAGTTTTATATTTCTCTGTAACTCGGCGAGTATTGCATTAGAAACAGTTGTACAGGTTCTATGAACCGCTAGGCAGAGTAGGTGAGGTGCACACGTGGTCCCTTGATAGTTGTGATACCAGTGTTAAAGCAAACTTTTACTATACAGATAAATGGAGATTACTTAGAAAGAGTGGGAGAACATTTCAGAAATAATAGCACACAATTTTTGGGGAATTGTATGGATGAAAACTTAAGTTGGAATATTACATGTTAAAAACAAAGTCTCAAAAGCTCTATTCATGATAAAACAAGCGAAAAACTTATTATTAAATAAATGCTTAGAAACCCTCTATTACTCCATGATTCACCCCCATATCATATATGGAATACTAGCTTGGGGAAACGCTACATCAACCCACCTAAATAACTTGATCACCACCCGAAAACGAGCAATCAGAGTTATAAACAAAGCCAAATTCAACAGCCATACTGAACCACTATTCAAGGGCTGTAGTATTCCAAAATTAACAGACCAGTATATATATGAGGTTATGTCATTTGTCAGTGATTTCTTCACTGGTAAATTGCCAGATTCATTTTCAAATACATTCAAACTGAACAAGATATCAAATCAAACTGCAGCACATGCACCAGACAATCAAATGATTTAGATGTACACCCAATAAAACCTAATTTTGCTGGCAAATTGCCCCTTTACATCTTTCCAGTTATTTGGAATACATGGAATCCTGGCAACAATAGCCTGGAAACCATCTCATACACAAAAAAATCATTTCGAGGAATCATTAAAAGGAATTTCCTGGCATCATACGCGAGTATGGTGACATGTGATAATCAATTTTGTAAAGCCTGTCATGGTAGCAATTAGCATATATTGTCATGCACCCCATGACAATTTTGTTTGAATCAACCTACATCTTTTAATTTTGTATATCGTGTAAATCATAATTTGTTTCTATCACGCAAATTAAAATGGATAACTTGTGTTGGTATTGTTGTTTTCAATGTCCCGATATCCATTATGGGAGAATATATGCGGCAATGGTATTACCGATAAACTATTGTCATGGTTTTTCGTCCGTCGTCGTCGGTGTAATCGTCCACATTTTCTGTTAACACTTTTTATCTCTTTTTTTTTCGGGCCGATGAATTTGGCCATAGATTTGTGTGAATTTGTTTGTTGAGTCAATACCCCCAGATGTTTTTATTACTATTTTTTATTGAATGTTTATGCAGTTTTGGCGGCCATTTTTATGCCGAAATGGCTGTTTTTTGCATGTTCTTCAATTTTAAAAATTATTTTCTCAAAAACTGTCTGATCAATCACAGTTTTGAGATTTTAGTTTCAAAATGTTCCCCTCATGTATCATTACAATATGCATAAGTTTTGATGTGGTCATATGAGAAATGAGTTGTGCTGAATTTTCTCGTGACCTTGAATATGACAATTGACCTCGTTTTCAGGATCAGAGCACAAAATGGCCAATATCTCGTTTATCATCGACTTACAGCTTAGGAACCAATTGTGGACATATGGGAAATGATATATACTGAATGTTCTCATGAACTTGAATATGACCTTTGACCCCATTTTCAGCGTCAGAGCTCAAAATGGCGCATATCTCACTACTTAACAGCTTAGAAATCAATTGTGGACATATAGGAAATGATATATGCTGAATATTCTTGTGACCTTGAAGTTAACTGACCATCGGTTCGATCACCTATTGGCTAGCCGGTAAACTACATGGTCCCTTGGGCCTATGTTTCACAGAATGGGAGGCATTTAGATATATCTTTTTATATGCCTTTTCGAGTCTATATATTGGCATATTATTACATTTTCGTTCCCAAACCTGGTAGTAGCAATAGATTATAGTGCCCCTCACCCGTCTTCTGATCTTAGCCTGAGCGACAGAATTCACCTCTCCCGTCCTGTGTTACTTATGCATCACTTGTATTTCAAAAGTTCCAAATGGATAATTTTTCAGTTGTATTTGTAAATTTTATTCATAGGATTTAATCAATAGATTAATTTATGAAATATAGGTTGAGTAATATTGAGAAATACCAGTCACTAAGTTTTGTATTAAATATATCTTGTGCACATTACAGGCCAGAAGGAAGACAGTACCATTTTGTACTATTTTTGGTCTGCCCAATAATTTGTTATCTCCAACTTATGTATATGCTATTTGAGCAAAAATTTATTGTCAAGTTGGGAAAATAAAGTCATTCATTCATTCATTCATTCATTCATTCATTCCTTCAGTGTGGCTTCAGGAATAATAAATTTGTCAGGTTTTGTTTCTATTCCGAAAAGTTTTTAGGTTGATTATTGGTATCAACTAAATCTTGTGCCGAGCAGTAATAAGTTGATGATGCATTGTTTCAATCAGCTCCGTTCCCCTATAGTTGAATTATGTGTATGCGTCCATATGAAATATATTCCTATGACAAAAAATGTATGTTTCCACTTCCGTGGAAATTATTGTCGCAAGGGTAGTTCTGGGGTAAATAAAATGTTCCCTGGTTTCAAATTCCTCCATACCAGAGATTTGAAACGGCATGAGATTGGATGAACCATTGTCTTCTTTCGACAGCAATGTTTGTCTGTACTGTGTGTGATACAATCGCCTTGGGACCGACGGGCACAAAGTATATATATATATATCTTTGGCATAACAGACTCTGACAGTCCAGTTGTTGTATTTTTTAGTAGATGCCCACACTTTCCAGGAAATTCAGTGGCATTCATCATATTGTCATGTATATAATTATTATACAGTTTTTGTAGTATATTCTATTTGTGTAATGTACACAATACGCCAATGTTTTATTTTTGATATGACTATTTGGATATGGGTATGTGGACAGGCATTCTGTCATTTCAAGAGTTGTTTTATGTTTGTAGATTCATCACGAAAATGACTATCAAGGCCTTGGCATTGTTAACGGACAAAATATATCACCAAATGATAATGAGGTGCACAAACATTTAACAAATATCTGGAAATGTGAACACATTATCGCCTTTCCAACATTGTTGTAATGAACAGACATTTATCAGCTTACAAAGGTAAAAAACACACCTAACAAACTACACTCCACATCATCTATTTTCATTAGCATTGAATCAGGCTTTCACACTTAATATAATCGTGCTACATTTCCTGCAATTCCTCAAAGCGATTAGACCCAGTATTTCTATAGTTTCATTATGTACATTTCCCAAACTCCAGAAAATTTAATTACCATGTATATTTTACCAAGACGCGCTCTCAGAGACAGTTTATTTAAAGAATGATTTTATTGCAAGTAAATCAATTTTACCTTCACCACAAAAACAAATAACTAAAATCAGTAACTAAAATAATTATGATTTGGTTGACTTTCGTGTTGTCATGTTTCAGTCAATTCATTCGTGTTATCTTTTCGTTTTTGGTCCATCCTTACTAATTTATATCTTGATTTATTGGTCTTTTTCACATAAAAAACATTGCTGATATAATTTGGAGTGATAATTAAACATGTAATTAGGCTAAAATATCTTGATAGACTCCATGTATTTGCATTACTTCACTGGTCGTAATTTATTTCTGTGTGTGCTCTTCGCCGCTTAGATAGCAGCTGTTCACACAGGAACTGACATTGGACTAAGTGCCTGGATAGTTGTGCTGCTTGATCTATTCAAACCAACGGATCCATCTGATACGATTCCCTTGCAGAAAAAAGACGACTATCATTACTCGTTTCAGTGCTGTATCAAAATCGAATGACTGTGGTATATTTGTGATGTGGCATGTGTTAGGATACATAGTCACATAAATCAAATCAATTTCACTGTGA
The DNA here is from genome assembly GCA_949152475.1 of Terebella lapidaria. Taxonomy (NCBI): domain Eukaryota; kingdom Metazoa; phylum Annelida; class Polychaeta; order Terebellida; family Terebellidae; genus Terebella; species Terebella lapidaria. The sequence goes on from OX424562.1 coordinate 10,588,987, forward strand.
AGCCATGAACTATGGGGGTCTGTCAAGTACTGATGTGATCATGCAAATTATGTGGGATTTTTAACTTCTGATAAAACAATGTTTGTTCAGGTTTCATGGTACAGAAGATGATTCAGTTGGATATTAGAAACAAAGTAAACCACGTGTGAACGTATTATACATGTAGTTGACATTAATTAGAATCTTCATCTATTTCAGTGGGTATTATGCTGCCGTCAAACCAACTTGTGAATATGGTAATTCCCACTTCACAAGTTGAAATTTGCGTTCGAACCACGTCAAAGGTTGTGACTTTCCCATGTTCACAACTGGGAGAGTTTTTAGCGGATCAATGTTCACCATTTGGATACAAAATGGCGGCATTAGAAGAAGGTTTGATAGGTAAATGATGTACTACTGCTTGATGGAAGTTTATTCGTTAACATTATTCGCTATGACAAATTTGATAACTAGACTTTTTTTTGATAACTCATGAACAAGGTACGAATACCTGATAGCTCTAGATTCCCCAATTCCCATATTATCGCTCATTTGCCCTTGAACGTCGTACAATTGTAGATCGTTTGCCCATTGTGAACAGGCCTATAGCTGTGGATCGTTTGCCCATTGTCATTAGGCCTACTGAAATGTCTGATTGGGTTACCTATTCAATTAAGTGGGTAATTTCATTCCCAGCTAATTCCCCATAGTTCTCAGCTAATTTCCCAAGTTTCTATTTAGTATAATCGACTATTCGTATGACATCTTGTATTAATAATCATATTCCCATCCAACCTCCTTCTTCTGTGCCATCGTATATGCACATATCACACCAAATCCGCACCAAGTTCAAGGAAACTCAACAACAAACTAAAAAAAACAATGAGCGCTTCTGCGGCCGCCGTTTTGTTCAAATGAAATTTCGAAAGTCAATTTGAACGCAGGTGTCAGGTTTTCTCAACAGGGAAGTTGAAAGTTCACCGGTGTTCACCATATTCACAAGTCGGTTTGAAGGAAGCATTGCATTCACTACACCAGTATAACGGAAAACCATCATATGCAATTCCTAAATAGACTTTGAACCATTAAGAAGTTATTAATGTGATTCATTGTTCATTGTTCGTGATTTGACGGTGGTTCTTCAAATGATTGTTTGACTTAGGCTATCACTTGTTCCTGGTCCCTCTGTATATCATATTTGCAGACATTAGGATGGGGCACCATGCCACAAACCAACCACATTAACAACATCCCTCGGAATAAATCTGAAGTGAAAAAAAGAAACAAAAAACATCGTTGCACTATCCATTTCCATTCATATCACCAAAATTGGACCAATCCTTAGGCTCACTCTCTCTGCGCCCAGCACAACATCATAGTTTCATTGTTATAGTACGCAATATCCTGTTCCTTGGGATATAATAGATCAATCTTGTCGGGCTGATGTCATATTTTCTTGGGCGCAACTGGTAATTATCGTTGGCTGCTTCCCTGGACCAGTTGCCTATATCTGTAACTCAGGGAGAATTACATCGTAAGCAGATATATAGGTTCTGTAACCACGAGAGAATTCGGTGAGGTGGTCCCCTGATGACGATGACGCCAGTGTGGCTTCAGGTATAAAGTTGTCAGGTTTTGCTTCTGTTCCAAAAGGCTTCAGGGTTTTAATTGGAATCATCAAAATCTTGTACTGAACAGTAGTAAATTGATTATACATTGTCCCAATCAAATTTATGCCTTCAGGTATTTGAACTAATGTATGGGTATGTGCGGATATTGAAGATATTGCCACACCGAAGTTATTGTCATAGGTATGGTTCTGACATTTTCAAAATGTTCAACGTGTAAGACAATGTTTTATTATGTGTAAAACATTATACATGTCTGGTTGTAGAAACACTTTTGCGCGAAAATTATTTTCACAGGTATGGTGTTGACATAATTAAAATGTTCAACACTTGGCACACGTGATGTGCAGCCTGTGTTTTATAAAATCAGCATTTTCCCTATTTTAAACTCCTCTATGCCAGACATTTGGAACGGAACTAGACATGAGATTGAATGAACCATTGTCTTATTCTGACAGCGATGTCTGTCTGTGTGTGACTACATTCGTCTCGGTACCTATCGTCCAGTATTTGACAGCCCAGTTGTTGTTTATTTTTTAAAAGAATGCCGACATTTTCCAGGGAATTCAGTGGCATTCATCACTAAGATTACTATACTGCTTTGCGACGTGCGACAAGTATGTATCTAATATTCACAATGCGCCGGTGTGGGTTTTTGACTATTTTGATATGAATATTTCGATACGCATTCCTTCCTTTCTAAGAGTTGTAGGGGCAGATGCATCAGACTATACTAGATAATTTGCAGTTGGTATTCAGGTAATATATGCTTACACGTACTCACTGCATAAACCCTCTGCTGATATTTTTTGCATTGTTCTATAAGTTAGTAACTCCCATGAATAATATATATTATTATGCCCTAGAAATTTCGTTGAAATAACCCTTTCTAATTTATCATTGTCAATCAATAAATCATCTTCATACAGTGTTTCCCGATTGGGTCTATGTTCAAGTGTAAACACTATATTTAGCTTTGAACGGATTTACAGTTAGCCGGTTCGCCCGGAACCAGTTGCTGAGAACACTCAAATCACTGTTAGTATTCGAAAACATAAAATGCAAATTTGTACTATTAAGAAACACAGTCGTGTCCTTAGCAACAGGATGGATTCACAATGAGATAATGACTTAGGTAAGTCGTTGGTATTTGGTATATAATATAAAAAAACAGCGGGCCCAGCACTGATCCCTGTAATCGACTTTCATCTGGTCAGAATTGACGCTAGTGTAGGCAGTAGCTCACATACTGCCGTCTTTGTGACAAATAACTGCGGAACCAATCTAAAGCCCCTCCCCCCCGCCTTCCCCCCGGATTCCATAATGTTCAAGTTTATTTGAGAATAGTCTATGATTCATGGTAATTTATTTTGACAACAAATAATTTGACAATGAAATATATAACTAAATGATCTTGAGGTGCACGAACATTAAAAATGTATCTTGAAAATCTGAATACGTTATCACTTATTGTTGTAATCAGATACATTTTCCAGCTTACAAATTCAAACATTGCAGTTAAAATATCACACTCCACATTACCTATTCTCATTAGCATTGAATTAGTATAAGTGTGCTACATTTCCGCAATTCCTACAATAAAAACAAATTAGTCAAAATCAATATCTTATCATCAGCCGATTTTGAAATTTCAGTCGTGCTATCTCTTCACTGTTGGTTCATCTCCAACAATTTATATTGTGATTTATCAGTCCTCCCACAAAAACAGAAAAACATTGGTAATATGTCATTTGGAGGGAGAACTAAACATGTAATAACATGTACAATAAGTCATAGCTTGATTGGTATAGAATGCAATATCCTGTTTCTTGCGTCATAAAAGATACATCTTGTGGGGTTGATACCATATTTCTTTGGGCGTTGGCTGTTTCACTGGACCAGTTTTATATATCTGTAACTCAGCAAGAATTATATTAGGTTCTGTGAACCAAGCAACAGAGATGAGGTATTCGCCTGATTACGATGACACCAGTGTAGCTTCAGGGATAAATTTGTCCGGTTATATTTCTATTCTAAAAGGACTTTGGGTTTTTAATTGGTATCATCAATATTTTGTACCGAGCAGTAGTAATTTGATGATACATTGTTCCTATCAATTGTTGAACTATGTGTATGTGTGGATATGGAAAACATTATTACACCGGAGTTATTGTCTCAAGTATGATTCGGACATACTTGAAATGCTCATCGTGTGAAGCAGTGGATAATTATGTGTAGACCAATGTTCAATTGTGTGTGTCTGGATGCGGAAAAACACTGCTACACGAAAGCTCTTCTCACAAGTATGATTTTGATATGATTAAGGTAGTCCGTTCCAAACAGTGAGGGAAGGGGGTCAAAGGGTTGACCCCCTTCCCTCAAAAAATCAACCTGTATCAACAAAATCTAAAGCTTCAAAATGATATATTTTATGGAGTAACTGTTCAGCATCCCAAAACTAAAAAGAAAATAGGGGGTCACCGTGTCCGTTTGCATGGAAAACACAATAAAAGATGTAAATATGGACCAAAAAATGTGCAAAGATGCCAGAATTTATGTCATTTTAGGTAAATATGTGTGATTTTGATCGAATATGTAGAAGAAACGAGCACGGTGACCCCCTATTTTCTTTTCAGTATTAGGATGCCAATTATTTACTCTATAGAGTAATGTTATTTTGAAGAGATAATATTCAAGAAATGACTTTTAAATTTTGACTCTCCGTTACCTCACTGTTTGTAGCGGACTACGTTAAAACGTTCAGAACGTGAGACAATGTACAGCCTGTGTTTTATAAAATCTAAATCTTTCAGGTTTTAAATTTCTCAATACCAGAGATTTGGAACGGAGCTAGACATAAGATTGAATGAATCATTGTCTTTTTCTGACAGCGATGTCTGTCTGTACTGTTTGTGACTACATTTGCCTCGGGACCTATTGGCGTCCAGTATCTAAATCTTTCTAAAAAAAACAAATCTGTCTTTGACGGCCATGTTGTATTTTTTATTAGATGCCCACACTTTCCAGGAAATTAAGTGATATTCATCACTCTAATTGTGTGGCATTAGCCGCACTATATATGTTAGTGTAATTTAGGCCCCATGGTGCCACTGACGAGAAGCTTGCCCATGCGTGGAATGATTGCTACCGAGTTAAGCCAGCGATGGCATTACTTATATATTATGTCACTAACTCACATAACAACACAACTAAGTATCAAATATTGAACAAGGAAACACACACCATGATCCTTTTTGGAAAGTGAAAGTAAAACACAGTTTCGCTAGAATAATGGGCAACTCGACAAAAATTGGGGGTGAAAATCAACTGACGCATGGAAAAGCTCCACCACAGTAATGGTGGTGTATAGGGTGGCTATGAATTTTTAGGACAATTTATCTCTGTGAGAGAGAATTAGGGTGATTTGTGCCAATACGACTTCACGATTTTGATTTCTCCTTTTGTTATTAATAAACTGATCAGTAGGTTTTCGTTGAAATAAGATTTATTCCCTCAACCATCATCTAACCATGTTTTTTACGTTCACTCATCCTTAAACGTGTTTGTTTTCACTCAGCCTCAAGTAGTGGTCCAAGTCTCTTTTGTCCTTGTGGCTGCATATGTGAACTTGAGTTTTGATGTTGTGATGCTTGTTATAGTACTGTTTTGTTGACATTAGAGCGTTGGGGGCGAAGCCCCCAACCCTGTACATGTCTATGTGCTGACTTTTTTATGGAGGTTTCATGCCAACCTATCGACGCCCGTTTTGGCATATAAACCTTTGTTCACCTACTTCAAATGAGGATTTTCTTCGTCCTTGACATAAAATCTCTCGATTTGATTGCAACCTTCGAATATTCCACAGATATATAATCCATAAATCGATGTGTTAGGTTTGAGAAAATTACGCAAAACGGTCAGCTCGTCTGAAAAACGTCAAAATGGCGGAGCCGATGGAAATTCACGTTCCCAGAATGCAAAGCAAATTTTACCGCAATGACGCGTACTTTGGAACACACAATTTTCTGTGCAGCATTTTGTGCATGCATGTACATGTAACTTTGCGTGTGGCCTTCTTTGGCGTTATGAAGTAAACACAACGATTCGTCTGCGACACCACGACTACATTTACCGTAATCTGACATATTTAATCACTTGAGACGTGTTCCATGCTGGGTTGCGAAACCTTTTTATTTTAAACTGGTCTTTTAATTTGCTCAGTATGTATGTGTTATTTATATCATGATATCAGATGCAGATATTCATCATAGTATCCAATATTTTAAGGATATTCTATTGAGGTTCAATATCATTTTATCAGGCGTATCTGTTTCATTGAGTTCAAAATAAATGTTTACTCATTAGGAATATGATTGAAGTACGCCTATGTGTTTCATCATAATATAGGGAATGAATTGGAATCATATGGGGCATGATATGGTTCAACTGTCTTTCTTTTTTTGCAGAAGGGGGGGGGGGTAACGTTGTGTAAGATACATTCAGCTGTCGTGGTGTTGATGATGTGGTCGAGCTCTAATGTCGTCTCCCGCAGTTAGCTGCATTTTCTTGTTGTGCTATTTGTGCAATATGCACAGTACGACAGTGTGGCTGTTGATATGACTATGACCGTATCACAATATTATCCTGTAATAGTTCAGTATGAACGTTTAGCTATCTCGCCACTGTAATCACATCAGTGATCATATCAGTAATTGGTTGCTCACCAACACATATCCTACGAAAGCCCACCAAGGTCATGGCAGTCGACAACACAATATATCATTCAAATGATAATGAGGTGCACGAACATTTCACAAGTATCCTTAAAATGTGAATGCATTATCAATTGTTCAACTTTGTTGCAGAGACATTGTCCAGCTTACAATATCAGGAAATGCACTTTAATCAGACTGTACATCATTTATTTCCATTAGCATGCAATTAGTCTAAGTGTGGTACATTTCCGTAATTCCTGTAGTTGCATTATGTACTTATCCTAAGAAAATTTAGTTGCCTGGTATATCTCACCGAGGCGCTCTATCGGCTACAGTTTGTTCAAATGAATGATTCCCTTTACAAGTAAACAAATTAGTCAAAACCAATAGCTACCTTATCATGAACTCATTATGAATTGGTTATTTTCATGCTATCATGTACCAGTCAGTTTAGTTGTGTTATCTCCTCACTTCTAGTTCATCTCCATCAATTTATATTGTCTTTTTCACAACAAATATATTGCCAATATCATCTGGAGGGATAATCAAACATGTAATTTGCCAATTATATCTCAATAGATTTCATGTATTTGCAGTAATTCACTGGTCGTAATTAATTTCTGAGTTGCCCTTTGCTTAGATAGCAACTGTTCAGACAGGCATGAGACTAAGTGCCTCGATATTTGTGCTGCTTGGACCTGATGTAAACCAACGAAATAATACTGTGGATCTTGTAACGTCATATAATACAGTGTTTGCTCAAATTTCATGTTACAGGAGTTGGTACTGTTTGAAATATATTAGAAGCAAAATAAAAACATGTGAACGTGTAATTGTCAAAATGTTAACTAGACTATTCATCCATTTTAGCGGACATTATATTTACTATACCAGTGTAACAGAAAAGCATCGTAAGTAGTTTTTTAAATAGACTTTGAACCATTGACATGTTATTAGTGTGATAGCTCATTGTTCGTGTCTGAGGGTGGATCTATACATAAATGTGTGACTGAGGATATCCTGTATTTTTGGCAATGTTATAATACATACACAACATATCATATTATGTGAAACTAAGGAACTTGAAATTAAAGATACTACAGACTCTAATACAGACGCTAATTTTTCCAACTATCTAGACCTGAGGTTGGAGATTGATAATGATTCTAACCTGTCAACTAGATTATATGACAAACGAGATGATTTCAATTTTTCCATAGTCAATTTCCTTTTTCTAAGCAGCAACATTCCTTTGTCACCTGCATATGGTGTGTTTGTTTCTCAACTTATACGCTATTCCAGAGCTAGTTGCAAATATGAGGACTTTGTCTATCGAAGTGCCCAGCTAGTCTCTAAACTGCTGCGACAAGGATATGTTTTACCAAGACTTATAGCTGCGTTTAAGAAATTCTATGGACGTCATCATGATCTGGTTGATAAATACAGCAAATCCATGTCTGTCATGCAACTAGATCTATTTTCGTGTTAATTTTGGGGAATTCGTGACGGGTGCCACTAGTGGGGCAGGAAATGCTCACTCTTTCCGGAACACCTGATTTCACCTCCTAATGGCCATTTTTGGGGGTTCATGAGTTTCTCTGTCATTTTTGTCTGATATGACTTTCTGTCCACGGACTATGAGATTGGATAACGGACCCTGTTTTGTTTGCTCGGAATACTTAATACTTGGTATTGATTCCACGTCTATGTGCTAACATTGGAATGTGACACCATGCCTCAAACCAATCACATTAACTACATCCATCAGAATAACTATCCGAAGTGAATTAGTGAAAGACCAATCAGTGAAAGATCTATTGGAAATGACAACCAACATCATTGCAATATCCATTTGCATTAATTTCAGGTCCTTTGCCCATAGTCTAGGCACGTTTTCTATAAAGGGCCTTAGAAATGACGATAGGGGGGATGGAATGTTACTGCCTGTCACCCATGCTGAGGCCAAAGTAGGGTCCTTACTGGTCAATATTAGCCCGGATGACATTCAAAATTTTAATTTTTTCATAAAATTCTAACAGTTTTATATACGGACGAAGCCGCGGTTATTTTTCTCGTTTTGGAATTCACATAAAAGACTGTTGAATCGTGAATAATGAAGCTAGAGTTATCATTTTGGTGTCAAAATGTCTGGAATTACATGGCAAATCAAGAAAAATACCATCTACAGCAGTTCATGGTGTAAGTTTTGTATTATAACATGAAAACGCATAATAATAAGTCCGAAATTGCCTTCGATTTCACAATCTGAGACCTGCGAAAATGGGTTTTCCAGCTCACAAATCTATTTTATCTTTACGAAAACCTAACTAAAATTACCCCAGATTATATACCATACTGCCAAAATAAACCATTCAAAGGTCTTAACCAAGTTTACTGCTAGTGATCAAATGAACCTAACAATACCCCCTAGTGAACTCCGTGATCGCATGATATTCTCGAATTTGACAAAACTAGTTATACTCTCACATATTTCTATGCTAGAATGATTATTTTGATATCAAATGATACCAATCATCATTTCAAACATACAATACAATAATCAGTTAGAGATGTGAAACTTCTTCCCATCAAAACATAAGAAATATCCACCAAAATCTTTTAGTATGCAATATCTTGTTCCTTGCACCATAATAAATACAGAGTGAAGTTGATTGCATATTTCTTTGGGTGCAACTTATATTTACCGTTGGCTGCTTCCCTGGACCAGTTTTATATATCTCTGTAACTCAGCGGATATTGCATTATAAACAGATGTATAGGTGCTGTGAACCGCTAGGCAGATTAGGTGAGGCGGTCCCCTGATAATAATGATGCCAGTGTGGCTTCAGGAATAATAAATTTGTCAGTTTTTTTTTCTATTCCAAAAAGTTTTTAGGTTGAGTATTGGTATCAACTAAATCTTGAGCCGAGAAGTAAAGAGTTGATGATACATTGCACCAATCAACTTCGTTCCCTTGTACTTGAATTTATGTGTATGCGTCCATATGCAAAATATTCCTATGCAAAAAATGTATGTTTACATTTCCATGGAAGTTATTGTCGCAGGTGTGGTTCTGGTATAATTAAAATGTTCCCAATGCGTGAGCATAGTCTGTGTTTTATAAAATCCAATATTTCCCTGGTTTTGAATGCCTCCATACCAGAGATTTGCAACGGACTAAACATGAGATGTCTGTCTGTGCTGTGTGTGACTACAATCGCCTGTGGACCTATCAGCGTCAAGAATCTGGATCTTTTTAAAAATAGCAGACTATCTCTGATGGTCCAGTTGTTGTATTTTCAGTAGATGCCCAAACTTTCTGGGGAATTCAGTGGTAGTCATTACTATAATGTTTTTTGTAATATATTCTATTTGTGTAATATGCATAATAGGCCAATGTGGTTTTAGATATGACTTTTTGGATATGAATAGTTCAATAGGCATTTTGTCATGTCTAAGAGTTGTTCATTTCATTTTTGCGGATGACCGCATTTTAATATCAAGCTGTTAGTAATAGTTCAGTATAAAAACTCAGCTATCTCACCATGGCAATGAAATTAGTGATGATATCGGCAATTGGTTGTCATCAACTCCCATCATACCAAAGACCACCAAGGCCATGGGATTTGACGGACAAAATATATCAATAAATGATAATAAGGTGCACAAACATTAACAAATATCTGAGAATGTCAATGCCTTATCCTTTTTTCCACTTTTCCGCTGTTGTAATCAAGAGGCACTGTCCAGCTTACAAAAACACACCTAGCAAACTACACTCCACATCATCTATTTTAATTAGCATTGAATTAGGCTTTCACACTTGACATAATCGTGGTACATTTCCGCAATTCCTTGAAGTGATTAGAACCAGTATTTTTATAGTTTCATTATGTACATTTTCTTATCTCCAGAAAATTTAATTACCAAGTGTATTTTACCAAGGCGCGCTCTCAGCGATAGTTTGTTTAAAAGAATGATTTTTTGCAAGTAAAGCAATTTTACCTTTACCACAAAAACAAATAAGTCAAAATCAATAACTAATAATTATGATTTGGTTGTTTTCGTGTTGTCATGTTTCAGTCAATTCATTTCTGTTATCTTTTCATATTTGGTCCAACCCTACTAATTTATATCGTGATTTATTGGTCCTTTTCACACAAAAAACATTGCTAATATAATTTGGAGTGATAATTGAACATCTAATTAGGCTAATGTATCTTGATAGACTCCGTGTAATGGCAGTACTTCACTGGTCGTAATTCATTTCTATGTGTGCTCTTTGCTCAGATAACAGCTGTTCACATAGGAACTGACATGGGACTAAGTGCCTGGATAGTTGTGCTGCTTGATCTATTTAAACCAACTGATCCATCTGATACGACTGTCTTGAAATAATGACTACTATCATTTCTCATTTCGGTGCAGTATCAAAATTAAATGACTGTGGTATGTGGTATATTTGTGATGTGGCATGTGTTAGGTGATATATTCACATAAACACCCTGCAACATATCTTGAGGCGGTGACTGAACTAGTTCTTTTGTCTAGGGGTCAGGTCATGTTATTGTCACCGACTTGTGGTTAGGTTTTTTGAAAGGAAGATGAACACAAGGTAGGAAAAATGCAATTTCTGCAAGTATGGTTTTGACATAATTAAAATGTTCAACACGTGAGACACGTGATGTACAGCCTGTGTTTCATAAAAGCAGCATTTTCCTTATTTTAAATTCCTCTATGCTAGACTTTTGGAACGGAGCTAGACATAAGATTGAACAAAACATTGTCTTAATATTCTGACAGCGATGTCTGTCTGTACTGTGTGTGTGACAACAATTGCCTCGGGACCTGTGGTCCAGTATTTGACGGCCCAGTTGTATATTTTTATTGGATGTGGCTTTGTGAGTATTTTGATATGAATATTTGGAGAGGCATTCTTTTCTAAGAATTGTTTATTTCAGGTTTGCGGATGGTGCATCACAATATGCTAGTAGGTAGGTAGCTAGGTAGGTAATTTATTTGGATGTGCATATTTATGATAAATGACAGTGACTAACACGAAAAATTGATAGAACGCACACCCCAATGTGACCCCAAAGACAGTGTCTGTAACCCAGAGGGCTTTGATCACCTGTGTAAGTTACATGTAAGGCTCACACTGGCAGAACATAAAAGAAATACAATATCCGTTACTAGTAGCTCGACCATGTAAGTGGATTATCCTGGAAACCAATTTCCGGTCACTGGGAATGATCCTGAAACTGAGAGGCTAATTGAAGTAGTGCAAAAAATGTGCAAACTATTGCAGTTCAGTAGTTAGAGAAGGAAATCTGTTTCAATCTACGTTTGAATATAAACTTAGATTTAGCACTCCTGATATCAGTAATTGGTTGCTCATCAACACCCATCATACCAAAAACCACCGAGGCCATGGAATTTGACAACAAAATATATCACTAAATTGTGATGAGATGCACGAACATTTTTGATATATCTTTAAGATGTGATGCGTTATCACTTTTTGTTGTAATCGTATACATTTCCAAGCTTACAAATTCAGAAATTACACACAGAAAATCACACTCCACATTACCTATTTTCATTAGCATTGAATTAGTATAAGCGTGCTACATATCCGCAATTCCTACCACAAAAACAAATTAGTCAAAATCAATATCTTATTATCAGCCGATTTCGATTTTTTTTTTCATGTTATCATGATTCAGTCAGTTTTGTTATCTCTTCACTTTTTTTTTCATCTCCAATAAGTCTCCAATTCATCAGTCTTTTTCACAGAAAAAAAACTGCTAATATCATTTGGAGGGATAACATAAAATGTAATAACATTTATTCTATAACTTCTATTCTAGATGTGGTATAAACCAAATGTGGATATTAAAAAATTCCAAATCTTTATTGGAATATCCACATGCTTACACACTTTCAAAAGTAACGTCTATCAAAACATACCACTATACCACTATATTATAGTTAAATATAATACCGCTTATTTTGTTAAAGGCGACTCTGATGCCCCATACAAATATACTGAAATAGATGTGGTAAATATGGATAATTTTCTGATTTATAATATTTTTGTGGAATTTGGTGGTCGAATATTTCAACAGACTATTGGTATTCCCATGGGTACAAACTGTGCACCATTATTGGCAGACCTGTTTTTATACTCATATGAATCAGATTTTATCCAACATTTCCAACGAGGAGGTTCTAAGAAACTAACATGTAATTTTAATTACACTTTCTGATACATAGATGATGTATTGTCACTAAATAATCCCAAGTTTGGTGATTATTTGGATGTCATATATCCTAAGGAACTACAGACTCCGCTAATTTTTCCAACTATCTAGACCTGAGGTTGGAGATTGATAATGATTCTAACCTGTCAACTAGATTATATGACAAACGTGATGATTTCAATTTTTCCATAGTCAATTTCCCTTTTCTAAGCAGCAACATTCCTATGTCACCGGCATATGGTGTGTTTGTTTCTCAACTTATACGCTATTCCAGAGCTAGTTGCAAATATGAGGACCTTGTCTATCGAAGTGCCCAGCTAGTCTCTAAACTGCTGCGACAAGGATATGTTATACCAAGACTTATAGCTGCGTTTAAGAAATTCTATGGACGTCATCATGATCTGGTTGATAAATACACCAAATCCATGTCTGCCATGCAACTAGATCTATTTTCATGTTAATTTTGGGGAATTCATGACGGGTGCCACTAGTGGGGCAGGAAATGCTCACTCTTTCCGGAACACCTGATTTCACCTCCTAATGGCCATTTTTGGGGGTTCATGAGTTTCCTTGTCATTTTTGTTTTCTGTCACTTCGTATGCCGGATATAACTTTCTGTCCCCGGACTATGAGATTGGATAACGGACCTTGTTTTGTTTGCTCGGAATACTTAACACTGGGTATTGATTCCACGTCTATTTAAACTAAGTCATAGCTTGATTGGTATAGTATGCAATATCCTTTTCTTGCGCCATACTAGATACATCTTGTGGGAATGATACCATATTTCTTTGGGTTTTGGTTGTTTCACTGGACCAGTTTTGTATATTTGTAACTCAGCAAGAACTACATTAGGTTCTGTGAACCAAGAAACAGAGGTGACCTGGTCCTCTGATTAAGATGATGCCAGTGTAGCTTAGGGGATAAATTTGTCTAGTTTCATTTCTATTTCAAAAGGCCTTTGGGTTTTTAATTGGTATCATCAATATTTTGTACCGAGCAGTAGTAATTTGATGATACATTGTTAGAATCTATTGCTGAACCATGTGTGGAAATGGAAAACATTGCTGCACCGAGGTTATTGTCACAAGTATGGTTCTGACATACTTGAAATGTTCAGCGTATGAGACAATGTATAATTATGTGTGGAACAATATTCAATTATATGTTTGTCTGGATCTGGAAAACACTGCTACACGAAAGATATGGTCACAAGTATGGTTTTGACATGATTAAAACGTTCCAAACATGAGACAATGTACAGCCTGTGTTTTATAAAATCGAAATTTCCCTTGTTCTAAATTTCTCCATTCTCCTTCTGACAGCTATGTCTGAATGTATTGTGTGTGACTACAATTGCCTCGGGACCTATCTGCGTCAAGTATCTAGATCTTTCGAAAAAATACCAGTCTGTCTTTGACGGCCCTGTTATTGTATTTTTTATTAGATGCCCACACTTTCCAGGAAATTCAGTGGTATTCATCACTATAATTGTGCGGCATATGTTAGTGTAATTCAGGCCCGTCTGGTACGTCTGGTGATAAACTTGCCTATGCATGGACTGATTGCTTCCGAGCTAAGCGAACTATGGCATTACCCATATATTATGCCACAAACTCACATTACAACATAACTAAATATCAAATATTGAGCAAGAAATACACAACATGATCCTTTGTGGAAAGTGAAAGTAAAGCAAAGTTTGGCTATATAAATGGGCAACTCGACAAAAGTTGGGGTGAAAATCACTGACGCATGGAAAAGCTCCACCACAGTAATGGTGGTGTATAGTTGGGTGAGGAATATTTAGGAGAATTGATCCCCGTGACATTGAATTTGAAAGAGTTGCGATAATACGATTTCGAGTGTTTTCCTTTTGTTATTAACAAACTGATCAATAGGTTTAGGTTGGAATAGCGTTTATTTCTATGATACTCTAACCAAGGTACATTTTTGTTTTGTATTCACTTATTTTTAATTGTGTTTGTGTTCACTCATGCTTCAAGTATTGGATTAAGTCTCATTTGTCCCTGTGGCCGCACAGGAAATCTTTATTCTGCTGTTGTGATGCTTGTTATTTTACTGTTCTTGTTGTGCTATTTGTGTAGTATTCACAATACGACAGTGTGACTGTTGATATGACTATTGGATATGACTATTTCGATAGGCATTATGTCATTTCTAAGAGTTGGTCATTTTAGGCTTGATGACTGTTTCACAATATTATCCTGTCATAGTAATAGCTCAGTATGAACATTCTACTTTCTCGCCATGACAATCAAATCAGTGACGATATCAGTAATTGGTTCCTCACTACCAAGGCCATGGCATTTAACCACAAAATATATCACCAAATGATAAAGATGTGCACAAACATTTAACACGTATCTTGAAAAAGTGAATGTATCATCGCCTTTTCAACATTATTGTAATCAGAGACATTTTGCTGCCTATAAAATCAGAATGTGCACCTTACTCTCAACATAAAATTTTTCGACATCATATTGTTCTACACTTCTGCAATTGCTAGGAGCGATTATACCCAGCCTTTCTGTAGTTTCATTTATGTACATCAATATATCCCCAGAAAATTTAATTGCATTGTATATTTTACTGAGGTTCTCTATCAGCTACAGTATGTTCAAATTAATGATTTTCTGTGTGCAAGTAAATCAATTTTACCTTCCAATACCAAAATAGAATACTAAAATCAATAAGTTCCTTGTCAATTCTGATTATGAATTAGCTATTTTCTGTTATCGTGTTTCAGTCAGTTCAGTTCAGTTATCTCTTCATTCTTATTCAATTTATATTGTGATTTATCAGTCCTTTTCACACAAAAACATCGCTAATATCATTTGGAAGGATAATTATGTACATTAACTTTATCAGTCCTTTCACAAAAAACATTGCTATTATTATTTAGAAAGAATAATAAAACATACATCTTCTAACCGAAATGACTACATGAAATTTTAAGAGTAATCTCTCTGGTCGTAATTCTTTTCTGCATGTGCTCTTCGTTAAGATAGCAGCTGTTCAAACGGGGAATCACACGAGACTAAATGCCTAAATAGTTGTGTTGCGTTGATACTCTGTTCAATACAACATCGAATTATATGAATGTGGTATATTTGTGATATGTAGCGCTATATTCGTATAATTCAAACCGATATCACTTCAAAGTCGTGAAATGTGGGTAATGCACGAGGGGCTATGTGAATGAAAATACATTCCATAATTTGTGCAATGTTTATGTAAATGATGGGTGATGGCATCACTCATATCGAGGAACTATCAAGAAAAGTACCGATGCGATCATGCAAATTATGTTGCTTTTGTAACGTTTGATAAAAAATGTTTGTTTAGGATTCATGATACATAAATTGATACTGTTTGAAATATATTAGAAGCGAAATAAAGCACATGTGAATGTATTACATATGTACTTGACAAAATGCTAGTTGAAAAATTCATCCCTTTTAGGCAGCATTGCATTTACGACCTCAGTGTAACGGGGACTCACCATAAGTAATTTTCTTTCTAGACATTGAACCATTCACATGTTATTAATGTGATTGTCCATTGTCCTCGTTTTGGCCGTGCTCGGTAAATAAATCTGTGACTGAGGCAATCACTCGTCGTGGTTCGTCTGCATATCATATGGGCGGACACTGAAATGCGACACTATACCTCAAACCAATCACATTAACAATATCCATCGGAATAACTATCGGACGTGAAAAAATACAACATTGCAATATCCATTTGCATTAATTTCACCAAAATTGTATCAACCAATACGCTCGCTGTCTCTGTGATCAGGACAATGTCATAGTTTGATTGGTACAGTATGCAACACCCTGTTCCGCGCGCCATATATGGAGATAAGGAGTGGAGTTGATTGCATATTTCCTCAGGCACAACTGGTAATTACTGTTGGCTGCTTCTCTGGACCAGTTTTATAGCTCTCTGTAACTCAGGGAGCATTGCATTGTCAGCAGATTAGATGTATAGGTTCTATGAACCACCAGGCACAGTAGGTGAGCTGGTTTCCAGAGGACAATGTTGGCACTGTGGCTTCAGGTATAAATTTGTCGGGTTTTTCCCCCAAAAGGCTTTGACTTTTATTTTTATCATCAAAATCTTTACCGAGCAGTCTTTACCAATCAACTTTGCGCCCTGGTATTTGAAGTATGTGGATGTGGGAAACATTGACTCCCACGAGTTGTTCTGACAGCGATGTCTGTCTGTCTGTACTGCGTGTGACAATCGCCTCAGGACCTATCGGCGTCAGGTGTCTAGATCATTTGAATAATAACACTGTCTTTGACGGCCCAGTTGTTGTATTGTTTTGTTACACGCCTACAATTTCCAGGAAATTCAGTGGCATTCATCACTACAATTATCGTACTGTTTTGAGATATGTGCTATTTGGGTAATATTCACAACAGGCCAATTTCGATGTGATTGTAGTATGTGGATTATATGAATATTTCGACAGATGTTCTTCCATTCCCACGAGTCGTTCATTTTAGGTTAAATTAGAATATTAGTAATAGTTCAAAATAAATTCAGCTATCTCATCATGGCAATCAAATCAGTGATGATAGTAATTGGTTGCTCATTAACACCCACCTTACCAAAGACCACCAAGGCCATGGCATTTGACAACAAAACATATGACCAAACCTGTTGTAATCAGAGACATTGTCCAGCTTACGATGTACACATAAAAATCACACTCCACATCATCTATTTTTATTAGCATTGAATTAGTATAAGTGTGTTACATTTCCGCATATCGTGGAAGCGATTAGATGCAGTCAGTCTGTAGTTTCTTTATGTACATTAACCTATCCCTAGAAATTTTTTTTACCTTGTATATTTGTATAGTGCCAATTTATATTGTGAAATATCAGTTTTTTCTCACAAAAAAATACATTGCTGATATCATTTGGATGGATAATTAATCATGTACTTTGGCTAATATATCTTAATAGACTCAGTGAATTTGCAGTACTTCACTGGTTGTAATTTATTTCTATCTGTAATCTTCGCCTAGATAACAGCTGTTCACACAGTAACTGACATGGGACTAAGTGCCCAGATAGTTGTGCTGCTTGGCCGTTATTTCATGGGTTATGCGACATATTCACATCACTCAAATCAATTTCACTCTGAAGCCATGAACTATGGCCTATGCATTGTAATATCCACAAGGAGCCATGTGCATGTCAATATATAAGTGAATAACAATCATAGTGCAATCTCAGTGCAATAATTTGTGCAATGTTTATGTAAATGATAGGTGATGGCATCACTTGCGTCGAGGAACTATCAGGAAAAGTAACGTTTTGTAACGTTTGATGAAACAATGTTTGTTCAGGATTCATGGTACAGAAGTTGATACTGTTTGAAAGATATTAGAAGCAAAATAAACCACAGGTGAATGTATTATATATGTACTTCACAAAATGCTAGTTGGAACATTATTCCCTGTTAGGCAGCATTGCATTTACTACCTCAGTGTAACGGGGAACCACCATGAGTATTTTTCTTTATAGACTTCAAGCCATACACATGTAATTACTGTGATTGTTCATTGTTCTCATTTTGGCTGTGCTCCGTAAATAAATCTGCTACTGAGGCAATCACTTGTTCGCTATTCCTCTGCATATCATATTAGCAGACACTGGAATGCGACACTATGCCTCAAACCAATCACATTAACAATATCCATCGGAGTAACTATCCGATGTGAAAAATTTACAACATTGCAATATCCATTTGCATTAATTTCACCAAAATTGGACCATCCCATAGTATACGCTTGATGTTTCTGTGCTCGGGACAATGTTATAGTTTGATTGTTACAGTGTGCAATACCCTGTTCATCGTGCCTTATATGGAGATATGGTGCGGAGTTGATTGCATATTTCCTTGGGCGCAACTGGTAATTACCGTTGGCTGCTTCCCTGGACCAGTTTTATATATATATCTGTAACTCAGCAAGCATTGCATTATCAGCAGTTGTATAGGTTCTATGAACCACCAGGCACAGAGTAGGTGGGCTGGTCTCCTGAGGACGATGTTGCCAATGTTGCTTCAGGTATAAGGATGTCAGTATTTTTATTCCAAAAGGCTTTTAGGGATTTTATTGTTATCATTGAAATATTCACCGAGCAGTCTTTATCAATCAAATTTGCACCCTGGTATTTGAATTATGTGGATGTGGGAAACATTGTTACATGAAAGCTATTGTCACAAGTATGGTTCTGATGTACTTGGAATGTTCAACGCGTGAGACAATATATAGTCTGTTTTTTAAAATATATTTTTGTATATAGAATTAGCATTTCCCTTGTTATCAATTCCTCTCTTCCAGAGATTTGGCACAGATCGAGACATGAGATTGAACGAACCATTGTCTTCTCCTGACAGCGATGTCTGTCTGTACTGTGTGTGACTACAATCGCCTCGGGACCTACGGGTGCCAAGTATCTAGATATTTGAATAATAGCAGACTGTCGTTGACGGCCCAGATGTATTGTTTTATTAGATACCTACTATTTCCAGGAAATTCAGTGGCATTCATCACTACTATTATCGTACTGCTTTGTGATAGGTGCTATTTGAGTATTATTCACAATAGGACAATATGGCTTTTGATGTGATTGTACTATGTGGATTATATGAATATTTCAATAGATGTTCTTTCATTCCCACGAGTTGTTCATTTTAGGTTTGCGGATGGCTGCGTCACAAAATAATGTTAGTAATAGTTCTGTATGAAAGTTCAGCTATCTCGTCATGGCAATCAAATCAGTGATGATACCAGTAACTGGTTGCTCATTAACACCCACCTTACCCAAGAGTACCAAGGCCATGGCATTTGGCGACAAAATATTTCTCCAAATGATAATGAGTTGCATGAACATTTAACAAGAATCTTGAAACTGTGAATGCATTATCGCTTGTTCAACGTTGTTGTAATCAGAGACATTGTCAAGCTTACCAAGTACACCTAAAAATCACCCTCCACATCATCTATTTTCATTAGCATTGAATTACTGTATTAAGTGTGTTGCATTTCCGCATATCGTAGGAGCAATTAGACACAGCCTGTCTGTAGTTTCTTTGTGTATATTAACCTATCCCTAGAAAATTTATTTGACATAGATGTATGTATAGTGTCAATTTATATTGTGAAATATCAGTCTTTTTTCACACAAAATATATTGCCAATATCATTTGGAGGGATAATTAAACATGTAATTTGGCTAATATATCTTAGTGAACTAAGTGAATTTGCAGTATGTCGTCGGTCGTATTTTATTTCTATCTGTGCTCTTCGCTTAGATAGCAGCTGTTCACACAGGAACTGACATGGGACTAAGTGTCTGGATAATTGTGCTGCTTGGCGTATAAACATTATATTCAATGGGTTATATGTATACATTCAATGGGTTATGCTACATATTCACACAACTCAAATCAATTTCACTTTGAAACCATGAACTACGGCGTATACATTGTAACACCCACAAGGAACCATGCGCATGACAATACTTAAGTGAATAACAATCACAATGCAATAATTTGTCCAATGTTCATGTAAATGATAGGTTATAGCATCACTTGTGTCGAGGGACTGTCGAGAAAAGTACTGACGCGATCATGCAAATACTGTGGATCATGTAACGTCATATAATACAGTGTTTGTTTATGTTCCATGGTACAGAAGTTGACGCTGTTTGAAACATATTAGAAGTAAAATACAACACGTGTTAACGTATAATACGTGTACTTGTCAAAATTATTACTTTTTAATTAGATTCTCTATCCATTTTAACGGGAATTATGTTTGCCACAGCGGTATAACGGAACACCATCAGAAGTAATTTCCTAAATAGACTTTGAACCCTTGACATGGTATTTATTGGTCTGATACTTCATTGTTCGTGGCTCTTTGAATAAATATGGGACTGAGGCTATCATATGATCGTGGCGATGTTACAATGCATACACTGCATATCATATTCGCAGACATTGCAATGTGATACCATGCCTCGAACCAATCACATTAACTACTTCCATCGAAATAACTATCCGAAATGAATTAGTGAAAGAAAAATAACAACATTGCAGTATCCATTAACATTAATTTGACGAAAATTGGACCGATCGTTACGCTCGCTGTCTCCGCGCCCCGGACATAGTCATTGTTTGTTATAGTATGCAATATTCTGTTCCTCGGGCGATAGTAAGTACAGAGTGAAAGTCCTTCATTGCATATTTTCTTCCACAAAACTGATAATTATCATATTCTTGCAAATCGACAACAATTGCATTATAAGCAGATGTATAAAGATTCTATAAACCACGAGAAAGAATAGGTAAGGTGGTCCTCAATCTCATAATGTGGATTGATTTATTCACTATAAAATGAAATAATTTTGCAAACATTGGTTATGTAAAAGTATCAATCTATTACCACCAATACAGGCAAATTTTGATGATTCCAATAACAAAGTCCGAGAAACAAAGCCCAACACTTTATCAAAAGACACACTGGCGTCATCAGGGTCAGACAGCGTGGTTTAATTATATATGTGTCGTCACGATTCACTTGGCTAACTGATGACTAGAGATGCAGTAATCTCCTGACATTGTAAAGCCTTTATACTGTTCACCCCATTTCTGTGCGAGTTATTCCCTTTCAGGTACTAAACAGCCATAGAAAAGCGGCACTTAGCTGACTTGCGTTGCTCATGAATCATGGCTCATGATATAAGCAGAGAATATGACATCAGAAAACAATGATATATATACGAACGCAAGACGACAATGTTGGTGGAATGTATTGTAATTTGATTACCACAATAAATCCTCGATACCGAGCAACGAATCAAATTTATACCCCGCACCTACATGCCATATTCATAACTTGACCCCAGAATATATTCACAATCGATCTGCAAAAATATAATATGAAAATAGATTCTGCTTTCTATAGGGTTTTACCACAATTCACAACTATCACAATGTTATGGACAACATGAAACGCCTAGTACACAGTTTTGTGCGTGAACTCGTTGGTTTTTTTTGCAACTGACAGTTTAGTCGCGCTCACAGAGACTCGCTTGATTCCCGTTTGGGCGTCCCGTTCTGGTACGAGTACTTTTCCTTGCCCTTGACACTCATCTGGCGGGCGTCAGTCTGACCCGACTGCTCTCCGCCCAGCAAAGCAGTTTTACCTTTACCACAAAAACAAATTAGTCAAAATCAGTAATTATAATAGTTATGATTTGGTTGTTTTCGTGTTGTCATTTTTCAGTCCATTCATTTGTGCAATCTTCTCATTTTTGGTCCATCCCTACTAATTTATATCGTGATTTATTGGTCCTTTTCACACAAAAAACATCGCCAATATAATTTGGAGTGATAATTAAACATGTAATTAGGCTAATATATCTTGATAGACTCCGTGTATTTGCAGTGCTTCACTGGTCGTAATTTATTTCTGTGTGCTCTTCGCTAAGATAACAGCTGTTCACACAGGAACTGACATGGGACTAAGAGCCTGGATAGTTGTGCTGCTTGGCCGTTATTCAATGGGTTATGCGACATATTTACATAGCTCAAATCAAATAAGACTCCAATGGATAGGACTATTTTGATAGGCATTCTGTCATTTCAAGAGTTGTTCATTTTAGTTTTGTGATGAGCTGATCATGAATTAATTATTTTCTGTTACTAGTTTCAGTCAGTTCAGTTCAGTTATTTCTTCATTTTGTATCCAATTTATGTTGTGATTTATCAGTCCTTTTCACACAAAAACATCGCCGATATAATTTGGACGGATAATGATGTACATTAACTTTATCTGTCCTTTACCAAAAAAATTGCTATTATTATTTAGAAAAAATAATTGAAACATACATAATCTATCCGAAATGACTACGTGAACTTTTGCGAGTAACTCTTTTCTGCATGTGCTATTTGATAAGATAGCAGCTGTTCACACGGGAAATCACACGAGACTAAATGCCTAGATAGTTGTGTTGCTTACCCATTATTTGAATAAGAAAATCCATCTGATTATCATCACTCAGTTCAATACAGCATCAAATTACATGACTCTGGTATATTTGTAATGTTGCATGTGTTAGACGCTATATTCATAAAATTCAAACCAATATCCATGATATCACTTTAAAGCAGTGCACTGTGGGTATTGCACAAAGAGCTATATGAATGTAAATGCTCGTCAAAATTCCATAACGATCTTATTGTGACAGTGCAATAATTCGTGCAATGTTTACGTATATGATAGGTGATGGCATCACTTATATCGAGAAACTATCAAGAAAAGTACTGATGTGATCATGCAAATTATGTTGTTTTTATAACATATGATAAAACAATGTTTGTTCAGGATTCATGGTACATAAGTACTGTTGATACTGTTTGAAATATATTAGGAGCAAAATAAACCACATGCGAATGTAATATATATGTACTCCACAGAACGCTAGTTGGAACATTCATCCCTTCTAGGCAGCATTGCATTTACTACATCAGTGTACGGGCAGCCACCATAAGTACATTTCTTTATAGACTTTGAACCATTCATATGTTATTACTGTGAGTGTGCATTGTCCTCGTTTTGGCCATGCTCTGTAAATAAATGTGCGACTACGGCAATCACTTGTTCGTGGTTCGTCTGCATATCATACTGGTAGACACTGAAATGCGACACTTTGCCTCAAACCAATCCCATTAACAATAATCATCGGAGTAACTATCGGATGTGAAAAAACAACAACATTGCAATATCCATTTGCATTAATTTCACCAAAATTGGACCATGCCATAGAATACGCTCGATGTTTCTGTGCTCGGGACAATGTCATAGTTTGATTGTTACAGTGTGCAATACCCTGTTCAGCGTGCCTTATATGGAGTTGATTGCATATCTCCTTGGGCGCAACTGGTAATTACCGTTGGCTGCTTCCCTGGACCAGTTATATATATCTCTGTAACTCAGCAAGCATTGCATTATCAGCAGTTGTATAGGTTCTATGAACCACCAGGCACGGTAGATGAGCTGGTCCCTGAGGACTATGTTGCCACTGTGGCTTCAAGTATTAATTCGTTGGGGTTTTTTTCTATGCCAAAAGCCTTCTAGGGTTTAATTGGTATCATCAAAATCTTTACAGAACAGTCTTTACCAATCAACTTTGCGCCCTGGTATTTGAATTACGTGTATGTGTGGATGTGAAAAACATTGCTACATGAAAGCTATTGTCACTAGTATGATTATGACAAAATTTACATGTTCAACGCGTGAGACAATATAAAGCCTGTTTTTTTTTTTTTTAAATAAAATTAACATCCCTTGTTATCAATTCCTCTGTGTCAGAGATTTGGCACAGATCGAGACATGAGATTGAGTAACCCATTGTCTTCATCTGACAGCGATGTCTGTCTGTGTGTGACTACAATCGCTTCGGGACCTATCGGCGTCAAGTATCTAGATCTTTTGAATAATAGCAGACTGTCTTTGACGGTCCAGTTATTGTATTGTGTTATTAGATGCCTACACTTTCCAGGAAATTCAGTGGCAATCATCACTACAATTATCGTACTGCTTTGTGAAAGATGCTATTTGAGTAATATTCACAACAGGCCAATATCGCTTTTGATGTGATTGTATTATTACATATTCTACGTATTCACACAACTCAAACCAATTTCACTTTGAAACCATGAACTATGGTGTATGAATTGTAACATCCATGAAGAGCCATGTGCATATCAATATATAATGCATAACAATCTTAGTGTAATCTCAGTGCAATAATTCGTGCAATGTTCATGTAAATGATAGTTGATGGCATGACTTGTATCGAGGAACTGTCGAGAAAAGTACTGACGCGATCATGCAAATACTGTTGTTCTTGTAACGTCATATAATACATTGTTTGTTCATGTTTCACGGTACAGGAGTTGGCGCTGTTTGAAATATATAAGAAGCAAAATAAACCATGTGTGAATGTATTATAGATGTACTTGCTGCAATTCCTACCACAAAAACAAATTAGTCAAAAATTGTTTGAATTGTTTTTTTTTATATTATTATGATACAGTCAGTTGTGATATCTCTTCACTTTTGGTGCATCTCCAACAATTTATCTCCAACAATTTATATTGTGATTTATCAGTCCTTTTCACACGAAAAAACATTGATAATATATCATTTGGAAGGACAACTAAACATGTAATAACATGTAAAATAAGTTTGTGTGATATAGTATGCAATATCCTGTTTCTTGCATTATACACTACATCTTGTGGGAATGATACCATATTTCTTTGGGCGTTGGCTGTTTCACTGGACCAGTTTTGTATATGAGTAACTCAACAAGAATTACATTTGGTTCTGTGAACCAAGGAACAGAGATGAGGTGTTCCCCTGATTACCATGACGCCAGTGTAGCTTCAGGGATAAATTTGTCCGGTTCTATTTCTATTCCAAAAGGCTTTTGGGTTTTTAATTGGTATCATCAATATTTTGTACCGAGCAGTAGTAATTTGATGATACATTGTTCCAATCAATTGTTGAAACATGTGTATGTGTGGATATGGAAAACATTGTTACACCGAAGTTATTGTCTCAAGTATGACTCGGGCATACTTGAAATGCTCATCGTTTGAAGCAGTGTATAATTATGTGTAGACCGATATTCAATTATGTGTGTCTGGATGCGGAAAAAGCTGCTACACGAAAGCTCTTCTAACGAGTATGTTTTTGATATGATTAAAACGTTAAACAATGTACAGCCTGTGTTTTATAAAATCTAAATTTCCCCTGTTTTGAATTCCTCCATACCAGAGATTTGGAACGGAGCTAGACATGAGATTGAGCAAACCATTGTCTTCTTCTGACAGCGATGTCTGTCTGTACTGTGTGTGACTACAATCGCCTCGGGACCAATCGGTGTCAAGTAGATCTACCAATCTGTCTTTGACAGTCCTGCTGTTGTATTTTTTATTAGATGCCCACACTTTCCAGGAAAACGCAGTGGTATTCATCACTATAATTATGCGGCATTGACACTATATCTGTTAATGTAATTTAGGCCCCATGCTACCACTGGCGAGAAGCTTGTCCATGCGTGGAATGATTGCTACCGAGTTAAGCCTGCGATGGCATTACTTATATATTATGCCTCAAACTCACATTGCAACACAACTAAGTATAAATATCAAACAAGGAAACACATACTATGATCATTTGTGGGAAGTAAAAGTGAAACACAGTTTGGCTAGAATAATGGGCAACTCGACAAAAATTGGAGGTGAAAATCAACTGACGCACGGCAAAGTTCCACTGCAATAATGGTGGTATATAGGGTGGTGAGGAATATTTAGGAAATTTGATCTCCGTGACAGGGAATTTGAGAGAGTTGTGATAATACGATTTCGAGTTTTTCCTGTTGTATTAACAAACTGATCAATAGGTTTAGGTTGGAATAGCATTCATTTATATGATAATCTAAGCAAGGAACTTTTATTTGTATTCACTCATCCTTAAATGTGCTTTTGTTCACTCTGCCTCAAGTATTGGTTCAAGTCGCTTTATTCTGCTGTAGTGATGTTTGTTATTACACTGTTATTGTGCTATTTGTGTGGTATTCACAATACGACAATGGTACTGTTGGATAAGACTATTTGATGTGACTATTTCGATAGGCATCCTGTCATTTCAAGAGTTGTTCATTTTAGGCTTGATGACTGTATCACAATATTATCTTGTTAGTAATAGCTCAGAATGCACGTTCAGCTATCTCGCCATTACAATCAAATCAGTGATGATATCAGTAATTGTAATTGGTTACTCTTCAACACCCATCATACCAAAGACTACCAAGGCCATTTCAATTGACCACAAAATACATCACCAATTGATAATGAGGTGCACGAGCACTTAATATGAATCTTGAAAATGTGAATGTATTATCGCTTGTTACAACAATGTTGTAATCTGTGATATTTTGCAGCTTAACGTACACATACGAACGTACACCTAAAGACTTACAATCCACATCAAATATTTCGATAAGCATTGAATTAGTATAATTGTTCTACACTTCTGCAATTTCTAGGAGCGATTAGACCCAGGATCTCTGTAGTTTAATTTATGTGCAATAACATATCCCCAGAATATTTAAGTGCATTATATATTTTACTGAGGTGCTCTATCAGCTATAGTATGTTCAAACGCCTTTGTGCAAGAAATCAATTTTACCTTTCAATACAAAAACAAAATACTGAAATCAATAAGTGCCTTATCATGAGCTGATTATGAATTACTTTCCGATACATGGATGATGTATTGTCACTAAATAATCCCAAGTTTGGTGATTATTTGGATGTCATATATCCTAAGGAACTTGAAATTAAGGATACTACAGACTCCGCTAATTTTTCCAACTATCTAGACCTGAGGTTGGAGATTGATAATGATTCTAACCTGTCAACTAGATTATATGACAAACGTGATGATTTCAATTTTTCCATAGTCAATTTCCCTTTTCTAAGCAGCAACATTCCTATGTCACCGGCATATGGTGTGTTTGTTTATCAACTTATTCGCTATTCCAGAGCTAGTTGCAAATATGAGGACTTTGTCTATCGAAGTGCCCAGCTAGTCTCTAAACTGCTGCGACAAGGATATGTTATACCAAGATTTATAGCTGCGTTTAAGAAATTCTATGGACGTCATCATGATCTGGTTGATAAATACACCAAATCCATGTCTGCCATGCAACTAGATCTATTTTCATGTTAATTTTGGGGAATTCATGACGGGTGCCACTGGTGGGGCAGGAAATGCTCACTCTTTCCGGAACACCTGATTTCACCTCCTAATGGCCATTTTTGGGGGTTCATGAGTTTCCCTGTCATTTTTGTTTTCTGTCACTTCGTATGCCTGATATGACTTTCTGTCCCCGGATTATGAGATTGAATAACGGACCTTGTTTTGTTTGCTCGGAATACTTAATACTGGGTATTGATTCCACGTCTATAGTTATTTTCTGTTATCGTGTTTCAGTCAGTTCAGTTCAGTTATCTCTTCATTTTTGATCCAATTTATATGGTGATTTATCAGTCCTTTCCACACCAAAACATCGCTAATATCATTTTGAGGGATAACTATGTACATTGACTTTATCTCTCCTTTCACAAGAAAATGCTATTATTATTTAGAAAGAATAATTAAACATACATAATCTATCCGAAATGACTACGTGAACTTTTGCGAGTAATTCTTTTCTGCATGTGCGCTTCGATAAGATAGCAGCTGTTCACACGGGAAATCACACGAGACTAAACGCTAAAATAGTTGCATTATTCGAACCAACGAATCCGTCTGATTATCATTACTCTGTTCAATACAGTATCAAATTACATGACTGTGGTATGTTTCTGATGTGGCATGTGTTAGGCGCTATATTCATATAATTCAGACCAACTATACTTAAGCCGTGCACTGTTGGTAGTGCATGAGGAGCTATGTGAATGAAAATACTCTCGAAAAATTCCATAATGTGTGCAATGTGTATGCGAATGATAGGTGATGCCATCGCTTATATCCAGGAACTATCAAGAAAAGTACTGCTTCTATCATGCAAACTATGTTGTTTTTGGAACGTTTGATAACAATCTTCGCTCAGGAGTCCTGTTACAGAAGTTGATACTGTTTGAAATATATTAGAAGCAAAATAAACCACATGCGAATGTAATATATATGTACTTCACAGAATGCTAGTTGGAACATTCATCCCTTCTAGGCAGCATTGCATTTCCTACATCAGTGTAACGGGGAGCCGCCATAAGTAATTTTGTAATAGACTTTGGACCATTCACATGTTATTACTATGAATGTTCATTGTCCTCGTTTTGGCGGTGCTCGGTAAATAAATCTGCGACTGAGGCAATCACTCCTTCGTGGTTCGTCTGCATATCATATTGACAGACACTGAAATGCGACACTACGCCTCAAACCAATCACATTAACAATATCCGCCGGAATAACTGTGGGACGTGAAAAAAATACAACATTGCAATATCCATTTGAAATATTTTCACCAAAATTGTACCAACCAATACGCTCGCTGTCTCTGTGCTCAGGATAATGTCATAGTTTGATTGTTACAGTATGCATACATATATGGAGATATGGTGTGGAGTTGATTGCATATTTCCTTGGGCGCAACTGGTAATTACCGTTGGCTGCTTCTCTCGACCAGTTTTATAGCCCTCTGTAACTCAGCGAGCATTGCATTATCAGCAGATGTATAGGTTCTATGAATCACCAGGCGCATTAGGTGAGCTGGTCTCCTGAGGACGATGTTGGCAGTGTGGCTTCAGGTATAAATGTGTCGGGAGTTTTTTTTCTATTGCAAAAGGCTTTCAGGATTTTTATTGGTTTCACCAAAATCTTTAACGAACAGTCTTTATCAATCAACTTTGCGCCCTGGTATTTGAATTGTGTGTATGTTGGATATGGAAAACATTGCTACATGAAAGCTATTGTCACAAGTATGATTCTGACAGAATTGACGTTCAACACATGAGACAATATAAAGCCTGTTATTCATATAAAATTAGCATCCCTTGTTATCAATTCCTCTATGCGAGATATTTGGAACAGAACTAGACATGGGATTGAGCAAACCATTGTCTTCTAACAGCGATGTCTGTTTGTGCTGTGTGAGACTATAATCGCCTATGGACCTATCGGCGTCATGTATCTAGATCTTTTGAATAATAGCAGTCTTTGACGGCCCAGATGTTGTATTGTTTTATTAGATACCTACTATTTCTAGGAAATTCAGTGGCATTCATCACCACTATTATCGTACTGCTTTGTGATAGGTGCTATTTGAGTATTATTCACAATAGGACAATATGGCTTTTGATGTGATTGTACTATGTGGATTATATGAATATTTCGATAGATGTTCTTTCATTCCCACGAGTTGTTCATTTTAGGTTTGCGGATGGCTGCGTCACAAAATAATGTTAGTAATAGTTCTATATGAAAGTTCAGCTATCTCGTCATGGCAATCAAATCAGTGATGATACCAGTAATTGGTTGCTCATTAACACCCACCTTACCCAAGAGTACCAAGGCCATGGCATTTGAGGACAAAATATTTCACCAAATGATAATGAGTTGCATGAACATTTAACAAGAATCTTGAAACTGTGAATGCATTATCGCTTGTTCAACGTTGTTGTAATCAGAGACATTGTCCAGCTTACAAAGTACACATAAAAATCACCCTCCACATCATCTATTTTCATTAGTATAAGTGTGCTACATTTTCGCACATCGTGGGAGCGATTAGACGCAGTCTGTCTGTAGTTTCTTTATGTACATTAACCTATCCCCACAAAATTTATTTGCCTTGTATATTTGTAAATTGCCAATTTGTGTTGTGAAATATCATTCTTTTTTCACACAAAATATATTGCTATCATTTGGAGGGATAATTAAACATGTAATTTGGCCAATATATTTCAATAGACTCTGCGAATTTGTAGTACTTCACTGGTCGTAATTCATTTCTATCTGTAATCTTCGTCTAGATAACAGTTGTTCACACAGGAACTGACAAGGGACTAAGTGCCTGTATAGTTGTGCTGCTTGGCCATTATTTCATGGGTTATGCGACATATTCACATTACTCAAATCAATTTAACTCTGAAGCCATGAACATTGGCCTATGCATTGTAATATCCACAAGGAGCCATGTGCATGTCAATATTTAAGTGACATAGTGCAATCTCAGTGCAATGATTTGTGCAATAATTATGTAAATGATAGGTGATGGCATCACTTGCGTCGAGGAACTATCAAGAAAAGTAACGTCTTTGTAACGTTTGATGAAACAATGTTTGTTCAGGATTCATGGTAGAGAAGTTGATACTGTTTGAAAGATATTAGAAGCAAAATAAACCACAGGTGAATGTATCATATATGTACTTCACAAAATGCTAGTTGGAACATTATTCCCTGTTAGGCAGCATTGCATTTACTACCTCAGTGTAACGGGGAACCACCATAAGTACATTTCTTTATAGACTTTGAACCATTCATATGTTATTACTGTGATTGTTCATTGTTCTCATTTTGGCTGTGCTCCGTAAATAAATCTGCTACTGAGGCAATCACTTGTTCGCTATTCGTCTGCATATCATATGAGCAGACACTGGAATGTGACACTATGCCTCAAACCAATCACATTAACGATATCCATCGGAGTAACTATCCGATGTGAAAAAACAACCACATTGTAATATCCATTTGTATTACTTTCACCAAAATTGGACCATTGCATAGTATACGCTTGATGTTTCTGTGCTCGGGACAATGTCATAGTTTGATTGTTACAGTGTGCAATACCCTGTTCATCGTGCCTTATATGGAGATATGGTGCGGAGTTAATTGCATATTTCCTTGCGCAACTGGTAATTACTGTTGGCCTGCTTCCCTGGACCAGTTTTATATATATCTGTAACTCAGCAAGCATTGCATTATCAGCAGTTGTATCTCTCTTCATGTACTTCTGGTTCTACCAACCACCAGGCACAGTAGGTGAGCTGGTCCCTGAGGACGATGTTGCCACTGTGGCTTCAAGTATAAATTCGTCGGTTTTTTTTCTATGCCAAAAGCCTTTTCGGGTTTTAATTGGTATCATCAAAATCTTTACCGAACAGTCTTTACCAATCAGCTTTGCGCCCTGGTATTTGAATTACGTGTATGTGTGGATGTGAAAAACATTGCTACATGAAAGCTATTGTCACTAGTATGATTCTGACAAAATTGACATGTTCAACGCGTGAGACAATATAAAGCCTGTTTTTTTTTTAAAATAAAATTAACATCCATTGTTATCAATTCCTCTGTGTCAGAGATTTGGCACAGATCGAGACATGAGATTGAGCAACCCATTGTCTTCTTCTGACAGCGATGTTTGTCTGTGTGTGACTACAATCGCCTCGGGACCTCTCAGCGTCAAGTATCTAGATCTTTTGAATAATAGCAGACTGTCTTTGACGGTCCAGTTATTGTATTGTGTTATTAGATGCCTACACTTTCCAGGAAATTCAGTGGCATTCATCACTACATTTATCGTACTGCTTTGTGAAAGATGCTATTTGAGTAATATTCACAACAGGCCAATATGGCTTTTGATGTGATTCTAGTATACATATTCTACATATTCACACAACTCAAACCAATTTCACTTTGAAACCATGAACTATGGCGTATGAATTGTAACATCCATGAAGAGCCATGTGCATATCAATATATAATGCATAACAATCTTAGTGTAATCTCAGTGCAATAATTCGTGCAATATTTATGTAAATGATAGGTAATGGCATGACTTGTATCGAGGAACTGTCGAGAAAAGTACTGACGCGATCATGCAAATACTGTTGTTCTTGTAACGTCATATAATACAGTGTTTGTTCATGTTTCATGGTACAGAAGTTGACGCTGTTTGAAATATATGAGAAGCAAAATAAACCACGTGTGAACGTATTATAGATGTACTTGCTGCAATTCCTACCACAAAAACAAATTAGTCAAAATCAATATCTTATCATCAGCCGATTTTGAATTGTTTTTTTTTAATATTATCATGATACAGTCAGTTGTGTTATCTCTTCACTTTTGGTGCATCTCCAACAATTTATATTGTGATTTATCAGTCCTTTTCACACAAAAAACATTGATAATATATCATTTGGAAGGACAACTGAACATGTAATAATATGTAAAATAAGTTTGATTGTTATAGTATGCAATATCCTGTTTCTTGCGTCATACTTGATACATCTTGTGGGAATGATACCATATTTCTTTGGGCGTTGGCTGTTTCACTGGACCAGTTTTGTATATCTATAACTCAGCAAGAATTACATTAGGTTCTGTGAACCAAGGAACAGAGATGAGGTGTTCCCCTGATTGCGATAACGCCAGAGTAGCTTCAGGGATAAATTTGTCCGGTTCTATTTCTATTCCAAAAGGCTTTTGGGTTTTTAATTGGTATCATCAATATTTTGTACCGAGCAGTAGTAATTTGATGATACATTGTTCCAATCAATTGTTGAAACATGTGTATGTGTGGATATGAAAAACATTATTACACCGGAGTTATTCTCTCAAGTATGATTCGGACATACTTGAAATGCTCATCGTGTGAAGCAGTGGATAATTATGTGAAGACCAATGGTGTTCAATTATGTGTGTCTGGATGCGGAAAAACACTGCTACACGAAAGTATGATTTTGATATGATTAAAACGTTCAGAACGTAAGACAATGTACAGCCTGTGTTTTATAAAATCTAAATTTTTCAGGTTTTAAATTTCTCAATACCAGAGATTTGGAACGGAGCTAGACATGAGATTGAATGAACCATTGTCTTTTTCTGACAGCGATGTCTGTCTGTACTGTTTGTGACTACATTTGCCTCGGGACCTATTGGCGCCAAGTATCTAGATCTTTCGAAAAATACAAGTCTGTCTTTGACGGCCCTGTTGTTGTATTTTTTATTAGATGCCCACACTTTCCAGGAAATTAAGTGGTATTCATCACTATAATTAGCCGCACTATATATAATGTTAGTGTAATTTAGGCCCCATGGTGCCACTGACGAGAAGCTTGCCCATGCGTGGAATGATTGCTACCGAGTTAAGCCAGCGATGGCATTACCCAAATATTATGTCACAAACTCACATAACAACACAACTAAGTATCAAATATTGAACAAGGAAACACACAACATGATCCTTTTTGGAAAGTGAAAGTAAAACACAGTTTGGCTAGAATAATGGGCAACTCGACAAAAATTGGGGGTGAAAATCAACTGACGCATGGAAAAGCTCCACCACAGTAATGGTGGTGTATAGGGTGGCTATGAATTTTTAGGACAATTTATCTCTGTGAGAGAGAATTAGGGTGATTTGTGCCAATACGACTTCACGATTTTTATTTCTCCTTTTGTTATTAATAAACTGATCAGTAGGTTTTCGTTGAAATAAGATTTATTCCCTCAACCATCATCTAACCATGTTTTTTACGTTCACCCATCCTTAAACGTGTTTGTTTTCACTCAGCCTCAAGTATTGGTCCAAGTCTCTTTTGTCCTTGTGGCAGCATATGTGAACTTGAGTTTTGATGTTGTGATGCTTGTTATAGTACTGTTTTGTTGTGCTATTCGTGCAATATGCACAATACGACAGTGTGGTTGTTTATATGACTATTGGACATGATTATTTCGACAGACACTCTTTCGTTTCAAGAATTGTTCATTTTAGGTTTACAGATGACCGTATCACACTATTATCCTGTAATAGTTCAGTATGAACGTTTAGCTATCTCGCCACTGTAATCACATCAATGATCATATCAGTAATGGGTTGCTCACCAACACATATCCTACGAAAGCCCACCAAGGTCATGGCAGTCGACATCACAATATATCATTCAAATGATAATGAGGTGCACGAACATTTCACAAGTATCCTTAAAATGTGATTGCATTATCAATTGTTCAACATTGTTGTAAGCAGAGACATTGTCCAGCTAACAATATCAGGAAATGCACTTTAATCAGACTGTACATCATTTATTTCCATTAGCATGCAATTAGTCTAAGTGTGGTACATTTCCGTAATTCCTAGCAGCGATTAGACCCAGTATTTCTGTAGTTGCATTATGTATTTTAACTTATCCTAAGAAAATTTAGTTGCCTGATATATCTCACCGAGGCGCTCTATCGGCTACAGTATGTTCAAACGAATGATTCCCTTTACAAGTAAATCAATTTTGCCCTTTACAACAACAAAAAAAATTAGTCAAAACCAATAGCTACCTTATCATGAACTCATTATGAATTGGTTATTTTCATGCTATCATGTACCAGTCAGTTTAGTTGTGTTAACTCCTCACTTCTAGTTCATCTCCATCAATTAATATTGTCTTTTTCACAACAATTATATTGCCAGTATCATCTGGAGGGGTAATCAAACATGTAATTTGCCTGTTATATCTCAACAGACTTCATGCATTTGCAGTACTTCACTGGTCGTAATTTATTTCTGAGTTGCCCTTTGCTTAGATAGCAACTTTTCAGACAAGCATGATACTAAGTGCCTCGATAGTTGTGCTGCTTGGACCTGATGTAAACCAAAGAAATAATACTGTGGATCTTGTAACGTCATATAATACAGTGTTTGCTCAAATTTCATGTTACAGGAGTTGGTACTGTTTGAAATATATTAGAAGCAAAAAAAACATGTGAACGTGTAATTGTCAAAATGTTAACTAGACTATTCATCCATTTTAGCGGACATTACATTTACTACACCAGTGTAATAGAAAACCATCATAAGTAGTTTTATAAAGAGACTTTGAACCATTGACATGTTATTAGTGTGATAGCTCAAGGTTCGTGTTTTGAGGGTGGAGCTATACATAAATGTGTGACTGAGGCTATCCTGTATTTCTGGCAATGTTGTAATATATTGTAACGGTTTTGGGGCGTACCCAAAAGTTTCCCCTAGGTAATTCTATTAGT
Organism: Terebella lapidaria; assembly: GCA_949152475.1. Lineage (NCBI taxonomy): Eukaryota > Metazoa > Annelida > Polychaeta > Terebellida > Terebellidae > Terebella > Terebella lapidaria. The sequence goes on from OX424562.1 coordinate 10,624,245, forward strand.
GTTTTGTGATATTATGGTTGAATAACCGTTTATTAAAATGTATATGTGTTTAAAGGTTCATTCGGTTCCGTATTGGTAATGTTTAAAAGGTTTTCCGTCTCGGAACTTGGTATATTTGTGATGTTGGTAAAGCCGGAGACGGAGACGGAGACGGAACCGGAGACGGAGTCGGAACAATGGAGTACAAAAACGTAATGACGTTATTTCCGGAAGGTCATGTGATCAGCCTCGTTTTCGGTTTAAAAGGTGACGTGTCAGCCACTGATTGGTTCTAGAGTGTTTTTAGAAATCCAGAAAATATCAGTGATTTGGCGGACTATGACGTCACAATAGGTTGGTCACGTGACGTGGGTCTCAGGTCTATAAAAGCCCCCGCTTCACAGCGGACGGAGGAGTTGGTGTACTGACGTCGACCTGTGCAGACCCCTTCTCCCATAGCAGAGTACTCCCTTGTTCCGGCTAGAGTCATCCAGATGATCGCAGTTTATGTCTTCCGACTGGGCACTTGGAAAATAAACATGAAAACTTCAACCGAGTTGTTTTTCCGTGTTTGTTAGGGAACTGGAATTTATAATAAAGTTAGTTCACCGGAAAAGAAAGTAATACGGAGAAAAGGGAGATAAGTCCACAGTCGGTTAAGACCAAGTTGTAACGACGTCTTAGGGTGATCCAAGAACCCAGATCACCAAGGAAGGAGACGGAGACGGAGGTGGAATTCAACGGAGCAATCACGAAGGCTGTACCGGACGGAGCAGTTGCAGAGACGGGAACGACGAAGCAGTTGCAGAGGCGGTACCGGACGACGGAGTAGCAGAGGCAGTACCTGACGGAGCGGTTGCGGTAACCGGAAGTGAGAACACTCCCGAGATTCTCCATTTCAGGTGCAGTCGCAGGTTGCGGTGAGGCGGAGCCAACCGGAGCAGTTTGCAGCGAGGCGGAACCTGGCAGAGCGGTTGCAGTATTCGGAAACGGCAACGTTCCCGGATTCTCTATTCCAGGTGCAGTCGCAGTTGCAGTAAGGCGGAAAACGACGGAGCTGTTGCAGTAAAAGCGGTATCCCGACGGAGCAGTTGCAGTACCCGGAGACGGAAACGCCTCCGGATTCTTACTTTACAAGAGCAGTTGCAGATTGGCAGTCGGACAACGGTTAAGAGGTCCATTCCAGACCACGCTACCAACCTTCAGAGACTTCTAGCCGGAGATCAACCATACAGCAGTAGCAGTCTCCCGGAGTTTTTGGTGAAAAAAGTTGTAACGGGTTCTTCGCCCTTCTGTGACGTCTTGATGAACCGGTTTTCTAGGGAGGTGGGTGAGTTGTTATTTAACTGGAGCTAAAATGGTAAAACTCCGGGAGACTGCTACTGCTGTACGGTTGATCTCCGGCTATTCTTCTCTGCTATGGGAGAAGGGGTCTGCACAGGTCGACGTCAGGACACCAACTCCGCTGTGAAGCGGGGGCTTTTATAGACCTGAGACCCACGTCACGTGACCAACCTATTGTGACGTCATAGTCCGCCAAATCATTTTCCGGATTTCTAAAAACACTCTAGAACCAATCAGTGGCTGACACGTCACCTTTTAAACCGAAAACGAGGCTGATCACATGACCTTCCGGAAATAACGTCATTACGTTTTTGTACTCCATTGTTCCGACTCCGTCTCCGGTTCCGTCTCCGGCTCCGTCTCCGGCTTTACCAACATCACAAATATACCAAGTTCCGAGACGGAAAACCTTTTAAACATTACCAATACGGAACCGAATGAACCTTTAAACACATATACATTTTAATAAACGGTTATTCAACCATAATATCACAAAACACTAATAGAATTACCTAGGGGAAACTTTTGGGTACGCCCCAAAACCGTTACAATATACACTACATATCATATGTGCTAACATTGGATTGTGACACCATGCCTCAAACCAATCACATTAACTACATCCATCGGAATAACTATCCGAAATGAATTAGTGAAAGATCAATCAGTGAAAGATCTATTGGAATTACTATTGGAAATGACAACCAACATCATTGCAATATCCATTTGCATTAATTTCAGGTCCTTTGCCCAGGACAATGTCATAGTTGTCATGATTCTTTTGGTATGCAATATCTTGTTCCTTGCACCATAATAAATACAGAGTGAAGTTGATTGCATATTTCTTTGGGTGCAACTTATATTTACCTTTGGCTGCTTCCATGGACCAGTTTTATATATCTCTGTAACTCAGCGGATATCGCATTATAAACAGATGTGTAGGTGCTGTGAACCGCTAGGCAGATTAGGTGAGGCGGTCCCCTGATAATAATGATGCCAGTGTGGCTTCAGGAATAATAAATTTGTCAGGGTTTTTTTTCTATTCCGAAAAGTTTTTAGGTTGAGTATTGGTATCAACTAAATCTTGAGCCGAGAAGTAATGAGTTGATGATACATTGCTCCAATCAACTTCGTTCCCTTGTAGTTGAATTGTGTGTATGGAAAATATTCCTATGCAAAAAATGTATGTTTCCATTTCCATGGAAGTTATTGTCGCAGGTGTGGTTCTGGTATAATTAAAATGTTCCGAATGCGTGAGCATATTCTGTGTTTTATAAAATTCAATATTTCTCTGGTTTTGAATCCCTCCATACCAGAGATTTGCAACGGACTAAACATGAGATGTCTGTCTGTGCTGTGTGTGACTACAATCGCATGTGGACCTATCAGCGTCAAGAATCTGGATCTTTTGAAAAATAGCAGACTATCTCTGATGGTCCAGTTGTTGTATTTTCAGTAGATGCCCAAACTTTCTGGGGAATTCAGTGGTAGTCATTACTATAATGTTTTTTGTAATATATTCTATTTGTGTAATATGCATAATAGGCCAATGTGTTTTAGATATGACTTTTTGGATATGAATAGTTCAATAGGCATTTTGTCATGTCTAAGAGTTGTTCATTTCATTTTTGCGGATGACCGCATTTTAATATCAAGCTGTTAGTAATAGTTCAGTATAAAAACTCAGCTATCTCACCATGGCAATGAAATTAGTGATGATATCGGCAATTGGTTGTCATCAACTCCCATCATACCAAAGACCACCAAGGCCATGGGATTTGACGGACAAAATATATCAATAAATGATAATAAGGTGCACAAACATTAACAAATATCTGAGAATGTCAATGCCTTATCCTTTTTGCCACTTTTCCGCTGTTGTAATCAAGAGGCACTGTCCAGCTTACAAAGTTAGAAAAACACACCTAGCAAACTACACTCCACATCATCTATTTTAATTAGCATTGAATTAGGCTTTCACACTTGACATAATCGTGGTACATTTCCGCAATTCCTTGAAGTGATTAGAAACAGTATTTTTATAGTTTCATTATGTACATTTTCTTATCTCCAGAAAATTTAATTACCAAGTGTATTTTACCAAGGCGCGCTCTCAGCGATAGTTTGTTTAAAAGAATGATTTTTTGCAAGTAAAGCAATTTTACCTTTACCACAAAAACAAATAAGTCAAAATCAATAACTAATAATTATGATTTGGTTGTTTTCGTGTTGTCATGTTTCAGTCAATTCATTTCTGTTATCTTTTCATATTTGGTCCAACCCTACTAATTTATATCGTGATTTATTGGTCCTTTTCACACAAAAAACATTGCTAATATAATTTGGAGTGATAATTAAACATCTAATTAGGCTAATGTATCTTGATAGACTCCGTGTAATGGCAGTACTTCACTGGTCGTAATTCATTTCTATGTGTGCTCTTTGCTCAGATAACAGCTGTTCACATAGGAACTGACATGGGACTAAGTGCCTGGATAGTTGTGCTGCTTGATCTATTTAAACCAACTGATCCATCTGAAACGACTGTCTTGAAATAATGACTACTATCATTTCTCATTTCGGTGCAGTATCAAAATTAAATGACTGTGGTATGTAGTATATTTGTGATGTGGCATGTGTTAGGTGATATATTCACATAAACACCCTGCAACATATCTTAAGGCGGTGACTGACCTATTTTTTTTTGTCTAGGGGTCAGGTCATGTTATTGTCACCGACTTGTGGTTAGGTTTTTTGAAAGGAAGATGAACACAAGGTAGGAAAAATGCAATTTCTGCACGTATGGTTTTGACATAATTAAAATGTTCAACACGTGAGACACGTGATGTACAGCCTGTGTTTCATAAAAGCAGCATTTTCCTTATTTTAAATTCCTCTATGCTAGACTTTTGGAACGGAGCTAGACATAAGATTGAACAAAACATTGTCGTATTCTGACAGCGATGTCTGTCTGTACTGTGTGTGTGACAACAATCGCCTCGGGACCTGTGGTCCAGTATTTGACGGCCCAGTTGTATATTTTTATTGGATGTGGCTTTGTGAGTATTTTGATATGAATATTTGGATAGGCATTCTTTTCTAAGAGTTGTTTATTTCAGGTTTGCGGATGGTGCATCACAATATGCTAGTAGGTAGGTAGCTAGGTAGGTATTTTGTTTGGATGTGCATATTTATGATACATGACACGAAAAATTTACACGAAAAATTGATAGAACGCACACCCTAATGTGACCCCAAAGACAGTGTCTGTAACCCAGAGGGCTTTGATCACCTGTGTAAGCTACATGTAAGGATCACACTGGCAGAACATAAAAGAAATACAATATCCGTTACTAGTAGCTCGACCATGTAAGTAGATTATCCTGGAAACCAATTCCCGGTCACTGGGAATAATCCTGAAACTGAGAGGCTAATTGAAGTAGTGCAAAAAATGTGCAAACTATTGCAGTTCAGTAGTTAGAGAAGGAAATCTGTTTCAATCTACGTTTGAATATAAACTTAGATTTAGCACTCCTGATATCAGTAATTGGTTGCTCATCAACACCCATCATACCAAAAACCACTAAATTGTGATGAGATGCACGACGTTTTTGATTTATCTTTAAGATGTGAGTGCGTTATCACTTTTTGTTGTAATCGTATACATTTCCAAGCTTACAAATTCAGAAAGTACACCCAAAAAATCACACTCCACATTACCTATTTTCATTAGCATCGAATTAGTATAAGCGTGCTACATATCCGCAATTCCTACCACAAAAACAAATTAGTCAAAATCAATATCTTATATTCAGCTGATTTCGATTTTTTTTTCATGTTATCATGAATCAGTCAGTTTTGTTATCTCTTCACTTTTCTTTCATCTCCAAAAACTCTAATATCATTTGGAGGGATAACATAAAATGTAATAACATTTAAACTAAGTCATAGCTTGATTGGTATAGTATTTTTCTTTAGCATATTTCTTTGGGTTTTGGTTGTTTCACTGGACCAGTTTTGTATATTTGTAACTCAGCAAGAATTACATTAGGTTCTGTGAACCAAGGAACAGAGGTGACCTGGTCGTCTGATTAAGATGATGCCAGTATAGCTTAGGGGATGAATTTGTCTGGTTTCATTTCTACTTCAAAAGGCCTTTGGGTTTGTAATTGGTATCATCAATATTTTGTACCGAGCAGTAGTAATTTGATGATACATTGTTAGAATCTATTGCTGAACTATGTGTGGAAATGGAAAACATTGCTGCACCGAGGTTATTGTCACAAGTATGGTTCTGACATACTTGAAATGTTCAGCGTATGAGACAATGTATAATTATGTGTGAAACAATATTCAATTATATGTTTGTCTGGATCTGGAAAACACTGCTACACGAAAGATATGGTCACAAGTATGGTTTTGACATGATTAAAACGTTCCAAACATGAGACAATGTACAGCCTGTGTTTTATAAAATCGAAATTTCCCTTGTTCTAAATTTCTCCATTCTCCTTCTGACAGCTATGTCTGAATGTATTGTGTGTGACTACAATTGCCTCGGGACCTATCGGCGTCAAGTATCTAGATCTTTCGAAAAAATACCAGTCTGTCTTTGACGGCCCTGTTATTGTATTTTTTATTAGATGCCCACACTTTCCAGGAAATTCAGTGGTATTCATCACTATAATTGTGCGGCATATGTTAGTGTAATTCAGGCCCGTCTGGTGATAAACTTGCCTATGCATGGACTGATTGCTTCCGAGCTAAGCGAACTATGGCATTACCCATATATTATGCCACAAACTCACATTACAACATAACTAAATATCAAATATTGAGCAAGAAATACACAACATGATCCTTTGTGGAAAGTGAAAGTAAAACAAAGTTTGGCTATATAAATGGGCAACTCGACAAAAGTTGGGGGTGAAAATCACTGACGCATGGAAAAGCTCCACCACAGTAATGGTGGTGTATAGTTGGGTGAGGAATATTTAGGAGAATTGATCTCCGTGACATTGAATTTGAAAGAGTTGCGATAATACGATTTCGAGTGTTTCCTTTTGTTATTAACAAACTGATCAATAGGTTTAGGTTGGAATAGCGTTTATTTCTATGATACTCTAACCAAGGTACATTTTTGTTTTGTATTCACTTATTTTTAATTGTGTTTGTGTTCACTCAGCTTCAAGTATGGGATTAAGTCTCATTTGTCCCTGTGGCCGCACAGGAAATCTTTATTCTGCTGTTGTGATGCTTGTTATTTTACTGTTCTTGTTGTGCTATTTGTGTAGTATTCACAATACGACAGTGTGACTGTTGATATGACTATTGGATATGACTATTTCGATAGGCATTATGTCATTTCTAAGAGTTGGTCATTTTAGGCTTGATGACTGTTTCACAATATTATCCTGTCATAGTAATAGCTCAGTATGAACATTCTAGTTTCTCGCCATGACAATCAAATCAGTGACGATATCAGTAATTGGTTCCTCATCAACACCAATCATAGCAAAGACTACCAAGGCCATGGCATTTAAACACAAAATATATCACCAAATGATAAAGATGTGCACAAACATTTAACAAGTATCTTGAAAAAGTGAATGTATCATCACCTTTTCAACATTATTGTAATCAGAGACATTTTGCTGCCTATAAAATCAGAATGTGCACCTTACTCTCAACATAATATTTTTCGACATCATATTGTTCTACACTTCTGCAATTGCTAGGAGCGATTATACCCAGCCTTTCTGTAGTTTCATTTATGTACATCTATATATCCCCAGAAAATTTAATTGCATTGTATATTTTACTGAGGTTCTCTATCAGCTACAGTATGTTCAAATTAATGATTTTCTGTGTGCAAGTAAATCAATTTTACCTTCCAATACCAAAATAGAATACTAAAATCAATAAGTTCCTTGTCAATTCTGATTATGAATTAGCTATTTTCTGTTATCGTGTTTCAGTCAGTTCAGTTCAGTTATCTCTTCATTTTTATTCAATTTATATTGTGATTTATCAGTCCTTTTCACACAAAAACATCGCTAATATCATTTGGAAGGATAATTATGTACATTAACTTTATCAGTCCTTTCACAAAAAACATTGCTATTATTATTTAGAAAGAATAATAAAACATACATCTTCTAACCGAAATGACTACATGAAATTTTAAGAGTAATCTCTCTGGTCGTAATTCTTTTCTGCATGTGCTCTTCGTTAAGATAGCAGCTGTTCAAACGGGGAATCACACGAGACTAAATGCCTAAATAGTTGTGTTGCGTTGATACTCTGTTCAATACAACATCGAATTATATGAATGTGGTATATTTGTGATATGTAGCGCTATATTCGTATAATTCAAACCGATATCACTTTAAAGTCGTGAAATGTGGGTAATGCACGAGGGGCTATGTGAATGAAAATACATTCCATAATTTGTGCAATGTTTATGTAAATGATGGGTGATGGCATCACTCATATCGAGGAACTATCAAGAAAAGTACCGATGCGATCATGCAAATTATGTTTTTTTGTAACGTTTGATAAAAAATGTTTGTTTAGGATTCATGATACATAAATTGATACTGTTTGAAATATATTAGAAGCGAAATAAAGCACATGTGAATGTATTACATATGTACTTGACAAAATGCTAGTTGAAAAATTCATCCCTTTTAGGCAGCATTGCATTTACGACCTCAGTGTAACGGGGACTCACCATAAGTAATTTTCTTTCTAGACATTGAACCATTCACATGTTATTAATGTGATTGTCCATTGTCCTCGTTTTGGCCGTGCTCGGTAAATAAATCTGTGACTGAGGCAATCACTCGTCGTGGTTCGTCTGCATATCATATGGGCGGACACTGAAATGCGACACTATACCTCAAACCAATCACATTAACAATATCCATCGGAATAACTATCGGACGTGAAAAAATACAACATTGCAATATCCATTTGCATTAATTTCACCAAAATTGTATCAACCAATACGCTCGCTGTCTCTGTGATCAGGACAATGTCATAGTTTGATTGGTACAGTATGCAACACCCTGTTCCGCGCGCCATATATGGAGATAAGGAGTGGATTTGATTGCATATTTCCTCAGGCACAACTGGTAATTACTGTTGGCTGCTTCTCTGGACCAGTTTTATAGCTCTCTGTAACTCAGGGAGCATTGCATTGTCAGCAGATTAGATGTATAGGTTCTATGAACCACCAGGCACAGTAGGTGAGCTGGTTTCCAGAGGACAATGTTGGCACTGTGGCTTCAGGTATAAATTTGTCGGGTTTTTTCCCCAAAAGGCTTTGACTTTTATTTTTATCATCAAAATCTTTACCGAGCAGTCTTTACCAATCAACTTTGCGCCCTGGTATTTGAAGTATGTGTATGTGTGTATGTGGGAAACATTGACTCCCACGAGTTGTTCTGACAGCGATGTCTGTCTGTCTGTACTGCGTGTGACAATCGCCTCAGGACCTATCGGCGTCAGGTGTCTAGATCATTTGAATAATAACACTGTCTTTGACGGCCCAGTTGTTGTATTGTTTTGTTACACGCCTACAATTTCCAGGAAATTCAGTGGCATTCATCACTACAATTATCGTGCTGTTTTGAGATATGTGCTATTTGGGTAATATTCACAACAGGCCAATTTCGATGTGATTGTAGTATGTGGATTATATGAATATTTCGACAGATGTTCTTCCATTCCCACGAGTCGTTCATTTTAGGTTAAATTAGAATAATAGTAATAGTTCAAAATAAATTCAGCTATCTCATCATGGCAATCAAATCAGTGATGATAGTAATTGGTTGCTCATTAACACCCACCTTACCAAAGACCACCAAGGCCATGGCATTTGACAACAAAACATATGACCAAACCTGTTGTAATCAGAGACATTGTCCAGCTTACGATGTACACATAAAAATCACACTCCACATCATCTATTTTTATTAGCATTGAATTAGTATAAGTGTGTTACATTTCCGCATATCGTGGAAGCGATTAGATGCAGTCAGTCTGTAGTTTCTTTATTACATTAACCTATCCCTAGAATTTTTTTTTTACCTTGTATATTTGTATAGTGCCAATTTATATTGTGAAATATCAGTTTTTTCTCACAAAAAATACATTGCTGATATCATTTGGATGGATAATTAATCATGTACTTTGGCTAATATATCTTAATAGACTCAGTGAATTTGCAGTACTCCACTGGTTGTAATTTATTTCTATCTGTAATCTTCGCCTAGATAACAGCTGTTCACACAGTAACTGACATGGGACGAAGTGCCCAGATAGTTGTGCTGCTTGGCCGTTATTTCATGGGTTATGCGACATATTCACATCACTCAAATCAATTTCACTCTGAAGCCATGAACTATGGCCTATGCATTGTAATATCCACAAGGAGCCATGTGCATGTCAATATTTAAGAGAATAACAATCATAGTGCAATCTCAGTGCAATAATTTGTGCAATGTTTATGTAAATGATAGGTGATGGCATCACTTGCGTCCAGGAACTATCAAGAAAAGTAACGTCTCTGTAACGTTTGATGAAACAATGTTTGTTCAGGATTCATGGTACAGAAGTTGACACTGTTTGAAAGATATTAGAAGCAAAATAAACCACAGGTGAATGTATTATATATGTACTTCACAAAATGCTAGTTGGAACATTATTCCCTGTTAGGCAGCATTGCATTTACTACCTCAGTGTAACGGGGAACCACCATAAGTATTTTTCTTTATAGACTTTGAGCCATTCACATGTAATTCCTGTGATTGTTCATTGTTCTCATTTTGGCTGTGCTCCGTAAACAAATCTGCTACTGAGGCAATCACTTGTTCGCTATTCGTCTGCATATCATATTAGCAGACACTGGAATGCGACACTATGCCTCAAACCAATCACATTAACAATATCCATCGGAGTAACTATCCGATGTGAAAAAACAACCACACTGCGATATCCATTTGCATTAATTTCACCAAAATTGGACCATCCCATAGTATATGCTTGATGTTTCTGTGCTCGGGACAATGTCATAGTTTGATTGTTACAGTGTGCAATACCCAGTTCATCGTGCCTTATATGGAGATATGGTGCGGAGTTGATTGCATATTTCCTTGCGCAAATGGTAATTACTGTTGGCTGCTTCCCTGGACCAGTTTTATATATATATCTGTAACTCAGCAAGCATTGCATTATCAGCAGTTGTATCTCTCTTTATGTATTTCTGGTTCTATGTACCACCAGGCACAGTAGGTGAGCTGGTCCCTGAGGACGATGTTGCCACTGTGGCTTCAAGTATTAATTCGTCGGGTTTTTTTCTATGCCAAAAGCCTTCTAGGGTTTTAATTGGTATCATCGAAATCTTTACCGAACAGTCTTTACCAATCAACTTTGTGCCCTGGTATTTGAATTACGTGTATGTGTGGATGTGAAAAACATTGCTACATGAAAGCTATTGTCACTAGTATGATTCTGACAAAATTGACATGTTCAACGCATGGGACAATATAAAGCCTGTTTTTTTAAAAAAAAAAAAAAAAAAAAAATAACATCCCTTGTTATCAATTCCTCTGTGTCAGAGATTTGGCACAGATCGAGACATGAGATTGAGTAACCCATTGTCTTCATCTGACAGCGATGTCTGTCTGTGTGTGACTACAATCGCTTCGGGACCTATCGGCGTCAAGTATCTAGATCTTTTGAATAATAGCAGACCGTCTTTGACGGTCCAGTTATTATATTGTGTTATTAGATGCCTACACTTTCCTGGAAATTCAGTGGCATTCATCACTAAAATTATCGTACTGCTTTGTGATAGGTGCTATTTGAGTAATATTCACAACAGGCCAATATGGCTTTTGATGTGATTGTAGTATACATGTTCTACATATTAACACAACTCAAATCAATTTCACTTTGAAACCATGAACTATGGCGTATGAATTGTCACATCCATGAAGAGCCATGTGCATGTTAATATATAATGCATAACAATCTTAGTGTAATCTCAGTGCAATAATTCGTGCAATGTTTATGTAAATGATAGGTAATGGCATGACTTGTATCGAGGAACTGTCGAGAAAAGTACTGACGCGATCATGCAAATACTGTTGTTCTTGTAACGTCATATAATACAGTCTTTGTTCATGTTTCACGGTACAGAAGTTGGCGCTGTTTGAAATATATAAGAAGCAAAATAAACCACGTGTGAACGTATTATAGATGTACTTGTTGCAATTCCTACCACAAAAACAAATTAGTCAAAATCAATATCTTATCATCAGCCGATTTTGAATTGTTGTTTTTTATATTATCATGATACAGTCAGTTGTGTTATCTCTTCACTTTTGGTGCATCTCCAACAATTTATATTGTGATTTATCAGTCCTTTTCACACAAAAAACTATTGATAATATATCATTTGGAAGGACAACTAAACATGTAATAACATGTAAAATAAGTTTGATTGATATAGTATGCAATATCCTGTTTCTTGCGTTATACTAGATACATATTGTGGGAATGATACCATATTTCTTTGGGCGTTGGCTGTTTCACTGGACCAGTTTTGTATATGTGTAACTCAACAAGAATTACATTTGGTTCTGTGAACCAAGGAACAGAGATGAGGTGTTCCCCTGATTACCATGACGCCAGTGTAGCTTCAGGGATAAATTTGTCCGGTTCTATTTCTATTCCAAAAGGCTTTTGGGTTTTTAATTGGTATCATCAATATTTTGTACCGAGCAGTAGTAATTTGATGATACATTGTTCCAATCAATTGTTGAAACATGTGTATGTGTGGATATGGAAAACATTGTTACACCGGAGTTATTCTCTCACGTATGATTCGGACATACTTGAAATGCTCATCGTGTGAAGCAGTGGATAATTATGTGAAGACCAATGTTCAATTATGTGTGTCTGGATGCGGAAAACACTGCTACACGAAAGCTCTTCTAACGAGTATGTTTTTGATATGATTAAAACGTTAAACAATGTACAGCCTGTGTTTTATAAAACCTAAATTTCCCCTGTTTTGAATTCCTCCATACCAGAGATTTGGAACGGAGCTAGACATGAGATTGAGCAAACCATTGTCTTCTTCTGACAGCGATGTCTGTCTGTACTGTGTGTGACTACAATCGCCTCGGGACCAATCGGTTTCAAGTATCTAGATCTACCAATCTGTCTTTGACAGTCCTGCTGTTGTATTTGTTATCAGATGCCCACACTTTCCAGGAAAACGCAGTGGTATTCATCACTATAATTATGCGGCATTGACACTATACCTGTTAATGTAATTTAGGCCCCATGCTACCACTGGCGAGAAGCTTGCCCATGCGTGGAATGATTGCTACCGAGTTAAGCCAGCGATGGCATTACTTATATATTATGCCACAAACTCACATAGCAACACAACTAAGTATCAAATATCAAACAAGGAAAAAAATAATACTATGATCATTTGTGGGAAGTGAAAGTGAAACACAGTTTGACTCGAATAATGGGCAACTCGACAAAAATTGGGGGTGAAAATCAAATGACGCACGGCAAAGCTCCACTGCAATAATGGTGGTATATAGGGTGGTGAGGAATATTTAGGAAATTTGATCTCCGTGACAGGGAATTTGAGAGAGTTGTGATAATACGATTTCGAGTTTTTCCTGTTGTATTAACAAACTGATCAATAGGTTTAGGTTGGAATAGCATTCATTTCTATGATACTCTAAGCAAGGAACTTTTATTTGTATTCACTCATCCTTAAATGTGTTTTTGTTCACTCTGCCTCAAGTATTGGTTCAAGTCTCTTTATTCTGCTGTTGTGATGTTTGTTATTACACTGTTATTGTGCTATTTGTGTGGTATTCACAATACGACAAAGTGACTGTTGGATAGGACTATTTGATGTGACTATTTCGATAGGCATCCTGTCATTTCAAGGGTTATTCATTTTAGGCTTGATGAATGTATCACAATATTATCTTGTTAGTAATAGCTGAGAATGCACGTTCAGCTATCTCGCCATGGCAATCAAATCAGTGATGATATTAGTAATTGTAATTGGTTACTCATCAACACCCATCATACCAAAGACTACCAAGGCCATTTCAATTGACCACAAAATATATCACCAATTGATAATGAGGTGCACGAGCACTTAATATGAATCTTGAAAATGTGAATGTATTATCGCTCGTTACAACAATGTTGTAATCTGTGATATTTTGCAGCTTAACGTACACGTACGAACGTACACCTAAAGACTTACAATCCACATCAAATATTTCGATAAGCATTGAATTAGTATAATTGTTCTACACTTCTGAAATTTTTGGGAGCGATTAGACCCAGGCTTCCTGTAGTTTAATTTATTTGCAATAACATATTCCCAGAATATTTAAGTGCATTATATATTTTACTGAGGTGCTCTATCACCTATAGTATGTTCAAACGCCTTTGTGCAAGAAATCAATTTTACCTTTCAATACAAAAACAAAATACTGAAATCAAAAAGTGCCTTATCATGAGCTGATTATGAATTAGTTATTTTCTGTTATCGTGTTTCAGTCAGTTCAGTTCAGTTATCTCTTCATTTTTGATCCAATTTATATTGTGATTTATCAATCCTTTCCACACCAAAACATCGCTAATATCATTTTGCGGGATAATAATGTACATTGACTTTATCTGTCCTTTCACAAAAAATGCTATTATTATTTAGAGAGAATAGTTAAACATACATAATCTATCCGAAATGACCACGTGAACTTTTGTGAGTAATTTTTTCTGCATGTGCGCTTCGATAAGATAGCAGCTGTTCACACGGGATCACAGGAGACTAAATGCTAAAAATAGTTGTGTTGGTTACCCATTATTTGAACCAACGAATCCGTCTGATTATCATTACTCTGTTCAATACAGCGTCAAATTACATGACTGTGGTATGTGTCTGATGTGGCATGTGTTAGACGCTATATTCATATAATTCAGACCAACTTTACTTAAGCCGTGCACTGTGGGTAATGCTTGAGGAGCTATGTGAATGGAAATACTCTGGGAAATTCCATAATGTGTGCAATGTTTATGTGAATGATAGGTTATGCCATCACTTATATCGAGGAACTATCAAGAATAATACTGATGCGATCATGCAAACTATGTTGTTTTTTGTAACGTTTGATAAAACAATGTTTGTTCAGGAGTCATGGTACAGAAGTTGGTACTGTTTGAAATATATTAGAAGCAAAATAAACCACATGGGAATGTAATATATATGTACTTCACAGAATGCTAGTTGGAACATTCATCCCTTCTAGGCAGCATTGCATTTACTACATCAGTGTAACGGGGAGCCACCATAAGTACATTTCTTTATAGACTTTGAACCATTCATATGTTATTACTGTGAGTGTGCATTGTCCTCGTTTTGGCCGTGCTCCGTAAATAAATGTGCGACTGAGGCAATCACTTGTTCGTGGTTCGTCTGCATATCATTTTGGTAGACACTGAAATGCGACACTTGCCTCGAACCAATCACATTAACAATATCCATCGGAGTAAGTATCCGATGTGAAAAAACAACCACATTGCAATATCCATTTGCATTAATTTCACCAAAATTGGACCATGCCATAGTATACGCTCGATGTTTCCGTGCTCGGGACAATGTCATAGTTTGATTGTTACAGTGTGCAATACCCTGTTCATCGTGCCTTATATGGAGATATGGTGCGGAGTTGATTGCATATTTCCTTGGGCGCAACTGGTAATTACCGTTGGCTGCATCCCTGGACCAGTTTTATATATATCTGTAACTCAGCAGGCATTGCATTATCAGCAGTTGTATAGGTTCTATGAACCACCAGGCACAGAGTAGGTGGGCTGGTCTCCTGAGGACGATGTTGCCAATGTTGCTTCAGGTATAAGTATGTCAGTATTTTTATTCCAAAAGGCTTTTAGGGATTTTATTGTTATCATTGAAATATTCACCGAGCAGTCTTTATCAATCAAATTTGCACCCTGGTATTTGAATTATGTGGATGTGGGAAACATTGTTACGTGAAAGTTATTGTCACAAGTATGGTACTGACATGACTGAAGTGCTCAACGCGTGAGACAATATATAGTCTGTTTTATATATATATATTTTTTAATACAAAATTAGCATTTCCCTTGTTATCAATTCTTCTCTGCCAGAGATTTGGCACAGATCTAGACATAAGACTGAACGAACCATTGTCTTCTTCTGACAGCGATGTCTGTACTGTGTGTGACTACAATCGCCTCGGGACCAATCGGCGTCAAGTATCTAGATATTTGAATAATAGCAGACTGTCGTTGACGGCCCAGTTGTTGTATTGTTTATTAGATACCTACTATTTCCAGGAAATTCAGTGGTATTCATCACTACTATTATCGTACTGCTTTGTGATAGGTGCTATTTGAGTAGTATTCACAATAGGCCAATATGGCTTTTGATGTGATTGTAGTATGTGGATTATATGAATATTTCGATAGATGTTCTTTTATTTCCACCAGTTATTCATTTTAGGTTTGCTGATGGCTGCGTTACAAAATTATGGACATTAATAGTTCAATATTAACAGTTCAGCTATTTCGCCATGGCAATAAAATCAGTGATATCAGTAATTGGCTCCTCATTAACACCCACCTCACCAAAACTAAACCAAAACTACCAAGGCCATGGCATTTGTTGACAAAATATATCACCAAATGATAAGTTGCATGAATATTTAACAAGTAACTTGAAACTGTGGATGCATTATCGCTTGTTCAACATTGCTGTATTTGGCGACATTGTCCAGCTCACAAAGTACAACTAAAAATCACACTCCATATAATCTATTTTCATTAGCATTGAATTAAAATAAGTGTGTTACATTTCCGCATATCGTGGGAGCGATTAGACGCAGTCTGTCTGTAGTTACTTTATGTATATCAACCTATCCCCAGAAAATTTATCTGCCATGTATATTTGAACAGTGCCAATTTATATTGTGAAATATCAGTCTTTTCTCACACAAAATATATTGCTAATATCAATGGAGGAATAATTAAACATGTGATTCGGCTAAGATATCTTAATGCCATAGTAGCAAGGTGCCATTATATGGTTTTATTCCTGCTCATATAAATACATTGTGGACATTTGGTGATAAAAAAGGTGTTCGCGTTAATTGATAACTAATAACAGCGACATGTAATGGAGCATATTGGGCCAGTATTGCAATCGCCTTCTCCAGCCGATGAAAGAAATAGCTTCGGCAATTTCCGTAATCGTGACGTCAGTTGAGGCAGAATGTGCTTTCATGGCTCGCCGAAAACGTAAAATACGTAATTTGGTGGCCAGCTCAAAGACGGAAAATCACTTCAAAATGCATGCGATTCAACAGAAAACACAAATACTGGACATCTTGCAGTTCAACAAACCTCCATTCTGGGTGAATAAATAGTACTGATTCTAAATATCAAGACAAGAAATGCCGCATTTCTGCCATGTCACTCCTCCACTTGAATTGTCAAACATACATCAGGGGAATGAATATGCGACATGCAGTTTTACCTTGCTGGCTACATGTACTTTCAGGTCTGCCTCAACTGACGTCACCAACCACGTGACCCACACTAAAATCAGGATCAAAATCTTCGGCAATTTACGGAAGGAGTGCCTATTTGGTTCGATATCTTGAAACCCATTGATTGTATTTGTAAAATTCGTTCGAATTTAATGAAAACTATTCATAATAGACTAAATGAAAAGCACTTTCATCGGCATGCTACTAGGCCTTTAATAGAATCAGTGAATTTGCAGTACTTCACTGGTCGTAATTTATTTCTGTCTGTGCTCTTCGCTTAGAGAGCAGCTGTTCACACAGGAACTGACATGGGACTAAGTGTGCTGCTAATAATTGTGCTGATAATTGTGCTGCTTGGCGTATAAACATATATTCAATAGGTTGTATATATATGGGTCATGCTACATATTCACACAACTCAAATCAATTTCACTTTGAAACCATGAACTATGGCGTATGAATTGTAACATCCCTGAAGAGGCATGTGCATGTCGATATATAATACATAACAATCTTGGTACAATCTCAATGCAATATTTCGTGCAACGTTTATGTAAATGATAGGCGATGGCATCACTTGAATTGAGGGACTGTCGAGAAACGTACTGACGCGATCATGCAAATACTGTGGTTTTTGTAACGTCATATAATACAGTGTTTGTTCATAATTCATGGTACAGAAGTTGACGCTGTTTGAAATATATAAGAAGCAAAATAAACCACGTGTGAACGTATTATAGATGTACTTGCTGCAATTCCTACCACAAAAACAAATAAGTCAAAATCAATATCTTATCATCAGCCGATTTTGAATTGTTTTTTTATATTATCATGATACAGTCAGTTGTGTTATCTCTTCACTTTTGGTACATCTCCAATAACTTATATTGTGATTTATCAGTCCTTCTCACACAAAAAAACATTGCTTATATCATTTGGAGGGATAACATAAAATGTGATAACATTTAAACTGAGTCATAGCTTGATTGGTAGAGTATGCAATATCCTGTTTCTTGTGTCATAATAAATACATCTTGTGGGGTTGATACCATATTTCTTTGGGCGTTGGCTGTTTCACTGGACCAGTTTTATATATCTGTAACTCAGCAAGAATTACATTAGGTTCTGTGAACCAAGGAACAGAGATGAGGTATTCCCCTGATTACGATGACGCCAGTGTCGCTTCAGGGATAAATTTGTCCGGTTCTATTTCTACTCCAAAAGGCCTTTGGGTTTTTAATTAGTGTCACCAATATTTTGTGCGGATCAGTAGTAATTTGATGATACATTGTTCCAATCAATAGTTGAAACACGTGTATGTGTGGATATGGAAAACATTGTTACACCGAAGTGATTGTCTCAAGTATGATTCGGACATACTTGAAATGCTCATCGTGTGAAGCAGTGTATAATTATGTGTAGACCAATGTTGAATTATGTGTGTCTGGATGCGGAAAACACTGCTTCACGAAAGCTCTTCTAACGAGTATGTGTTTGATATGATTAAAACGTTCAGTATGTTAAACAATGTACAGCCTGTGTTTTAAAAAACTTCCCTTGTTTTAAATTCCTCCATACCAGTGATTTGGAACGGAGCTAGACATGAGATTGAATGAACCATTGTCTTTTTCTGACAGCGATGTCTGTCTGTACTGTGTGTGACTACATTTGCCTCGGGACCTATCCGTGTCAAGTATCTAGATCTTTCGAAAAATACCAATCTGTTTTTGACGGCCCTGTTGTTGTATTTATTATTAGATGCCCACACTTTCCAGGATATTAAGTGGTATTCATCACTGTAACTGTGTGGCTAATGCCGCACTATATCTGTTAGTGTAATGTGGGCCCCATGGCACCACTGGCGAGAAGCTTGCCCATACATGGACTGATTGCTACCGAGTTAAGCCAGGGATGGCATTACCCATATATTAAATCACAAATTCACCTTACAACATAACTAAGTATCAAATATTGAACAAGAAACACACACCATGATCCTTTGTGGAAAGTGAAACTAAAACAAAGTTTGGCTAGAATAATGGGCAACTCGACAAAAATTGGGGTTGAAAATCAACTGACGCATGGAAAAGCTCGACCACAATAATGGTGGTATATAGGGTGGTGAGTAATATCTAGGAGAATTAAGAATTGATCAATAGCTTTAAGTTGGAATAGCATTTATTTCTATGATACTGTATGTAACCAAGGAACATTTTTGTTTTGTATTCACTTATTTTTAATTCTGTTTGTGTTCACTCATCTTCAAGTATTGGTTCAAGTCTCATTTGTCCCCGTGGCCGCACAGGAAGTCTTTATTCGGCTATTGTGATTCTTGCTATTATTCTGTTTTTGTTGTGCTATTTGTGTAGTATTCACAATACGACAATGTGACTGTTGGTGTAACTATTGGATATGAGTATTTCGATAGGCATTCTGTCATTTTTAAGAGTTGTTCGTTTTAGGCTTCATGGCTGTATCACAATATTATGTAATTAGTACGTTGTTAGTAGTTAGTAATAGCTCAGCATACACGTTCAGCTATCTCGCCATGGCAATCAAATCAGTGATTTTATCAGTATTTGTAATTGGTTCCTCATCAACATCCGTCATAGCAAAACTACAAGGCCATGACATTTGACCACAAAATATCACCAAATGATAATGAGGTGCACAAACATTTAACCAGTATCTCGAAAATGTGAATGCATTATCCCTTGTTCAACGTTGTTGTAATCAGGGATTGTGCAGCTTACAAAATCAGAAAGTACACCTAAATACTTACACTCTACATAATATATTTCGATAAGCACTGAATTAGTATATTTGATCTACACTTGTGCAATTCCTGGGAGCGATTAGACCCAGTCTTTCTGTAGTTTCATTCTGTAGTGTCATGAGGAATTCATGACAGGTCCCACTAGTGGGGCAGGAAATGCTCACTCCTTCCGGAACACATGATTTCACCTCCTAATGGCCATTTTTGGGGGTTCATGAGTTTCCCTGTCATTTTTGTTTGCTCTCACTTCGTATGCCTGATATGACTTTCTGTCCCCGGACTATGAGATTGGATAACGGACCCTGTTTTGTTTGCTCGGAATACTTAATACTGGGTATTGATTCCACGTCTATTCATGTACATCAACAAATCCCCAGAAAATTTAATTGCATTGTATATTCTTGAGGTGTTCTATCAGCTACAGTATGTTCAACGAATGATATCCTTTGTGCAAGTAAATCAATTTCACCTTCAATACAAAAGCAAAATACTGAAATCAATAAGTGCCTTATCATGAGCTGATTATGAATTAGTTAGTTTCTGTTATCGTGTTTCAGTCAGTTCAGTTCATCTCTTCATTTTCGATCCAATATATATTGTGATTTATCAGTCCTGTTCACATAAAAACATCGTTAATATCATTTGGAGGGATAATAATGTACATTAACTTTATCATTCCTTTCACAAAAAACTGAAAAAATTATTATTATTCAGAAAGAATAATTAAACATATATTTGAATTTGAATTTTTACGAGTAATTTCTCTAGTCATAATTCTTTTCTGCATGTGCATGTGTGAAGCTATGTGAATGTGAATACTCTGGTAAATTCCATAATTTGTGCAATGTTTATGCAAATGATAGGTGATGACATCACTTATATCGAGGAAATATCAAGAAAAGTGATGGGATGATGCAAATTATGTTGTTTTTGTAACGTTTGATAAAACAATGTTTGTTCAGGATTCATGGAACATAAATTGAAACTGTTTATATTAGAAGCTAAATAAACCACATGTGAATGTATTATATATGTACTTGAAAAAAATGCTAGTTGAAACATTCATCCCTTCTAGGCAGCATTGCATTTACTACATCAGTGTAACGGGGAGCCACCATAAGTACATTTCTTTATAGACTTTGAACCATTCACATGTTATTACTGTGATCTTTCATTGTCCTGGTTTTGGCCGTGCTCAGTAAACAAATCTTGGGTTGAGGCAATCACTTGTTCGTGGTTCGTCTGCGTATCATGTGGACGGACACTGAAATGCGACACTATGCCTCAAACCAATCACATTAACAACATCCATTGGAATAAATATCGGAAGAGAGAAAAAAGAAAGGTTACCGGACAATATACATTTTAGATATTAGCCTTTTGTCCAGTGACCTTGAAAATAATTTTTCAACGAATATATCACTTCTAGTATGTCCACAATAAATTCCTAAGCTGTAAAGTCGATAATAAGTGAGATATTAGCCATTCTGTGATCGGTGATGTGACCTAGAAAATGAGGTCAAAGTTCAAGTTCATGAAAAGATTCAGTATATGTCATTCCTCTATATTCGCAATTGATTCCTAAGCTGTAAAGATGATAATAAGCGACATATTAGCCATTTTGTTCTCTGACCTTGAAAATTGGATCAAAGGTCAAATTCTAGATCGCCAAAATATTCAGCATACATCATTTCCTATATGTTCACTATGGACCTCTAAGCTGTGAATTTGATAATAAGAGAGATATAAACCATTTTGTATTCTGACCTTGAAAATAAAATGATTGGCCTTGAAATTTAGGTCAAAGGTCAAATTCAAGGTCATGAAAATATTCAGAATATATCATTTCCTATATGTTCACAATTGATTCCTAAGCTGTAAAGTTGATAATAAGCAAGATATTAGCCATTTTGTCCTGTTGACCTTGAAAATGAGGTCAAAAGTCAAATTCAAGGTCACTAGAATATTCAGCATATATCATTTCCTATATGTTCACAATTGATTCATTAGGCGTAAAGTCACTAATAAGCAAGATATTGGCCATTTTGTCCTGTGACCTTGACAGTGAGGTCAAAGGTCAAATTCACAAAAATATTCAGCATATATCATTTCCTATATGTTCACAATTGATTCCTAAGCTGTAAAGTCGATAATAAGCGAGATATTAGCAATTTTGTCCTGTGACCTTGGAAATCAGGTCAAGGTCAAATTCGAGGTCACGAGAAAATTCAGCATATATCATTTCCTATATGTTCACAATGTATTCCTAAGCTGTAAAGTCGATAATAAGCGAGATATTAGCCATTTTGTCATGTGACCTTGAAAATGAGGTCAAAGGTCAAATTCAAGGTCATGAGAATATTCAGCATATATCATTTCCTATATGTTCACAATTGAATCCTAAGCTGTAAAGTCGATAATAAGCGAGATATTAGCCATTTTGTCCTGTGACCTTGAAAATGAGGTCAAAGGTCAAATTCAAGGTCACGACAATATTCAGCATATATCATTTCCTATATGTCCACAATTGATTCCTAGTCTCTAATCTCAATATTAAGTGAGATATTAGGCTTAATGTGTCCCATTATAAAGCATAGGACAATTTAACATAGGAAAGTCCCATTTGGGCCGAGTTTGGGCCCAAAATGGCCCACTTCGAGCGATTCAAGGGCAACGAAATTTATACATGTCACAGAGGTACGTATGAGGAGTGTTATGCATGAATAAGAGAAAAAGTTACTGAACAGATTTTGAGAAAACGACAGCCAAAGTCCAAAATTGGCCATTTTTCGACGAAAGCGGCCGCCATTTTTAAATAATTGCGAAAATAAAAAAACTAAAAAATACCTCCCTCTCGAAATATTTTTAGGCATTTTTGTGCAAAATTTCAGAAAGATTCGATCGTAAACTTTAAAGATAAAAATATAGACGGACGACGACGACGGACGACGACGGAAGACGACGGACGACGACGGACGCAACGCCACGGCCATAGGTTATCGGACCAAAGGTCCGGTAACCTAAAAACAAAGACATTGCAATATCCATTTGCATTAATTTCACCAAAATTGGACCATCCCATAGTATCCGCTCGATGTTTCTGTGCTCGGGACAATGTCATAGTTTGATTGTTACAGTGTGCAATACCCTGTTCATCGTGCCTTATGTGGAGATTGATTGCATATTTCCTTATGCACAACTGATAATTACCGTCGGCTGCATCCCTGGACCAGTTTTATATATCTCTGTAACTCAGCAGGCATTGCATTATCAGCAGTTGTATACACACCTGTAGGTTATATGAACCACCAGGCACAGAGTAGGTGTGCTGGTCTCCTGAGGACGATGTTTTAAATGTGGCTTCAGGTATAACTATGTCAGTTTTTTTCTATTCCAAAAGGCTTTTAGGGATTTTATTGTTATCATTGAAATCTTTACCGAGCAGTTTTCATCAATCCAATTTGCACCCTGGTATTTGGTTTATGTGTTTGTGTGGATGTGGGAAACATTGCTACATGAAAGCTGTTGTCACAAGTATGGTTCTGACGTACTTGAAATGTTCAACGCAAGAGACAATATATAGTCTTTTTATATTTTTTTTTTATATAGAATTAGCATTTCCCTTGTTATCAATTCTTCTCTGCCAGAGATTTGGCAGAGATCTAGACGTGATATTGAACGAACCATTGTCTTCTCCTGACAGCGATGTCTGTATGTACTGTGTGTGACTACAATCGCCTCGGGACCTACGGGTGCCAAGTATCTAGATATTTGAATAATAGCAGACTGTCGTTGACGGCCCAGATGTTGTATTGTTTTATTAGATACCTACTATTTCCAGGAAATTCAGTGGCATTCATCACTACTATTATCGTACTGCTTTGTGATAGGTGCTATTTGAGTAGTATTCACAATAGGCCAATATGGCTTTTGATGTGATTGTAGTATGTGGATTATATGAATATTTCGATAGATGTTCTTTTATTTCCACCAGTTATTCATTTTAGGTTTGCTGATGGCTGCGTTACAAAATTATAGACAGTAATAGTTCAATATTAACAGTTCAGCTATCTCGCCATGGCAATAAAATCAGTGATGATATCAGTAATTGGCTCCTCATTAACACCCACCTCACCAAAACTAAACCAAAACTACCAAGGCCATGGCATTTGTTGACAAAATATATCACCAAATGATAAGTTGCATGAATATTTAACAAGTAAATTGAAACTGTGAATGCATTATCGCTTGTTCAACATTGTTGTAATTGGCGACATTGTCCAGCTTACAAAGTACACATAAAAATCATCCTCCACATCATCTATTTTCATTAGCATTGAATTAGTATAAGTTTGTTACATTTCCGCAAATCGTAGGAGCGATTATACGCAGTCTCGCTGTAGTTTCTTTATGTACATATACCTATCCCCACAAAATTTATTTGCCTTGTATATTTGTATATTGCCAATTTATATTGTGAAATATCAGGGGTTTTTTTCACACAAAATATATTGCTAATATCATTTGGAGGGATAAATAAACATGTAATTTGGCTAACATATCTTAATAGACTCATTGAATTTGCAGTATTTTACTGGTCGTAATTTATTTCTGTCTGTGCTCTTCGCTTAGAGAGCAGCTGTTCACACAGGAACTGACATGGGACTAAGTGCCTGCATAATTGTGCTGCTTGGCGTATAAACATATATTCAATGGGTTATATGTATATATTCAATGGGTTATGCTACATATTCACACAACTCGAATCAATTTCACTTTGAAGCCATGAACTATGACGTATGCATTGTAACATCCCCGAGGAGCCATGTGCATGTCAATATTTAAATGAATAACAGCCTTAGTACAATCCCAGTGCAATAATCTGTGCAATGTTTATGTAAATGATGGGTGATGACATCATTTGTATCGAGGGACTGTGGAGAAAAGTACTGACGCGACCATGCAAATAGTGTGATTCTTGTAACATCATATAATACAGTGTTTGTTCATGTTTCATAGTACAGAAGTTGACGCTGTTTGAAACATATTAGAAGTAAAATACAACACGTGTGAACGTATTATAAATGTACTTGTCAAAATTAGTACTTTTTAATCAGATTCTCCATCCATTTTAACGGGAATTATGTTTGCCACAGCGGTATAACGGAACACCATCAGAAGTAATTTCCTAAATAGACTTTGAACCGTTGACATGGTATTGGTGTGATACTTCATTGTTCGTGGCTCTTTAAATAAATTTGAGACTGAGGCTATCATGTGATCGTGGCGATGTTACAATGCATACACTGCATATCATATTCGCAAGCACTGCAATGTGATAGCATGCCTCGAACCAATCACATTAACTACACCCATCGAAATAACTATCCGAAATGAATTAGTGAAAGAAAAATAACAACATTGCAGTATCCATTAACATTAATTTGACGAAAATTGGACCGATCGTTACGCTCGCTGTCTCCGCGCCCCGGACATAGTCATTGTTTGTTATAGTATGCAATATTCTGTTCCTCGCGCGATAGTAAGTACAGAGTGAAAGTCCTTCATTGCATATTTTCTTCCACAAAACTGATAATTATCATATTCTTGCAACTCGACAACAATTGCATTAAAAGCAGGTGTATATAGATTCTATAAACCACGAGAAAGGATAGGTGAGGTGGTCCTCAATCTCTTAGCGCGGATTGATTTATTCACTGTAAACGTAAAATGAAATAATTTTGCAAACATTGGTTATATATAAGTATCAATCTATTACCACCAATACAGGCAAATTTTGATGATTCCAATAACAAACGTAAAATACGACATTTTGCAATAGAAACAATGCCCAACCAAATACTTTATCAAAAGACACACTGGCGTCATCAGGGTCAGACAGCGTGGTTAAATTATATATGTGTCATCACGATTCACTTGGTTAACTGGTGACTAGAGATGCAGTATTCTCGTGACATTGTAAAGCCTTTATACTGTTCATCCTAGTTCTGCGCGACTTATTCCCTTTCAGGTACTAAACAGCCATAGAAAAGCGGCACTCAGCTGACTAGCGTTGCTCATGAGTCATGGCTCATGAAATAAGCAGACAATATGACATCAGAAAACGATGATATATATACGAACGCAAGACGACAATGTTGGTGGAATGTATTGTAATTTGATTACCACAATAAATCCTCGATACCGAGCAACAAATCAAATTTATACCCCGCACCTACATGCCACATTTATAACATGACCACTGAATATATTCACAATCGATCTGCAAAAATATAATATGAAAATAGATTTTGCTTTCTATAGGGTTTTACCACAATTCACAACTATCACAATATCACAATGTTATGGACAACATAAAACGTCTAGTACACAGCTTTGTGCGTGAACTCGTTAGTTTTTTTTGCAACTGACTGTTTAGTCGCGCTCACAGAGACTCGCTTGATTCCCGTTTGGGCGTCCCGTTCTGGTACGAGTACTTCTCCTTGCCCTTGACACTCATCTGGCGGGCGTCAGTCTGACCCGACTGCTCTCCGCCCAGCGACGTCGCCGCCCCGCCCTTGGGGATTATCTGGTTGTCAAGGCAACAACACACGATGTGCCGGAGACCTTTGTGGAACTGTCTATGAAAGATACAGTAGAACACGAAGTTCGAGCTGAAGGAGAGCGTCTCCAAGGTATTGGTAACCATGGTGAGGGTGCGGTAGGTGGGACTGTAGGTGCTACAGGGACCGAACATCGCCCTGTAGATGTCTCCGTGGGAGAAAGGTTCCAGGATGTGGCACACCACAAACATGATGGAGATACCCATCATCATGATGGTTAGGCGGGTTTGCTGGCGCTGCCGGCGCGCCTGGGTCGTGTTGGGGAATACCAGCGTCTTGGAATGTCGTGAGTTTGCTACTACCGTCGACACGAGGAGAGCGTTAGACACTGATACCATGATAATCGGAACGATCTTGTTCAGTACCAACCTCGCCCAAAGGTAGTTCTGAAAGTGATCGCTGCTTCCGAAGTCCGTCTTCTCCGAGGACCCGTCTTCCTCGACATAAGAATCAAACAGGTAGGGCGAGTTCATCCCAAAGGCCACCAGAGCGGTCAGCGCTATACAGGTCTGCGTCATCCACTTCTTGTTGAAGCGTTTGCTGATGGTGCTATACTTTACACACATGTATCGTTCTGCAGATATCACAACTGTAAGGTACACACTGGTCGAGGCAAATGTGTTTGCTATTGGCAAGAAGATGTAAGACTCGTAATAGCTACGAGCGTAGACCTCCCATTCGTGTGCGACCGGCACGCAGCGTACAAAGCCGATAGGTCCAATCAGCAGGACGGCTCCGAGGTCGGCCACGGCCAGGGCTATCAGGAACATGAGCGTGGACTGGTTCATCTTGACGGGTGTCCGTGTGAACACCACAAGATTCAGGATGTTAAGGACGACACCACTGATTGCGATCGGGGTGAAGATGTACAAGTATCCCACATACTCGGGCTGGGTGGAGCACTGATAGCTCGTGTTCGTCAGCGTACAGTTCGTCATTCTGGTCTCGGCGTCCGGCCGTCGCCTGGGGACTGGTTCAAGCTGACGTGAACGCAGTCGGTAGCGTTAATCTGCAGGACTTTCTGGTCTTTTTCATCCGCCTCCTATCGTGGAAATGGTTTTTCTGGCCGTCCTTGTAATTTCACCTCTGATCTTTAGTTTATACGTGTAAACATTGTATCCATAGTGATGCTATCCCATAATTGTGATTGATGACTGGGCGGCATCCAGCCCGCTGCTGGTACCTGGAAATGATCACACGCTGCCCGCCCTGTCGCTTGTATTTTCACGTAATTTCAATGATTAAGGACATGGGTAATCCATGTTGTCCGACATCTGTGCGTTCGAGCGTCCTCGCCGTGCAGTATGAGTTAATCAGAGGTGTGCGGTCGACGTGGATAGTCGTTAATCAGCCAGCGGTCGGCACGGACCCGCCCCGGACGTATTTATATCCTTCGATGGGCTCTCGTCACCCCGTGAAAAATCACCTTTAATGACATTTGCAACAAGGTGCCGAGACAAATGCGATAGCGTGCGACGACGCTGGACTCCGGCTGTGTGAAATACCGTGCAAAAATCCAATTTCGTGACGAAGCCGCGCAACTTCCTTACGTCCTCCCCCGTTCCATTTACATGCCGAGGGTTCTTGCCAAATAAAGAACTTCGCCAGATGGTGTTTGCTTGAAACAAAACTCGTAAACGAAGGACGCGAAAAAATATCCGGTTTCACGTAATTATAGATAAAACGTCCAATTTGATTGGGTGTCGACACGACGACTTTTCTCTTGTGCCGTGGCCGAGTCAATTGTGAACTTCGCGGACTCTGGTATGTCTGTGCGCGAGGCGCCCTGGCTCCGAGAGATGGAGAGCTAGGCGCTGCACACCCACTAGTCCCCTTGACTGCATGTAGACCAGACCGGGGTCGGGCCAGTGCGCAGAGCCGCCGTGTGAGGCGGGCAGTCTCGGCACTCGAGTGGCCGACCAAGGACGGGCTCTCAGCCGCACCACTGACGCTAAATGGACCGAGATCCGCTCACAGCGGCACGCCTCATTCCACCCATTAACGTTCTCAAATACTTCATTAGTGGCTACGGCGGGAGACTTGAGGATGGATGGGATAATATTCTAAGTCTTCAGCACGTATGAATTATATCAGAAATAGAGAAAAAAATATGGCGCTACGAGAAACATTATTGTGGGAATTCAAAAGCCTCGAAAACACTCCCCATAGATAATGGGAACTGATATTGAATTGAACGTGCTGTCCGGAAAGAAAGTTTAAAAGATGAAATATATTACTATTTTCTCTATATCTCTATCAAATTGTTCCTATCAAAGACTGACGTAATTGGGCTGAATATACTTGCTGTAAAATACCAATATATTGTACTATTTTACTATTGTACTGAATATGCCATGAAAAATGGACAGCCAATGTTGAATATCAACCATTTGCGCCCATGCGAGGCCAGGTATCCCCAATTTATGGCCCGCCAGTGTTGTATTAACGCACCTGGTACGCATGGAGCTTTCTCTCACAGGGTAGTTGTGATTTACAACAAGACGCGGGGAAAATCTATCAGTGTAATATAAGCAAATCAATTCCAGCTTCTCTATAGACAGAGCAGTTATTAAAACAATCAATTATGATTGGTCCATATGTAGTCAATCACTCACCACCCCTGCAGAAATCAAACACAAATCATCCACTATTTTTAGCAATATTTCAAGCAAGTGTTATTGATTTTAGCCGAGGGCCCATAATTCCCCACAAATGGTGCCAAAACCAAGGTCGTGATTTTTCTCTCCTGTTTGACTTCATAATCGATGGAGTTCATCATCAAACCTTGCAGCTGTCAAAAAAAATCTACGTGCGTCAAGAAATAGACATCCCTCTATTGGCATTGATTGGCAGCTGTCAAAACAACATCTGGGTCACATTTGATGATATTCTAACGCAGGAAGATAAAGCCCGTGTAATTTGTAGTATGTAAAACAAACTATACCGGCGGCAGAATGTGCTGTGGCATTATCCGCTCAGAACTCAGTCAGTGGCTGTAAATGCCATAGTTCCAGAACTAACCCTCAGTTGGCACGTCTGGCTCACATACACCTTGCAAATCGCTCGCCGATCTTTGTTTACACGACATTCACTACCGGTATCAGAAGTAATGTATGGTGCTATAAATTAAGGGTATTACTATGAGGGTATTGGCAAATCCACAGTATGATGAAACTAAACACACTTATAAAATGGTCTATATGGGCACTTTCCACCTGTCATATCATCATTGACATTTATTATTCTATGGAAAACATACGTACGTTCAAAACGTACAAGACATACACTTGGAGAGGAACGCAATTCACTCTATGATATGTTTGATATCTCCGGCGACATGTCTCTCGTGTAATGATTCTAGGAGGAAATAGGCAGTATTAGCAGGTCGGATAACTGACGGTCGGTGTGTTTGCCGCTGTCAGGGACAGCCGGCTTTGTGAGGATAATCCGGCCCGGAGCACAGGAAGCCGCCCGACAGTGTCCCCCTCTGCGACAAGTCTCCGTGCGACCTTGATCATTTACATACGGGAAACACTCGGGACATAATTGTCAAAGGATCGGTGGCACGTTCAACAAGCAGGCTGTCGGGGAGTTAGTTTGATTTAGGGAACAAGGCCTTCTATGCATCCCTAATGGTAATACGCCGCGGGCTTTCTGCATTCTTTTGATAACCGACACAATTAGTGAAGAAGCACCCGTACCTCACAGCAGTCTGTTTTTAAATACAAATCGTCCGCTAATTCGTATAGTGAGAAATGTTGCCCTTATTTGGTGAGTGAAACGTAACACTCGTTTACTCATCCTCGAAAATAACACACATATATATTTTATTTGATTTATTTGCGATATTACGGTTTTTCATGTAACTGTCAGAAGTGCTGAATATTTTTTTTATGACACATGCAACGAGTGCAAATATCTTCCAAGCCTCATCTGTTCATTAGCAAATGATTCTAGAATTTGTGCCATATGCTCTTCTCGCAATCATCCACTTTGCATATTGGAGTGCTGAATATCCACAAACTAGCGTAAACACTTGGGATCTTCTGCATTCAATGGTATTGGCAGAGCGAACGTCCAAATTTCCAGTTGAAACTTATCAAGTGTCACATACACACAGAGCTACGGAAGCACAGTGTTGGTGCTGCCACATGAGAAAAAAATAAATCGATTTAACGAGATAAAAGGTCGTTTTAACGGGATGACAAGTCGATTTATAAAGAGATATTTATGTCGATTTAACAAGATATTATCTCGTTGAAACGACTTATCATCTCTTTTAGGTATGCTCTATACGGAAGCGCAGTGGCAGCACGTGTAAACCCACGTCCACGTTTTTGGTGTAGGATGCCGTACCAAAGTAACGGCTTGTACGTGTATATTAAAGATATGCCCTGATATTGCAAAGCTCATTTCTATATATTAGTGATCAAATCATATTCATTATAGTATATATATATGATCCATTGAAATCTGGTTCATCTGGTTCGATTTTTTGTTTAGGAATTATGAAGCCCAAACTCGGCAGTGGATTGTAAATTGTGGGTTTGTTTGAACGTGGACAACATGTCTGTACATGTTCTGAGTAGAGCAAATAACGGTCGTCAAAAACACACAGTACATTACTCTTCTGCTGTGCATGTCGGACAGAATTAAAACTGCAGGTTGAAGAGCTCCTTGTCCGAACAAACTGTAATCTCTACCACCCACGTCCAAACAAATCTACGGTGGCTCATTACCGCCAATTACGTTCGTGTATTTCTCACCCCATTTATAATTACCACCTCATAATATTCACCGCGTTTATAATTTCCACCCCGTTTATAATTATCACCTCACAATTTTCACCCCGTTTATAATTTACACCCCGTTCATAATTATCACCTCAGAATTACCACCGCGTTTATAATTTCCACCCTGTTTATAATTATCACCTCACAATTTTCACCCCGTTCATAATTATCACCTCAGAATTACCACCGCGTTTATAATTTCCACCCCGTTTATAATTATCACCTCACAATTTTCACCCCGTTTATAATTTACACCCCGTTCATAATTATCACCTCAGAATTACCACCGCGTTTATAATTTCCACCCTGTTTATAATTATCACCTCACAATTTTCACCCCGTTTATAATTTACACCCCGTTCATAATTATCGCCTCAGAATTACCACCGCGTTTATAATTTCCACCCCGTTTATAATTATCACCTCACAATTTTCACCCCGTTTATAATTTACACCCCGTTCATAATTATCACCCCAGAATTACCACCGCGTTTATAATTTCCACCCTGTTTATAATTATCACCTCACAATTTTCACCCCGTTCATAATTATCACCTCAGAATTACCACCGCGTTTATAATTTCCACCCCGTTTATAATTATCACCTCACAATTTTCACCCCGTTTATAATTTACACCCCGTTCATAATTATCACCTCAGAATTACCACCGCGTTTATAATTTCCACCCTGTTTATAATTATCACCTCACAATTTTCACCCCGTTTATAATTTACACCCCGTTCGTAATTATCACCTCAGAATTACCACCGCGTTTATAATTTCCACCCCGTTTATAATTATCACCTCAGAATTTTCACCCCGTTTATAATTTACACCCCGTTTATAATTATCACCTCAGTGAAAATTGTGAGGTGATAATTAGAGATGGGGTGGATATTATAAACTCGGTGAATATTGTGAGGTGATAATTATAGACGGGGTGGAAATTATGAATGCGGTGATAATTCTGAGGTGATAATTATAGATGGGGTGGATATTATGAACTCGGTGAATATTGTGAGGTGATAATTATAGACGGGGTGGAAATTATGAATGCGGTGATAATTCTGAGGTGATAATTATAGATGGGGTGGATATTATGAACTCGGTGAATATTGTGAGGTGATAAATATAGATGGGGTGGAAATTATGAACGCGGTGATAATTCTGAGGTGATAATTATAGATGGGGTGGATATTTTAAACTCGGTGAATATTGTGAGGTGATAATTATAGACGGGGTGGAAATTATGAATGCGGTGATAATTCTGAGGTGATAATTATAGATGGGGTTGATATTATGAACTCGGTGAATATTGTGAGGTGATAACTATAGATGGGGTGGAAATTATGAACGCGGTGATAATTCTGAGGTGATAATTATAGATGGGGTGGATATTTTAAACTCGGTGAATATTGTGAGGTGATAATTATAGACGGGGTGGAAATTATAAACGCGGTGAATATTGTGAGGTGATAATTATAGATGGGGTGGATATTATAAACTCGGTGATAATTCTGAGGTGGTAATTATAAACGAGGTGAAAATTATAAACGCGGTGAATATTGTGAGGTGATAATTATAGACGGGGTGGAAATTATAAACGCGGTGGTAATTCTGAGGTGATAAATATAGACGGGGTGGAAATTATAAACGGGGTGAAAATTGTGAGGTGATAATTATGAACGGGGTGGAAATTATAAACGCGGTGAATATTGTGAGGTGATAATTATAGACGGGGTGAGAAATGCACGAATATAATTGGCGGTAAAGAGCCACCGTACAAATCCCCTAATGGCGTGCTGAATCCCACAAACCAGCCACGACCAGACTGCCGACCGATACTGGATGAAAACGGTCTGGCTAAATGATTAGTAAACAACACCTCACAATTAAAATTTGAAGTCAGGATGTACTGGAATATCATTACATTTGATTTCGTATTTGAAGGAAGAATATGAATATCATCATCTAACTTCCAACGCAGCGTTGAAAAAGCCACAATTGCAGGCTGACTATAATTCGCACATTAGATTGTTCCTAATGAACAGCAGAATATTATTCCTTTTTCCGTATTCGTAATATTAAGCTTTATTCGATGTGGCGTCTCAAACCATGACATCATCATATAAAAGCAAAGACAATCACACTCCACAGATTGTAATCTTGATTCATTCTTTGACTCACACACAAGTGGATCATTATTAATGTAAACAATAGGTCGATAAATACGATATACGCCTACATATACACTTCATGATGGAATATATGGGTTGCAGTACATATCTACACCAGTGACGTGCATGTGTTTTCACAGTTACTAAATTTACATTCACTATATATGGTAAATGCTAGTATCGGTGTGTATACAGTAGCAACTGATTTCATAGAGGATATGTCCGCTCTAGTATTATTAAGTTCCTTACTGTCAGCACGGTCAGATTGATCATCGCCATACTGCATGTAGCACGACTGACGTATTAGTTAATGTCCGAAGAACACTACATTACCTATTGGTAATGGAGAGCGAGGCCGTCAGGCCGAGCTCTTCATTACCAATAGGTGATGTAGTGTTCTGAGGATATTGAGTAATGTAAAATCCATCCAACCATAACAACTCCCTGTCCCCACTCTCCAGCCCACCGCCAGTTTGATGGTCAATTCAACTGTAGCGTGTCGGTGAATGAATGCGCGAATTTGTACACAATTATCCCTTTTGGAGCAGTCGAGTTGTTGGCTGTGTACACGCTCGAGGGCAGTATATATGTAGTTTTTCCAGTGTGTCTTTTACACTACATGTATAATACCAAACCGCCGACATGGAATACGATACGCAAAGTGCAATAAGTGACGCGCTTTCTTTGATAGACGATTGGGGACAAATCGACGATGATATGTTACTCAATGCTAGTCAGGAGTTCGAGAAAATTTTGGCTGCAGATTTTTCTGAAATTGGAGATGATGAACTCGTACACCTCAGTCAGCAAGTGGAAACGACGCTTCCGGAGCCGACGGTCGATGACGCGCAACCTAAAGAAACTACAAGGTTCAAAGATCCAGTGTCCGATGCCGAGATGGCGAGACTGACTGTTAAAAGGTATCTAATGCACATTATCCCGATTCTGACTGATTAGTAACGTCATATGTGATAGTGATACTCAAAAAGACAAAAACGTTGATTTCTGTCCACTCGTGTTTCGAGATATAATTAAACAGTTTGTATTTAACGCAGGTACGCTGACAAGACTCACAACAAAATCGACTGGGCCGTAAACATGTTCAATGAATGGCAGCGGGAGAGGAATGTGCGCGCCAGGGACCCGACCTACAGCATGCGACCTGTGACAGGCACGCTGGACGATATGAGTGTCGATGAACTGAATGCCAACATCAGCAGATTTATCTCCGAGACAAGGCGACAGAACGGATCCGAGTATCCGGGCGATACCATCAGATCCCTGGTCATCATGTTGCAGCTACACCTGGAGGCAAACGGCAAGTCCTACAAATTCTTCGTCGACGACCGCTTTAGACAAATCCGAAATACTGTTGACAACCAAATGAAGATCCGTGCCAAACAAGGTGTCAATCAGCCCCGACGTCAGGCTGACGTCATCACTGTAGCGGAAGAAGATTTGATGTGGACTAGCGGCGTCCTCGGTACCGACACGCCTCGAAAGTTGGTGCACACACTAATGTACACGATTGGTCTAAACTTCGCTTTACGAGGAGGGGAAGAACACCGCGCCTTACGGTTCGGACCAGCAGCTCAGATAAGATGTATTGTGCTTCCCTCTGGCACAGAAGTTCTTCGCTACACCGAGGATCACTCTAAATGCAACCAAGGAGGCCTCAAGGACGTCCACAAGAAGAACAAGACCGTCGACGCATTTCCCAATGTAGACAACCACGAACGCTGCCCAATCAACATTTACAAGCACTATATTTTGCACTGTCCTAGCCCATTGGAGTCACTCCCTGCATTCTATCTCCGACCTCTGGATAACCCAACATCAGACGTGTGGTACAGCAGATCGCCCATTGGTCGTCATAAGCTATCGACGGTTGTACGGGACCTGTGTTCAGCTGCTGGGCTTGGTGGATATCGCACTAACCACTCGCTCCGGTCGTCAGCCGCAACCCGCCTGTACGATGCAGAAGTAGACGAACAGCTCATTACAGAGGTGACGGGACATCGTTCACTGGCTGTCAGAGACTACAAGCGCACGGGCGAGAACAAGCGTAAGAAGTTGAGCAGCATCGTCCAAGGTTGTTCCTCTTATGCAGTACAGGATCTGGCACCGGAAATCCGCACTACTATCCCGGCCGACACCGCCGCGTCTTCTGACGGAAAGGAATTTTCTGTAACCGTGAACATTAAAATGCCGAAGTAGTTGTAAAATGTCTCGAATATTATGCTTTTCGATTATGTAGCATTACATTTGCCAAATAATTATTAAATTTCTCTCGTGCTTCAGTAGTGTTCTTATTTTCAAACACAAACTGGTATAGAACAACTTTCCATTACCTCCGTGTAAACAACAGTCCAAGACTCTACATTACCTATTGGTAATGTAGCGATCAAACAATAGAATCACTCCCTTGATGGATTTTACCATCAAATCTTAGCATGTGCTGGGTGGCCATCTGTGCTTGGATTCTCGAGTTTCTTGTCGCTGGCCTTGCACACGTTGGTTTGCTCCGTGACGTCATCACAAAAAGAGGTGGCTCGTTCTAACTTGGGGTTGACACGGTTTTCCATACAACAACAGAAGACGTCTTGGAGACCTCTGATGAATTCCCGGTAGAAGATACAGTAGAATACGAAGTTGCTGCTGTTCGAGAAAATCTCCAGAATGTTGACGGTCATTGACAGCAGTCTGTAGGTTGTGGTGTATGTGCTGCAGGGTCCGAAGATGGCTGCATAAACAGCGTTATGCGTGAGAGGCTCCAGCATGTGACAGACCACGAAGGTGACCGAGATCCCGATCATCATGGCCGTGAGGCGTGTCTGCTTGCGCTGCCTGCGTGTCTGAGCTGAGTTTCCAAGAGTGCTGGGCCTGCGCGAGCTTGCCACGACCACCACCACTAGCAGAGTGTTGAACACCGACACGAGCACGATGGGGATGATCTTGTTGAGAACCAGTCTTGCCCAGCCGTAGTTTTCGTACTTTTCACTGCTGCCAAACTCGGTCTTACTCGTGCTCCCGTCCTCCTCTACATACGCCTGGAAGAAGTAGGGGGAGTTCATTGCGAAGGCCACGATCGCTGTAAGACCAATGCACAGCTTTGGTATCCACTTCTTGTTGAAACGTTTGCTGATGATGCTATACTTGACACACATGTATCGTTCTCCAGATATCACAACTGTTAGGTACACACTGATCGAGGCGAAGCTGTTACCGATTGGTAAGAACACATAGACGTTGTAATAGCTGCGGACGTACGTCTGCCACGTGTGTTCAGGAGGGATACAGCGTACGATCCCGAGGGGACCCACGAAGATCACAGTCCCGAGGTCGGCCACCGCCAGGGCAGTTAGATACATCAGCGTGGAATGGTTCATCCGCAGGGTGGCCCGCGTGAACACCACCAGGCACAACGTGTTCATGATCACCCCACTAAGTGCCAGCGGAGTGAACACGTATATGTAGCCGATGTACTCGGGCTTTGTGGAACATTGGTCACTCTCATTTGTCAGAGTACAGTTTGCCATCCTGTTCGCCAACACTGGTAACAGTGAAGCACAGTAGTGATTCGATGATGATACGATATTTGAGGAATCGCAGCCAATATTCTATATTTTGATTATGTAACAACAAAGACAACAATGACAAGACGATAAACTCCTGTTCGTCGAGTGACGGTGCAATGGTGTTCACTAACATTAGCCGGAGATGGTTGAACGTATTCATGAGGTAGGGAGCAGCGTGTTCACTCGTATTTATCGACGCCGCCGGGGTCGGAGAGTTGTGTGAGGTATTATACTAAGGGTCAAATGTTCACCTTCCTTCACGAGATTTGAGGATTAATGTAGGGATGGTGGTTTCGGTAATATGATACACCTGATACAGGGCATGGTGATTCACACAGTACTATGGTAACCGCCAATATCACTGGCCACCATTGCCACATCTCGATCGTTGTCATGAGGATAAAATATCAGTGGCGAACCAACCGCGATTAATCATCCAACTGAAGCGCCCCTGGAATTTGTTCGTCATTGATTCCAGAATTCTTCAATGTAACACATCACAATTATGAACTGATAAGAGACAGAAATACGATAAGAGCAAAAGGCATGAATACCATGCATCATACGTCAGAAGAGGTTGACAGCATCTCGAGTTGCGACGATACTATCGCTGGCAAAGTTTGCCTCAATCGAAACGGTTTGAATGTACTTTCCGGGATGCCAGACAAGTCGCGATCGAGAAATAAACACAGCGGTAAATTTCAAACACTAATAACAATAAATATTTCAACTGATATCAAATTTCTAATGCAATGTTTCCAGAATCTTGTTTTTCCTGTTGTATTGTGAAATTTCTGCTCTGTCAGGAATATTTGTCGACCACGTTTCTATTTTTACTTCTAAAAAATATATGTGTGGGTGCTAGGAGGGACTTTCATAGTTTACGTGTACCGGAAATCCTAACTGCTCAAAACATGCGCTGTGGTATGGAATGGATGAGTGACAAACGTCGTAGGCCTACATCACGGTACGTAAGCGAGAACGCGAAAAAATCCGTTGCTTACCGAGGCACGCACAAGAAATGCCGAGGATCGCACAGAAACTGCCGAGAGGTAAAACGGAAAACACCACGCTTTGTACAAAAAGTAACTAGATCTAATTACATTTGTACATGTCAATGCTATTGGATGAACTTTATGTTTATCCAGAAATCTCAATATAATTCATTTAACACACTTAACACATTTAACACATTTAACACACTGTCTGCCCCTGATGACACCAGTGTGTCTTTGGATAAACTATTTGGTCGGGCTTTGTTTCTATTGCAAAATGTTGTATTTTACGTTTGTTATTGGCATCATCAAAATCTACTGTATTTGTGGTAATAGATTGATACCTACATATAACAAACCTATATACTTGTGTCCATTCTCCCAAAATACGTGATTATCACCCAGCACAGGTTTTACAAGCATTCCTTGGTCTTCCAACGTATCATATGAGCATAAGTATTGTATGTTTATTTCAGTATAAGAATACAACAGATATCGATGTTATTTTTTCATCCCTTGATATATAACAAAACATACACGATTTTGTGAATATCCTAGAGGCAACTGATGATTAGTGGTCATCTGCTTAGGTGCGATCCGAAAATGGTTCACAAATTTGCAATGTTCATGAAATATATCGTTTTTATTCATATTCTGGCTGTAAATGTTCATATCTTTGGCTGTAAATAGTTATGTGATGTGGTTTTGTTCTCTTTCCAAAATTGTCATATTTTGGGTTCGCTTTTGACATCATCAAAATCTGGCGGTAATATGTTGCTGCATACAATTATATTTTTATGAATTGCTGTAAATTCCTTAAACAGCATACATTTTCTCGTGTATCCGTGTGTAGGCCTACTAAGTACTCAGTCTCGCCTGGGTAGGCCTACCTAGTGAAACTTTTAAACCTAATATCAAATTAACCGGGGATTCAAAAATCAAAACGGCCTTATTCATTTATGGTCAAGAGACTAATTCCTATACTATTTCATATGCCCTCTAATATGTGTGGATCAAGGATTGAGAGGCCTACTCGGTTGAATGAATAATTATTGCGAACACCTAATACTTTTGGGGTGAATTACGGTACCCTTAAAAAGTTGCACGATTTTTTTTTATCGTGATTCTTTATAAAAAAAATGATGCGACCCTGCCAATTATTGGCACCTTTGCCAGTTTATGTATTCTCCATAAAGTGATAACACCGAATGACCTAATTTACAATGTTTGAATAATAAAAAATAATTATTATTCGTCATTTTTAAAGAAATGGCTTCAACATAATGGAACTCTCATAGTAGGCGACCGTCGCTGTTCCACTCTTCTGGGATCATGATAGGAGGGTCGATTTAGATGAATCGGGTGTGCTAAAAGAACTATCCGAGGTACACCTTTGTGCTAACTTGTTCAAGGACAAATCCAAGATGGCTACCGTGAAATTTGAAAAAAAATCCATATCTCTGGGCTAACATTATTTGAAGAAAAGAACTGGCAGGCACAAATTTTCTGCACATCTCGGTAGTTCCTGTGCGACCCTCGGCAGTTCTTATGTGCATCGCGGTAAGCAAAGGGTCTTTGGCGTTCTCGCTTGAAATTCTGCACTTAAAATTCACCCTCAAAAATGCAATTCTCTAGAAGAGACTCGTGTAGTTGCGAGTGACTTGATCTCATTTGAATTCACTAATTACCCATACGCAAGTACGAAGAACATCAACGCGCATATATATTAGCTAATAATAACTTGAATAAAAGATTAATATGTTGATGATAATAGGTTAATACATACATGTACATTTGTACATGTGAATTAATCATTCGTACAAATCGGTTAGTAACTCTTACATACAAATCAATGGTCCTTACGATATATTAACTAGTATACAGAAATTTACCGATGATAAACGAATACAGCTACAAACTAAAAGCAACAGATGGCAGCTCCGTCAGGCGGAAATAATGTACGCCGAAACATGAAATGCCAATCCTAATTTATCTGCCTAATAAAGGGCTTAATGGAACCACAGACTGAGAATGGAATGGGATGAGTACGTCCCATTATGTTTGATTTTATGGGGCACACCCCATGGCAGTTATTGGATCTATTTGTTTACATAGCCTGGAACCAGCGGGTACAGATTGGCCATCTCTTTTGAGAACATTTCAACAGTCAATAAGATATGTAAATCTAACACAAAGGCAATGGTAATTACAATTAAACATCGATCATATGCCGCGTGTCAACATTGTAAGGCAAGATGGTTGCACAATGTTAGCTCTGCTTTTATGACTGGTTTTGCTGTTGTTTTCAGGACGAGTAATTGGGAAGATTTTAGTCCACACCGGACAAAAAACCACCCACAATATAACGCAAATACTAACTACCAATAAATCCTCTTCGGGTGTGGCATACGATACTGGTTATGGTGTCAATGCAAGAATAGCCCAATGAGCACGAGAGAACATATATTGTAATGTGTTAAGCTAACACTATTTGTCAGTGACACACGTCAGGTCATTGGCGAAAATAATACTCCTGTAACTGCTTATATATTCACCAATCATCTTTCACCGGCGGCGTTGTTGTACAGATACCATCTGGACATAGCTTAGCTGCTCACGTAACACCTATATTAGAACGAAGCGTGCGAAGGTTTTTGAGCTGATCATTAATAAGTGATCGCCCTTTATTATGTCTTAATGATCATTGCAAATTTTCCTGTGGAATAGGCAATGAACCCCCCCCCCCCCTTCATGTGTATAAGATCCGTCGATAATGTGTACCTGTCAAACTCTTGAAATGAGATAAGGCAATCAATCAAAAATGTTTTCCGGGGTTTAAGGGGCAGTCCCCTGAGGAACATCTACAACAAATCGAACTCTATAGCCGGTTATCCTCGAGCACCCAACCAGTTTGTGTGTCAAGTGCTGAGAAGTAAATTATCAGCCTGACAATTATGCTTGTTATCATCTGTGGTCATTCCGCAGCTGGTGAAAAACACAACAGCACTGTAACCTACCATGGCTAGACAGACAATATTTTTTCTTCTTTTGAGATATCTTTACAGTTATCGTTCATGCCTTCTTCATACAGTCAAGTCAGAAACTGTAATATTTAGTGGGGTGCCTTAGGATTATTTGGTTCAGATTCTTAAAAAAAACACCTGACTTGGCCTCGGTGGTCCAAACAATAAAAAAATCTAATAATTTGATGGGTGGCCTCATGGAGCCGTCATATTCTATTTCATAGTCTTATACATCGATAGGATAATCTAAGCCAATATTTTGCATGCACTCTTTGATATTTTGTGTCCTCTATATTAGGTTTGAGATGCGGTTATTGTAGCCATGTCACCGCCATATGTCGGCTAAGATTGCTCTCGATTTTATAACCAAAAATTATGGTCAACATTTTAAAATGGGCTTATATTATGAAATGATCATTCCATAGATATTTGGTGCTTTTGAAAGAAGCTGAACCAAACGTTCTCTCTTCAATGCTCCAAGGCACCCCACTAAATAATGAATTGTACGTCGAACTTGGTGGCACTAACAAGAAGTCACACCATTCCAAGTGTAGAATATGCCTAGTACGAATATGATCTTAAATACGACTGTGTCTCAGTGTTTTCCTGGGTCATTAGTGGTAAACATGAAGACGAACACATACTGCACGTTCCACAAACACCGCTATTTACTCTTTGATGATTCATGTCAAGAGACAGTGAAGGGCGTGGTCTTTAGTGACAGAGTTTCACAAAAGTTTTGGAAATGCGCCATGTTGTTGTTCATGATTCCTGTTTCAAATCTGTGAATATAATGATTGTGTGATAGATATTCTAGCAAATAAAAGTCACTTTTTGCATGTGATGTTCCAGTGATACGAGTTGATTTTTTTTGGTTGAGAACACTTATGCATTATGTAATGGTTTCGTACAGAATGGTGTACCGTGCCCACAGTATCATGAAAGGTGAAATCTTTTATACCATTCGATAGCAGTTACAAACTGCTAGTGATAACAATGGTGATAATTCCTCACTGCAGTGCTGACGCAGGAGTGAGAGCAAATATTGCATCATGAATTATTCTTCCAGGATTCTCCAACACACGAATGAAGCTTTATGGGTAAGTGCTGGTAGAGACCACCAAGAACTGGCCTTGATGTGATGATCCTTTGTGGCAGAGTTTCAAAAGATGTTTATATCTCATTTCACTCGATATGAATCGCACGATCCACATTTTGACGGACATGTGATACAATTACAGATTGACGATCAGCAAGGTATGGTGTAATGCAGTTTGATGTTTGGAGTACATTTTCCCTCATTGACATATAGGATGTAATGTGTGGTTATTGACATGTAGTTCACTGAAAATGGCGGGAATAAATTGAAATACAATTTTAAGCTGTAATTACTCGGGAACTATATATTTGTTTGTGGCATATTTCAGTAATATTGTTTCCATTTCAAAATTGAGGGCTGAATTGTCTTATTACACCACCAATCTACTGTTCGTTAGCCAGTCGAGAAAAATACTCAATTGCTGTGTTTGATACCATTGTCTTAGATATTATACGACAATAAAAAACGTCACCCATTGGGGACTAGGAAACTTTGTGGGAACGTTTTACCTCAGTAGGCACTTCTGGATATTTGGGCAAGTCTTTGGCAAGGCAAATACACCAAGTGGTATATGAGCACCAGGTGACCTTTGAAACAAGTTCGTTATTCAATTATTAGCCTAAAGTGAACAAACACCATTAAGATCTGAGCTACTTAACATTGAATCGAATTTTTGAACTGCTGATGGGAACCCCTTAACGTTAACCACCTCAAAGCTTCCATATCTGTTCAATTGACGGTACGATTATGCTGAGCAGTTTATGGTTGAGTACCTTTTCTGTGAGGCGTACATCTCCGACAAACATTGGAAAACAATACTAATCACCTCCGAGTAACAAACACACGTGCTTCAATCATACGGTGAAATATTTGTTCGACTCAGTGTCTAGCGACGAATAATACTGTTTTTGGAATTCTATGAACTTAAGTAGCTTCTTATAAGTTGCAGCATGATACCCAGTATTTTGTTGGAACCGTGCCATACATAAAATGATCGTAAAGAGTGAATTTATTATTGCCTGACTGTTGGGATTGCACTCTCAATCACCACCAAAATCAATCAACCCTTTACCTAATAATTCCCAACAATGTCTGCCGTCGAGTGAAATGCATTGCTGTGAGCTATTCTTGATGTCGATAGTGTCTTCATGGATAAGTTTTTTCCCATTCAAATGCTGACATAATTGATCTCACATACTAGAGATGGTTATACGAAAACATACAAATGAAACAGGCAATCTAACACAAAAAGCCGGATAGGAGTCTTTTTCCATTAACGGAAGATGGGATGAGGAAAATTTTTAAAAAGATGGCATGGGAAAATTATTTGAGGACAGCAGATCCCAGCTGACGAAAACATATTTGAAATATCCAGTGCACCAGGTCGCACCGATTATCTCTGCCCATAGATTTAAAGTCCAAACCAGACATGGCAGCGTCACCAAAGTATTGGTGGAGGAATTTGTTCCTCATTGATTCCAGAACTCTTTCATGTAATCAATCATAGATTTATAGGGGAGAGAACTACGATAAGGGCAAATAGGAAACGCCTAGCATGTATACAGTGTATCATGCGACATATGAGGTTGACAGTTTAGTTGCGGTGATGGTTTGCAGACAGAATGACTTCTATGACACAATTGCCGTCTGATCCTTTACATTCATGCCAATACGTATTTGCCTTCGTTTGGATTCATTTTATACCACCAAGAGGTGGACAAATCGTAAGATATCCAGAACATATTCTATACAGAGACAACTTTTCAGAAGAATTTCGGGAGAATTTTTGAGCAGGAATATCTCGCCAACAGTCAAGTATTGCCTGGGTCAGTTCAGCTACATTTGTTGGAGGGTTGTTCAGTTTGTGAGCGCCTGAGAGACCACAGGTCTCGATCGGGTTCATATCAGGTGACATCGCAGGCCATGCCATGTGCTCCAGGTCTGCGTTCTGGAGGAATTCGGTCACTCATCGGGCTCGATGAGCTGGAGCATTGTCGTTTTGGAAGACAA
This sequence comes from Terebella lapidaria, assembly GCA_949152475.1. Taxonomy (NCBI): domain Eukaryota; kingdom Metazoa; phylum Annelida; class Polychaeta; order Terebellida; family Terebellidae; genus Terebella; species Terebella lapidaria. Next base: position 10,668,287 of record OX424562.1, read on the forward strand.
AATTTGCCTGGAAGTGTCTCCTTGCAAATGGAAGCATTTTGGTTTCCAAGACGCGAATGTACTGGTGCTGATCCATGTTCCCATCCAGCACGTGCAGGTCCGACTTGTCACCACTATGGAAGGTGCCCCACACAGTGACTCCACCACTGCCAGCTTGCACCCCAGGAAGCACACATTCATCCTGGAGGGCCTCATGGTTTAGGCTGCAGATTCGGAAACGGCCACCTTGTCGATGAAGCAGGAAGCTGGATTCGTCAATGAAAACGACATGTTCCCATTGACCAACAAGCCAGTTCAGGTGGTCACGTGCCCATGCAAACCGTGCCTGTCGGTGTCATCTTTGTAGCATGGGCTTCATCAGGGGTGGTTTGTTGAAATATCTGTGTTCAGAAGTCGGTAGTTCACCAACGACTGGTCACAGGAACATTTGGTGAAACGCATCCACTCGACTCGGAGCTGAGAGGATGGCTTCGTCCGGCCATTACGACACAGTCTCAGCAGATAGCGGTCATGTCTCACTGTTGTTTTCTTGGGTCGACCTGACCTAGGCCTTGGTGTTGCTAACCCGGTCTCATGACACTGTTTCAGGATTTTAGAAACAGCTCCTTAGGTGATCCGGAACGTCCGGGCAATCTCTTCCTCACTAGACCCCACTTGCCGCATTCCAACATTCTGTTGCCCAAATCGGCACTCAGTTGACACTGCATGGTCACACAATCACCGCTTGTACAGCTAAGAGAGTTCCGGGCCAATAGAAGCCAGCCATTTACTTTTATACCATCGGTGTTAGAAAGGAATTACCCGTGTAAAAAACTACTGTACTACAATTAGTCAATTTCCATCGCGTGATTAGCCATATCATACCATAATATCGTCTGAGAAAACTCAGTTGAGTGTTTTGAACAGCCTAGCATATGTTATGCATGACTGGATGTCATAAACCCAATTCACTTATCGTCTAATCAATTAGAATATGAAAATTTTTGATATATTCCAAACTTTTTTCCTACACTGTATGTGCACCTGGTGACCTTTAAAACTAATTCGGTATTCCATTAATAGCCTTAGGTTTGAGATCTGAACTACGTTACATTCAGCTGAACCGCCTGTAGAAAACCCTTACAATAACCAATCCAAAGCTCCCAATTCTCTTCCACTATTTTTTTGGCTCAGTGTTTGGTGACGAATAATAATGTTTAGGAATTCTATGGACTTAAATATCTCCTTGTAATTTACAGCATGATACCCAATATGTTGCTGGAACCGTGTCATACATGTAGTGATCATAAAAGGTGATTTCTTCATGGCCTGCTGTGAGCTATTTTTGACATCGATAGTGTTTTCAAGGCAATGACATCACTGTCATAAAAAGTTAAAGAACTAGTAAGATGCCCGTGTCATGTGGTGTCAAAAGACAGGTGTTGAACCCTTCTTTCAATTTGTAATAACAAACGCACACTCTAATGCACGTACACTGAGTAATTACGAAAAATATGAAAAAAATTCCGGAAATCAACGAGTCATTTTGGCGATCTTGAAAAATCAGGTCACGTGGTCTTGTGACGTAGTGAGGGGAACTCGAGGGGCACTGACAAATGTCAACAAGCAGCATGTCGGACTCGGATTCAAGTTGCGATTTGCAGATGGAATGCGAGGTTGAAGAATTGGAATGTGATGTTTCTAATGATATCCAAGAGGGCAGGCAAATGATACTGCCGTACCGCTTTGAGCCAGAAGAGGCGGTCGCTGGTGATGATGCAAGTGAAGCAAGGGGAAGTAGAGACGGTGTGACAGTGACACAACAACAGGAGGCCGACTCTGAGGAGCCAACCGTCGCCGGTGATCGGTCCAGCCAAGACTGCCCAGTAGACAGTTGGTTAGTATTATAGTTATTTCCATGTTTAATTCGTCTCTCTCACCCCCCCCCCATCCAGTGACACACGTTACTATTACAGTATGCAGTACATGCTGAGGTGGGTTGATGTTGAAACATTTTCTGGGAGGGAGTTTCATCAACGATTTCATGTCACACTGATGAGTGTGACCACACTGGCTAGAGAACAAATACATGTGAAATCAGGTCAACTGCGATATTTTAGGTGTAATTTGTTTTGTACTGTACAGTTGTATTGTGTATTGTACTTCTGTACTTATTACCTTGGTACCCAGTTACTTAGTTAGCTTCAAATATCCGGAAGTAGGTTGCACCATATTGTAGCATTCATTCAATTTATATTCTGTGATGTATCTACTATAGGTAAGAAAAACCAATGCTGCATGTATGTGTAGAATTTTAGTAGGGATTTTATCATCTGAGCATTACAAATTGAAGTCGGGTAATGTATGGCCTGCATTTGATAACTAGCTATATATCTCATACTAATGGACAAAACTGAGTATGAAGAATAAAACGATAATTTAATGTGATAGAAAAACATTTATTCATTCAGAACATTCTATGATACACAATACACATTCAGCTGTGGTATATTCTTTTATAATACACATTTATAGAGTAAATTTGTTGTCAGCTAGGACACTATGAGTACAACTGAGTGCAGGGGCGGATCCATAGAGATAGCAGAGGGTTTTTTTTGGTAAATAAGGGACAAGCGATGGCAGCGAGTGTACGAGAGACATACACGGGGCCCTAAAAGGTCAATGGGGTTTGTCGAGCCCCTCCCTCCCCCACTCCTTGAATCTGTGCCTGGAGCGGTACTCAGCTTCAGCTTGTTTTAAATTATATTTATTAAATCTTGGATACTAGTAAATGAATTGCCAGACCATTCAAAAAGAGTCAAAGCCATGCTGATTTTCAATACAGCTTGTGACATTACAACATATATTATACTGTCATTATTACTAGTAAATTAATTTGTGTTATCTTTCCAGGTGTAACTGTGACAACTGCAGTCAGATGCCGACAGACCGGGAATGTGTATGCTGTGCATAGATTCCCAAAGTGCGAGAGGTGTTAGACCGCTTGGGTCAAGAAACAGACCAAGACTTCAAGTGTGTCTTGGATCACCCCGGATTTGAGCCAGTGTGCCTGAACGAGTGGGTTCTGGAGACCGCCTGGTACCGTTACAGGTCACAGTACACCGACGCATACAATGGACCATTGCATAAGCGAAATCGACATGTTGCCTACAGACAATTTGTATCACTTATCTGGAAATTCTTGGGCCGGAATATAAGGGTACCACTCCCTGCCTGTGTTGTGACAACTGTGAGGCATAACTTTCCTCCACCTACAGCAGATGAAGTCACTGGTTTCAGACTAGCTGATTCCTAAATACTTGACACAAATGTTGCCTTTATATTTGCTGTTATATTTTCCATAAATATATGTCTGAGCCTAAGCTGCCATCAATATTATAAATCGTTTTCAAAGTGTACAATGTCTTCCACTGGTTTCTTTTGTTCTTCTACATTACAAGTTCACAGGATAGCAATATTCATTTCGTTTTTCCACACATGGCTGAATCAACAGCTTATACCAATCGAAAGCTGATATCAGTACCAAAATGTGAATTGGAATTAATTGCACAAATCAGTTTTTAAATTGTCACAAATCATTTGAGAGAGTTCGCAGATACATATACATAATTGTGGCTACTTTATGTCAGACTCAGGTTCATCAGAACTACAAAGTGGAGTATAGGGGCTAGGACACTATGTTTAGTCGGTCACCATCTACACCATGATCCCACAAGATTGTCAGTGGCCAATTTACATACCTAGCAGCACACATCGACGACTACAATACTCAAGGTCATCCAGTGAAGTACAAGGTTCAAAGATGCAACACAATGTCAAGTGAGCTATACACCGAAAATACAAATTATGCTCTATCTTCAACAGTTTTGTCTCCATTTGGGCTGTTAAGCTTCACAAATGATTTACACAAAATTAGTGCATTTAGTCAGCACAAATTGTCTGTAAGAGCACACAACAGTGAAACACCATTCAAAACACCAATCAAACAAATGAGACACATATTGCTTATTGGTCAGAGACAAATCTTGACACATAGGACTGGACTTTCTGCTGTTTGTCTGCACGTTCGTACTGATGAGCCAGAGGTGGGGGCTGGACCTCCAGAGTAGGCAGGTCATTGGACTGCTTGAGGTGGTCCTCCAACTCCTCAAGCAAGGTGCGCACATAGTCTGCAGATAATTGTTAATGTTTCAATGGTACAACTGAAGCTCTTCAATTGAATTCGAGCAAACATCACTACAACCTTATTCAAATATAAACTTTTTTATTGATACATACCGTACTTGGCACAGGCCATCACCTTGGAGACAGAGGCTTGACCCTTGCGGAACTTGGGGTATTTCAGCATGAATTCCAGCACCCCATCTTTGTTCGTGGCTTGCTTCCTATCAGAGTTGTTGTTGTGGTGCAAGGCCGCAAGTAGTAATCTAGAATAATATGTGTTTGATCAGCAAGATTTTGATAACAGCAAAAGTGCCACACGTAAATATTATGTATAATTGGGCCAATTGAAACAATTTACCCCTAAAAAATTGTTACCTGCTTTTCATTCCATGGTAGCCAAAATGAAACATCTTCGGAGCAAAGTGGTTGATGAGGCTGTGGTAGCCTTCAACCACTGATGTCTGCCCCTGCGGAGAAAGTTTTCTGATGTCTTTCAGGAGCAGCTTGGCGTCAAGAATGCCACACAACTTTGTGTACACTTCTGATCCTGGCAAAAATTCATGACATGATTTAAATGTGTATAGCCAGTACAAAATAATCTGGAAGAAAACAACATTTCGAAAACATACCGGCATCAAACCATGGCTTCCTGGAGGCATCATCTAAAGTTGGATGCAGGCACACTGGGAAACGTGGGTCATCATGGTTGTCATGGAGATTGGCGAGATGTCGGGACAAGCTCTTCCATTTTGCAATGGCAAGATCCCCATCACCCTTGCTGCTAGTCGCCACCCAGTACATGTGGTTAATGATGCTGCGCCCCCAACGTGTCACCAGTCCCATTCCAGCCTTCTTGCTGAGAGCCTCCAGCTTCTTAAACAGACCTGTAAATATGGATTGGTAATCATCTGTGGTTATAAAAGCACAACAAAGCTAGGCCAATAAGAAAACACTGCATCTGGCTGTTTACGATACCGGTATAACCCAAATGAATATGTATCAACTTACACATGTACCTAGTATCTATAAACATGAACCAACAAAGTCTGGACTACTTGATATCACAACATACACACTGGACCTAATACACACTTTTAGCAACATGCCAGATATCGTAGTAATGTGTGACGTCCTGCCACTTCTCACGGATCCACTTTTGGAGCTGAGCATGTCTGTCGGTGATCAGTGTCTTGACGCGCACACTGTGACTCTCCAGTAGGCGTCTCAGTCGTTGCAGGCCATTCAGCTCCATGTGGTAAGAGCCACCTACCTCGTTGCTCTATGAGAAATATAAATTTTGTATGAATAAATTGTACATAGCATGATCTTGGCACAAATGGCTTCTTAAAATTATGCTCGCAACACAACTATTAAATATTTTGTTAGTATACCACCTACCTCACTTCGCCAAAGTGGTCACTGCGAAAAAAACAACATGTACAATTAAATACCAACAGGTAAAAATCAAAACTGTTTAATTTCAACTTGAACAAACTTAAATACATTGATAACATACATCTAACTTACACATCTATAGTACAGTATACAATAAATGCCAGAATATGATACAACAAAACGGCATTTTATGGTAATTTTTATCTTGCATTATATTTGACTGATGTTACTTCACATCCAAGGCACAAAATAATTACAGGAATCGATGATTCAGTATGGATACTAGTAGCTTTTGAAGTAGATCCTTTAACTTTGTCTTGTCTTTCATCTGCAAGTATATACCTGCACAATCTGGACATCTACAATCTTGTTCCGTTCAAGGTCGATGGCTGTGTAACTCCCATACTTGGCACTGTGGCCCATCGAATCACATCGTCCATCAGCCCCTAAAACGAGGCCTTGCTCTGGTACTGACGACAGGATCTCATCTTGTTGTTTGGCCCAAACCTTCCTCACAATCTTGGGAAAGCAAAGATTGATGAAAATAAATATTTTCCTATGGGTGTGTCAACAATGACCTAATTGGAAAGCAGTTTATGCAATCACTTACCTTGTGCAAGTACGACTTCTGGTGAAGAAAAAACGTTTGCCTGCTGGGAGCTTTCATGTTCAAGAACTGGAACAGTCGCAAGGCTTTTGTTGGCACAGCTCCAGAGAAAAGGATTGAGGCTGACATCAAAATGTTGCCCGCAGGAATATTACCTGTTAAAAAGAGCACAACAGATAATCTAAAACTGCAGCAAAAACATAAACAGATGCTGACAAAAAAACAAATATATATACCAGGTATTCGAAGATCGATATTATTTGTTTCATGATTACTGGTTTATTGTAAATAGCTGAGTTTATCGTCATTTAAGGTCAAAAGTTCATGTAATTCAGCATATGTACATCATGAATCAAGCATATTTCATATATACATTGCCATCCATTGATTTGGAGCCACTAGTGAGGATTTGATTATCGAAATTTCGTATTGCAGTCACATGATTATGAGTGTATATTTTCTATAAACCCGGTGATAAAAACTACAGGCTACATTGGGGTTACAATAAGGGTGATATCCATAATATGATTGGATCTTCCACTTGTTCTGGATCATATATCACATATTCCCGGGAGAACATACATCTGTTAAAACCCTTTCTTCGGGAATATATTCATTTGCTGCTTAGTCAGAATCTTACAAGGTGGATGACGATATTGAATAAACAAACAATTTTGAAAAGAATTTGAGGGCCGTGCTTGCCCTCAGATCGGGAAGAAAAGTCCTAGATTCAGATGCGCAAATCCGGATCACATGTATTGTCATATGAAACTACAGAATCTATATTATGTAATTAATTGGTAGTCAAGAATCTCAACATTTGAAAAAAAAAAGTATATCATAAATCACTGGGAAACGTGGGTCATCATGGTTGTCATGGAGATTGGCGAGATGTCGGGACAAGCTCTTCCATTTTGCAATGGCAAGATCCCCATCACCCTTGCTGCTAGTCGCCACCCAGTACATGTGGTTAATGATGCTGCGCCCCCAACGTGTCACCAGTCCCATTCCAGCCTTCTTGCTGAGAGCCTCCAGCTTCTTAAACAGACCTGTAAATATGGATTGGTAATCATCTGTGGTTATAAAAGCACAACAAAGCTAGGCCAATAAGAAAACACTGCATCTGGCTGTTTACGATACCGGTATAACCCAAATGAATATGTATCAACTTACACATGTACCTAGTATCTATAAACATGAACCAACAAAGTCTGGACTACTTGATATCACAACATACACACTGGACCTAATACACACTTTTAGCAACATGCCAGATATCGTAGTAATGTGTGACGTCCTGCCACTTCTCACGGATCCACTTTTGGAGCTGAGCATGTCTGTCGGTGATCAGTGTCTTGACGCGCACACTGTGACTCTCCAGTAGGCGTCTCAGTCGTTGCAGGCCATTCAGCTTCATGTGGTAAGAGCCACCTACCTCGTTGCTCTAAGAGAAATATAAATTTTGTATGAATAAATTGTACATAGCATGATCTTGGCACAAATGGCTTCTTAAAATTATGCTCGCAACACAACTATTAAATATTTTGTTAGTATACCACCTACCTCACTTCGCCAAAGTGGTCACTGCGAAAAAAACAACATGTACAATTAAATACCAACAGGTAAAAATCAAAACTGTTTAATTTCAACTTGAACAAACTTAAATACATTGATAACATACATCTAACTTACACATCTATAGTACAGTATACAATAAATGCCAGAATATGATACAACAAAACGGCATTTTATGGTAATTTTTATCTTGCATTATATTTGACTGATGTTACTTCACATCCAAGGCACAAAATAATTACAGGAATCGATGATTCAGTATGGATACTAGTAGCTTTTGAAGTAGATCCTTTAACTTTGTCTTGTCTTTCATCTGCAGGTATATACCTGCACAATCTGGACATCTACAATCTTGTTCCGTTCAAGGTCGATGGCTGTGTAACTCCCATACTTGGCACTGTGGCCCATCGAATCACATCGTCCATCAGCCCCTAAAACGAGGCCTTGCTCTGGTACTGACGACAGGATCTCATCTTGTTGTTTGGCCCAAACCTTCCTCACAATCTTGGGAAAGCAAAGATTGATGAAAATAAATATTTTCCTATGGGTGTGTCAACAATGACTTAATTGGAAAGCAGTTTATGCAATCACTTACCTTGTGCAAGTACGACTTCTGGTGAAGAAAAAACGTTTGCCTGCTGGGAGCTTTCATGTTCAAGAACTGGAACAGTCGCAAGGCTTTTGTTGGCACAGCTCCAGAGAAAAGGATTGAGGCTGACATCAAAATGTTGCCCGCAGGAATATTACCTGTTAAAAAGAGCACAACAGATAATCTAAAACTGCAGCAAAAACATGAACAGATGCTGACAAAAAAACAAATATATATACCAGGTATTCGAAGATCGATATTATTTGTTTCATGATTACTGGTTTATTGTAAATAGCTGAGTTTATCGTCATTTAAGGTCAAAAGTTCATGTAATTCAGCATATGTACATCATGAATCAAGCATATTTCATATATACATTGCCATCCATTGATTTGGAGCCACTAGTGAGGATTTGATTATCGAAATTTCGTATTGCAGTCACATGATTATGAGTGTATATTTTCTATAAACCCGGTGATAAAAACTACAGGCTACATTGGGGTTACAATAAGGGTGATATCCATAATATGATTGGATCTTCCACTTGTTCTGGATCATATATCACATATTCCCGGGAGAACATACATCCGTTAAAACCCTTTCTTCGGGAATATATTCATTTGCTGCTTAGTCAGAATCTTACAAGGTGGATGACGATATTGAATAAACAAACAATTTTGAAAAGAATTTGAGGGCCGTGCTTGCCCTCAGATCGGGAAGAAAAGTCCTAGATTCAGATGCGCAAATCCGGATCACATGTATTGTCATATGAAACTACAGAATCTATATTATGTAATTAATTGGTAGTCAAGAATCTCAACATTTGAAAAAAAAGTATATCATAAATCAATATCCCATTGGCTGAATAACATTTTGAAATATGTCATTCTTTTGTGTGGTCCCAAATTAATGGATGGCACTGTATATGTAAATGTTGAATTTGTTCTTATTTATTACCGAGGAATGGTTGGCTGGTCCATTGACTGAGTCCTCCGCACAAGTCGCAGGTCTGGCTGATGACAACCATGGAGCCAATGACCTTTGACACAATGCCGCGAGCAGCTTGCTGACCACACAGCATGCACACCGTGAAGAGCCGGAGAAGACAGCTCTCGAAAACCAGGAACTTCCTCTCCTGAGAGAGGCTTGGGGATGCTCCCCTACAAGATACAAGACAAATCTAAAAACAATCTTCACTTAATGTAGTCAGTTTTCGATATTTGTCTTCGAAACAAAAGAATAAGGTTTTTCTTTTAGCAAACTTATATAAACACACCTTTTCACTTCATCAGTGTCAGACATGTCAGAGTCACTGTCACTGTCACTGCTCTCACTCTCCGCCTCCCACTCCTCACCCTCCTGGGCTTGTCCTGCAAGGGTTTCCTCCTCCTCCTCCTCCACCTGCTCCAAGGCTACGTCACCTTCACCCTCCACACGCCTGTCACCAGACACCAGTCGCTCGATGTCGGACATCGTCAATGCTGTCTGGCAGCTACGACTCACCAGTAGAGGAACTGCCTGGCAACCTGACAGAATATAATTTTTTCACACTATTCATCGTGGTCATTACATTTTAGTCATAGTGGAATTTGTTGACAAATGCTCAATTACTTTTAGCATACATATATAAAAATTATTCCTAGAAATACATTAAGCAGCATATATAATAGCAATATATAAACACCACGAGTCTTCATCCTTGGTGAAGTCTGCACTCTGCAGTTCATCTTTGTCACTGTTGGAGTCTGCACACTACGTGGCACCATCAATGTCGAGTCCGTGGCAAGTCCTACCGAGCGTGACGTTGGTGTCTCGTACCCAACTGGCACTGGCTCCACCAGACACTCCTCCTCATCCTCCTCAGTGTCTGGCTCAGTGACGTCAGCATCAGCTGGGAAGATCTCTCTCAAAACCTGTATAATTGTAAACAAACAAACAATACAGCTCCAACCTCATGTTGCATAAAACGATGTACTGGTATTAGTGGTGGTGTACGGTTTGCCAGTTTAGTTTACCACTTTACTAAGTACCATGTACACACGTGGTGTTTGATGTTTTACCTCGATGCGTCGTCTCTTTTCAACTGCTCCTGAACTTCGAGCTGGCTTTCGCTTCCCGGCAGAGACGCCACTTGCTGAGGTGCTGTATTCTAAGCAGGTCTTGGTGGGGTAGGCATCTTGCTTGAGCTTCCCACCTCTGTAACAATGTACAACCACAAATTGGACATATTCAGTGGTCAGTATTCAGCCTCCGATAACAAATACATAGGTACAAATAAATATACTAACAAGTATAACGCCATGTTTTTAGAAAAACATGGCAGAAAACCCGGCCCTTTTATGTGTGCATGTTTTCCATGGACTCACAATGCTGATTGTCGAGTTCACATTGTAAGAAGTTATCCCACAAAACCTGGTTGAACAGCTTATTTCCATATGAATAAGTCGCACCAATATTAAATGCCCTTCATATATAGAAAGTCAGACAATCAGTCACATCAAAGTAACTGATGCGGGAAATTGTGTACGTCCTCAGCCAAGTTATCTCCCCAAGTCTGTTTAGATGTACCGTATCCTTGTCAGATCGGCAGTGCCGTCGGCTGCTCTGTTAAAATCATCCTACTGAATTCCAGTTCCATAAGTCGCCCCAGAATCTACCTTCTAGTTTAACATGGCCGCATTACCAATATCCAGTAAACATCACTATAGGTACACACAAAGCGCCTTTATTTAACACTTTCCACAATCAGGTCTAACCCCTTCCCGAAGATATGCAAGAAAATATCGATAGGACATAACAGCCTATCATGAATGATAAAACAATTTTCACTCCCTTTAAATATTCATAAACAGGTGGCAGGATTTGATATACGTGCAGGCCTATTACAATGAATAAATATGTAGTTCCTGCACACTAGGCCCCTAGCTGGGCATATATACAAAATTGAGACTGAAATTTAACATTGGGGTAGATTGGCAGCTTTTTCAATTCTCGAGTAGAGATCTGAAATTCTGCAAGAATTTGCCGTTTGACACCCAGATGAAGTATGCCACGTTACCATTTAACATCGCAATAATATCAGTGAAAACGGTGTAATTGAGTCAGTAAAATCAAATTGTACATATACAGTACAATTCACAGAATACAGCGAAGCCCGCAAAATAGCGCGCAACGTATGTCCAAGGTGGAATCGCTCGCTATCCGTTCAACTTACCACGAATATAGTAGTCGGGCTAACAGGCGTCAGGCCGGACAAATAGCCGTAGATGTATAGGCCGTGTATTCCCCTCCCTGTATGATGTTTCAGTTTTCAGGGGGGGGGGGGGGGTCATTCAGGAGTTGCATATATGCGGGCAGTCGAGCCATTGAAGCCAGAGTGTACACTCTCTGGCAGTCCAAACGATGCGGAGCTCCGCTCTGAATGTTAGGGACCTACTCTGCCTACACTCTGCCTAGATTCATAGATCACATACACATGTACATGCGCTGCGACAAATAGTCCCTGGTTGTCTCGAGAGAAATAGCTTGATAAGCTCAGCATAATCGAAATAATTCGGAATGAGTATTTTAAACTATTGTCTAAAATGCTCAAAAGTAATTCGTCCTTGTCAACCCCTGCAATACAACATATTTCTGGTGGTTACTTCTTGGCGTAGTATTATAAGTAATTACAGTAATTATAACCACACAATTGGAGCGGTCATACTTTGTGAGTTCTAAGATAACTGGCAGGATAATCGGAAATTGCACTTGCGCATTCGACATGCAATCTAATTTAAAACATTAGTTTCCATTGCCATATGATGATTGTTGTTTCAACATTATTATTAGCATTGTTTTTGTATCAGCTTAACAGAATATATCGGCTTCTATTTCAAATTCGCGAAACCAACACCAGTGTATGCTGAATGTGAGAGAGTCGTATGGAGAAGTCGGAAGAAGGAAATACATAGGGTGAGGTCAACGACAATCACATATACCCGGCCCTGAGGGGCCGGGAATAATCTGATGTTTTTTCTAGCCCCTTTATTTGGCGATCATGATCAAAAGGAATTTTAGAATTATTACCGCTGAGTTCTTTGAAACATGTTGCAGCCATACTGATGCAAGGTAAAATTATAAGACAATTTACTAGTAGCACAGCACTACCAATCAGGTACTGAATGAGATCTACCGGTATATGTGACACAACTACCCCAAGGGTGTTAGGCAGGCAACACGATAGCGACCTGCTGGTCATGAGACGAGTGTTCTAACCTTACATCTGCCTTATACATACCAGGGTGGCCTAAATGGTCATAAAGACCTGGACTCTGTTATATTGACTTTTTCACACTACAGGTATAGTTACTAACTAGTATGTCCCAAGGTTAGGACTGATATAGGAAGCATTCCAGAGGAAGGTGGTGGGGCACTTGTTGGGGAGAGGCATGCTTTGGGAGTTGGGTGCTACTAGATCTGTTATGACTGCATAAGCTCATCAGGGGCAAGTACAGTGCGGGAATTTCCCTAGTATCCTCATACATGTACACTGAATAATATTTATTGGGACACCATTCTACACAGGAATAATATTGTACAAATACATGTACAATTAATGAGTTAGCAACATTGTTACTGGGGAGTGCTTCGTTTTGAAAAAAAAACTAATGCACATAACCTTTGACGATTATCAGGACTTGGCCTATATTTCAAAACACAATGGTGTAAACATACTGATGTGAGGCACATGACATCCAGCCCCTACTGATCCCGAAACAGCTACGGGTGACACAGTATGTAGCGGTGTACATTTCAAATGGCTTAATGACAACTGTCATTCGAAGTTGACCCGAATTGTTCGACCCGAATTGTTTCGTCAACTTTCGTGGTTATGTTTTCAATTGATTACGAGACTGCGTGCAACATTAAATGTATGTGAAGGTTAGTAACCGGTTACACATTGCCGAGTACTCGGTTATGAAAATCTCTACTCGTATTAGCCCTAGTGAATATGACATGTACACATTTATATGTCACCTATGGGCCTAAACAGTTGGTAAAAAAGTCGAACAACAGTCACAATGTGACGAGATTACCAAATCATGACTGCCAGTGCCATTGGCAAGTTATATAATACTAATATAGCATGGTCAGTAGTGCCAGCCTCGTGTCAACCTTGTGTCACTGTGTGATTATGACTATAGTGTGAGCGATAATAGGGAAATCAACCTAAAGAACCTAATAGAAGAATGAAAATGTATCAATACCATGGGACATCTGATTTCTCTCACACTCTGATTATGCAAAATGTACATACTTCAACCCAGATTTCCTACTATTTCGTCAGACAAACCTGGTATTGAAACCAATTTCCTGCGCCACAGACGTTTTTTCCTCGAAAGCTTCTTCCGCGAAGTGGGCACTACACACACAGGAATATTCCGTGTTCCGAGTCCAATCCTTTCGCTTCGAAGCCACGAAGGCATTCCAGGTCTTGTTAAGACTTTGTTCCTTTGGGAACAGGTGTAGGGAAACCTTATTTTTGTGTGTATTCCCACATCCGAACACGACACAACGTTTGCCCATGTTGATTGTTGTCAGGTTGTCAGGATGAGAACCAACTCGGATCAAGTCAGCGGGTTCCCCTCACTACGTCACACTGCCGGAAATTGCCGAACGCGCGTCCGTTTGGCGGGAAAATCAAAAGCTTGTGTACTGGGTCAATTAGCAGTAAATGAACGTGATTTGTAGCTATTCTTTCATGATATTGACCAGTTTTTTTCTTCATAACAGGAGAAAATATAATAATGTAAAGATTTATGGTGCATGTTGCCGGTATTTTACTAGTTCTTTAAACTTAACATACCAGAGAGGGTTATACGAATTTATTGAATGAAATACGCAACCTAACACGGAAAGCCGGATAGGAGCCTTTGTCCATTATTGGAAGATGAGGACGAGGGGAAATTTTAAAATCATGGCGTATAAAAAAAAAACTGGATTGGGGACAGCAGATCCCAGCTGACAGAAACATATTTGAAATCGCAAGTTCACTGAGGTCACTTCATTATCCCTGTACGTAGATTTACCACTGTCTGAAGGGAAAGAATGTGCTGATGCCTGAAGTTCAAACTAAACGTGGCAGTGGCACCGAAGTATTCGTGAAGGAATTTGTTTGTCATTGATTCCAGAATTCTTTCATGCAACACATCTCAATCATGAATCTATATGGTAGAGAAATACGAATAAGGCAAATAAAAAACGCCTAGCATGGATACAGTGGATCATGCGACATATGAGGTTGGCAGTTTATTCGCGGTGAGTTTGCAGACAGAATCACTTACATGACATAATTGCCGTGTGACCGCGTACTTCATGCCAATCTTTGCCTTTGTTTGGATTAATTTTATACCAAAAAGGTGGACAAATCGTAAGGTACTGAAAATGTGTTTTCCCAGCATATATCAATTCATAATGCAATATAACTTAAATCATGTTTTTTCGTGTTGTGAAAATCTGCGCCCTGCCACTTATATACCACGTCCCTGTCCCTTTTTCTACAAAATACAAGTATATGTTTACTGGAAGCTAGTAGGTACGTTCGTAATGTATTTATGACAAATTCCTAACTACTCAGACATGTGGTACCGTATCGAGTGGATTGATAACATTGGTGGTATATTTTGACGAAAACTATCAATAGTTCCACTTTGATATCATTATCAGCTCTTGTGGAAGCACTTGAATGTCGTCCACATATCGTTGATGCCTTTAGATATCAAACAGATACCTTTAGATACCTTCATGCCTTTAGATATCAAACAGGCCATAGTAAGAAGGTTATATATGTACATGTCACATGAAATTCACTTTTTGAAATATAATTTCCAAACGAAGAGACCTGTGTATTTGCGGTGTGATTCGATCAATTTATAATCAATGATTAAGTGATTCCTATTCGCAAGTAATGTAAAAGATATTTTACGCATGTTTGTACAAAATATTAACTCGTAATAAAACATGTGAATTAATGATCCATACATATGAATTACTGACTCTTACACGAGATAGTATGATTTAATAATTAATATAGAGATAGTTCACATCCTATACAAATACTATACATGTAATGATTATTTGTAGGTTGATAAAACAAACATTTGGCAGCGCCGTGATGTGGAAATAATGTATGCCAAGACACGAAATGCCAATCCTAATTTATCTGCTCAATATATGGTATAATGACACAAAAGCTTGATAATGGAATAGAATGAGTATGTCCCATTTCGTTTGATTTTATGAAACGCACCCGTGGCAGTTATTGGATCTGTTTGTTTACAGTCGGGAATTGGCCGGTACAGATCGACCCAACTCTTTTGAAAGCATTTCAATGGCCAATACGGTATGTGAATCCAACACAAAGGCAATGGTAATTACAATAAAACATCGATCATATATGTGTCAACAGTGCATAGTCAATATGATTACACAATGTTAGTTATGCCATGGTGACGGATCAGTCGGGTTAAGGTGTTGTTATCAGGACGAGTAATTGTTAGGATTTTAGTCCACGTCGGACAAAAAACCACCACTATATAACACACAGACCGAACTTCCTCTTTTAGGTGTGTCATACACTATACGAAATCGATAGCACATAGGGTGTCATCTAAATAAATTTGAGAATAGCCCAATGAACAGAAAAGAACATATATTATAATGTATTAAGCTACAGTGGCTGATATTTGCCATAGTTTCATTCTTTAGTTTTCATTTATTTACGATATGTTCCAGACGGATGAAATACACATACTTAATATCTAATATGCGTACTTAATATCAAATACGCATACTTAATATTAAATACGTGTATTTGTTATTAAATACGCATACTTAATAATAAATATGCGTATCTAATATTAAATACACATACATAATATTACATACATGTATATAAAATTAAATACGTGTACTTAATACTAAATACACATACCTAATATTAAATACACATACTTAATATTAAATACACTTACTTAATATCAAATACATGTATATAATATTAAATACGTGTATTTAAAGTTAAATACACATACTTAATAATAAATACCAGACAGTTAGATATTTTGTATTTAATGTTATATACGCATATTTAATATTATATACGTATATTTAATATTATATACGTGTATTTAATATTAAGTACACGTATTTAACATTAAGTACGTGCATTTAATTATTTTCTTTTCTTTAGAATGTCCTTCTGGAATAAATAAATAAATAAAATCTGAAAATCTATGGTATATATCAGCCACCGTATTAGGCAAGCACATTAATATTTTTCTGTGGCATAGGTCACGCCGCTTTCACAAACGTTAGCGTTAACAAACCATATGGACAACAGCTATATATATATATATATATATTGGAACAAAGCCTGTGAAATTATTTGATCTGTTTACTAATGAGTGACATAAACGAGTGAATTGCCCTATATTTTGTTCTTTTTTGCAACACCATGTCGCTTGATATATACCTTGTTTCACGAGGTATACACATCAACATAACCACATCCATTTTTTGCTAATTTAATATTAAGTATGCGTATTTAACATTAAGTACGCGTGTTTAACATTAAGTACACGTATTTAATATTGAGTACATGTATTTAATGTTATATACGCATATTTAATATTATATACGTGTATTTAATATTATATACGTGTATTTAATATTAAGTACACGTATTTAACATTAAGTACGAGCATTTAACTATTTTCTTTTCTTTAGAATGTCCTTCTGGAATAAATAAATAAATAAAATCTGAAAATCTATGGTATATATCAGCCACCGTATTAGGCAAGCACATTAATATTTTTCTGTGGCATAGGTCACGCCGCTTTCACAAGCAGCGTTAGCGTTAACAAACCATATGGACAACAGCTATATATATATATATATATATTGGAACAAAGCCTGTGAAATTATTTGATCTGTTTACTAATGAGTGACATAAACGAGTGAATTGCCCTATATTTTGTTTTTAATAGTCATTGCAAACTCCATGAGGCCCCCTGTATTTGTATGAGATCCGTCGGTAATGTATCTGTCAAATTCTTGAGATGAGCTATGGCAATAAATCAGAAAATGTTTTCCAGGGTTCAGGGACAGTGCCCTGAGGAATGTCTATAACAAATTGAACTCTTTAAATGGGTTATCCTCGAGAACCCAACCTGTTAGTGTGTCAAGTGCTGACAAGTAAATTATCAGGCTAACTATGATGCTTGTTATCACCTGTGACCTTTCCCTTTCAAAAGACATAAAATCATTCTAAAATACCGTGGCTAAACAGACAATTTATCTATAAAATGTATCATTACCATTTTTGCGCATGACTCCTCCACACACTCAAGTCAGAAAATATAATAATTAGTTTGATGCCTTAAGTGTATCTGGTTCAGATTCTCCTAAAAGTACCAAATTTGCCCTAGGTGGTCCATAAAAAAAATTATATATGGGTGGCCTCATGGAGCCGCCATATTCGATAAACTCCAAATGGCTGCCATTCGCGTCAGTGTCAATCTGAGTTATGTGAGCAAAATGGGTTACAATCACATTTATTTACCATTTAGGAGTTTTCAAGGTTGAGATATCTGGTTCTGATACTGTTTTTAAAATGATTAAATATAATTTCTTCCCTTAGCGGTAACTAAGAAAGCTATTTTGGGCCAAATTATGGACTACCAGTTTGGTCTGAATATCCTAGTATTATCAAGATTGCAAAAGATGACTTATCAAATTTTTGTTTGTTTCTTCCACCAAAAAATATCAAAAAAAAAATTCTCGCAGTTATTGCTGCATATGATTTTCCAATGATACAAGTTTGTTTTATGGGTAAAGAACAGCAATGTATTCTGTGATGGTTTTCTTCAAAATGGTGCACCATGCCCTCAGCAAACGACAACGTGAGAAATTAACTACACCATTCGGTAACAGGTACGAAATATAGTGAAAATATTCCTCACTGCAGTATTGATGCACGAGTGGGAGCAAATATTACACCATGGGTTATACTTCCCGGATTCTCCACCACTTGAATGAAGTTTTGTGGCTTATTGCTGGCAGAGTCCTGACCTTGAAGTGATGATCCTTTGTGGTAGAGTTTTTGATGATGTTACATGTCATTCCACTAACTATGAACTATATTTCAATCTCACACTGAATGCTGAACGCGCAACGCATTTACTTGCAGCGTTTTTTTGCTACAGTTTTTGATTGGTCTGGACGAGCAAAACAGTTTTGGATTGGTCTAGACGAACAAAAAATAGAAGTGGGTACCGGTGCTTCTGGACTGGTATATGTGTGTATATATGTGTGGCTCTAATGTTGGCTCTAATGTCTAACCTGTTGCGAGACAAGCGGTGGCGTGGGAAGTCAAATGACTTCCATTTGTCAGACCGACCAGACACCAAAAATCGATCTCTACCACATGATTTCACAGTTTTACGGACAGGTTTTACGGACAATTACAGATTGGCCAGTGGCAAGGTAAGGTGTAATTGAGTTTGATGTATGGAGTACATTATCCCCCACCGACATATGGGAAGTAATTTGGGGTTATTGACATTTTCTCAGAAATGTAGTTTACTTCAAATGGTGGGAATTCATTGTTTCCTTTTCATGGCTGAATTATCCTATTGAAGTATCATATCTAACTACTTCTACTGAATTATTAGCAACTGGGGAATAAAAGCTTCAGTTGCTGTATGTGTATAACAGTTAATATTTTGGACATTACGACTAGCTTATTCGGGACAAGGGTTTTTTTTTCATCTGTTTCATTTTTTTTGTAAGACTAGTACTGAAGGACGAAGACATAATCAATGGTATATGAATATCATTCTGGTGACCACTTAGTGCATCATATTCGCAATGCATTGATTACCTGAAATACTTTCCATTCAACTTCAGGTGAACCACTTAGTGCAAACCGTTAAAAAGATGAAGTCAACCACCTAAACGGCTTCCAATTCTGTACAACTAATTCTTTTGATGAGTATACAGTGACTTGAGTTAACAATGTTTCGTAATTCACATCTGCATGATATTATGTAGTTTTGTTGGAATCGTGTCATGCTTTCACACAAGTGATCGTGTACATCATCATTTGCCAAACTGTTTAAATTCCATTCTGAATCACTTCCAAATCATTACATACTTATTATCAACATTTTATACCGTTAAATGAAATAAATTATTCTGAGCTATCTTCGATATTGATAGTGCTTCCATGGCAATGTTTTACAATCTTAAGATGTTTTCACAATCGTAGGCTAACACAAAGAACATAATTATCATGAAAAACATTGAACTCGGCATACCGGAGAGTGAAAACACATTTCTATTGAATGAAGAACCGAATCCAAGACCGAGAGCTGGATAGAAGCCTTTGTCCATTAATGGAAGATGATAAGTAGGAAAATATTTGAAATGGTGGCATGTGAAAAAACTGAAATAGGTTCACTAGATTCCAGCTGACAAGAGCAGAATTAAAATTTCCAGTGCACTGAGGACATTTCATTACCCCTGCTCGTAGACATACCGCTGAAGATATATGACGTTAAAGAATAGCCCGAGGCTTGAAGTCCAAACTAACGTGGCGGCGTCACGAAGTATTCGTTGAGTCTTGTTACCATGAACCTTTGAGACACCCAAGGAGAGTTTAAAACCAATGAGTATGTTTTGAGGATATTTTTTTCCGTGTTTCTGATTTTTTATCTGTATCCTTTCTGACGATAGGGTGTGTGTTTCACGTTTCTGCACTTCACAGAATATAACTTATAATTGTAATCTTACTAGTGCACTGCAGTGTGATTTCACAAATGTGAATATATGCCCTTATTATTCCAACAATTTCGGTTTACCCCTTCGAGAATACTCACAATTGCCATGATATAGGTGTTATTCAAAAATCCCCAGAGCGTTGCATTTCAGCTGCTTCGAACAGTTTGCTCAAATCCGCATGTCTTTAAATAAGAAAATAAACAATAACAAACATTCACAAGGAAATGAAACTATATAAAACAGTTATGAATGAAACGAGTTTTTAATACTACCGAATGGGAAAGACATTAATTACATGATGAAGTAGCTGAAGCACATAGACATCTTATCTTCAAGTCCTTTCGATGTCACCTCGCGACAGTTCATGTACTCTGTACAGACTTAGCCGATCTGAGACCAAGGTGTCACACTGTCGCACCCATGTTATGTGATTTAAACATACCAATTGTTCATCTGCAAATTGTTTCCGCTGAAACGATCTTGTACTAATGGGAGAACAACGATGTAGATGATTATGAATTTATTCCACAGTCCAACGCTAACTCTCGAGCAAACATCGTGAATTTTGACATTTGATGCTTGATGACACGGTGTTGTCAGTGTCCGCATTAAACAGGCTTTCAAACAACTTCAAAAGATTATATCACATGAATTCCTAAGTAACTGCTTCGACATACACTAAATGTACCAATAAACATATATTTTGGTGGATCTCAATAATACTACATAACAATACAAGCCCCTGGCGTCTAAATATTCTAGTAAATCCTGTATGTTAAGAATCCAACTTGCAAAGCAAGTATGGAATTGAAAGTGTATGTTTGGCCCTGTGATCTGGCTCAATATTAAACCGATTTTATTGTGGATATAATAAATATTTTGAATATATAGCACAACTGTTATCATAACACATAATCGTTATACTCTCTATTCATCCATTCCGAATTATGGTGATTTTCATGAAATTCAAATGAGCTGATTATTAACGAGTTAAAAACAGGACAGTCACACGAAGAGTGCCATTAAGTGTGCATAAAGTATGCGCATAATGTACAGATGAAACTAACAAGAGTAATGACAGTAAGTTGGAGAGTTTTGTGAGACGGCTGAGGGATAGAGCCCTATGAAGCATCCACAGCAACCCAAGTAGCTGTTATCTTCGAGCACCCTAGTGTTCGTGTGTCGAGGATCAGTTTGTCATTCCAATGATGACTTTTGTTATCGTCTGCGGTCATTCCTTGTCGGAAGACATGAAAGCATCTTGACCTATCATGGCTAGTCAGATATATTGTCTTGAACAATTTGTTCCCATCCTCGCTCATGACTTTTCCATACTCTCGAGTCAGAATAAAGTACATACATTGACAGGAAAGTATTATCAACATATCACTGCTTAGCATGATATTTTACTAATAACAATAAACAAGTTAACATCAACACTTTTAGAAGAGAACAAAAACGATATTTGTTCATATTTGTAGCCACACTGGCGTCATTAGGGGCAGACGGTGTGAACATCTTAAACAATTTAGAGGTCCGAAACAAACCCCGTGAAATAGATGTATGACAAGAACATAAGTACCTAATTACAAAAAGCTTTTGATTCGATTTACTAAATATTCATGTATGTTTAGTGTGTGTACAAGATCTGACAAAAGATGTAGAAATATATAACGATAGAAGACTTTTGTGAAGGAACTGAAAGATGTAAACTGCAAAACAAGCTCTGTAGCTGGTTGTCCTTAAGCACCCAACATCTGCGTATGGGATGTGTTGACGAGTGAGTCGCATCCTTCTAGTGCAATATTCTCCCTCGCCAGACTTGACTTGACGACATGTACTCTATCCATTACTACATTTGGAATCCTCGTATACTCAAGTCAAGTCAGAAAATTCATTATTACAGATTATTATCCCATGCATCATGTCAATAGTCACTGTCAAGATTTGCGGATGGTGTTAAAATGAATGTAGCCCTAATGTTCGATACATTATTTTTTAAGTGTTTGCTTGAGTGGCTGGTGGTAAATATGAAGCCGACCACAAAGTGCACGTTCCACAAACACCAGTAATGACTTTTGGTGATGACTTTGAGGAAGTTTGCCTCATCCTTGTTAGAGACGGTGAAGGGTGAGGCCTTCACTGATTAAGTTGTACAGATTTTGTATCTTATTCTTATAGCCTGAACTCTCATTTTATACGGATTGTATTTGATGGATGGTCATTAACTACACCATTCGGTATCAGTTACGAAATAGGAAACAGGCTTTAAAACAACTTCAAAAGATTATATCACATGAATTCCTGAGTAACTACTTCAATATATGCTGTGACATCATTATACATACTCACATGAAGTATATATTCAAAAGAATAATTCAAAATGAAAAGGTTAGTGATCTACATTAGCACCGAGCTACAAAATGATGATTTAACTATACATGTACGAATCACATATTTGTATATACGAATGTCACACATATATAATATCAATGTCACACATTATTATGCGATGTGATATTGCCTGACACTGGATTTGCCTGACACTGGACTTTGAGATTGGATAATGGACTCGGTTTTGTTTGCTCGGATACCATATACTTGGGTATTGTTCCATGTTTATATGTAGATACAAATTATCAACTTCTGTTAAAGATAATTATGTTTATGTACAAATTCATAATTAAGTTGTACCAATTAATAAATCTCACATAGAGAGTGGATATTGCGTACAAGCAAAATGTATATGTATTAATGTATCTGTATCACGTACCAATAAAAATATACTTTGGCGGCTCGATTTTGTGGGAATAACTAAACCAATAGTACGCCTACACCAAGAGACCGTTCGATTTATGAAACACATTCAATTCAACGGTCGAAATCGTAGATAAATCAATCAAGGAGGCAATGGAATGTACTATGAAACCTCAGTCATATGTTAACAGTGCATAGGCAATATGGTTGCACAATGTTTGAACTGCCATATTACCTGATTATTCTGGTTTGTTGTTGTTATCAATTGCGCGATATCAAGAAATGATTCGTCAATATTAAAGTCAAGTGAAAATAATCCGTATATTCACAGCAAATTAACTGAAAAATGAAGCAGCATTTTATATCAGATCTCTTAACAATATCTATGAAAGCACATTCATGTGTTTTCTCAATAATACTACATAACAATACAAGCCCCTGGCGTCTAAATATTCTAGTAAATCCTGTATGTTAAAAATCCAACTTGCAAAGCAAGTATGGAATTGAAAGTGTATGTTTGGCCCTGTGATCTGGCTCAATGTTAAACCGATTTTATTGTGGATATAATAAATATTTTGAATATATAGCACAACTGTTATCATAACACATAATCGTTATACTCTCTATTCATCCATTCCGAATTATGGTGATTTTCATGAAATTCAAATGAGCTGATTATTGACGAGTTAAAAGCAGGACAGTCACATGAAGAGTGCCATTAAATGTGCATAACGTATGCGCATAATGTACAGATGAAAGTAACGAGAAGAGTTATGACAGTAAATTGGAGAGTTTTGTGAGACGGCTGAGGGATAGAGCCCTATGAAGCATCCACAGCAACCCAAGTAGCTGTTATCTTCGAGCACCCTAGTGTTCGTGTGTCGAGGATCAGTTTGTCATTCCAATGATGACTTTTGTTATCGTCTGCGGTCATTCCTTGTCGGAAGACATGAAAGCATCTTGACCTATCATGGCTAGTCAGATATATTGTCTTGAACAATTTGTTCCCATCCTCGCTCATGACTTTTCCATACTCTCGAGTCAGAATAAAGTACATACATTGACAGGAAAGTATTATCAACATATCACTGCTTAGCATGATATTTTACTAATAACAATGAACACGTTAACATCAACACTTTTAGAAGAGAACAAAAACGATATTTTTTCATATTTGTAGCCACACTGGCGTCATTAGGGGCAGACGGTGTGAACATCTTAAACAATTTAGAGGTCCAAAACAAACCCCGTGAAATAGATGTATGACAAGAACATAAGTACCTAATTACAAAAAGCTTTTGATTTGATTCACTAAATATTCATGTATGTTTAGTGTGTGTACAAGATCTGACAAAAGATGTAGAAATATATAACGATAGAAGACTTTTGTGAAGGAACTGAAAGATGTAAACTGCAAAACAAGCTCTGTAGCTGGTTGTCCTTAAGCACCCAACATCTGCGTATGGGATGTGTTGACGAGTGAGTCGCATCCTTCTAGTGCAATATTCTCCCTCGCCAGACTTGACTTGACGACATGTACTCTATCCATTACTACATTTGGAATCCTCGTATACTCAAGTCAAGTCAGAAAATTCATTATTACAGATTATTATCCCATGCATCATGTCAATAGTCACTGTCAAGATTTGCGGATGGTGTTAAAATGAATGTAGCCCTAATGTTCGATACATTATTTTTTAAGTGTTTGCTTGAGTGGCTGGTGGTAAATATGAAGCCGACCACAAAGTGCACGTTCCACAAACACCAGTAATGACTTTTGGTGATGACTTTGAGGAAGTTTGCCTCATCCTTGTTAGAGACGGTGAAGGGTGAGGCCTTCACTGATTAAGTTGTACAGATTTTGTATCTTATTCTTATAGCCTGAACTCTCATTTTATACGGATTGTATTTGATGGATGGTCATTAACTACATCATTCGGTATCAGTTACGAAATAGGAAACAGGCTTTCAAACAACTTCAAAAGATTATATCACATGAATTCCTGAGTAACTACTTCAATATATGCTGTGACATCATTATACATACTCACATGAAGTATATATTTAAAAGAATAATTCAAAATGAAAAGGTTAGTGATCTACATTAGCACCGAGCTACAAAATGATGATTTAACTATACATGTACGAATCACATATTTGTATATACGAATGTCACACATATATAATATCAATGTCACACATTATTATGCGATGTGATATTGCCTGACACTGGATTTGCCTGACACTGGACTTTGAGATTGGATAATGGACTCGGTTTTGTTTGCTCGGATACCATATACTTGGGTATTGTTCCATGTTTATATGTAGATACAAATTATCAACTTCTGTTAAAGATAATTATGTTTATGTACAAATTCATAATTAAGTTGTACCAATTAATAAATCTCACATAGAGAGTGGATATTGCGTACAAGCAAAATGTATATGTATTAATGTATCTGTATCACGTACCAATAAAAATATACTTTGGCGACTCGATTTTGTGGGAATAACTAAACCAATAGTACGCCTACACCAAGAGACCGTTCGATTTATGAAACACATTCAATTCAACGGTCGAAATTGTAGATAAATCAATCAAGGAGGCAATGGAATGTACTATGAAACCTCAGTCATATGTTAACAGTGCATAGGCAATATGGTTGCACAAAGTTTGAACTGCCATATTACCTGATTATTCTGGTTTGTTGTTGTTATCAATTGCGCGATATCAAGAAATGATTCGTCAATATTAAAGTCAAGTGAAAATAATCCGTATATTCACAGCAAATTAACTGAAAAATGAAGCAGCATTTTATATCAGATCTCTTAACAATATCTATGAAAGCACATTCATGTGTTTTCTCAATAATACTACATAACAATACAAGCCCCTGGCGTCTAAATATTCTAGTAAATCCTGTATGTTAAAAATCCAACTTGCAAAGCAAGTATGGAATTGAAAGTGTATGTTTGGCCCTGTGATCTGGCTCAATGATAAAACCGATTTTATTGTGGATATAATAAATATTTTGAATATATAGCACAACTGTTATCATAACACATAATCGTTATACTCTCTATTCATCCATTCCGAATTATGGTGATTTTCATGAAATTCAAATGAGCTGATTATTGACGAGTTAAAAGCAGGACAGTCACATGAAGAGTGCCATTAAATGTGCATAACGTATGCGCATAATGTACAGATGAAAGTAACGAGAAGAGTTATGACAGTAAATTGGAGAGTTTTGTGAGACGGCTGAGGGATAGAGCCCTATGAAGCATCCACAGCAACCCAAGTAGCTGTTATCTTCGAGCACCCTAGTGTTCGTGTGTCGAGGATCAGTTTGTCACTCCAATGATGACTTTTGTTATCATCTGCGGTCATTCCTTGTCGGAAGACATGAAAGCATCTTGACCTATCATGGCTAGTCAGATATATTGTCTTGAACAATTTGTTCCCATCCTCGCTCATGACTTTTCCATACTCTCGAGTCAGAATAAAGTACATACATTGACAGGAAAGTATTATCAACATATCACTGCTTAGCATGATATTTTACTAATAACAATAAACAAGTTAACATCAACACTTTTAGAATAGAACAAAACGATAATAATTTTTTTTATATTTGTAGCCACACTGGCGTCATTAGGGGCAGACGGTGTGAACATCTAAAACAATTTAGAGATCCGAAACAAATCCCGTGAAATAGATGTATGACAAGTACGTGAGTACCTAATCACAAAAAGCTTGTAATTCGATTTACTAAATGCTCATGTATGTGTAGTATGTGTACAAAATCTGACAAAAGATGCAGAAATATATAACGATAGAAGACTTTTGTGAAGGAACTGAAAGATGTAAACTGCAAATCGAGCTCTGTAGCTGGTTGTCCTTAAGCACCCAACCTCTGTGTATGGGATGTGTTGATGAGTGAGTGGCATCCTTCTAGTGGAATATTCTCCCTCGCCAGACTTGACTTGACGACATGTACTCTATCCATTACTACATTTGGAATCCTCGTATACTCAAGTCAAGTCAGGAAATTCATTATTACAGATTATTATCCCATGCATCATGTCAATAGTCGCTGTCAAGACTTGCGGATGGTGTTCAAATGAGTGTAGCCCTAATGTTCAATACATTATATTTTAAGTGTTTGCTTGAGTGGCTGGTGGTAAATATGAAGCCGACCACAGTGTTCACGTTCCACAAACACCAGCAATGACTTTCTTGATGACTCTCTGACGAAGTTTGCCTCCTCCTTGTTAGAGACGGTGAAGGGTGAGGCCTTCACTGATTAAGTTTTACAGATTGTATCTTGTTGTGATCGCCGGAACTCTCATTTTGTACGGATTGTATTTGATAGATGGTCATTCCCGGCCCCTCATGGCCGGGTATATGTGATTGTCGTAGACCTCACCCTATGTATTTCCTGTCTTCCGACTTTACATACGACTCTCCTATATTCAGCATACATTTGTTTGGGTTTTGCGAATATAGTACCTTATATATTCTGTTAAATTTATACAGAAACATTGCTAATATTAATGTATCGGTATTAATGGTACCATAATGTGTATGGACATTAACGTAGTCTGCTACAAACATTGAGGAAACAAGGCGTCAAAATTTGATAGTTATTTCTTGAATATTATCTCTTCAAATATGACCTATTTTATAAAGTAATTGATCAGCATCCTAATACTGAAAAGAAAATAGGGGGTCACCATGCTGGTTTCTTCAACATATTCGATCAAAATCACAATCATTTACCTAGAATGACATAAATTATGGCATTTTTGCACATTTTTTTTGTCGGTACCCAGTCTGTGGGCTATCGGCGCCATTGTCGACATCGACGAGTCATCAGATCCCGTTGATAGCATAGTCTGTGTCGTCCGACCAAATTTTGGTGTGTCTACGAAATTTCGTGGAAGTTACCATGAAGAACTAACCCGCTATTGACCAACCATCCTGGTTTCGCTTAAAGCAAATGAGTTGAAAAATACGCAATATTATTTTCAAAACGGAATTTTAGTGTAACACATCGAATACAAGATGACAAAACATGTGCACAATGATTTTGACGATTACAATCCGTCCGAGCCATATTTCCATTTGTTTTAGCACATATTTTATGTGTGTTTTGCATATAAACAAAAAAGTGTATCCATCAAACCCGAATGGGAACGAATACCCACATTGCCCTCAAAAGTCCACAGTAAGTACTTTTTCCAGTTTGAGTCTGCATATAGAGTAGTTATCGGTGATGTGCGTGGAATCTTCCATCTTGCACGTTTGTGCTTTGTTTACATATGCGTGTGATGGATACACTTCCCGTACTTACGTTCAAAAATCCAGGATGAAACGCCTGTTTAAATCAATAAATTCCAAAGGACTGGTTGTAGTCCTAATATTTTTATGTGAATATTACAATTAAGCTATTTTCGAATGGTTAATATGAAATATACCTTTCGAAAAAAATATTGCCTGTTTTTCGAGGGCAGTTGCTTTAAAACAGGGTTCAACCTGGATACTAGTACTTGGCTGGATACCTTATATGGCGATATATGTATAATATTGCTGAGTAAATGATAGTATAATGTATTCATATAAATTCGAATTCATGGGTAAACTTTTTATCTTCCAGAGCAAGGGGAACAGACCGACAGCAGACAAGAGATTCGTGCTAAATAGGAGAACATACGGCGCAAACGGTTGTCAAAAAGGTCATCCGAATCAGACGTGAAGATAGTATATATGTACTCTCTGGAAAATTAATTGCACAGTAATATATGTGTCATATAGCCTCTCTTTTTCTGCCTGAAACAAATCAACCTCGCATTGCACTCAAAGCCTTTCACTGATCAGTGGTTGTGGATACCAATGGCACGAACGTACACATTGTATCATCAGTATTTTTTTTCCTGTCACAGGAACGTTCGCGCAAGAGTACTCTCAAAGTTTACGTTGGCTGGCAGCGTATATAATATCAAAAGAGCTCTGCCGAGTTAGAACTCAGAAGGGAAAGAGAACCCGGTAAGTAGAACTCCAGAAAACAGCCACCATGGGCGAGATACTGCCTGAGTCCATCAGCCTCTTCGGGGTCAGTGTAGCGTTGCGAACTTCAGGGGCAAGGTGCTGCAACAGGATATGAGCTTGGATGGCCATGTTCAAGCCATGGCTTTTGTAGGGTCCGTTAGGATGTACCTTGTTACCGATGACTTTGCAACTAATGTACAAGAATCAATGTAACATTCATTCGTTAGTTTTATCCGTGTATAAAATGGTCATTACATTTGTTATAATCACTTGATATACTAGTAATTACATATGCTTGTAATGAATTTGTAATGTTGACAATTAAATGCGGTTACTTACTCGTTTTCATTTCTAGCTCATCCAGAGATACATGTAGCACAGTTGGCAACACTGCGAACGAAGAACAGGAAGATAACCAGGGGAATGGTGACCTTGAAAAGACAATTGGTTATGAGCATCCTGTTGTGGACACTGTCAGTACACTATAGCCCCAGCCCTGGCTCTCTCCAAAACAGAAATCGGGGAGAGGGGGGTACTGTCCCCACCGATTTCCAGGTTGGAGAGAGCATCTGTTGGGGATAAGTAAACTATAGCTAGATAGAGTTTGTTAGATCCTCACATGCACCAACAACAGTGCAAGTTTGCTGTACAAGAATTCTAACCATTCTCATCACTAAATAACATACTAAATCACCTTAATTTGCTCAAATTGCCGTGGCAGGGGCGGGTTTGGAGGGCAAGGGGGTTTTGTTCCCCCCCCCCCTCTCCATCCTATACCCGCCCCTGCTGTGGTGACTATTTTAGGTGATATCTGAGTATAACAAAATCAACCACTAAACTTTCAAGCATTCAACTTGCAAATCATGGTAGATATGTGCAGATTAATCTTTAATACATTTCGGGTTGTTGGAACTCATCAAGTTGAAGCATGTTATGGATAAAACACTTAAATGAGTATGTTTTTGTATTATTACCATAACAGTGTGCTTCACTGGACGATGCCCACCAACTGCATCTTACCATACAACGCGAGGCAGCACTTCCATATGAATTTGGGCAGTTAAGCGATGCGGAGAAGGCGCTGCCCCTGAAACAAGACCCGCTTTCTCAACTGGACGTATCGCTGTATGTTCCACTGTATGGCAGAAACCCGCTGGCACATCTATTCAATTATCAACATTTGGAGCTCGACCACAAGATTTCTTGTGTGGACTCGCATTATGGTCCATTCTACATTCTGCTACACGATGCCATGTCCCAGTTTGATATCTTCAAGAAAGCCCAGGTGCAAGCCAACTTACACATCGAGGATGCACGGATTCGTTACTGGATGGAAACTATCGCCACAGATTGCCAGCCTGAGCAAGTGTTCAGTATTGTAGGGGCGGAGGATATCCTGGGGTTGAGCGAGGAGGCAAGCAAGCAATTTGAGGACTGGCTTGACACGTTATGCGCTGAATAAGACAAACGCAGCAGGACTGCAGTAGCCTGTGCAATGTGCATACAATTACAGTGTTTGGTTAAGTTACTAGTGATTCATATGTGGAAAGATGCTTCATATCAGAGTTGTAATTAATGTATTCTATCATTGTTATGTTTTGTGATAATTTTGCTGAAATGTGGTGTAATTGTTTGCGAATATCAGAAAGGGATATATAAGAGTCTCTTAGGTATCTCTGCAAATATGGTATTGCCTATTCGATTATTCGCGTAATTCAATTGTTGTGCAGATGATAGGTGACGGAAGTAAGCTTTCTTTATTGGACTTCCAGGATCTGTGTTTCATGCTTATGAAACATATCCTGCAAACATATCGTCATTGGTTTGGCTGGGTTGAGTATGTAATTCTGTGTTCATGATAGAACTGCAACTTCAACACAAATTGTGATTTCATGGTCTGATTTAGCATGTAATTTTATGTCGATGATTGAACTTTATCTTGAGCACATCTTCTCGTTTTATGGTTTGGTTGAATTTGTAATTTTGTAGCAATGATCGAGGACATATATGCTGGATGGAGAAAAATCAAAGTATTAAAAGAGAAACAATTACACCAGATTGAGTTCTTGAGTTTTCAAGGCGCTTGTCAACACATGATCTAGTCCTACATACAACACCTAGACGGAGTCAACCTGACAATTCAATCATTCACGTGGGTAACTGCATTAGAAATGCAACTTCGGAATTTAACTCATTGTTCGATTGACAGCAGAATACTAGTATCTTTGAGAGTCCTAAGAATGAACGTGCATAACTTATATACAAAGCTTCATAAATGCTATTTCGATACACGGGTGATGGATATCGGTGCTCACATGTACTGAGCTTTGATATGTAAATTCCATCAAAAACACCATTTTCAGGTGAATCATCGAAAAGGCAATGCATAGAGAACATTTTAAATTTGACAGTTCAACTTACATGTACAACGCAAACTCTGAAGGCTCATTCTGGAGAGTTCATCCCCAATAACTCTAACAACTCCCCAATGAGAGTCAATGCAGCTCCAAGCTCTCTGGGTAAACTGAGGTTATGCTGAAGCATATGATCCAAACAAACCTCAGCAAATTCGTCTGAGCATCCGAACTCATCTAGTTTGACACAAAGTAGTTCTTCGCAGTTCGAAAGCATGTGGAGATCAATGTTTTTCAATTGCATATAATGTTTTTCAATTCCATATAATTCAGGATAATTCAATATATATTGTGGTTTCCCGTGTGGGACATCAACATTGTTCATTTTTCGTAAGTGATGAGTATTACAATGAGTGGCTATATCTTGCAGTTCCCGATCAAGTACAGGGAGGAAACAAAATCTAATGCATGACACATGCATTTCGTCCTCGAGGTGTAGCACGCCTTCGTCGCGAAGGTCTTTCATGGCGCACATGCACCGTTCTATTAGTGTTTGTCACAGATAGCCTCAGAAGGGCTCAATGCGCTGGTTGTGTACAGAAGAACCATACATCACTGGTTTCCCTGAAAATCTGTAACCATGATCTTGTCGCAACAAGCACTGGACGTCCGCAGCTGAAGAATGTTCAGTACCTTTGTCAAATCTCAGAATGCATGGAACACCATGTACTTCCCTGACTGCATCTACAAAATAGTGCGCGATCCTCCGTGGGTCGTTGTTTGTACATGCTGCCCTTAACCATATAATTTTGTGACTATAACCATCTATACATCCATGAATAAACAACCCATATGGTTTCAGCTTATCATATCCGTCAGAGTGCCATATATGATTGGGTCCAGGAACACTGTACTTCCGTCTTTCCAATCGTCCTTTCCGTTTGGCTGCCAATCTGCCTGGTTCTAAAATGTCAATTATGTCTCGAATTGTTTGCCTGCAAAGTAAAAGCATAATAAATTATATTTCAAATATTTACTACGTGTTTCCATAGGTGTGACGTAGCAGAACCAGCAGTGATGTGAGATGTATGATTTCCACATCTAGGCCGACATGAAATGCAAACTGGATGAATGTAAAAAAATAAAAATAAAAACAAAAATGAAAGAAAAAAAACACATCAGAAGAGGTGGTGGGGAATATGATAATTAACATATGAGAGGAATGTGATAATTAGCACAGATAAACATGATGCCCAAAACATCAGAAAAAAAAATAACCCAAGGGCTCAAGAGGGTTACCGGACAATATATGTTTCAGATCTTAGCCAATTTGTTCAAAGAACTTGAAAATATATTCAAAGATCAAATTCAATTTCGCAACAATATTCATCGTATATCATTTCATACATTTTCACAATTCCTTCCTTAGCTGTATAGTAGACAATAAGTGAGATATTAGCCATTTTGTGCTCTGACTTTGAAAATGAAATCAAGGGTCAATTTCAAGGTCATGACAATGATCAGCATATATCATTTCCTATGTGTCCACAATTGATTCCTAGTTTCTAATCTCAATATCGAGTGAAATATTAGGCATTATGTGTCCCATTTTGAAGCATAGGAGTATTTAACATGGGAAAGTCCCATTTGAGACCAGTCATGAAAACGAAAATGGCCGCCACACGCAGAACGGCGATTCAGGGGCTAGAAACTCATACACATCAGATCAGATCAGATCAATTTATTTCAAGAAATTTCTAAACAACATGAACTCTTCTTGGGTGAATCGGTGGCAAAATTATGATACAGGCCTGTTTCAGGTCAACAGTTACCGATATTTGTAGGTTATCGGACTAATACTTGTGTTATACTTGTGTATATCTGTGGTTGATTCCATACACCAGTAATGTCGTAACGTAACACTGTGTTAAAGTGTGAGAATACTTTCTGGAGAGATCTTGGTATAGGGTTTTCCCTGTTGGTCAATCCAAATGAATATCGTTTATACAAAAAAACTCTTTAATTCATTTTATTTGTAATTAATTTATTTTATGGTGTTTGACTATATAATAAGCATACACAAAATTATGACCATGTATATTTGTCATTAATTTTATTTATAGTGTTTTACTATAAGCAAAAAAATATCTCTGTAATTTATTTTATGGTGTTTGACTATAAGCATACACAAAATTATGACCATGTATATTTGTAATTAATTTAATTTATGGTGTTTTACTATAAACACATTATGACCAGGTATATTTGTAGTTCGTTTCGAATATCGTTTTTGGTGTGTGGATTCAGACTATGAGCACAAATAAAACCATTGAATAAGTGGTCGAAATACCACTTCCTGGATAGCAGATAAGTGGTCATGTATATTTAGGGATTCTATGGCAGGTTCTGACATGAATTTGTACTTTCAGTTTATGCTTTCAGAATATCAGCACAAAAAATGTATTTAACTAAATGGTAAAAGAAATTCCATATCCCTTTTTTAAAATACATTTTGAATAGAAACTCGAATGTATAATACACATATTACGTATGCATATTTAATAAGGAGAAAACAGACTCAAATCATGCCTAAAAGTTTGAAGGAGAAGTTAGAATCATGTGCATCATTTGAATAAAGTTGCATATTCATAAAGTTTGGATGTGATTAAGGTTGCATGAAGCATTGTTAATCCCTCGGGCCCTTACAGTTTAAGACGACAAAAGTCTAAAAGAGTCCACACGCACATCCCCTGAGCATCCACGAAAGTCACCAATTCATTATTGTCGCATCCCGCGCTGAATTCAGGGAATGTTTCCAGACTTGGGGTTTACCTGTGTCAGACCTCAAGTCCGAACAGTTCGACGAAGACAGAAGATGGGAAGATTCCACACGTACATTCCCTGAGCACCCAATGATCCATTCTTTCTCGTGACATGCCGACCAGAAATGGGGTCGTTTCCTGACTCTGGGTGTACCTGTGGCTCTGTTGTTGTTTGTCACAAACCTATTGCGAGACAAGTGATTGCGTGGGAAGTCAAGTGACGTCCATAGGTGTGACGTAGCAGAACCAGCAATGATGTGAGATGTATGATTTCTACATCTAGGCCTACATGAAATGCATACTGGATGAATGTAAAAA
This sequence comes from Terebella lapidaria, assembly GCA_949152475.1. NCBI lineage: Eukaryota > Metazoa > Annelida > Polychaeta > Terebellida > Terebellidae > Terebella > Terebella lapidaria. Next base: position 10,702,743 of record OX424562.1, read on the forward strand.
AATAAAAATGAAAACAGAAAAGAAAGATAAAAAACACATCAGAAGAGGTGGTGGGGAATATGATAATTAACATATGAGAGGAATGTGATAATTACCACAGATAAATATGATGCCCAAAACATCAACAACAAAAATAACCCAAGGGCTCAAGAAGGTTACCGGACAATATATGTTTCAGATCATAGCCAATTTGTTCAAACTTGAAAATATATCCAAAGATCAAATTCAATACGCAAGAATATTCATCGTATATCATTTCATACATGTTCACAATTCCTTCGTTAGCTATATAGTAGATAATAAGTAAGATATTAGCAATTTTGTGCTCTGACTTTGAAAATGAAATCAAGGGTCAATGTCAAGGTCATGACAATGATCAGCATAATTTTATCATTCCCTATGTGTCCACAATAGGATAGGATAGGATAGATTTTATTCAGTTTTTAACTTTCCATACAGCTGTGGGGTAAACAATGGCAAAAGTATATAAATATTAAATGAATGGAAGAAAGAAACAAAAACTGAGGGACCAAATTAGCTGAATGCTGTCTTCCATTTGGCCCCACAAGTACAAGTAATATTATGAAAATAGCTATTTATAATTATTTACATACGACGATACAAAACATTAACATCAGAAACTATTAAATAAAATATGGATTATACACCTGATATATACCTAACAATGATGATGTTACTATGACTGAATATATATATATATAGCGAATACTGTGTATGTACATGAAAAAAAATATCTATTTATGTATAAACCATAATGGGCAGAGTGAGACAAAAGGTAATGGGTACTGGTGAAGCTAAAGGGGGGCGCACACGGACATCGAGGAGGGGCAGAGGAGGGAGCGGGGAGGGGTATCGATATTTGGTAAAGACCAAGAATAAACAGGAATATATTATAAATGATTTTATTTATTACAATTTTGACACCATTTGTTTGAACATTTTAAAGATTCAGAGTATGATGATAGTAATTGTTTTTTAAAGCTTTTTTTCAAGGTATACCTAGATTGATCAGATGCTAATTTCGGGAGCCATTTATTCCATAATATGGGATAATTATATAGGGGTAATCTTCTAGCTGCAGATGAGTCACATCGCTCAATATAGAGATGACCTGATTGCCTGGTTTCATAATTCACTTGTACATTTCTTGTGAGTTTGAACATATTTTCGAAAGATGAAGGTAATTTCCCTAGATGATAATCATACATAAATAGGATTGTCTCATATATATATTGGTCAGAAATTTTGAGAATATTTGACCGTTTGAATAAGGGTTCGGTGTGACTCCTATAGTTGGACTTATTAATAATTCTTATAGCTCGTTTTTGTATGTTTACTAGTTTATTAACATGACTAGGTGCTGTGTTACCCCATGCCAGTATACCATAGAGTATATGAGGATGTATCATTGAATAATAAAGGGTTTGCAATGAGTGGATTGGTAGAATATGTTTTACTTGCTTGATTTGAAATAATGCCTTAGCAATTTTTTTTTGGATATGTGATATATGGTACTTCCATGATAGGGTTTCATCCAAATGAAGTCCTAGAAATTTGGTACATGTTTCTCTGAAATTCGTTCCTATTTGTTCTAAGGCTATATTATCAATGAAAATTTGAAGATGATTCCTAATTTGTTTTTCATATTGGTTGTTGAATATAATGAATTTTGTTTTGGTGGCATTCAATTGAAGTTTGTTGGAACAAAACCATTCATATAAATTGTTAACCTCAATATTTGCATCTTGAAATAATTGTATTATGTCACAATTGGATAAAAATAGTGTTGTGTCATCTGCGAATGACAGAATGTTGGCTGAGGTACAGTTTGGAATATCATTTACATATATTAAGTACAAAAGTGGCCCCAAAATTGATCCCTGTGGAACTCCACATTTTATGTTTTTGATACTTGATCTATTAGAAATGTCAATTTCAACAAATTGTTCTCGGTTTGTCAAGTAGTCTCGAATCCAGTCATTTGCCCTACCTCGAATTCCATAGATATCTAATTTTTTGAGTAAAATATCATGATTTATAACATCAAAGGCTTTAGATAAATCACAGAGTACTGACAGAGTTGATTGTTTAGGCGTGCTATTTAGGGATTCGGCGCATTGATTCAGTAAGTGGATTATGGGATGCACAGTACTGTGTTTTTTTCGGAAACCGTATTGATGTCTGTAGAAAAGATTTTGGCTGTCAAAAAAACTGGTTATTTTATGGTGCATTACTTTTTCAAAAATTTTCGAGAATGCAGGCAGCAAGCTGACTGGTCTGTAATTTGTTATTATATCATGATCTGAAGTTTTGTATATTGGAATAACTTTGGCTCTTTTTAATTGTTGTGGAAAAATTCCCGTACTTAGTGAGATATTAATTATGTGAGTGAGAGGAGTTAGAACGCTGTTTATTGTACCTTTAATGACTTTGGCTGAAATTTCATCCTGACCCGAGCTGGTCTTAGGTTTTAGCTTGTTTACAATGTTTAAGACTTCTGTGGATTCTATTGGTTCAATGAAAATACTGTTTTTATTCGGGGCATTCAAATATTCAGTGAATTGTTTATCTGTTTTTCTTACATTCTCACTTGTTTTTTTGCCAATATATGAGAAGTAATTATTAAACGATTCAGCTATTTCTTGTTTGTCCGTTACAGTTGCTCGTTCAATTTGGAAGGATTGTGGAATATTATGTTTGTTCGGTTGTTTGCCAATAATTTTTTTCAATGTGTCCCAAGTTTTTTTGATGTCATTCTTGTTCAGCTCTATTATGTCAGAATAATAATTTATTTTCATGAGACGTTTTAATTTGTTGTACCAATTTACATAGGATTTATACTGATTGATTATGACCTCAGTAGGATTATTTAGTTTTTTTTTCAGTAGTTTAGTTTTATGTCGCATTGATGTCATAATCCCTTCAGTCATCCAAGGTTCTCGTTTATAGTACTTTTTATTCTTCTTAATAGAAACTAGAGGACATGCTTTATTAAATTCATTCTTATACATTGTGGAAAAAGTGTCATATGCTTCATTTGCAGAGTTACATTGCAGAATAGAGCTGTAATCTAGACTATTTAGTTGACGTTCGAGATTGTGTATATTTTCCTGTGAAATTATTCTTTGGATGGATGGATCATTATTAGATTTTGTGGGTCTGTTCATTACTTCCAGTAAAAATACACCAAAGTGATCAGACATGTCGGTGACTATTATTCCTGATGTTAACTTTTGATGACATTGATTGGTATAAATATGATCAATTAAGGTGGCGCAAGAATGAGTAATTCGTGTAGGTTTTGTAATTGTGGGAATAAAACCTCGCGAAAATAATTCATCAATATATTCATTTGTTTTAATATGAGTATTGTATTTCAATAAATCAATATTCATGTCACCCATAATTGTGCAAGCCTTATTTTCTAAATTAATTTTGTCTATTGTATCTTGTAAAGTGGTCGAGAATATTTCTAGATCTGCTTGAGGTTGAGTATTAGGTCTGTATATTACTCCCACAATTTTATTTGAATGTTTACTGTTGGAAATGATTTCTATAAATAGAGACTCATATGTATGCGGTATGAAGACACTTAGATCATCTCGTTGTTTGTAATTGATTTCTGATTTAATAAATAAACCAACACCCCCTCTGTTGCTGTCAGGTCGATTTCGAGTCAATAATTTGTGATAGCCTGGCAAATGGATACGAGAGTCTTTATCACAATCAAATATTTCACTCATTCCTATCATATCAAACGTAAATTTGTTATTTTCGTACATCATACGATGTACACAATTGATTCCTAATCTCTCTATCTCAATATCAAGTGAAATATTAGGCATTATGTGTCCCACTTTGAAGCATAGGAGTATTTGACATGGGGAAGTCCCATTTGGGACCAGTCATGAAAACGAAAATGGCCGCCACACGCAGAACGGTGATTCAAGGGCAAGGAAAGTCATACACACCAGGTCAGATCAATTTATTCCAAGAAATTTCTAGACAACATGCACTCTTCTTGGGTGAATCAGTGGCAAAATTATGATACAGGCCTGTTTCAGGTCAACAGTTACCGATATTGTTAGGTTATCGGACTAATACCTGTGTTATATTCGTGTATATCTGTGGTTGATTCCATACACTAGTAATGTGGTAACGTAACACTGTGTTCAAGTGTGAAAATACTTTCTGGAGAGATCTTGGTATAGGGTTTTCCCTGTTGGTCAATCCAAATGAATATCGTTCATAAAAAAAAAACCCTTTAATTCATTTTATGGTGTTTGACTATAAGCATAAACAAAATTATGACCATGCTTATTTGTAATTAATTTAATTTATGGCGTTTTACTATAAGCAAAAAAACTCTTTAATTTTTTTTATGGTGTTTGACTGTAAGCATACACAAAATTATGCCCACATGTATTCGTAATTAATTTAATTTATGGTGTTTTACTGTAAACGAATAAAAACCTCTTTAATTCATTTATGGTGTTTGACTCTAAGCATACACAAAATTATGACCATGTATATCTGTAATTAATTTAAGGTCTTTTACTATAAGCACATTATGACCAGGTATATTTGTAGTTCGTTTCGGTTATCGTTTTTGGTGTGTGGATTCAGACTATGAGCACGAATAGAATTATTGAATCAAGTGGTTGAAATACCGCTGCCTGGATAGCAGATAAGTGGCCATGTATATTAGGGATTCCATGGCAGGTTCTGTTGTACTTTCAGTTTATGCTTTCCGAATATCAGCACAAAAATGTATTTAACTAAATGGTAAAAGATATTCAATATACATTTATAATATACATTTTGAATATAAACTCGAATGTATAATACACATATTACGTATGCATATTTAATAAGGAGATAACAGGCTCAAATCATTTCTAAAAGTTTGGTCGAGAAGTTAGAATCATGTGCATCATTCGAATGAAGTTGCATATTCATAATGTTTGGATGTGATTAAGGTTGCATGAAGCATTGTTAATCCCCGGCCCTCACAGTTTAACGACGAAAAAAGTCTAAAAGAGTCCACACGCACATCCCCTGAGCATCCACTGGAAGTCATCAATTCATTATCGTCGCATGCCGGGCTGAATTGAGGGGATGTTTCCAGACTTGGGGTTTACCTGTGTTAGGCCTCAAGTCCGAACAGTTTGACGAAGACAGAAGATGGGAAGATTCCACACGTACATTCCCTGAGCACCCAATCCATTCTTTCTCGTGACATGCCGAGCAGAAATGAGGGTGTTTCCTTACATGGGGTATACCTGTGGCTCTGTATTGTTGTTTGTCACAAACCTATTGCGAGACAAGTGATTGCGTGGGAAGTCAAGTGACGTCCACGTGTCAACCCGACCAGACACCAGAAATTGATCCCTTACTCACGGGTCACATTTTTACAGACGAGTGATGCAGTTACAGACGTGAAGTGGCATGATGGGGTGCAATATTCATCCAATTTGATGCACAGAGTGGATAATATACTCACCGACATAACAGATACAGTGCATCCTTTTAGGCAACTTTCTGAATGATCTCACTGGAAATATCAGAACTTGAAACTCGAAATGAAACTCCAGATTTCCTCATTGTGTTATTCTGCCGTTTAATATAGCAAATATGATTCAATGTTTTCTTTCACACATGACCCGGAGTCTTCCAAATGGGTTTGAATTTAGATCAAAGTTACAATAAGTTTTTTTTCCATTCTATCAGCAAGCATGCGATGGATTATCACGAAATTAAAGACTGTCCAATTAGGCTACTTTATGTATTTGATAACATTGTCTGATACATTACGTCCATCGTGTATTCAGGGTAAGTTTGGAAATTAAGGACATCGTTATCTTTAACATTATGTCTCTATGAAGAAAAGACAAATCTGGATATCACAAACATACGCAAATCAACAGTACGCAAACACCTGGTGTTCTTTAAAGAACCTGTATCCAATGATAAATATGTATTCCATAAGACCTTCAATGTCCACAATTGACACCACTGAGACCAGAACTAACTTTAGTCAAAAATGTATCAGAACCGCTGAGCAGAAAGCCCTGAAATTGACCACCTATATGTCTTCCAATTCTGTGCGATTGATTGTTTTGCTCAGACTATAGTCTGCCGGAATTCTGATAGCTGTAAACTTCTCATTGTCACCTTCAGCACAGAGTAATACGTACACGCTAGTGACCTTAAATTGTGATTTTTTATATTGATGAATGCGTGAGATTTACTTCATATTTGCTACTAAAAATTACATCTTTACACATTAACATATCATGCACATCACTGCATTCAGCCAAGTAATAAGATATCGATGTTGTGGCAATGACAATACTCTCACAATCGTAGACCGATATGACCCCACCATCATAGAAAAGGTATACCTACATGTAGCAAATCTGGAAGTGTTGAGAGCAAAATATCATTGTGTTGAATAAACGAAATATCAAACACGACTCATAGAAAAATGTGTGCCTTTGCCTATTAATGCAAAATGACACTGTAATCCCTTATCTAATGTGAAAGTTAACTATACTGGTGGAAGACGATGGAAAAAAGCAAGAACATGTGACATACATCGACATACATCGAATATCGAGTGCATGAGGACATGCCACCCCTCTCCAATGATATACCCTTGAGCATATCAACGTAAAAGACACAGGTCCATAACACAAGTCACAAGTCACAATGACACAAGTCCAAAACTCCAAACTAAACATAACCTCGTCACGCATAATCACTTCTTAATTGGACAAATCTATAGATTCAATTTTCATGAACAGCTGTGACACTCAATGACAGTTTGAAACCCGTTAGTGCGTTCCAAAACATATTTTGATGAATACGTTTCAATGGTGATTATGATTCACATTTGCGCGGTTGTCAGAATATAACTTATGTTCTCAGCAATCCAAACGCATGAGGCAATGATTTTTTTCATTTATATGCTGACACAATTGACATTACTGTCATAAAAAGTTTAAACTTAACATACCAGAGAGGGTTTTACAAAAACATACAAATCTATTGAATGGAATAAGCAACCTAACTCAGAAAGCCGGATTGGAGCCTTTGCCCATTAATGGAAGAGGAGGACGAGGGAAAAATTTAAAATCACGGCATATGAAAAAAAAAATTAATTAGGGACAGCAGATCCCAGCTCACAAAAACATATTAGAAATATCGAGTGCACTGAGGTCACTTCTTTATCCCTGCACGTAGATTTACCACTGTCTGAAGTGAAAGAATGTGCTGAGGCCTGAAGTTCAAACTAAACGTGGCAGTGGCACCGAAGTATTCGTGAAGGAATTTGTTCGTCATTGATTCCAGAATTTTTTCATGTCACACATCTCAATCATGAATCTATAGGGGAGAGAAATACGATAAGAGTACATAAAAACACCTAGCATGGATACAGTGTATCATGTGACATATAAGGTTGACAGTTTAGTTGCGGTGATGGTTTGCAGACAGAATCACTTGCATGACATAATAGCCGTCTGATCATGTACATTCATACCAATCTTTGCCTTCGTTTGGATTCATTTTAGTGTTTCATTCAGTGTTTCCCCAGCATATATCGAATTCATAATGCAATATATTTCAAATCATGTTTTTCGTGTTGTGAAAATCTGCACCCTGCCAGTTAAATATGTCGACCATGTCCCTGTCGCTACTTCTGCAAAATACAGTTATATGTTTTCTGGATGCTAGTGGGGACGTTCGTGATGTATTTATAACAAATTCCTCAGACATGTGGTACCGTATTGAGTAGATTGATGCCAGTGGTGGTATATTTTGACGAAAATTATCAATAGTTCCATCAGTTTGATATCAGCTATTGTGGAAGCACTTGAATCTCTTCCACATATCGTTGACCTATATGCCTTTGGATATCAAACAGGCCACAGTGAAAATGTTATATATTGTACATGTCACATGTAATTCACTCTTTGAAAATATAATTTCTGGTACTGGAATCACCAAGAGAGGCAGCCAAACACCCTGCAATTGTTAAGTTTGATACCTATCTCTGCTTGCGGAAGGTGATTTGTACAAGACCACCCTGAGAGTTTTTTGATGTCCAGAAACAACATTGTGATATCTTATTCACTAACACCTCCTGCAGTCAATGCAAACCGAGTATCTATGTAACACAGTGGTCAACCGGTCATAAATTTCATTTAGTGATAACTTGGGAACACATGTGTTCATAATTTGGTATATATACCTGTACATGGAGCGGAAAATCTGTGTAGTTTATTGAGTCATCTAATAAGTGGTTATAAATATTTTTATCATAATGACATGTGTGGATTTCATGAGTGAAAAGCAACACAACATTATAAATGTCCCCATGTCATGCCTTAATTCTTAACTTCCACGAATACAGGAAATTTTTCTTATATTTCAATTAATGCAATCATGTAAAGTAATCATGATTACGATTACTTTTACCATGTATTCGATTACGATTACATCACGAAATTTTCAAATGTAATCGATTACGATTATGTAATCGTAATCGTAATCAGGGGTTCGATTACGATTAATGATTACGATTACCCCATGTCTGACGCACGCACGCACGCATTATTTGAGCTGCTAATTAATCAGTGACAATAACGAGTGAATTGCCCTATATATTGTCTCAATGGTGAGTTAAAATTTTCCTGTGGGATACGCCACAAGTGCCCTTGTATGTGTGTAAGATCCTTCGATAATGTGTACCTGTCAAACTCTTGAGATAAGCTAAGGCAATCAATCAGAAAATGTTTTCCGGGGTATAAGGGGAAGTTCCCTATGGAACATCTACATAAAATCGAGCTCTACAGCCGGTTATCCTCGAGCACCCAACCAGTTTGTGTGTCAAGTCCTGAGAGGTAAATTATCAGCCTAACGATTACGCTTGTTATCATCTGTGGTCATTCCGTAGGGGGAAAACCATGGCTAGACAGACCACAGATGCACATAATATTATACGTATACATGTCAAATGTATACTTCAGCTGATTGTAAAAATCCTTTCATATTCGGAATTTTACTTGACAAATATCCCTCAGACATGTGTTCGGAATTTGACTCGCCAATTTTGGAAACAATTTGATTTCACTTGACAATTTTGCATTAAATTAAAGTTCGATGAAGTTACAATACAATCGTCCAGGTAGAATGCATACCTCAAACATTGATATTGTACTTGATTACCGGTATTTGTGTACTTCGGATATACCCAACTAATGGGCTTTGTTGTTTACCATTTCCATCAGTATAATGCACTATGTGCCCCTGACGGTGGCTGACACTTCATATTGTCTCTTAATAAGCCCAAGACAAGAAATTCAACTCTTTCTTGCACATCAGTTGACTATCCATCTTCGTATATATGAACGTTCATGGCCTAGTGAACCATTATTTATATGCGATTATATGATTGTTGAAGGAATAAACGTACAGTAACACATAAATATTCCATGCCATTTCCATGGAACTAGGACTGGGAAATCATCATGTAACCCCCCACCCCTCCCACTCGACCAATTCTCGATGAGGGCGTATACAAAAATAAATCCTGCAGGCGCACTTGAATTCGCTCCATATACTTTTCGTGATTTCGCTTCGTGTTTTCGCTTCGTATTTTGGTGACTGTTTCATGTTTTCATTCCATACTTTCGTGATTTCGCTTCATCATTTCGAATAGTTAGTCCTTTATTTCTACGCGAGACTACGAAGCGAAATGGCAAATACAGAGACAAAAAGGCGAAATTATGAGCGAATAACGAATTGTATTTTTGACCTTCACTTCGTGTTTTTGTGATTTCGTTTCGTTGTTTAGTTCCGTGTTTTCGGGATCTCATACGCCCGTACTAGTTTTCGCTTCGAACTTTCGACTTTTTGCTTCATGTTTTCGCGGTTTCTCCTAATTTCCATGGGTGAAAACACGAAATCTAAAATCCCCATGTTTGTGTGATTACAAATGCTTAATACCCATTTGATATTATGTGGCATTGAACAAATGCCGTTTGTTTATATTCGAACCTTACATATATACGCCACACAATTCAGATGCATTTTTGTTTATCATTTCTGCACGTTTTGATACAATGGCATGTAGTTAGATAATGTACACCGAGATAGTTAATTAGTGAGTGTTATGCTGATTAAATTTATTGCGTGTTGTTGTTTTTTTCAGGGTTTCCCTATCTGTTTTCACTTTCTTCTTCCGGTCGGGAAATCCTTTGACCACGCTGGTCAATCATGACGCATCCAAATCTGATTGACCATGTTCATACAATTGGAGATTTCCACCTCATTCTCAAAAACTACTCTTGTTTAATAGTGTGACGATAATGTATTTTCCCAACCACATACTAAAAAAATTTTCCTACAGTGAAATAGCTCAATGATAGATAATTTATAGACTGTTATAGACTATGTGTCCTGAAATGAAACTCGAATGCATTTAACTTTTATTAATACATGGAACTACAAGGTCTGACGAGATCTGTTCTGTTTGCCTTCACTATCACTGAAGAATTTGCTGACGAGCTACTTAACCATATTCATTCCAGTCCCATAGGATATTGGTTCCATGTTAGATTATATGCAATGAATGCTACAACCAGGTACCGCTTACTTTTATCCGTTGTGCTCTTGAACGGTTTGCTAGTGCATCCATTTCACTAATTTTGAAACAGAAAATAAAAATGACAGACAAAAACCATGACTGTATTTGTGATGTAATCGACTGAGTGAGATGGTGTTCATAGTCACAGACATGATATACACATGTATCATATAGTCTTTGTACACGTGTCCTCGAGAGTAAAGAGTAATGTGAATATTAATCAAGTTGCTGATGAGGAAATCCTGTTTCTGATAGCAAAATTTTGATGAGACCAGTCCTTGATACTTTGAGGACACAGGGTTATCGGCGAATTACATCGCTCATAATTTCCTGGTCTCATGTGAATCACCCCAATACTCGGAGGTGTTTGATGGGCAAGGATGTGATCCCGAAAAACTTATACATTAATTCATACAAAATATTTCAAACAAACTGACCGACACGATGCCTCCGATTTCTCTGTTATGTATATACATGTATATCGGTACCGGACTAATGGCCCCAGGTAAGTTTGTGTTCATCGAATCCACATAGAGCATGGTTATTAGTAAATCTCAGCTATATAATGTACAGTCAATCTTGAACAAAATGTTGTTGGTATTTATTTGTGATCGGCATTTGTCAGTTCCAGTCAAGGCCACATATCTCAAGTGTGCATCAGTATTAGGGTTTGATCCTGTGACGGTGTCAGAGGATAACGCTCTGAGTGAATGCACTGAAATATGTTCGCTTCTTCCAACAACTCTGTTGGGTTTGCAGGTAAATACAGGACATATCTTCTACCTGTGCGGCCGGTGTAAATGGAATATAAGTCCTATGTATTTTAGGTCCCCCCGGAAATATATTCCTAGGGGAAATAATCTGCCTGGACATGTTTTCCTAGGGAATTAGATCCCAGAACATGTTTTCCCAGGGAATCAGGTCCGTCGGACATATATTACTGAAAATAGTGTCGCATTGGACAACATTTCCTAGAAATATTGGTCTGTGGGCCCTATTTTACGTAGGACGTAAATTTCTTTTATTGGTAAACAGTAATCTCAATAGTAGTATTAACAGTGAAATCTGCGTTCAAACACTTGATGTAAAGTCTGTCATAAAGCCATGCGTTTGAATGTTTCTCTGATTGTTTGGACAATGGTGGTTCTAGGCTACTTTTCCTTTCAGAACAAAGCTAACAGTTCTGCTAATTGTTACTGTGTTGACGAACCCGTGGATACTACCCCGTCTGGATGTATTTTCGAAGAATGTGGTTCTGATGTGAATCATTGTGGTGGTCCTGGGCACATGAGTGTCTACACAAGTACATAACTTATATACTCAATTATTGACATACTGTATATATCAAACAAACTCCATAAATTATCAACAGGCACTGTCGTAGGAGGACTTTGAGATTGTCTGTGCCTTTACGTATATAATTTTGAAACGATGTAGATAACATTTTCAGTATGTAACACCGGCGACTGGGGGCCTGGCTGTTCCCTGTCCTGTTACCCTTATTGTGAGGATGACGTGTGCAACATCAACAATGGTGGGTGTTTATTCGGCTGTCTGGAAGGCTGGTATGGACCGTATTGTTTCCAGAGTTGGCAGTCGTGTCAAGTAGGCTGTAAGAGAGATTCGGGGTTGTGTGACCCTCCAGTCTGTGACCCTGGTTACTATGGATACGACTGTCAAAGTGACTGTACAAAATGTGAGATTGGCTGTGAGATATACACTGGAGTTTGTACCCCTGCTTCTTGCGACCCTGGGTTCTATGGATACGACTGTCAAGATGACTGTACAAAATGTAAGATTGGCTGTGAGATAGACACTGGAGTTTGTACCCCTGCTTCTTGCGACCCCGGGTTCTATGGACCTCATTGTAACTATTTGTGTCCTACATCGTGTGCGACTCTCGAGTGTGAGTTCTCTGACGGATCATGTATGGGAGGATGTGACAACACGTACTGGGGAGACAGGTGTGACAAGAACTGTTCATCCGGCTGTGTCAATGGCACGTGTGATCAACACACTGGGGAATGTACCGAAGGTTGTAACCCTGGTAATGAGGGGCCAAAATGTTGCTCGAAAAATTGTAAAGATGGAGAATGCGACGCACATGGTGGAGACTGTACTAGCTGTGATGACGGTTACTGGGGAAACACGTGCCAGAACAACTGTTCTTCTAATTGTATTGATGGTGTGTGTGCAATGAATGGAACATGCTCGGAAGGATGTATGGTCGGTCATTTTGGTCACAACTGTACCCAGTCATGTCCCGGCGACTGCTCAAATGACGGTTGTGACCAGTACACAAGCATGTGTGTAGGTTGCTTGACAGGCTGGTACAGCGGGTACTGTAATGAGTCATGTCCTGCCAACTGTCTGGAGGGCGTGTGTGACGTCACAGACGGCAGCTGTACCAGCGGATGTGAAGAAGGTTGGGAGGGTGTCGTGTGTGAATCAGGTAATTCAAACATTCAACTATACACTTACACTATTGGTCATGGGTTAATACATGTATAGGTTTCAGAAGCAAGGTAAAAGTTTCAGCATTCTCGAAATTTATACGTTCTGAATGTAAATGCGTTCTAAGATTGCATATATATAAGACAATTGCCACCAGTGGAAGATTTTGATGATCTGAATAGAAATCATGCAAACAGACAGGGATGTTTATCTTGATAATAGAATAACTGGAAATTCAAGATCAGTAACATTCGCTAACAATGACTGGTAAACTGGCTGTGTGTTTGCAGTGGATTGCCCGGATGGCTTGTCCACTGGGGCTGTCATCGGAATCTGTGTTATAATAACTATTGTTGTGCTGGTTTTAGTGGGTGTCATACTTTACCAGGCAAGGTATGTAGAGGGCGTATATCCATTTTACAAATCAGCGTGTAGTTTACAGAGTGCTGTTAGTATTTCAATTATCTCACGTTGAAATCCCTCCATTTAGACAGATCCGTCAACTTCAAAGAGTAATCACACACTTTCAAGCGAACGGGACCTCGGATAAACAAGGAATCGACACCGTGGACGCGATGCACATACGTCAAAGTAATAAATCAGACCATGAAGATGTAGTTGAATTTTTTTTATTAAACATCAAAATCCAACCAATGTACATTTAACAGATAAGTACATAGCGAAGAAACATTTTCTCTCATTCAGATGAGAGGCCGACAGTGAGTGGCAGAGATCTCCCCAGTGTCAGTCCTGACTACCTGGTGACTGTTGTGGAGGATCTCAATGTTGACTCGCAGGATGACAGACCTGTCTCACTGTCACTCCAGGAACCTGGTGACGCAGTGGCCGAGGGACCAGAGTACGAGGAGCTACAAGAGCGAGATGATGGAATCCAAAGTGCTTATGAAGATATGCGACACTCCATAAGTGTTGTTTAGTGACAATATTCATGTTTAGTGACAACATTCAATTCATTCCTAAAAAATGAAATAGCTCTCTGCTTTTGCTGATGTATAAATGTACATTTAACAGATAAGTACATAGCGAAGAAACATTGTTTCTCTCATTCAGATGAGAGACCGACAGTGAGTGGCAGAGATCTCCCAAGTGTTGATCATGGCTACCTGGTGACTGCTGTGGAGGATCTCAATGTTGACTCGCAATATGACAGAACTATCTCAGTAACGCTCCAGGAACATGATGACGCGGTGGCCTAGGGAGCGAAGTACGAGGAGCTACAGGAGCGAGATGATGGAATCCAAAGTGCTCATGAAGATATGCGACACTCCATAAGTGTTGTTTAGTGACAATATTCATGCTTAGTGACAACATTTAATTCATTCCTAAAAAATGAAATAGCTCTCTGCTTTTGCTGATCTTACAAGAGATACTGCCTCACTCTGATCATCCTGTGAAATTTTTAATGTCAATTTGCAGACATTGCCTATGCATGTATTTCTGTTATGTATGTCGCCGGTGGAATGAACGACTCGATGTTGTGTTCACTTACAGGCGTGTTTATTTACAGGCGTGCAAATAACTGAAATATATACAACGATGTGCCATGTAGTGATGATATGTATGAAGTATGAAGTGACGAGCCGATGTTCATCCGTCAGTTGTTTAAGAGCAAACGACCATATAGTTATATAAGAATATAGCGACGGATGACCATACTAAACTAACAAGAGAAATATAGACTAAGTTGGAATGAAATCTACCTGGAGTTACACAGAGAAATATAATCACCCATATATTCATAACAATATAGGAGTAGTTACAGTCACTAACTTGAAATATATACAACGATGTGCCATGTAGGGATGATATGTATGAAGTAAGGAGCCGATGATTATCCGTCAGTTGTTTAGAGCAAAAGACGATGAACATGGCGCCAAATTGCTTTTATACCAGGCAGCAATAAACAGGAAATGAAGTAATATTGGCGGGAAAAACTATAGGACTTGGCATTTGTGAACTGTAGAAATAGTAAAGCATGTTAATTATGGAATGAAAATAAAATGAGTACATGTGAAGATGTATGTAAACAGGAATATATATACACAGGGCTACATGTATAATACCAACCATACAATCACTGGCGGATCTAGGGAGAGCGGTGGGAGCTACTGCTCCCCACCCCCCAAAGTCAAATGAAAAAAATGTTCGACAAATAATCAGTATCCCGATCAGACTGTATTGAATTGTTTCATCAATAAATCATCTAAATCCACTGTCACATTAGTCTTCATATTAGTCTTTCATATTAAACATGTGAAACTAACTCAGTGAGACGTCTTGACTGGTTTACTACAACCAGTCCTTTGCGAAATTTTGCTCATTTGATCAGGCGTTTGTTTATATACAAAACTGGCATGAAATGTGTGTTGAAAGGACAACTCAAACGGACCGTAATCGTCAAAATCAATGTGCACATGTTTTGTTATGTTGTATTTTATGAGTTTCACAAAGAATTAGTTATTGTTATTGCATACATTCGAAGGCAGTTGCTTTAAAGGCACCAAATCTACAAAATTACACTTAAATTATCAAAACAAAACTGTTCCACCAATAAAAATTATTTCAAGGGCTAAGAGAGGTTACTGGAAATATACATTTTAGATATTAGGCTTTTGTCCAGTGACCTTGAAATAAAGTCATTAATGAATTCAAGGCCATGAAATATTCAACAAATATATCACTTCTAGTATGTCCACAATAGATTCCTAAGCTGTAAAGTCGATAATAAGTGAGATATTAGCCAATCTGTGATGTGACCTTGAAAATGAGGTCAAAGTTCAAATCAAGGTCATCAAAATATTCAGCATATATCATTTCTTCTATATTCGCAATTGATTCCTAAGCTGTAAAGTTGATAATAAGCAAGATATTAGCCATTTTGTCCTGTGACCTGGAAAATTAGGTCAAAGGTCAAATTGAAGGTCACGAGAATATTCAGCATATATAATTTCCTATATGTTCACAATTCATTTCTAAGCTGTAAAGTCGATAATGAGCAAGATATTAGCCATTTTGTCCTGTGACCTTGAAAATGAGGTCAAAGGTCAAATTCAAAGTCACGAGAATATTCAGCATATATCATTTCCTAGCTGTAAAATTGATAATAACGAAATATTAGCCATTTTGTGCTCTTGACCTCGAAAATGAGGTCAAAGGTCAAATTCAAGGTCACAAGAATATTCAACATATATCATTTCTTATATGTCCACAATTGATCCCTAGTCTCTAATCTCAATATTAAGTGAGATATTAGGTGTAATGTGTCCCATTATAAAGCATAGGAGAATTTAACATGGGAAAGTCCCATTTGGGCCGAGTTTGGGCCCAGAATGGTCCACTTCGAGCGATTCAAGGACACCGAAACTTATACACGTCACAGGGGTACATATGAGGAGTGTCATGCATCAATAAGAAAAAACGCTACTAGACAGATTTTGATCAAACGACCGTCAAAGTCCGAAATTGGCCGTTTTTCGTAAAAAATGGCCGCCATTTTGAAAAAATTGCGAAAATAAAAAAACTAAAAATTTTTGGGCATTTTTGTGCAAAATTTCAGAAAGATTTGATTGTAAACTTTAAGGATAAAATGTAGACAGACGATGGACAATGACGGACGACAGACGCAACGCCATGCCAATAGGTTATCGGACCAAAGGGGCGGTAACCTAAAATTAGCCCAAAGGCGAAGAAAGGTTACCGGACAATATATATTCAAGATATTAGCCTTTTGTCCCATGACCTTGAAAATAAAGTATCTGATCAGCTACTGTAGAACTGTGTGTGGCATATCTCAGCATTATTGTTCCGGTGTCAAAACTATTTTCGATGGCGGAATCTTCCTGTTACACAAGCATAGATTACCAGCTTGTACTGAATTATTTTCAAGTCGAGGAAAATGTTTAATTGCCGCATGTTTGATAACATTGTCTCAAACATATATGACAAAACCTTCACTTATTCCAGACAAGGAGACTTTGTGGGAACGTTTTATCTTGCAAAAGTTTTTGTGCAAGACTTTAGTGATGAGGGATGAACACACCCAGTGGTATATGAGCACCTGGTGATTCTTGGAACAAATTCGTTATTCCATAAATGACATAAGGCGAAAACAATTGAGATCTGTACTACATTCCATCAACACTGAACTTTAGCTGAACCGCTGAGTGGAAACCCCAAACGTTAACTGCCTAAAAGGCTTCCAAATAATTGTTTGGCTCAGGGTATAGTGACAAATAACAGTGTTTCAGAATTTCGGAGTGATTCTATCATTGCTTAGCTTTCAGAATTGCAATCTCAACACCTCCAAAATCACTCAAAATGTTACATATCTATTCTCAACAATGTATGCCGCAAATTAAAATGCACTACTCTGGGCTATTTTTGATATTGGTAGTGTTTTCAATGCAATGCTTTCACAATTGTAAGATGTTTTCACAATCGTAGGCTGAGTCAAAGACCATCACCATGATAAAAGAAATTGAAGCATACCGGAGAGTGCATACACACAAATCTGGTAAATGAAGAACGTAATTCAAGACTGAGAGCTGGATAGAAGCATTTGTCCATTGATGGAAGATGATGACTAGGAAAATATGCAAAATGATGGCATATAGAAAAATTGAAATGAGGTCACTAGATTCCAGCTGACAAGAACAGATTTAGAATATCCAGTGCACTGAGGACATATATATCCCTGCCCGCAGACATACCACTGAAGATATATGTCATATGACGTTAAAGAAAACCCGGATGCCTGAAGCCCAAACTAAACGTAGGTTGTCAAAGTATTCGTGAAGTGTTGTTTTCCATGAACCATTGAGACACTCAAGGAGAGTTTAAAGCAAATGGGTATTTTTTGAGAATATATTCTTTTGTGTTTCTGATCTGTATCTGACAATAGGGTGTGTTTCACCTTTCCGCACTTCACAGAATATAACTCATGATTTTAATCTCAATATTGTACTGCAGTGTTATTTCACAAATGTACATTATTTCAGCAACATAGGTTTACCACTTCTAGAATACTCGATAATCGCCTGATATTGGTGTTAGCTAAAAATCAAACGAGCGTCGCATTTTAGCGTCGCATTTCAGCATTACCGCGTGTCTTTCCATGAAAAAACAACATTCACAAGGAACTGTGAAAGACATCAATTGCATTATTGAGTAGCTGAAGCATATAGACATCTTATCTTCAAGTCTTTTCGATGTCACCTCGCGGCAGTTCATGTACTGTGTACATTTGGCAGCACTGAGCTGCAAAGTGATTTGATTTAACATATACATGCACAAATCACTTACTAGTATACACAGATAATCATGTCACACATTAAAGTGATATTGGCAGTAAGTTATGGATTTTTCTGTAAATTAACTTGTTAATGATGTTTAAAACATTGACAAGGGTTTATCATGTTTCATAGGTTATGTCACATATCTTACCCCATACTTGTATCTCATGGTCGGGTTCATAGGGCGTGACGGTCATTAAAACTCAGCCTGTCCAAGTTGTTGTACACTAACTTCTCTGACCGTTCATTCGGCGCGCAACAGTCACTCCATGAACAACTAATTTCGAGATGGCGGACGAAAACATTGAGACTGTTGCAGAAGTACATGAAGGTGGCAATGTTCAAGTTGCCGAATTTGATTTTTACAAGTGGGCTAATAGCATTGGCCTACAGAGAAAAACAACTAGTGCACTGGCGAAGGAAGATCTGAACACTAAAGAAACCTTGCAGTTGGCAACCGTGTCGGAGCTGCGGGCGATCGGCATCACCCTTGGGCAGGCCAAATTGATTGTGAAAGCGGTAACGCCAGAGACTGCACCAACACCGGCAGTGGACACAGTCGTGAACCGCCAAACAATGGACGACTTGACCACAATGGCCCCACCAACAACAACAATCGCGGACATTCGGAATCAAACAGACGCGCTTCAGAGTGCAGGTAAGGCATTCGATGCCTTATTAGCAGATCATGTTGAAGATAGTGGGACAGGGGCACCTGGCCTGGTGACAGACATTGCTGACAATTGTGTTGAACAAAACACTGCTATGAACCCCCTGACAACCCTCACTATAACAGCTGCCTCCAAAAAAGCTTACCACATCACCAAGTACATCACCGAAGAGGTACGTCTGCGGATGAAAATCAGAAGAAAGGACCTGGTGCTAACACGAGCGAGTGAGTCCGATGACCAGCTCGTTGTACGCACAGAAGATGCCCATCCGTATGCAGGCATCTCGATCCAGGAGTGGGGAGCCGCGAACTGCCGCCTCATGTATGCAATGCTGAGAGACGGCGCCCTCAAGCAACATGAAGTCCCCTACTACCTCGCCTAGACGTCCACTGTGTTTGACTTCGCCTCCAGGTACGACTGGAACTCCGTATTAGATTACGACTACCAGTACCGTGAACGCCAGGCACAGCACAAGTTCGCCTGGGGAAGCCTGAACCCAAACACCGAGCTCCAGCTACTACACCGCTCTGCGTCTGCAAACGGCAAGCCTAGTGGAAAGTACAGCCAACGCTCGCGTCGCACTGGTACACACAAGACTGGGGTATGCAAACAGTGGCTGGCTCATGGATCCTGCAAGTTTGGTCGGGGGTGTCGTTATCTCCACACCGACTCGGAAACACAATCGCCGCCATACACGACCCAACAATCTCAAGCAGCGCCTCCAAAAAACTACGCAGCTGGGCCCCAGGCGCACAATTTTTCGAGACAGTGAACGCTGACGGGTCATTAAGGTATGACGCATGGTTGTCTTTAATGAGTGAATCTGACCCCATGTATGACTATATTATGACTGGCATAAAAGAGGGGTTTCATATAACCGACGTCTCTAAAATTACCAAGTGTGTTGAAGTTGGTAATTATCTCTCAGCAACCAACCCTACGAACCGAGCGAAAGTGGAAGCCCAAATTCGCTCAGAAATTATCAATGATCATTATGCTATCGTCTCTGACAAACCATCGATTATATCAGCTCTTGGTACAGTGCCTAAATCAAAGTCAGATGTACGCTTGATCCATGATTGTAGTAGGCCTCCGGGGTCTGCCCTCAATGATTTTGCTGAACATGACCCGTTTAGATACCAATCGATTCAAGATGCTGTAGACATTATCAAACCAGTTTATTTCCTGGCAAAATTGGATCTGGCCTCGGCCTATCGGTCTGTGAAAATTCACCCATCAAACCATGTCGCAACTGGGTTGAAGTGGACATTCGATGGAGACAATAAGCCCACCTACCTTATAGACAAAAGACTCCCGTTCGGCGCACGTGCGTCTCCAGGTATTTTTCATCACCTCGGCCAAGCGGTTAGACGTATACTTGCAAAGCTAGACATTAAACAGGTGATCGTGTATCTTGATGATTTTCTCATAATTGGTGAGACCCGTGAACAGTGCATTAATCAACTCTCCCGTGTCATTCAGGTTCTACGTTATCTAGGATTCTCTATTAATTACTCGGTCCAGAACGCAAGCTTACTTTTCTAGGAATCACCATTGACACTATGAATATGTGTTTGAGTCTTCCAGACGATAAGCTCCAAAACCTCCACATGTGTTTAACAGAATTAGTCAACAAAAAAAAAGCCAGTAAGAAGGAACTTCAATCGCTCGCAGGCAAGTTGAACTGGGCATCGCAGGTCGTGTATGGTGGGCGCTCGTACATGCGGCGATTCCTGGACGCTATACCGTCGCTCAAGTGCCCTTGGCATCGCACACGGATCACCCGTGAAATTCGAAACGACATCGCTTGGTGGATCAAGTTCCTTGCCGTGTTCAATGGAACCGTGGACATGGTTGATACTCGGCCCATAACGCCGGTATGCTTGGATGCATGCCCAGTGGCAGCAGGCGCGCACTACGGGAATCAATTCATCTACACGCCGTGGAACTGGTGGCCAGGTTCGGAGGAGCTACATATCAACTTCAAGGAGACCCTGGCTCTCGAACCTGCAGTGGCGCTATGGGCTCCGTTGTGGAGGAACAAGAAAGTATATGTTCGCTCAGATAACCAGGCTGCGGTCGGTATAATCAACAAGGGATCGTGTCGCAATCCCTTCGTCATGGAATCCCTTCGTAGGGTGTTCTGGTATTCTGTCAATTTTAACTTTAGGCTCAAAGCAATTTATTTGCCTGGTAACCAAAATCAAGTTGCCGATGCGATATCTAGATTACATGAATGGTACCCAATTCAAGACCTTGTGAATAATAACTGAATATTTCTGCCTCCAGGTCCGGTGTGTAGCTTCCTGGAAAATTCTCTCAAGGCTGATGTGGAAAGGTACAAGGGACTCGCATTCGCTCCATCAACGTCCAGGACGTATAAATCTCAGCGAGAGTCTTACCTGGCCTTCTGTTCTGCTCTGGGCTACACACCGGTACCTGCCTCAACGGAAACCATAGTTCGTTATGCCGCCTTACTTGCCAGGAGCCACAGATTCACATCGATAAACCAGTATCTCAACATAATCCGTATCCTTCATTTGGAATGGCAGCTCCCCAATCCACTGCAAGATAACTACCGACTGTCATCCGTGCTCAAAGGTATACGCCGTGCTTTGGGCGACCAGGTGAATCGTAAATTGCCAATGGACCCTAAGATGATGTTGCGTATCTTGAGTCATCTAAACCTATCGGACAGAACGCATGCAGCTGTTTGGGCGTCCTGTCTCCTCATGTTTTTCGGCATGCTACGGCGATCGAACGTTATTCCCACGACACTCACTTCATTCGACACCGAGAGACAGTTACGACGCCAAGACGTACAGTTCAGACCAGATCGCATCGTTCTTGTCATCTGTTGGTCCAAGACAAATCAGTACAAGCAGAGAGTACTCAATGTCCCGATCCCTCGCATCCCGGGTCATTCTATGTGTCCGCTGCAGGCGGTTTACCACTCCTTCAGCCTGACCCCCTCAGCACCACCCCAAGGACCTGCCTTTATCACGTCATCTGGGATGACTCCACCAACGCCCCTGACAGTGAACACATTCCTGTCGGTGATCGGAGAGGCTCTGACAGCAATCGGTGTCGACCCACGGAGTTTTGCGTGCCACAGCTTCAGACGTGGTGGGGCGTCATGGGCGTACCAAGCTGGTGTTCCAGTCGAGACCATCAAAACAATTGGTGACTGGAAATCGGACGCTTACCAAAAGTACATTTTTGATTCAAATGACACTTTATTCAATGCTATGAATAGTATGATCTCTACTGTTATCAATATCTAAACCTACTTCTACTGGTGTTTGGTGTATCAATCTTATTTTGTGTTATGGTGGTTCATCGTATATTACCATCATTTTATCCTGCGCGCGCAGCTTCATTGTATATTTTAGTTACATGTAGTAAACGTACTTTACCCCTACCATATATGTCTTGTTCAATGATTTAATGTAAATTAACTTGTTAATGATGTTTAAAACATTGTCAAGGGTTTATCATGTTTCATAGGTTATGTCACATATCTTACCCCATACTTGTATCTCATGGTCGGGTTCATAGGGCGTGACGGTCAGTAAAACTCAGCCTGTCCAAGTTGTTGTACACTAACTTCTCTGACCGTTCATTCGGCGCGCAACAGTCACTCCATGAACAACTAATTTCCCACCCTCCCACCCGGGATATTTGTGTCATAGTTTATTATTATGTATATGGTTCCGTGTCACAGTGTGGTGTATCAATCTTATTTTGTGTTATGGTGGTTCATCGTATATTACCATCGTTTTATCCTGCGCGCGCAGCTTCATTGTATATTTTAGTTACATGTAGTAAACGTACTTTACCCCTACCATATATGTCTTGTTCAATGATTTAACATATCTTTCTGATCGAACGAAGAAAACATAACAGTTGTATATCTGCACTTGTATGCCGAAACAGACGCGCCTTTCTAATAGATTTCGTTGCGAGTTTCTGGTGGAGATATAACTGATAATTCATGAGTTTGTTTACATTACCGCCATTCTCGGTGCTCTGTAGGCCTATAGCGTGACGCAGTGCGATTCCAGCTTACTCGTATATGTTCGAGCCAATCGGGCGTGAACTAGGTTAAGTCAGAGGTAACTCTGAGTGGCGCACAAAACAAAAAAAAGCGGCTGCTAGTACTGTCATATGCTTGATTTATCCATTTGATCAAGCAAAGTTTGTTTTGTAACCTATTATTCTGAGACCACAGGCATATATGTAATTGATTTGGAAAAAATAGTTTTCCTGCCAACATCACTTTAATAATATGATACAGATACTGATTATCAACTCGTGTAAAGACAAGTATGTTATAGATACGAATTCATAATTATATACCGATCAGACTCTCATACAGACTGATAATTCATAAAAGAAAACTTCATATGTATCAACTTGCACGTAAGAATAAAAATATAGTTGGACGGAGATTTTGTTGGAATAACCACAAATCAATAGTAGCCCTACGCCAATACATGAAATGTCAATCCTAATGTATCAGGCAAATCAAGCGTCATGAAAAGACAACAGCTCAAGAATGGAATGGAATGAGTGTGTCCCATTTCGCTTGATTTATGAAACACATCCGTGGCAATTATTGCATAGTTTGTTCGCATAGTCCGGAACTCTGTAGCATTTCAACGGTCAGAATTGTATGTGAATCAATCAAGGAGACATTGAAATTATCAATCTCCAATGTCGAAAAAATGGATATTGTATTCAAGTAAATGATTTTTGGATATTAATTCAAGTGAAAACATTCAGTACATTCATGAAAAATTAAGTGCAAAATGAAGCAATATTCTAATATACCTGATCAGATTCTTAACAATATTTATGAAATCAAATCCCTGTGTTTGTCAATAGTACTATAGATCAACAAAAGCATCTGGCGTTTAAATATTTTCGAAAATCCTGCCTGTTCAAAATCCAACTTGCGCAAATAGGAAAGCAAGTACGAAATTGATTGAGAAAAACTGAGAGTGTATGTTTGGCCCAATGATCTGGTGAAATGTTAAGCCAATTTCAATGTGGATATATAATACATAATACGGCCCAAGTATCATACACTGCGCCTTCTTCTATATTCAATTAGGATTAAAAAGGTGACAGACGGATTAAATGGCATGCATTTAGTGGACGAGTAGTATTAAGGCGCAGTGTATGATACTTGGGCCAAGAAGACGTTGAAAATACAACAGAGCTATTATTATAACACATATTTTCTCAGGGTGATTGAGTATTCACACACCAAAGCCATTTCGAATTATGAAGAAATTCAAATGAGCTAATGGAATTATTAACGAGTTAATCCCAAAATAGTTCCACGAAAAGTGCCCTTGTGCGTGCACAAATATGCGGAGAATGTACAGATCAAACTATCGAGAAGGATTATGACAGTAAATCTGAGTTTTGTGAGACGCTGAGAGACGGAGCCCTAAGTGGCAGACATCCACAGCAATCCAAGATCTGTAGCGGTTATCTTCGAGCACCAAACCTGTTTGTGTGTCAAGTGCCGGGGATCAGTCTGTCACCCTAATGATGACGTTCGTTATCATCTGTGGTCATTCCTTGGTGGACGACATGAAAGCATATTGACCTATACTGGCTAGACAGACACGCTGTCTTGAACAATGTGTTCTCATTGTCGCTCAGGACTTCTTCATACTTTTAAGTCAGAGTAAAGTACATACACTGATAGGAAAGAATACATCAGCATATCACTGCTTAGCTGATAACAATGAAAAAACATAACATCACACACTTTTAGAAATAAAAACACATTTAAAAAACTCAATAAAACTTTTATATCTGAAGACACACTATCTGAAAGCTCGATAAACTTTCATATCTGGCGTCATTAGAGGCAGACAGTGTGAAACAAACCCCGTGAAATAGATGAATGACAAGTACATAAGTACCTAATCACAAAACAAAAGGCTAATGCTTTGAGTTACTAAATACTCATGTATGTGTAGTGTGGCAAATTTGACTTTTTTATAGAAGAAGCCGAGGTTTGTAAATTGCAAATCGAGCTCTGTAGCTGGTGCTGCTTAAGCACTCAACCGCTTCGTATGGGATGTGTTGATGAGTGAATCACTTTCGTCTAGTGGAATATTTTCCCACGCCAGACTTGCCTTGAGGAAATGTATTCTGTCCATTACTACACTTGGAATTCTCATATACTCAAGTCAGAAAATTCATTATTACACTCAGATAAATATCCCGCACATCATGTCAATAGTCATAGACAACAGAGTGCACGTTCCGCAAACACCAGCAATGACTTTCTTGATGACTCTCTGACGAAGTTTGCATCATCCTTGTTAGAGACGGTGAAGGGTGTGGCCTTCACTGACTAAGTTCTACAGATTGTATCATGTTCTGATTGCCTGAACTCTCATTTTATACAGATTGTATTTGATAGAGGGTCATGTAGATCTGTGGTTTATTCCGTACATAAGTTGTGATGTAACACTTTTTTAGCTTATGGTGTTGGACTATAAACACACACAAAAACTATGGCCATGTATGGTTGCAGTTAATTCAATACATCTTTTTTGTTTGTGGATTCAGACAATGAGCACAAATAAAATTATTGAAGGAAGTGGTTGAAATAGTATTTCATGCATACTAGTGGGAGATAAATGGCCATGTATAATTACGGATTCTGCGGCAGGTTCTGACTTGAAATTTATTTTCAGTTCTTGGTTTCAGAATATCAGCACAAAAAAGTATTTACCTAAATGGTAAAAGATAATCAACATACATTTTGGATATAAACTCGAATGTATAATGCACATATTATGTATGCATATTTAACAAGGAGAGAACAGATTCAAATCATTCCTACAACTCCGAACAAGAAGTGACAATCATGTGCAATCTTTCAATAAATTTGCATATTTATAATGTTTGGGTGTGATTAAGGTTGCATGAGGCATTGTTCATCCCCGAGTCCGAACAATTTAACGATGACAAAAGTCAGAAAGATTCCACACGTACATTCCCTGAGCTCCCATGGGAAGTGATCAATTCGTTCTCGTGGCGTGCCGATCTGAAATGAGGATGTTTCCAGACTTGGGGTGTACCTGTGTTAATCCCCAAGTCCGAACAGTTTGACGAAGACAGAAGTTGGAATGAGTCCACCACACGTACATTACCTGAACTCCCACCGGGAATAATCCATTCATTCTCGTGACATAACCATCTAAAATGAAGGGGTGTTTTCAGACGTGGGGTGTACCTGTGGCTGTTGTTGTTTGTCACAAACCTATTGCGAGACAAGTGATTGCGTGGGAAGTCAAGTGACGTCCACGTGTCAACCCGACCAGACACCAGAAATTGATCTATAAGGCTGCACACCTGGGTTAGAAGGCCCTATATAAATCAATGTAAATTTTCCCACTTCGGACCCTCTTATCTCTATCAAAGGGGAAGAAAATAAACTTATTGTTCATTTTTTCTGACAGCTACATCACTGGGCTGTAATAAAAATGTCATTTCGTCATATGGTCACACGCTCGTTTTTTCGCTAAATCTAAATGAAAAAAATCACCAGTTTCCGCCCGATTTGCCGACGAGCATCTGACAGTCGAGGTCCCCTCGAAACATGTGTGTTCGGCGTAGGAATACCAGACATTTAATGTTTTGTCAAAACGACATGTAGTGCAATGTTCGAATCTTTTTAGCTGCAAAACACCACAAGTTATATATTCAATATCCACAAAGACTGCATACATGCCTGAAATCCAAGGTTTTTTTAGGCACTATTTGATTGGGTACACGGAAGTTCATCGGAGGAATCCCAGGTGTGATACCTTAAGAGAAACTTATCTTGTCCTGATTGTTATTTTTTTGCTACTACATAAAATATGTAGCATTTGTAGTTAAGAGAAAAAGTGGCTGGGTGGAATTAAGTATAATTCATTTCGAAATAGGTCCCCAGATATGGGGTCTTTTGTTGTACATGTCGTCTCAAGCGAGGTGAACGACACGTGATTTGCAACATAAATGCAAATATTGAGTAGAAGCGCTGCAATATTTTATTTATTATTATTTCGTTCTAGGAGCTACTTTGAACAATATTAGACATATATATGACAATTGTAAAACGCGCAATGAGATATTTTGCCAAAACCCATTATCCGTTGCCATGGAAACGGTTATCATCATGATATGTCTTACAAACTCAAAACTCTGGTTTTTATGGTAAAATTTCGGATTATTTCATGTCCCATTGCCTATTTTACGACTTAATTACCCACTAGGAGGGTTTTCATTATTATTCATACTTATTCTGTTTGAGTGAAAGGAACTTGGGTCCTGCTGAACTGCATACCAAGAACAGCCCAGTCTGTAAAAATTATCTCGACTGCCCGGACTGCTTAAAGGGTTGGGCTACAGTTAACTTGTTCCTGCAGTACAAGCTAAATCCAACAAGTCGTGGTGAAAAATGATGTGCTGTGGTCCAAGTTCTCCCTCGGAAAAGTTCACTGAGCCAAAAAAATAATGGTTGCCATGGCAATTATGCTTGACTGCACCCGATTCAGTCATTTTTGACTTCAAATTAGAGCCGTTTTCGTGAATTTCGCCAGAAATATAATATTTTCGTGATTTTTTTGCCTATTCAGCTGGATAAGTGATGCAAACATAGTCTACAATAGTCAGGTGTCATGCAATGCATGAACTCAACATGCCAAAATATTAAATCGGGAGAAAAAATGATCAATTAGCATGAAAAAGGGGTTTTTCTTAAGGCTGCACACCTGGGTTAGAAGGCCCTATATAAATCAATGTAAATTTTCCCACTTCGGACCCTCTTATCTCTATCAAAGGGGAAGAAAGTAAACTTATTGTTCATTTTTTCTGACAGCTACATCACTGGGCTGTAATAAAAATGTCATTTCGTCATATGGTCACACGCTCGTTTTTTCGCTAAATCTAAATGAAAAAAATCACCAGTTTCCGCCCGATTTGCCGACGAGCATCTGACAGTCGAGGTCCCCTCGAAACATGTGTGTTCGGCGTAGGAATACCAGACATTTAATGTTTTGTCAAAACGACATGTAGTGCAATGTTCGAATCTTTTTAGCTGCAAAACACCACTAGTTATATATTCAATATCCACAAAGACTGCATACATGCCTGAAATCCAAGGTTTTTTAAGGCACTATTTGATTGGGTACACGGAAGTTCATCGGAGGAATCCCAGGTGTGATACCATAACTCACGAGTCACATTTTTACAGACAAGTGATGCAGCTACAGACGTGAATTTCCTCACCGACATAACAGATACAATGCATATTTTCTAAATTATCTCACTGTAAATAGCGGAACCTGAAAGTCGAAATTAAACTCGAGATTTCTCTATTGTGTTATTATGCCGTTGCATGTAGCGAATATGAGTTCATGTTTCCTTTTCACACATGACTCAGATTGTTCCAGATGTTTGTTTGATCAAACAAGGTCACAATAACGTTTGAGCTATACTGTACTATCAGCAATTATGCTATGAATTATCAGCAAATAAAAAAACTGCCCAATTAGGCTACAATATGTATTCGATAACACTGTCTTATATATTACGGCCATCGAAATGTGTATTCAGTACAAGGTTGGATATTAGGGACATCATTATTTTTAACATTATGTCTTTATGAAGAAAAGACAGATCTGGATATGTGTCTGAAGATGCGCTGAGGCATGAACACATTCGACGGTACGCGAACACGTGGTGACCTTTAATGAATCCAATTATAAATGTATTCCAGGAAACATAAATGACACCACTGAGACCACATTGAGACTTGAACTACCTTCATTCACAAATGTATGGGAACCGCTGAGCATAATAAACAGACATTCTTTGAAAATGCAACTAACCTGAAAGTTCACACCCAAGTTAAAAACCCAGGATTTCAGCCATGGAGAAGAGGGAGCAGATGCAAACCGTGGATCATACACCAGAGACCGTTTCTCCCAAATGACCTGAAGTCCATCTGCCTTGACAGGGCTTGCTTTGTATGCCTTAGTATGGTGGAATGTTTGCAGAACCTAGAAACATATTATACAGAATAATTACTTACGTAATGCAAAGACAATTCCTTTATAAATAAAAGATACATTTTGATACACCCTTTCCAGTCAAAACTTCTTGGACTCAGCTATTTTTATTCCAATCTGACCTATTAATACTTGGTCAGTATTTATGAACAACAATAGCTTTCATGTTGGGACAATACTCAACATGTCTGACATTGTCTGTGCAATTTTGCAGTGTTTCGTGTAAAATTACCACCAATGGTGTACAAAATTCATGTTGGTTCAAAAGAAACTAATTTCAGCACAAAATGTATGTCCAATTAGCCATTTTGATCCCTGTGGCAAACGAAACATATGTGAAGTGGGAGCACGATGGGCGCAATTCCATAGTATCCGCCCATCAATTTTAAGAGAATGAAACTAGTATGACCCCAAACTTGATTAAAAAAAATAATTGATTCATCCCCACCCAGATTTGCTTTTCACCTGTGTGCACGTCAGCTCAGTCAGTATGGTCCCTTTAGTCACTAGTGTGCTGTATCCATGCAGGGTCAGTCCAACATGCTTGCAGTGGGCAGCAGGTCCCTGGCCAGCCCCACATTCACACTGGGCCTCCTCAACCACACCATGGTTATCAATCTGGATTTCAATCATAAAGCATAAAATCAATAACTGATATTCCGTGCAGCAATCGTCCGGTAATTATTGTAGTACTATAGTGAAACAAAAACAGATATATGGGCCTTTATATATATTGTTCATGAGTTTGTCAGATATGTAAAAACTCATTCCCACTACTCAATAATGAAATAAATGTATCATGTATGTGGATAGCAAAACTTTTACTGCATATTTGACAAAATGTACCATTTTATAATTTCTTGTTTCGTTAACATAAAATATCACCTTGATGTCTACTTTGTAAGAAATGTTCTTCGCCATTTCAGCCCAAACTGATGATGTAAGGAAGAAGTTATCACCTTCGGTCGTTCCTCTCACGTAACGAAGAAATCTGAAAAAGCCAACATGGAATTGTAACATAATTTATAACCCACACTGTTGCCAAAAAGTTACTTAAGGTTAATTTTGAACATTTAGTTTATCACAATTTGTACACTTGATGTTATACTGAGAGTATTTACTTATTCAGTATGTACATCATTCAAACAATACTGATATGTGAAGAATACTAGTATAAAATATTACCCGCTCTATCACACAAGGCTTGAGGGTGAATATCTGTGTTTTCCTTGAATCAACAATACACATCGATGTGGTCGGTCATAAGACATCTTACCACAAATCAACTTGTAGTGACACTGTATAAATACTTAAATACAAAAAACGAAAATCAACAAAGATATAAATGAACAATAACATCTGTATTATCCATTAACCAGTATAGTGCATCATCTGGAAATATTCCAACAATGAACAAGTGCTTAAATAAAACTTCTTAGTGACTCCTTGATCTAATTTCAACAACTCACCTTTCTTTATAAAGCGAAGGAACTTTCTCCACCCACTTGGCATCATTCATGTAAGTTCATGTAGGTGTCCACCTTGTCAGACGTCTTTGGCAGAGTATCGATCATGCCAGCACGAAGGTCTTTAAAACGTTCTTTCTCAGGCAGGGTCATGTGGTATTCCACCTCAGGCTCATCGCGTCCAGAGCTCTCATCATGATTCACCAATCTATAAATAGAGACACAATCCAAATTGCTACCCATCACCGGTATGAGACTTTTTTCATCCAATTACATTCCATTCTCATCATGCTCATATTTCACTTACACTATCCTACATTTAGCCCACCACAAAAAAAACAAAAAACATGTGACATATGTAAGGCCACCGCAGTGATAGATCTATTTAGTCATGGCAACCAATCAAATACACACATTGACACATTGAGCATGTTGATTGGTTCAATGTCAGGTTTTAGTATTAGTATCTAATTGGATAAGATCAAAAAAGGAGTACATGTGAGATAAAAGTGTCCATTGTGGGAAAATTTGTTCACCACGTGACAATTTTTTTTAACCAATCACAGCCTATGTCTGGGCAGATTGCCCACGTTAGTGTACATGCAACCCCCGTACCCCAAATGATAGGAGCACGTGTTTAATTTAGTGGGCAAATCTGTTTCCCCATCATAATCAATGATGATGATGAGTTCAGTGGTCTTACAAAATGATAATCACAGACAAAAGTAACATAGATCTATTAGATCTACGACGTACTGTATGTGTCAAAGTAAAAAAGAAATTCTATCATAACCAAAATTTGGTCAATCATAAACTGATAAATACATCTAGATCTATGAGAAATCAGATGAAAATGAAATTGCCCACTAATTTTCTACTACGGTAAATCTAACATGTTAACTAATATGTTTTTTGCTGTATTGCGCATAACATAGGCCTGACCCTCAGTTCATGACGTCATCCCACAGAGGACAGGGGCAGGGAATATATCATACATACGTGTATGTAGCGTAACTCATTTATCGCTCACTGAAACCGGTAACAATGAATATTTATTTTCACCTTGCAATAAGTTCCTGCTTCCTTCCAGAGCCTCAATCCTCTTCTCCTTAACTCATCCTTGATTTCTTTTAGTGTCGACGCACCGTACTTGGCTTCCATTATGATTGCGAGAAATCAAAAACAGATGTGACAAATCTTCGACGTTCGGAAAACCGCGAGGCCTTGGCCTTGCGTCATCGCGTACCCGATTTCCTTTCCTACCCGCAGCGCCGCCTAGCGAATGAGCTTTAAATTTCCCCATTCTCAAGCAAACATCATGGATAATAACATTAGATGCTTGGTGACTCGGTGTTGTCAGTATCCGCAAGCAACTTCTCAAGTAACTGCTTCGACATACGATGTGATATCATTATACATCACATGAAGTTTAGTTTTAAAAGAAATATTCAGAATGATTCGGGGTCATACGGCAGCACTGAGCTGCAAATGCATGAATTGATACCGACAAACAGACAAATTCCAATTCTAAGACCGAATTCATGGGCCAAGTTTACAAGTTCAGTATAGGTGGTCAAATCCGAGGGATACTATTAGAACCATAGTCAGAGCCATGTGAATATCACAGACACTCAGCCAGGTGAGTGTGAGATCAGGTGTTCCGAAAAGGTGAGCATCTCCTGCCCCGCATGCAACACCCGCTGTGATATCCACCCATGCAAACCGGGAAGCAAACATGCACAAAACTACGAGGACAGAATTATATCCTCCATCATATGTGTAACAGGCTTGGCGTAACCATCAGTTCATAGCGCTGACCATAAAAATAAAATGTCGAATTCAGTCTAGGTATTTACATATCCCTATTTGAGCAGTTTGAAAGTCAGAAGTTTTGCTCTGACTATGAATCCCTGGTAAGGTGAACAGTGTTTTGATTTAACTTGTACACATGTTGGAATCACCTATTTGTATATAGAGATAATCAATGTCACACAATGATAATGTGGAACAGATACAAATTATCAACTCGTGTATGAAGACAAGTATGTTATAGTTACAAATTCATATTTATATACCGATCAGTCTCTCATACAGACTGATAACTCGTACATGAAAAGTTAATATTTCTCAATTCGCACTTACAGATTAAAATACAGTTCGAGCAAGATTTTGTGGGAATAGCCAAGTCAATAGTAGCCCCACGCCAATAAATGAAATACCAATCCTAATGTATCGGTCAAATGAAGAGCATAAAGACACAACAGCTCAAGAATGGAATGGAATGATTCTTCCCATTTCGTCTGATTTATGAAACACATACGTGGCTATTATTGGATATGTTTCTTCGCACATCCTGGAACTCTTTTTACAGCATTTCAACGGTCAAAATGGTACGTGAGGAGGTAATGGAACTTAGAATGGAATCTTGTGTTTGTTATCAATCTCTCGATGTCAAAAAATGTATGTTGTATTCAAGAAAATGATTAGTGGATATTAGAGCTAAGTGAAAACATTCAGTACATTCACGATAGATCAACTGAAAAAAATGAAGCACCTGATATGACCAGGTCATATACCTGATATGACCATGTTCTTAACAATATCACGAAACCACATCCCTGTCTTTGTCAATAACACTACAGAGCAATACAATCCTCTGGTGCCTAAATATTCCAGTAAATCCTGCCTGTTCAAAATCCAACTTGCTGAAGTAGGGAAGTTAGTATGAAATTGTTAGCACAGTCAACTGAGAGTGAAAGTTTGGCTCTGTGATTTGGTGACCAAGTTTATTGTGGATATAATAAATACGTTGAATATACAGCATAGCTGTTTTCATAACACATATTCCTATTTTTTGCTCAGGTATATTGACTATTTGCCCACCAAATCCACTTCAAATCATGGTAATGTTCACGTACTTCAAATGAGCTAATTATTAACAAGTTTATGTATTCATTTATGTACCATATGTTTTGGTGCTAGATTCATACAATAGTGGGCTATAAACACTGAACATAGAGAAAACATTAATCAATAGTCATAAGATATGCTGGTAGTACAAAGTAGATTGAAAAGCAGTATAAAATTAATCGTATTCTCGACGTTTCCAGACTAGATTGTATGCGGATGATGTACAGATCAAACTAACGAGAAGGGTTATGACTGTGTCACAGTAAATCAAAGTAAGGCTGAGAAACAGAGCCCTAAGGGACATCCACAGCATCCAAAGCTTTGAAGCGGTTATCTTCGAGCATCCAACCTGTTTGTGTGTCAAGTGCCGGGGATCAGTTTGTCATCCTAATGATGACGTTCGTTATTATCTATGGTCATTCCTTGGCGGAAGACATGAAAGCATCTTGACCTATACTGGCTGGACAGACACGCTGTCTTGAACAATTTGTTCTCATTGTCGCTCAGGACTTCTCCATACTTTTAAGCCAGAGTAAAGTACATACACTGATAGGAAAGTATATAATGACAAAACTAGGTGAGTGTGTTTTCCAGCACGCGGGAAAGATCGAGTTTGAACTGGCGGAAGAATACAAGAGAGCACGAGATCGAAGGTCGAGTGCTTTCTGGTGTTCTTCCGCCAGTTCAAACGAGATCTCCCGGCGTGCTGGAAAACACACGAAACAGGTTTTGTTTTTATCACATGCTATGAAATTATGATTCTGAAATATTTGACAACCCAACGCATGTAAAGTAATGTGAAATTGTACCAAAGATTGCAAGAACTTCTTACAATCTTCGATTGTACCCAAGGACCCGTTCTACTGAGTAGAAAATCCGCGTGAACATGTGTGTTGCCAGGAAACAGTATAAATAATGAAGATCCCCCGGTCGTCAAGTACTTTGTATTGTGACGTCACAGTGGTTGTACGTTTTTTGCATGGTTATAAGTAACCAGGCCTGATTCGCGCGATGTTTCACTGTGACGTCCTAGAACGCTCGCGCTTTCATTGTTGTTTCACATCAAGACAAGTGCATGTGAATATGTGACATGTGAAGCAAAAATGTGAAGAAAAAAGTAGTGCAAACATGATGTTTCCGGCAAAGTTTATCACACTGTCGGAAATCACTGTGTGTTCCTACTGTTTGTAGTTAAGATAAATTCATAGCATGTGATAAATCAGCATATCACTGCTTAGCTGATAACAACGAAAAACATAACATCACACACTTTTAGAAGAAAAAAAAACCACTTTTAAAAAAAAGGTCGAATACTCATGTATGTGTAGTGTGTGTACAAGATCTGTCAATAGATGCAGAAGTATGTAATGACATTTGACTTGTAGAAGAAGCTGAGGTATGTAAACTGCGAATCGAGCTCTGTAACTGGTGCTGCTTAAGCACTTTGCCTTGACGGAATGTATTCTGTCCATCACTACACTTGGAATTCTCGTATACTGAAGTCAGGAAATTCATTATTACAGATAATTATCCCCTACATCATGTCAATAGTCATTCCAACACTTGGAGTTGGTGTCAAAATGAATGTGGGCCTCATGTTCAATACATTAGATTTGTGTTTTCTTGGGTACTGGTGGTAAACATGAAGTTGACAACAGAGTGCACGTTCTGCAAACACCGGTAATGACTTTCTTGATGACTCTCTGACGAAGTTTGCCTCATCCTTGTTAGAGGCGGTGAAGGGTTTGGCCTTCACTGACTAAGCTTTACAGGTTTTATCTTGTTCTGATTGCCTGAACTCTCATTTTATACAGATTGTATTTGATTGATGTTCATGTAGATCTGTGGTTTATTCCGTACATATGTTGTGATGTAACACTTTTTTAGCTTATGGTTTTGGACTATAAACACACACAAAAAATATGGCCATGTATGGTTGTAGTTAATTCAGTACATCTTTCTGGTTTGTGGGTTCAGACTATGAGCACAAATAAAATTATTGAAGGAAGTGGTTGAATTAGTATTTCATGGATACTAGTATGAGATAAGTGGCCATGTATAATTACGGATTCCGTGGCAGGTTCTGACATGAAATTTATTTTCAGTTCTTGGTTTCAGAATATCAGCACAAAAAAGGTATTTACCTAAATGGTAAAAGAAAATCAACACAAATTTTGGATATAAACTCGAATGTATAATGCACATATTATGTATGCATACTTAACAAGGAGAGAACATATTCAAATCATTCCTACAAGTTCGAACGAGAAGTGACAATCATGTGCAATATTTGAATAAATTTGCATATTTATAATGTTTGGGTGTGATTAAGGTTGCATGAGGCATTGTTCATCCCCGAGTCCGAACAATTTAACGATGACAAAAGTCGGAAATATTCCACACGTATATTCCCTGAGCTCCCACGGGAAGTGATCAATTCGTTCTCGTGGCGTGCCGATCTGAAATGAGGATGTTTCCAGACTTGGGGTGTACCTGTGTTAATCCCCAAGTCCGTACAGTTTGACGAAGACAGAAGTTGGAATGAGTCCACCACACGTACATTACCTGAACTCCCACCGGGAATAATCCATTCATTCTCGTGACATAACCATCTAAAATGAAATGGTGTTTTCAGACGTGGGGTGTACCTGTGGCTGTTGTTGTTTGTCACAAACCTATTGCGAGACAAGTGATTGCGTGAGAAGTCAAGTGACGTCCACGTGTCAACCCGACCAGACACCAGAAATTGATCTCTAACTCACGAGTCACATTTTTACAGACAAGTGATGCAGTTACAGACGTGAATTTCCTCACCTACATAACAGATACAATGCATATTTTCTGAATTATCTCACTGTAAATAGCGGAACCTGAAAGTCGAAATTAAACTCGAGATTTTTCTATTGTGTTATTATGCCGTTGCATGTAGCGAATATGAGTTCATGTTTCCTTTTCACACATGACTCAGATTGTTCCAGATCTTTGTTTGATCAAACAAGGTCACAATAAAGTTTGAGCTATACTGTACTATCAGCAATTATGCTATGAATTATCAGCAAATAAAAAAACTGCCCAATTATTTTTTTTTAATTTTTTTTTTATAAACAATATTTATTTGGATTGATCAACAGAACATGCCTATACAAAGATCTTTCCGGATCTGGATATGTGTCTGAAGATGCGCTGAGGCACGAACACATTCGACGGTACGCGAACACGTGGTGACCTTTAATGAATCCAATTATAAATGTATTCCAGGAAACATAAATGACACCACTGAGACCACATTGAGACTTGAACTACCTTTACTCACAAATGTATGGGAACCGCTGAGCATCATAAACAGACATTCTTTGAAAATGCAACTAACCTGAAAGTTCACACCTAAGTTATGAACCCAGGATTTCAGCCATGGAGAAGAGGGAGCAGATGCAAACCGTGGATCATACACCAGAGACCGTTTCTCCCAAATGACCTGAAGTCCATCTGCCTTGACAGGGCTTGCTTTGTATGCCTTAGTATGGTGGAATGTTTGCAGAACCTAGAAACATATTATACAGAATAATTATTTACGTAATGCAAAGACAATTCCTTTATAAATAAAAGATACATTTTGATACACCCTTTCCGGTCAAAACTTCTTGGACTCATCTATTTTTATTCCAATCTGACCTATTAATACTTGGTCAGTATTTATGAACAACAATAGCTTTCATGTTGGGACAATACTCAACATGTCTGACATTGTCTGTGCAATTTTGCAGTGTTTCGTGTAAAATTACCACCAATGGTGTACAAAATTCATGTTGGTTCAAAAGAAACTAATTTCAGCACAAAATGTATGTCCAATTAGCCATTTTGATCCCTGTGGCAAACGAAACATATGTGAAGTGGGAGCACGATGGGCGCAATTCCATAGTATCCGCCCATCAATTTTAAGAGAATGAAACTAGTATGCCCCAAACTTGATTAAAAAAAATATTGATTCATCACAACCCAGATTTGCTTTTCACCTGTGTGCACGTCAGCTCAGTCAGTATGGTCCCTTTAGTCACTAGTGTGCTGTATCCATGCAGGGTCAGTCCATTATGCTTGCAGTGGGCAGCAGGTCCCTGGCCAGCCCCACATTCACACTGGGCCTCTTCAACCACACCATGGTTATCAATCTGGATTTAAATCATAAAGCATAAAATCAATAACTGGTATTCCATGCAGCAATCGTCCGATAATTATTGTAGTATTATAGTGAAACAAAAACAGATATATGGGCCTTTATATATATTGTTCATGAGTTTGTCAGATATGTATAAACTCATTCCCACTACTCAATAATGAAATAAATGTATCATGTATGTGGATAGCAAAACTTTTACCGCATATTTGACAAAATGTACCATTTTATAATTTCTTGTTCCGTTAACATAAAATATCACCTTGATGTCTACTTTGTAAGAAATGTTCTTCACCATTTCAGCCCGAACTGATGATGTAAGGAAGAAGTTATCACCTTCGGTCGTTCCTCTCACGTAATGAAGAAATCTGAAAAAGCCAACATGGAATTGTAACATAATTTATAACCCACACTGTTGCCAAAAAGTTACTTAAGGTTAATTTTGAACATTTAGTTTATCACAATTTGTACACTTGATGTTATACTGAGAGTATTTACTTATTCAGTATGTACATCATTCAAACAATACTGATATGTGAAGAATACTAGTATAAAATATTACCCGCTCTATCACACAAGGTTTGAGGGTGAATATCTGTTTTTTTCCTTGAATCAACAATACATATCGATGTGGTCGGTCATAAGACATCTTACCACAAATCAACTTGTAGTGACACTGTAAAAATACTCAAATACAAAAAACGAAAATCAACAAAGATATAAATGAACAATAACATCTGTAGTATCCATTAACCAGTATAGTGCATCATCTGGAAATATTCCAACAATGAACAAGTGCTTAAATAAAACTTCTTAGTGACTCCTTGATCTAATTTCAACAACTCACCTTTCTTTATAAAGCGAAGGAACTTTCTCCACCCACTTGGCATCATTCATGTAAGTTCATGTAGGTGTCCACCTTGTCAGGTGTCCACCTTGTCAGACGTCTTTGGCAGAGTATCGATCATGCCAGCACGAAGGTCTTTAAAACGTTCTTTCTCAGGCAGGGTCATGTGGTATTCCACCTCAGGCTCATCGCGTCCAGAGCTCTCATCATGATTCACCAATCTATAAATAGAGACACAATCCAAATTGCTACCCATCACCGGTATGAGACTTTTTTCATCCAATTACATTCCATTCTCATCATGCTCGTATTTCACTTACAGTATCCTACATGTAGCCCACCACAAAAAACCAAAAAACATGTGACATATGTAAGGCCACCGCAGTGTTAGATCTATTTAGTCATGGCAACCAATCAAATACACACATTGACACATTGAGCATGTTGATTGGTTCAATGTCAGGTTTTAGTATTAGTATCTAATTGGATAAGATCAAAAAAGGAGTACATGTGAGATAAAAGTGTCCATTGTGGGAAAATTTGTTCACCACGTGACAATTTTTTTAAACCAATCACAGCCTATGTCTGGGCAGATTGCCCACGTTAGTGTACATGCAACCCCCGTACCCCAAATGATAGGAGCACGTGTTTAATTTAGTGGGCAAATCTGTTTCCCCATCATAATCAATGATGATGATGAGTTCAGTGGTCTTACAAAATGATAATCACAGACAAAAGTAACATAGATCTACGACGTACTGTATGTGTCAAAGTAAAAAAGAAATTCTATCATAACCAAAATTTGGTCAATCATAAACTGATAAATACATCTAGATCTATGAGAAATCAGATGAAAATGAAATTGCCCACTAATTTTCTACTACGGTAAATCTAACATGTTAACTAATATGTTTTTTGCTGTATTGCGCATAACATAGGCCTGACCCTCAGTTCATGACGTCATCCCACACAGGACAGGGGCAGGGAAAATATCATACATACGTGTATGTAGCGTAACTCATTTATCGCTCACTGAAACCGGTAACAATGAATATTTATTTTCACCTTGCAATAAGTTCCTGCTTCCTTCCAGAGCCTCAATCCTCTTCTCCTTAATTCATCCTTGATTTCTTTTAGTGTCGACGCACCGTACTTGGCTTCCATTATGATTGCGAGAAATCAAAAACAGATGTGACAAATCTTCGACGTTCGGAAAACCGCGAGGCCTTGGCCTCGCGTCATCGCGTACCCGATTTCCTTTCCTACCCGCAGCGCCGCCTAGCGAATGAGCTTCAAATTTCCCCATTCTCAAGCAAACATCATGGATAATAACATTAGATGCTTGGTGACTCGGTGTTGTCAGTATCCGCAAGCAACTTCTCAAGTAACTGCTTCGACATACGATGTGATATCATTATACATCACATGAAGTTTAGTTTTAAAAGAAATATTCAGAATAATTCGGGGTCATACGGCAGCACTGAGCTGCAAATGCATGAATTGATACCGACAAACAGACAAATTCCAATTCTAAGACCGAATTCATGGGCCACGTTTACAAGTTCAGTATAGGTGGTCAAATCCGAGGGATACTATTAGAACCATAGTCAGAGCCATGTGAATATCACAGACACTCAGCCAGGTGAGTGTGAGATCAGGTGTTCCGAAAAGGTGAGCATCTCCTGCCCCGCATGCAACACCCGCTGTGATATCCACCCAACGCAAACCGGGAAGCAAACATGCACAAAACTACGAGGACAGAATTATATCCTCCATCATATGTGTAACAGGCTTGGCGTAACCATCAGTTCATAGCGCTTACCATAAAACCTGTTGAATGTCGACCTCAGTCTAGGTATTTACATATCCCTATTTGAGCAGTTTGGAAGTCAGAAGTTTTGCTCTGACT
Source organism: Terebella lapidaria (assembly GCA_949152475.1). NCBI lineage: Eukaryota > Metazoa > Annelida > Polychaeta > Terebellida > Terebellidae > Terebella > Terebella lapidaria. Next base: position 10,743,243 of record OX424562.1, read on the forward strand.
ATGAATCCCTGGTAAGGTGAACAGTGTTTTGATTTAACTTGTACACATGTTGGAATCACCTATTTGTATATAGAGATAATCAATGTCACACAATGATAATGTGGAACAGATACAAATTATCAATTCGTGTATGAAGACAAGTATGTTATAGTTACAAATTCATATTTATTTACCGATCAGTCTCTCATACAGACTGATAACTCGTACATGAAAAGTTAATATTTCTCAATTCGCACTTACAGATTAAAATACAGTTCGAGCAAGATTTTATGGGAATAGCCAAGTCAATAGTAGCCCCACGCCAATAAATGAAATACCAATCCTAATGTATCGGTCAAATGAAGAGCATAAAGACACAACAGCTCAAGAATAGAATGGAATGATTCTTCCCATTTCGTCTGATTTATGAAACACATCCGTGGCTGTTATTGGATATGTTTCTTCGCACATCCTGGAACTCTTTTTACTTAAAACATTATGATGACGTCACACTATTGTGTGAAGTGTGGATTCTTTTTGAGGAATCAACTAGAAGCCGGGGATTCTTAACGCACAATTTCCAACAATTTGAAAAGAATCAACGGTTAGTCATGGTTCATGTCTATTTGCAGAGCTCACACATAATATTATTGGATAATTTCGTGTACATATTCAGTACATGTGATATTACATAACGGCATATTTCAAGTTCAGAGTTATATTGATTGGCAACTGGACTTTGTTTCTGATGGGACATTCAGAGCGTGGATCCTCCATAGCGCTACTTGTGCTTGAGATTGCTGCACTGATCTTCTTGCACTTGGCGTTGGCGCCAGAGAACGATGACCAGTAGTTTCACATATCAGCTGCTCATCCACACCTTGTTCAGACATACGCGAAGCGGCTGTGGCTCGTAAGGAATGATTTGTTCAAAATCCATCTAATCCAGCGTCCTTACAGAGTCCTTACGTGAGACAGTTTTCATCAACTCATTCTCTCGTTATTACTTTACCAGATATGGCAATTTTCCAAATTTTTACAACAAGAATTTGCTAACATTGTCGTTTATGTCCATTATGCAAAGTAATTTTAGCTGTTCTGTTTAAATGTCGGCATTCCACTCTGAGATGCGCTATCCAACGAAGCCTCGATTTTCTGGCATGTTGACACGAGTTCGTCGTCTGAGATGTCAGAATATACAGGTCGATACGCCGAAAGATTAAACCTAAAAGCATGAATCATAATTACTGTTAGTTTAATATATCAATCATTACACACTGTCATCATAGAAACATTAATCAGAAATATAGCGACTTCGAATATTCTATACATACTGTTTCGCCACTCGTAGCCCGATATCCAATTCGGAGTGTTTTGTCACCATTATTTTCGAGCATCTGTGCTGCATCGAACGCTTGATCGCTATCTATAGATGCATTCAGACCAAAACTGATTTTGCTCTGTGTGATGAAGATATCGTCATCGTACGCAGGAAAAAACGTTACATATGCACAAATAACATTATTTGCATGTAAATAACATTTTTACTTGGAAATAACGTTATTTAGCCCCAACGACCAATGGAAAGATAAAAGCATGTGTTAGCTGTATTTGGTTATTATATCACACACGGCGGGAGTGAATAATGTTATTTTTGAGTAAATAATGCTACTTGCAAGTAAATAATGTTATTGATGCCTAAATAAAGTTATTTCTGCATAAGTAACGTTTTTTCTGCATAAATACATTTTGTTATGGGGAAATAAAATTATTTACGCGTAAATTTTGTTATTCATAATTACTTCGAGGAATAAATACTTTTTTACAATGTCACTTATCAGCCACCGTAGAATTGCAACGATTCAGTGAGTTAAAGAATCCACACTTTCAGTCTATATGCATGACGCGCAAAGCATACTCACGTTTGTAATACTATTATATTGTATCTACACATGACTAGGCCTACACATGTTTTAAGTTGGAGAAAAGACTCAAAAGATGTGGATTCTTTTATTTCAATGCTCTCGGCCGCTTCGCGGCCTCGAGCATTCAAATCAAAGAATCCACACTTTTTCGTCCCTTCTCCTAGACAGCATTTCAACGGTCAAAATGGTACGTGAGGAGGTAATGGAACTTAGAATGGAATCTTGTGTTTGTTATCAATCTCTCGATGTCAAAAAATGTATGTTGTATTCAAGAAAATGATTAGTGGATATTAGAGCTAAGTGAAAACATTCAGTACATTCACGATAAATTAACTGAAAAAAATGAAGCACCTGATATGTCCAGGTCATATACCTGATATGACCATTTTCTTAACAATATCACGAAACCACATCCCTGTCTTTGTCAATAACACTACAGAGCAATACAATCCTCTGGTGCCTAAATATTCCAGTAAATCCTGCCTGTTCAAAATCCAACTTGCTGAAGTAGGGAAGTTAGTATGAAATTGTTAGCACAGTCAACTGAGAGTGAAAGTTTGGCTCTGTGATTTGGTGACCAAGTTTATTGTGGATATAATAAATACGTTGAATATACAGCATAGCTGTTTTCATAACACATATTCCTATTTTTTGCTCAGAACAAAGTATTATTTCAAATTAGATTTTCTGATTCTACTGGGATTTGACATAAATCCTGTACCAAGAGACACATGGAAAATGTACCAAGATATTTATCGAATCATTGATCATATTATCTTTATTACTACACCAAATGCTGTGAATTCTACATCCTCTTGTTATGTACACGACCGTCTGCCGAGCGCGGCATAACGTTTCTCCCAGCCTATGGTCAAAGCCCAAAAATTATGTACACGACTGCCTCCCAAGCGCGACATAACGTTCCTCCCAGTCCGTGGTCAAAGACCAAAAATTATGTACACGACCGCCTCCCAAGCGCGACATAACGTTCCTCCCAGCCCGTGGTCAAAGACCAAAAATTATGTACACGACCGCCTCCCAAGCTTGGAATAATGTTTCGCCCAGTCCATGGTCAAAGGCAGAACATTATGTGCACGACCCTTTACCAGCTTTACGTTTTGAAAACAATATAAAAGCGACGAACCAGTGGTCAACGGTTGCAATATGCTAAAGACTCGATGTCCATTGAAAACATGATATTTGTGCTAAATGAAGTCTATGATCATTTGATGTTCAACAAGTTCCGGGACTTTCTTCATAAACTTTTCATATCTTGAGCTATATCCATGACATTCGACATATGCACTCAATATATTGATTAGTTACAATAGTTGTCAAACTGTTTCTTTAATTTTTAACAATTTCCATGGGTAAAATCGTAGTCATAGCATAGCACATTTGAGGTGCCGGTGCAGGTATAAATCCCGCAAAATACAGAGATGCACAAAACTGCGTGTTCAATTAATTTGCCAGGCTATCACAGGCGCCCACAAAATAACACGGCTCCTGCTATATCACACAACTCCACCAAGAATACTAAACAATTGGTTAGTATTCTTGACTCCGCTCTCAGCAAACTCCGCCCTCCTGCTCATCACAGCCAATCAGCTCCTCTCTGGATCATAATGCCACTAGGACGTACATACAGCGTTTCGAACCCGCCAGGGCAGATAAAATCCAACCCATTTTTTTCTAGCCCTCGGTGATTGTGTGAAGCCGCTTGACATGAGCCTACGTATATTTTTCATTTCATTCAAGGGAGCTTGAGTTTGCACAGCTCCTTTGATGGCACCGGTTCAAACATATACTAATGTAATGAACTGTTCAATCCAATATTCATAATATTATGTGAAGAAGGTTACTAATGCCCGAATGACCGGTGTAGCGCGATTTTATGTCCCCCCGTATATAATGTATTAGGGGACGAAATATTGCAAGTGACTTGCGATATAATGTCCGGGGGTGCATTTTATCGCAAACGGCTTGCCATATTCTGTCCCCCATGAATACGACTTAATTCCGTGTGTTGAACTGACTATTCCGTTTGATCACAACGCCATCTCCTATTTACATTGACCACCACTCACGTGCATGGTGAGATAATATAGAACCCCTGCAACTGTTAATTAGAGGCTATACATAGCGATTATGACTACATGTATTTTCTTGAAGTGATGTCTTAGTGTCTAGATTTTATTTTATACACACAATTTTGGCAAAACTGGTATTTCATTTGAAACATTTGATACATCATCACACTTTAGAAGGTTTATTCGTAGCAAGTTCTTGTGAACACTGTTTTACAATTTTACAGTATTTTGTAACGAGTTGAAGCTTGAAATATATATTCATCTGTTATATTTCCGATTGAAGTATACCTTCGGTATATTAATATTGAGAATTTTCCAAAACATATATTTTCGGGTCTTTTAAAAGTCGACCGATCTGGGGTGAATTTTATGGAGACTTGATGCACTATTAATATGAAATGATACAAATAAATAAAACAATTCATTTAGTAATTCGTCACTCGTTTCCAAAACAACTTCAAAATTATGTTAATAAATGAGAGCAACATTGATGTCTCGTTTCTTTTTTTTGGGCATAGGCTCTTTGTTGGGTTGAGCATATTGACAACGGGATTTCTCTGTCTGTATATTCATAATAACACTCATAATAATGACAATGATATCACCTTGTTAACTGAATACTTTTATTTGATCTAAAAATGTTTTATAGCGATTAAAAACGTGACGATTAAGACACATACTGAAGTACCCAAATACGGCGCAGCTTGACCTTCTGTAATTGTGCTGTAATACATGTACATGTAGATACCAAGTATCATAACAGGCGTTTGATTACAAAATAACTTTCATGATAATCATCTTCACGATGGAGGGGGACAAGGGAGGGGGGGGGGGGGTCGTGTTGTCCCTCCTGGTCAACTGCTACAATAACGATGTAACCGTCATGATCATATAAATACTAGATTAAGAATCAAATCATCACAGTGTCAATGTACATGCCGTGACAATATACAGGCGGATATTCAATACCGAGTTCAAGATTTGTGACTTGCGATTAGTGCATTGCGAACTGTACTATCACGAGTATAGAATAACTATAACTTTAGCTCAATGACATATATAGATGGAATATAAATTTATCACACCATGCAATAAAATACTGTAGAATGACTAATATTGTATCATCCGCCAAATAAACTAGATATATGTTAAGAAATATAAGTGGTTTTAAAACTGCCAAATTAAATCTCCACCAAACAGCCTGGGATTCAAAACCGCCAAATTTAATAGCCGCCAAAATTGGTCTTTTTACAGTATTATCGTGATTGTCGATAATTATGAAATGGATAATAGCAGCAAATAAGGCCGATGTTTATTGATTATCAATAACGCTTATTACACATCTAACTGATATTGAAGCGTAACGTGCACGGTTCAACGAATCCGATATTGCCGTATGTCACCAGACAATATCAGCCCACCCGGTCCGATATGTGCTCCGCTGGTCCGATATGAGTTCGCAATGACGTTTCTATGATAAACTGAATAACAGACCGATGCCGCGTCATACGCTCCTAGCATGCACAATGACTTCGTATATACCAAACTAGAATATTTTTCTTTCAAACAATAGACTGAAAGATGAAATGTCATGTTGGAACAAATTTCCCAAGAATTAAATCTAATGATTTCTAGTCTATTTTTACTGGCAGTTAAATTCAGATATGATGTGTAATAAGCAAATTAATACGTGGTTAGTTTCATAACAGACCGGTTATCGGGACCGTGTCATAACAGACCTCGCTGCCGCTCGGTCCGTTATTCGCCACTTGGTCCCGATAACCGGTCCGTTATGAAATTAACCATGTTTTACTTATTGATGTATGATTTGGTTAAATGTCTGACGGAAACATCACGAACTGCAGGGAAGGATTACCTCTCATTGTAAACAAAACGATGAAGATATTTTTTTCAAGATTGGATTTCTTTCTAACTTCGTTTGGGATCGGTAATCAGATCGTATCTTCCGATACCAATCCTTCAATTTTAACAGACCATTCGATGATAACCGTCTCGATACAACTGTCGTATGAGCACCGGGTATCGGACGCTAAACTTTTGAATATGTTGATATCATAAAGATATCATAAGTTGTTAATAAAACAATGATAAACAGTGCCAAATAACAATAAAGAGAAACCATCCCTATTATGGGAGATACTGAAATTAAACATAGGAGAATCTATACTTAGGAGAATCTAAATTAAGGCGGTTTGCTTCTCTGGAAAAAAGAGACTGCAAGAAAAACCTGAAACAGAAAGCATCAGAGATATAGTTTCTGTAAAAAATGTACATCAATCAGCTATAATATGACTTCGATTAACTACTCTCACCACAGAGCAAGGTAATTTGGGATGAAAAGGGCGAAAAAACTACCAGTTTCTTCTTGAACCTTGAAAAAAGAAATTATATATACGAGCTGTGTTAAAAGACTGATAAACTCTTGAAATACAGTGACATAAACAATGAGATACCCAAAGGAAATTATATCGTATTTCGCCAACTCATATTCTAGAGATGGGACGAATGTGAAGGGTGGCTCATTGAGTATGAAATACTTAAAATGCTCGAAACCTGTAAAAATAATAAAACACCGGGCTCCGAGGGATTACCCTCAGAGTTCACACTGTTCTGGGTAGATTTGAATTCTTGCCTAATTTTCGCTCCAAATGCGGTCTACGAGGATGGTATATACTATCCAACAGTCAGAGAGGACGTGTGCATTACTACCAAAGAAAGATAAAAAAAACCACATTACACATATAACATGATTAGCTACCCATAACGCTACTGAGATAGGTTTATAAACTAGCCACAAAAGGCATATCTAATAGGTTATGTGTTGTCATTCGAACATAATAGCAGTGATCCGTATGTTTAATAAAACAGGTCCATAGACCAGAATATATCTAGATTACAGAGCTTGACCGCTTATGTGGAGAAACATCTAATCCCCTCCGTGTTAATAGGAATAGATTTTGAAAAAGGCGTTCGATTGTTTCGATTGACCTTTCACTGATAACAGTTTTCATTCTGGTGAATCCCTTCATAGGTGGGTGAATACACTTTATACCAGCGTAAACAGCTGAGTAGGCCTAATTAATAACGGATGGTAAAGGCATTCACACCAGAGGTAGGTGCAAAGCAAGGTTGTCCCATCGCCCTATATACCTCTTCATTATTTGCGCGGAAAGCCAATTTGGGGATCATATACAGTGCTGACATCCCATTAATCTGTGCAGTGTTTCCAACATATTGTGTCCATATGCCAAAAAAATGAGTACTTTTCAGGTTTTAAAGTGAACCTGGATACAGCCGAAATAATGCTTATCGGACTGATAAAGTATAACTAAGAAATGATACTCCCAGAATTAGGTTTCAAGTGGTCCACTGGACCGATTAAGAAATTAGGAGTAAAATTTTATCATGATTTCCGAGACACTATTGAACAAACTCTGTGTATATGGTAAGATGGTAACCATAAACGCACATTTTATTTATATGTCACCATGTGTCTGCCCTACCATCTCTGCCCGACAGCTTATTGAAGCAAATTGTATAAATTACATTCTAAAAGTATATATAGAATTATACGGCAGGGGAAACCAGTGTCTCAGCTCAACGATTATGGCAGCGAACTGGTCTGTGGAAACTCTCTCGTATTCGTGTCGTTGGTGCACCTGTCTTCGACCACATGATAATAGAGAAACGTGTACAATCATACGTTTTGTTTGATGAAAGGCAGTTATTTATAACATTCATCGCTTCAATACTAAATACAACCTGAATAAACCACGCACTCTATATCAGAGTATAATAACAGCTATACGACACTCGTGAAAAAAATTCGTAAAACGAATATTGAATATGCAAATCACAAACGCCACAAGTATCGTGTAAACATATCTACAAAGAAATGATTGATAAGCGTGATAAGCAATGTGCTGGTGAAATCACCGGCCACAAAGACGGCAGGCTTATTTCGGACCAGATACGACTACTGATCAGTGTTAACAAAGTATCGAAAATATGTATGAAAACACACATGATACATAATTTATCAATTTACAATTAAAAATATTGCACCATATCTTAATAATCAATGCTCAATAGGAGGGTGCACACCGGATGCCCCACCTGGATCCGTTATTGAACATAGTAAAATAGGAGCGTGATGTGAGCGATCATAGAAAAAAGCGCATCTTGAGTCATTCGGAGACGCCAGTGATAATTTTGGCATACTTCCTATACGTTCATAAAGTAAAGTTATGGATAATTCAGATAGGATGAATAAAGACCTGATAAACAAATCTTGAAGGGTTCCAAATGGTTTCCAAATATTCATAATTAATTTTTAAACCGGTTCTCTTACACACACATGCATGTGCTACACTTTCAAATCATCACTTTCTTTCTTGGATAAAAGTACAAGGCAAAATACTGACAGCACTATAAAGCTGAACATGATATTTAATTTGCTATCCAGATGGGGTCTGTTTATGTTTATACTAATACTGTGAAAGCTCGAGTGACCAGCGAACAGTTTTCTATTCTCATTGCAAATACAAACCAGTCAAGTCCCAGAGGGGCAATTGCGCTTGACATGGTTCCTGGACATTAATCTGCCGCGGGTCACGGTTGTAATCACCCCACCTTGGGCGGTATTTATGTACCAACAAGGTGCACTCAATAGACAGATCGAGATGAGCGCTGACACCCCCCCCCCCCCCCCCCCAGCAACCACCGAACAAGGACCATATTACTATTTCTCGAATCTAGTCCCAGAGGGGCGATTTTGCTCCGCATGGTTCCCGAACATCGTTCTGCCGAAGTCCCTGGCTGTAATCACTTCACCTTGGGAGGTATTTCTGTACCAAGCTACATTCAATAGATACATCCAGATGAGCGTGCACCACCCCCACCCCCCTCGACAATCATTGAACCTCGGTCATATTGTTGGGCAAAATGATTTACGACTATTTACGATTTACGACGGGCGTAAATGTATAGGTCCAAAATTATTAATGTGGCTAAATACAATTGTCCTGTTTTTTTTAAATGGATGTATATAATAATGACTTTTGGTGATTCTATTTCATTTTTTCTCTGTCTGACTACATCGACAGTTACACGGCACCACAAATACATACTAAATATATCGGTATCCGACAGAAGGCGATAGAGGCGATCTGTCACATCTGAGCCCTGATACAGGTGGTGTGAATAGTGACAATAGCAATCTGTCACACTTGGGTCCCTGATCTAAGTGGCGTGATCATACTTGCAGATTACGTGCAGATTGATATAATATTTCAAGCTTTATTTCGTGTCTGGTGTAAAATCTCCGAGTTTGGTGATCATATAGAAATACACCAATCCATGATTGATAAAATGTATTCGTTCGAATCACTGATGAGTACCAAGTAAATGTTCCCTTATTTGTAGGGTATCCGAATGTTTCTCAACTTTATCTGTATCATATATCCAGTCCCCAAAAATTCAACAAGTAATATTATTTCACAATCATTATAATGTACACATTATAATGTCTACAAAACAGAAGCTGTCAGATGATCGAAGTATTACTAAATCATGATGTGAGCTAATGAGGCACATGTTCGACCTTGAAAATAGGTCAACGTCATCGAATATCGAATAATTTGAGATATTCCCATAATAATGGTACTTTGTCAGAAACCTTCTTGGTTATCACGTTCAGAAATATTAAATTGCATTTTGCAATATAATGGTGAATGCACACACCTTTACACATTACCATATGTTTGAGAGGAAGACAGCATCGTAAATAAAATGTGAGCCCTACATAATACTAGATATCTTGAATATTTGCCGAAATAACTCAGGGGCTTACTCAGGGGCATGTACACTGAAAACATGCACGGATATAATGTATCTTCATGTACTGTAAAACAAATAATAGTTTCCATTCTCGGCGGGCGTTTGTTGAGTGGGTGGAGAGGGGAGAGTCTGATTTATTATTGATGAAAGTATTAATGTAAGTATATTGACAATGAACTAAAATAATTTTATGTCGATTTGTTTAGGAGAAACTGAATACATTTATATATATATTAAAAACCATCAGGGGGACGTATCAAGAAGTGAACCCCAAACACTTGACCCTGCAGGCTTAAACTTCAGATGGTTATGTAATATATATAAAATGTATTTTCAGCAGTACACTCCATCCGTTTACGAACTGAAAATAGAAGACATGTCAGTGACACGAACTAAGGATGTATTTAATTACTGTATCGAATATCGGGATATTATTTCTCAAAATTGGTGTCTACTTAGACATGTTTGCGTGGTCAAAACTGAATAAACTGTATCCTGTGAACTATCAAATAGTGACTGCGCCAGAGCTTGTCAGAAATAATTCATTCCAAAGGCACACAAACGAGGCTCGGTCGTACACATACTAGTGACTAGCCCAAAGTGAAAGTCAGCCGCAAGAAACAAGTACATTGCGAGCTCATACTCGATACATGCCTATAATTATGAGAGCCCCGTGTCTGACAATGAGCGGGGAGAACGGGGAAATGGGAGGGAAGTGTTGAAATTACCAGGTTACGGGGATCTAGTGCCTGTACATGTGGTATCAGTAGTTAAAAACTAATCTAAAATACTTGTCAGTCCTTGCCATGCTCCAAGTGTTCCGCATTCAAATAAACCGCCACCCACGATAATCTAAGCCACACACACAGTTGGCTGGTAATCCTTTTCTCAGACCCTGTCGTTGCCATGCCAACATGTATAGGTTTCGAGCCCCGCGGTCTACACTTGTTAGCCTATAGTCAACCCGGGCTCTGGCTTTCACGCACTGATCTATACAAAAGATCAGTGCTTTCACGTCCCACTGAGCGGTCATGATGCAGCAACCTTTCACGCCACAGGGGGGGGGGGGGGAGGAGTTGCAATTATCACATTCCACGGGGTTACATTGCTGCATGAGAAACACGCGCTGGGCATGGTTTGTGGGCAGGATTAAGGCTCCGCTCTTGTACTGGATTTCTGGATATGACTTCCCCAATACACATCTCTAGTATGATTTTCATGACGAAAACTTTGTTAGTTATCGCGTTCAAAACATAAATTGTGTTTTTCCACATTGGCAGCATTGGAGGGCAAGTGTGACTTTGAAAAATGAACCAAGGTCACCCATCTTCGAAGCTGTCTGAAATCTTTCAGCTTAGATATTCTTGAGCTTAGATATTCTTAGATATTCTTCAAATAATGACCCATTAAATGCAAAACATTCAGAGTGGTTCCAGCCATTATTTTCAAGAATTAGTAGAAGTAGTAGTATTATTTCTCACCACAAAAAATGGCTCTAAATAGAACATTCTCAGCAACAACACCTCCTCCCCATTTACTGAGGATTTCATTTAGTGTACTTATATGGTCAGGCGTTGGTAATACTGTCAGAACGAGAACAAGCAAAGGTAAAATACACAAATTGATGACGGATTTTCTGCCACTAATAGTTAGAGATTGACATGTATATGTACCAATGATGCTTTTACGGTTGTTATCTTTTTTCCGAATCCGTCCATTTCTTTGATGTCGCATGAAACCTAAGCAGTTTAAAAGATTTGTAGAAATGGTGATTTATAAAATTGGGCACACGTCTTATAATTTCCCAATTTGAAGGCTTGAGTTTTATCGACATTAATTTTCAAGCCCGAATTCGTGTTCAATATCTTTCAAAGTTTCCAGTGACGTCTGCATGCAATGTGAACATCCATCCAGTGTAAGAAAAGTTTCATTCGCATTGGCCTGTTTTTTCTATGTATGCCAAAATGGACCCCTGTCCAAAAAAATATATATTGCGCCAGGGGTTCTATTGCCAATAATCATGCAAGGGGATCCCTTTGTCGGGGATCACATGAGATCACTTTGTCGACATCCACGAAAAACTATGAGTAATTGTCATTGTTTATATAACACCAACCCGGGATATTTCTGTAAACTATATCAAACCATTTGATAAACATTTGACCAGAACTATATGTTTTTTTGAAAATTTCCTTACTTTTATGCATGACCATCATATATCGAATCAGATACCTTTTCAAAATCGATAAGTGATAGTATATGATCTTGTTTGTTGTCCTTCAGATGTTGGATTAAGTCAAACACGAAACGTATGTTTTGTTCAATATACGTTTTGGTGTGAGCCGATGATATGTGGCAATACATCTTCCATTCGGGCTGCTAAAACCGAAGTGAATATTTCATGGTCCACATTCAAAATTGAAATGAATGAAATTGGGTCTCCAATTTTTAAGAAACTTCCTAGGTTAACCCCCTTTTGGAATACATGTTATTAATCTCCTCTTTTGCGTAATGAACAGTTCCATTTTTCAAAAGCCAACCTAATTAATACTATCAAAACATTACCTATATCATTCCAAAATACAATATAAAATCCTACTGGAATTCCGTCTATACCGGGTGTTTTCCATTTCTTCATCGATTTCATCACCTCTTTGATTTCGTTTCTTTTCATATTCCCCTCACATGATTTTTTCCAAATCTTGAGTTAACTCGTTGATCAAATTCGGATCCAGGAATTTGTTAAATATTTTATTAATGTCCTTTTCAACTCCAGAGGTATACAAATAAAACAACATTTTCTATTTTCTTTCAGTAAAACATCTGGTTCTCCAATGAATATCCTTCCACCAACGTTCTTTCTTTCCCAGATTAGCAAAGTATTTTTTCAGGTTTCTCCTCTTCTTTCGCCCGTTGTATTTTAGAAATTATCATTTGTGACTTCACTTTTCTATATTCTGCAAGTTTTGTTGCAATGCTTCGATTTGTAACTGTAAGTTTACATTCTTGCCCTTTCTTCGATCAAGCGATTCCATTTGTTTTAAAATATCTGATTCGCATTTGTCATTTTCTCTCTTCTAATGCTGAATATATAGTATATTGAAGCTTTTCTTATTTCCATTTTAGAGCTTCAAAGAATAACTGGTCACTGTAACTCAAAACTGTAACTGGTAAATTACTTTAACATTTTCGCTATAGATATACCTTAATTTTCCTTGGCATAACATTCGATATTTCTGGTGTTGTGTATATAGTTCCTTGTACAATGTATGTATAAAACTTTATATACAGTGTGGTGTATGTGTGACAAAGTTTGATATCTCAAAATCATTCTAACTGAGCTGGTAAATTAACTCAACCATTTAACTTATCAAGTCATATAACATTTATTGATAATGCATACGCATCGTAACTATTTCTATTGGGTACAGAATAACCTCAATCTTTCAGGCCTATAGTCTATAAGTCAACTTTCGCGTTTTTCACAATAGGTCACATTCTCTACTGCTTTCCTTATAGTAGTTATTTTATTTATGCAAATTACATAAAATTCAGCCCCGTCGTTTATATTGAAATGCTTCAAGCCTTCAGCCACAAAATCGATTCGGTGATAATACGCCAATATCGTTCCACAATCCACATTAACGATTGTTCATCGTCTATACAGTTGAAGCATAGATTTGATGTTTTCTTCAGGGATTGTGGGCAACTTACCTGTGTAAATTAACTAAAATTTTCGACCAGCCTCAAAATATAATACCGTTGTTTCAAGCGTCCTTTCCATTTGATGATGATATCTCAAAAACGTTTCAGGTTATTGAACGGACATGATACCAACAACAAAAGCACGACCTTTTTTAATTCCGTTTAATAAAAGAAGTTTAATTCCGACTTTAATACCATTCTAGAAAGGCTAATTTGGTAATAATATTTTAAACCTTTCCTAGTTATTCAATGGACACTTTCCTAATAGTAAAATGATGAATTTGAAGAATGCTTGCCGCCTTCTTTAATGGCGGCCATCTTGCTTATGCAAAGTAGCTGAAAGTCAACACGGATTGTGGAATCTACCAAATTTGGTTACACGTGACGTATCAAAATCTTTCCTAGTTATTGAATCGACACCAAGTTACCAACAGCCAAAAAAAAATGAATTTGAATTTTTTAAAAATTGCAATCAAAGCAGTGAAGCAGTGCGTTACAGTATTAGTGCTCACTCAAGGCAGTGCGTTACATAAATAGTGCAGATATACACTCACATACGTAAACATTGGCAAAGTATTGGACAAATAAAATTTATGAAGAATCGGGCACCATTTACGTCTCATTCTTTCGGAGTTACAAGATTTCTCAATGTTATAATCTTTGCTTATTTCTGTCTCCAGACAATAAAAAAATCGGGCAGGTTTGTAAACATTTACATCTATATATATATTTTTTAAACACCCATATCAGTGTATTGAAGAGACTAGCAAATTCAGATTCAGATTCCACGTTATACACCATCCCTAACAACGTATATTTTTTTGGTTATTTTACCAATTTGAAAGTTAAACTCCGGCAATAGCCAGGAAGTTAATGATTTACTTAATACCTGTGAAACGTGACATTGGAAGAACAGATGTTCATAAGATTCAGTGGCTGATTTACATGGCACACACGTGTCATTATCACTAATCTTCCAGAGTTTTAAATGTACTTGTGTTGGCAAAATTCTCCCTAGCAATCTATATTGAAATGAAAAAAAAATAAAGTGGAGTCTCTTGTAGCCTGGAGTGAGACAGAATAAAGTTTACCCCATTAATCTCGTTCATAGGTTTCTTGAAAAAACTCACACCATTTAAGGGCGTTCCTGTTGTTATTTTTCCCTCTCAATTCTATAAGCTTCCAGTATATATAATTGCATACTCTTTTTATTCCTAATACCTTTTCAAAAACGTCATATCCTCGTATATATTTGATCCGTCATCAATAGATGGAACAAATTCCTTTTTTCCAGTTTGTTGGAATAGATTGAACCAAAGATTATGTAATCCAAATAGTTTATCTGGACTATCTGAACTTTTTATGGAAATCTACAAACGATGAAGTACTTCTGTTTTTCACATGAAACATATCCCTCAGCAAATGACAACCTTTGGGATAAATCTTTTGTTTGATATATTTAAAATTACAATTTTCAATGAAATAACAATTCCATAATGGTCTTCTGTATACCGGTACTTCAAAAGTATACACGTTATTGGGATCAGCCCAGGTTAGGAGAAAATGTTTCCGAAATGTACCCAAAGTGTTTTTTGCAAGGAATTTTAAAGAAAGCAAATCCAAATATAACAGCAGATTTAAGTCTTTTTCACCAGCTATCGTTTTACCCAGCTTTTGCCAATAACCATTCACATGTCTCATTCTTTTTGCCCAAGACAGCATTGAAGAATCAGTAAGTACCCCAATCTTCGTAAGCTTGAGGCCACGTCTATCAATATCCTGTGCAAGCTGGTCCAACGAAATTTTCACTTTCCCCCATCCCATAAGAAATTCTCGATGCTTTTATCATACATCGTGAAAAACTCCCCTGGAGGGCACGGAATAATGGACAAAACATGTATGAAAATTGGTACAATGAGTGTTTTGATCACCATACCTTACCCATCAATGATAGTTTCTGTCTCTGATAAACATTAATTATTCCATTCATCTTTGTCATTTTTTCCATCAAATTCAGTTTGGCCATATCAGACAGTTTTGAATTAAAAAGGATTCCTAATAAGGTGAAATTTTCCGCCCATTTCAAACCAATATCTGGGCACAATATTTTATTACTCCCAGCCTTAACTCCCAACCAAACGGTGTTTGTTTTGTCAACATTTAGCTTTAAGCCCGAACAAAGTGAAAATTGTTTCAGTAGATCTATGGATCTGTGCAGTGATCTGTCGGTACCATCTAAAAGTAGAAATGTGTCGTCGGCATACTGCCCTATGACATATTCTTGTTTATCCACTTTGATGCCATTGATATTTGGATTTTATATGCATGCCTTTGCCAGAGGTTCGACACACAAATGAAAGAGATACGGTGACCAGGGATTTGTTTGTTTCTCTCATAGTGGCCATTTTATTTTTTTTTCAAATTAGCTCAAATCCAATATCAGCATTTATATTGCAACACTCTGACTGGCTGTCCAAATTAGTGATGATATCTAGACAACTTTCTAAGTTATGATTCAAACAATTTCAAGGCAGAAGCCTCACACGTCATGCCCCGCGAAAACAGCAGTCCCGGGGGGGGGGGATAAAATGCAGTATATATCGTAAATAGCGGTAAAAAAAATCATGTAATATCCTTAAATGAAGCCTGCAATACTGAAATATATTCAATGAACAAATTATTCAACTTAATTCTTTCACTCATTACAAATGAATATTTTTTCTCAAAACTGTTACTGGGAACATGAGTAAAGTCATATAACATCGTAACTTATTGTGCATAGATGCATCTTGGTAATGCGAAATACTCTTACATATGAAAATCTATAGGCTTCGTGCCCTCAGACTATGTTATCTGCATGCCGATGATAAAAAAGATAAATTAGTTTAGTTAATCATTTGATAATACATCAAATATTTGTATTTATTAACCATATATATCGGTTGAATATACATGCATTTTTGTCAATAAAATGCTACTTTTATAAAGAGAAGAGCCTTTATACGTTATAATAATTACAAATAATTTATAACTACTACAATCTTTAATTCTGGAATATGTCATAAGTAAGCTAATGTCCTACATCACGGTGTTATTGTTGCAGTAAATGTGGAGATGTGGAAACTCTTTGGGTGTTCACTTTTTATTGACCCCAAAAATGTTTGTTGAGTACTGGATTTACCACACGAGACTATAACGTACACAAACTGTATCCATTGCCATTTATTGTTGGAAAATAAGCCATGCTGCACGCATCAATCTTGAAAGAAGCCAGGTGATGAGGAATCAATCTCGACAAACAAACGCCAAGCACAATTGTTACCCAGACACATTCTTATCGCACGTTCCGCATGCACTTTGATCCGGTCTAAATTAACTCTGAAATCATACATCGTTACCGCTTCTCATCAGAAAACAGCAACCAATAAACATACACGGGGCAATAATCAAGTAAGGTTTTTGTGGAATTAATCTATTAATTTTATTTAAAGAACTCCGGACCAGCGTGTACCTGGCACCAGATCTCTGGAGCCAGTTATAGGTCCTCAGGGACTCCAACGACCTGCCAGCTTCCCCGGGGCGACGGCCCTCGCGTTAATGGCTTTTGGATTTCAAAATTGTTTCTCCTTTCCCGCCCTTCGCATTGCGCGTTTTGCTGTTGTAGCGTACACACAGCTTTCCTACGGAAGCGTTAATTGATCTTCCACTGAACCACATAATTTTTCACAAACCTAGCGTTTTCAGCATCACGATAATTTGTTTGTTTAAACATATTTATTTGAATTGGATAATTCGATAGCTAGAAGCTAATCACGGAACTCTCCAATGAAAAAAAATACAAATGATAAATAAAAGAAGAAGAAAAGAAAAGAAAACCACACACAACAACAACACATGAACGCATAGATTAACATCACTTAATAGAACAGAAAAAAAGTATAAACTGTGAATATCGACACGAATCATGGAACACAAGAATCAAACAACATAATCATATGCGTGGTAATGTTTCTAATAAGGTTCATATATGTACATTGTTCCACAAAAACTCGGCGGATTTGAAATTCATCGGGAAAACCGGCCAGATGATATTATGTAGTTTTGCGTGGCACGCATAATTGATGCATTTATGTCGTTATCAAGAACACTTTTGCCATAGAGAACTGTTTCGAAAAGAATTTTATCGGGTATGTCTGCCAAAGGCTGATAATTTTGATTTGTTGAGAGAATACGTTTTACGGATTCCATTAATTTTTCTCGGGCAGAAATGTAATTTGAGCATTCCAAGATATAGTGAAGGGTAGATTCTATAGGCTCGCCACATGAGCAAGACGGGCTGTCTGACAAGTTATTCTTGAACAAATGGCTGTTGAGCGTGCTGTTATTAAGACGTAATCGTGTCAGCTGAATATTTGCTATCCTGTTGCCAACATCGAACCATACAGGAGACTTTTCACATAAAAAGATGGATTTGAGTTGGACTGTGAATGAGCCAAGACTGGCGATGCCTGTAACTGTGGTTGGCAGTGAGTTCCACAGGGCGAGGGCACGTGGTATGAATGAGCGGCGGTATCGCTCAGTTTTACAGCGAGGTAAGTTAAATGTTGGATTTTCACGTAGCGGTCTATATTCAACAGCGTTACGGATAAAGGGTGTAATCAAACCAGACAAATATGTCGGGGCCAATTTGTGCAAACATTTATATACAGTGCGCAAAGTAGTGATTTTTCTCCGCTCTGATAGAGGAGTCCACCCGAGTTCTCGTAGGAGATCCTTACGATTAGTAGTGGCGAGAGCGCCAGAGCAAATTAAAGCGGCACGGTACTGAATCGCTTCTAACCTTGAAATTATTGATATATTCTGGTCTGCGTAAACCAAAGAAGCATATTCCAAAACCGGTCGAATGTAAGACTTTTACAATGTTTCTAGGATATCGCGATTAAACTTCCAACATAGTTTTCTGAGTATATTCAATCTGGATGCCACTGATTTCTGGATGTTATTCAAATGTTCATTCCACTTCATATCATTTGTTATTGTCACACCTAAATGACGATGGCTTTCTCCTTCTGACAATATGGTGTCATCTAAAATGAGCGGATCATATGTTATGGTATTACACTTCGTGGAAATTGTTAGTACCTCGGTTTTTGATGGATTCAAGGTCATGAACCATTCTGAAGCCCAGTCAAGGACATCTTGTAGGGCGGTATTTAACGTCGCCACAGAGGTTTTTGGTTCATCTATGATTTTCCACAAAATAGTGTCATCAGCAAACAGATTAATATTACAGTTAACACGTTCTGGAAGATCATTAATATAGATTAAAAATAGGAGTGGTCCGAGAATGGACCCTTGGGGGACCCCGGACTTCACTGAGGCGGTATGAGATGTGCCTCCATTAATAACTACTTTCTGACGTCTATCGTTCATATATGATGATAATAAATTCAATAAACTAAGACGTCTTGTCATGTTAAATATGATGGCAAGTTGTCATGTTATGAAAATCTCCTAAATGATAATGACAAGGAGGCATACTGTGAAAATTTATCACGACAAGACGTCGTATCATGAAAATTATAACGATATAAGGGGCCGGTCATTATTTATCAGGTGGGGGGGTTGGGTAAAAACTGGGGGGGTCACACTTTAATTTTCAACATTATTGGGGGGGTCATACTTTTATTTTCGATGGGACTGGGGGGGTCGGAGTTTGAAATTGAGTTATTTTGAGAAAATCTGAATAGTAAAATAGTTAAATAATTAGGTGGAAACAATCCACTCAATATCAGTACATGGACTGATTGGAGTACGCGATGGAATTTCATAACATTTTCAGTAAAACCATAATCTCACTGAAACCGGATCCCGCAGAGGACCATTCAGGAACACCAACATCGAGAGATGCCGCAATCCGTGTGCATCAGGGCTCGAAATTAATAATTTTATCCAGGAGCCAAAGGCTCCTATTTCACTCCTATTCAACAATTTTTAGGAGCCAATTGGCTTCTAGAAGCATATTTCAATATTACTTTACAGATTTTCATCAGCCAATTGGCTTCAGAGCTCTATTGCCTGGGAGCAAATCTGAAATGTTATGGGCCTATGGCTACCCCCAAGTGGCAATTTTGAGCCCTGATGTGCATTAATTGAAACATTGTTAGCAAGAATCAACTTTGGACCTAACGGAGCAGCACTACAGCTGAACACGGTGCCAGCAAGGACGAACCCAGATCAGCAGGGTCCTGTCACAAACAAACCACAGATCAATCAGTCCATACCACCCTGAACAACATATCATCCCTTTCGATGAACCCGAACTAGCATGTCAGAACCACAGACCGGTTTTCCACTCGAATTTTTGTCAACACATGACCCCACTGAGGATAATCCATGAAGACCTCAGGAATATCACAAACCACCATGTAAAAGACATTGACCTTTCCACACAGAATGGCAAAATAGTCCTGGATCGCCCCGCCCCGGATGACCCGGGTAGTGATTCTGACTCACATGATTTGGATGGTGACAGAACATTATGAGCCCATCATAGAGCCAACACAGGCCTGATTCAAGACATGATTCACCAATTCTTCCTTGCTCATCAATGATATGTGGAAGAGCCCTGGATTTTTCACGAGTTCGCTATGGTGTCCAGTCAGACCGTGAGGGTTTTCATACATTTTTTCCATTCCATCAAAAATTTCGGAGTCAAGGAATCAACTGAATGATCTTTGACCTGGGTATCGAGTGATTCAAGTGGGCTCCGAAACGATGGCCAGTGTAGTCAAAAAGAAAATGCTAGTATTCAGAGGAAAGTGATCCTGGATATGGATATCGGGGTTGCGGGTGTGGGGGGCGATGAGGGGGAGAGTTGGGGGTGGAATCTGGTTTTGCCCTCAAACACCTGTCATAATTAAGTGCCCATATATAGTATGCATACAAGTAATAATTGTTGTAATGGCGTTCACACTTGAAGCGAAGGAATGGTGGATACATGAAGAGCACAAATCATAATATTCACTGACCTTATAGTATCATAAATTTGCGACAAAAGTCACAATTGTTTCAATAGAAATGTAAAAAAAGCGTAAAAAGCATTCAAGTATCGTATGATACTGGTGCGTTATAATTGTCATCAATTGTGAAGCATAGCCTATATTCATACATGGGGATTGGGGGGTCATACTTTTATTTTGGATCTTGGTGGGGGGGTCACAGATTGATTTTCGATATCGGTGGGGGGGTCAAACTTTGAAAACTAATTTCTCGGAAAAATCATCCAACCCCCCCACCCAGTAAATAATGACCGGCCCCTAATGTCTTACTCTGAAAATTTTTAACCACGAGAAGTCTTAACATGAAAGAAATATGACGATAACACGTCTTATTGTGAAAAAATATGACGGCAAGACTTCTTAACATATAAAAATATAACGATATGTATGCTGAGTTACCATTATTTTTAACACGACAAACGTCTTCTTATGATAATTTTCACGGTAACACATGTTCACATGATATTTTTTCACGGTAAGATGCATTGTTGTGATAATTTTCATGGTAACACGTCTTGTCAAGATGATTTTCTTACTTTTCACAACATAACAGCCTACCGTGATATTTATCACGATAAGGCAACTTACTGTGATACTCAACACGGCAGGTCGTGAAAAATTATGTGGTTGAGTGGATGATCAATTAACGCTTCCATACTTTCCCACCCTCCCTCCACTGTCATTTTCTCGGTTCTTTTTTTTCCCTACGTGTATGGTTGCAGAGATTGAACTTTTTATATCTAAAAAGATGCTTATCACTATTCTGATTGTCTAATCCGGTTCAATCATTATGCGCGCTATAATCAGCATATGTTTTATTTCACTGTTCATTTAGCATACTGTTACATGATATTTTACCATGGTTCATTTATGCGCGCGCAAGCGCTTACTAGTGGAGCTGTACAGTCAGAATTTGTAATAGAGCTCTCTGTTTCCTCTCACCTCCGGCTTGTTCTTTAATTGTCAAACTTTGAAGTAGTCGTTAGTGTTTTGGGGCGTGATAATTAGGAATTACATGGGTGATCCATTGCTGGATAAATAAAAAAAATTTATTACCGTCACTTGTCGTACCAATACAAAAGCAAAATTGCAATGAGATGCAAAGCAGATTTTCACAGGATTGCCCCAAGGTATGATTGTAAATGTTTTGCACACCTTCAACGCCTCGACAGCGCCAGGAAAAATTGCCACCAGACAGGGTTAATTATCATGGAATGTAGGGTGAACTCTTGCATGTGTACATCAAAGAGTGTAATACGTTGTAATGCCTGTAGTTCATACACTCAAGGTCACCGCTGCTCTCAGGTAAATGTGAAGTACAAATTAGGAAGAATGCGTATCCCGATATTAGTATATTAGTAGGAGGGACGTATTCAAATATGATAAAAACAGCCTCTTGGCTGACTTTACTTTTGAAAATAGTGGTTTAAAGGAAATACCAAAGAAATTTCTTCAAAAGTTGTTTGCTTTAGTTTGTATTAGGTTTTAGAGCTCATCATGTCTGATAATGGCACAATAATGCAAGTATTTTAAGTTTTATATTAGTGATCCCAGCCCTACACAACAACGAGAACACTTTGATGCTATGATCCAGTTCAGATCTGTGACGCATGAAATGAACGCACAGCGTCGTAAGTTTGTGCCAAGCATCTTCATGGATGTGCTGCCCGATTCGGCAATCACAAAATCAAAGAAATCAGGACTGTTTCCTGTATTGCAGTCTGTGCTCTAATAATAACGCGAGTTGGTTTATTTCTTGAGATATTCACGATTGTGCAATATATTTACTGGTTCAAGGTGGCCAATGCATTTAGACAAGCTTTCCAGAAGAATTCGAATTAGCCCTCCAGCATAGTGGGACTTGTCCGCCGTCCCTGCATGTTGTTTAGAGTGGGGGCTGGATTCCAGGGCAGCCGGGCTTACGGTACTATGCTCTGATTGGCGAGTTGATCTGCCAGGATCTATCTAAGGCAAATTGCCCTCCAACATAGTGTGACTTGTCCGACCAGGCTGCATGTTGTTTTGAGCGGGGGTTGGATTGCAGGGCAGCCGGGCTTACGGTAATCTGCTCTGATTGGCCGAGTTGATCTACCGCGTTGATCACGCCGTTGAAATATCCCGGGTAACTTTGTAGCCGATGCAGTGTGCTCTTTCGATATCCCTAGCCTACTTCTCGAACGCTCACGATATGGAATCAGGCAAATACCTACCCTGGTGGAAGCATCGATGATCACCCGAACTGTCGGGGCAAATCTGGTGTGTTCGGGCGTTTAATGCGTTATCCAGTTGAACTGGCCCACAAATATATTGACAAACGCACGGATGTCTGAAGCGAATCAACTAGCTAGTTTAATGTTTAGTGGATCACTGCAGCCGCGTATGCGTGTGTCATCTGCACATGAAATACGTGTTGTATGGCCGTTGGCTGATAAAATATTGGTGAACCATTTGACAAATTTCACACCTGCATGTTTTAACATATTACTTATTTTCCTGTAGATTTATGTGAATACATTACTATTCAACGAACTAGCTATTAAGCAATGCCTACAGCCTCGCACTTTGCGATCTATGAATGTACATTTTCTCGTTCTTTCTCCATTATCGAATCATCGAACCTACACCTGCAATGTAAATAATAACGTTATGACAAATGGTCGTGTACATAATTTTCGGGCTTTGACCACCGGCTGGGAGGAACGTTATGCCGCGCTTGGGAGACGGTCGTGTACATAATTTTTGGTCTTTGACCACGGGCCGGGAGAAACATTATGCCGCGCTTGGGAGACGGTCGTGTACATAATTTTTGGTCTTTGACCACGGGCCGGGAGAAACATTATGCTGCGCTTGGGAGACGGTCGTGTACATAATTTTCGGGCTTTGACCACGTCAAGAGGCAATAAAGAGATATGCATGGTCATTGAGACACACTCCTGAATTAAAAATCCGGGCTTCTGGTGTAGTAATATAGACAACATGTTCAATGATTTGACAAATATCTTGGAACATCTTCCATGCCTCTCTGGGTAAAGGATATATGTTAAATCCCAGTTGCATCAGAAAATTTAATTTGAAATAATACTTTGTTTCAGGTATATTGACTATTTGCCCACCAAATCCACTTCAAATCATGGTAATGTTCACGTACTTCAAATGAGCTAATTATTATCAAGTTTATGTATTCATTTATGTACCATATGTTTTGGTGCTAGATTCATACAATAGTGGGCTATAGACACTGAACATAGAGAAAACATTAATCAATAGTCATAAGATATGCTGGTAGTAACGTTACAAAGTAGATTAAAAAGCAGTATAAAATTAATCGTATTCTCGACGTTTCCAGACTAGATTTAAATCCATTTAATGTCTCTTTTCACGTATATTCTGTGATAGATTATTACTCCCACAAATCTAATACTAAAACAGTCACACGAAAATGCCCGTGTACTTGCATAAACTACTTTGTATGCGGATGATGTACAGATCAAACTAACGAGAAGCGTTATGACTGTGTCACAGTAAATCACAGTAAGGCTGAGAAACAGAGCCCTAAGGGACATCCACAGCATCCAAAGCTTTGAAGCGGTTATCTTCGAGCACCCAACCTGTTTGTGTGTCAAGTGCCGGGGATCAGTTTGTCATCCTAATGATGACGTTCGTTATTATCTATGGTCATTCCTTGGCGGAAGACATGAAAGCATCTTGACCTATACTGGCTGGACAGACACGCTGTCTTGAACAATTTGTTCTCATTGTCGCTCAGGACTTCTCCATACTTTTAAGCCAGAGTAAAGTACATACACTGATAGGAAAGTATATAATGACAAAACTAGGTGAGTGTGTTTTCCAGCACGCGGGAAAGATCGAGTTTGAACTGGCGGGAGAATACAAGAGAGCACAAGATCGAAGGTCGAGTGCTTTCTGGTGTTCTTCCGCCAGTTCAAACGAGATCTCCCGGCGTGCTGGAAAACACACGAAACAGGTTTTGTTTTTATCACATGCTATGAAATTATGATTCTGAAATATTTGACAACCCAACCCAACGCATGTAAAGTAATGTGAAATTGTACCAAAGATTGCAAGAACTTCTTACAATCTTTGATTGTACCCAAGGACCCGTTCTACTGAGTAGAAAATCCGCGTGAACATGTGTGTTGCCAGGAAACAGTATAAATAATGAAGATCCCCCGGTCGTCATGTACTTCGTATTGTGACGTCACAGTGGTTGTACGTTTTTTGCATGGTTATAAGTAACCAGGCCTGATTCGCGCGATGTTTCACTGTGACGTCCTAGAACGCTCGCGCTTTCATTGTTGTTTCACATCAAGACAAGTGCATGTGAATATGTGACATGTGAAGCAAAAATGTGAAGAAAAAAGTAGTGCAAACATGATGTTTCCGGCAAAGGTTATCACACTGTCGGAAATCACTGTGTGTTCCTACTGTTTGTAGTTTAAGATAAATTCATAGCATGTGATAAAAAAAGCTCTGATACTCATGTATGTGTAGTGTGTGTACAAGATCTGTCAATAGATCCAGAAGTATGTAAAGACATATGACTTGTAGAAGAAGCTGAGGTATGTAAACTGCGAATCGAGCTCTGTAACTGGTGCTGCTTAAGCACCCAACTGCTTCGTATGGGATGTGTTGATGAGTGAATCACATTCTTCTACTGGAATATTTTCCCACGCCAGACTTGCCTTGACGGAATGTATTCTGTCCATCACTACACTTGGAATTCTCGTATACTCAAGTCAGGAAATTCATTATTACAGATAATTATCCCCTACATCATGTCAATAGTCATTACCAACACTTGGAGTTGGTGTCAAAATGAACGTGGGCCTCATGTTCAATACATTAGATTTGTGTTTTTTGGGGGGTACTGGTGGTAAACATGAAGTTGACAACAAAGTGCACGTTCTGCAAACACCGGTAATGACTTTCTTGATGACTCTCTGACGAAGTTTGCCTCGTCCTTGTTAGAGGCGGTGAAGGGGTTGGCCTTCACTGACTAAGCTTTAAAGGTTTTATCTTGTTCTGATTGCCTGAACTCTCATTTTATACAGATTGTATTTGATTGATGGTCATGTAGATCTGTGGTTTATTCAGTACATAAGTTGTGACGTAACACTTTTTTAGTTTATGGTTTTGGACTATAAACACACACACATAAACTATGGCCATGTATGGTTGTTGTTAATTCAGTACATCTTTTTGGTTTGTGAATTCAGACTATGGGCACAAATAAAATTATTGAAGGAAGTGGTTGAAATAGTATTTCATGGATACTAGTATGAGATAAATGGCCATGTAAAATTACGGATTCCGTGGCAGTTCTGCCATGAAATTTATTTTCAGTTCATGGTTTCAGAGTATCAGCACAAAAAAAGTATTTACCTAAATGGTAAGAGATAATCAACATACATTTTGGATATAAACTCGTATGTATTATGCACATATTATGTACGCATATTTAACAAGGAGAGAACAAATTCAAATCATTCCTACAATTCGAAAGAGAAGCGACAGTCATGTGCAATCTTTGAATAAATTTGCATATTTATAATGTTTGGGTGTGATTAAGGTTGCATAAGGCATTGTACATCCCCGAGTCAGAACAATTATTAAACGAAATTAAACAAAAGTCAGAAAAATTCCACACGTACATTCCCTGAGCTCCCACAGGAAGTGATCAATTCATTCTCGTGGCGTGCCGATCTAAAATGAGGATGTTTCCAGACTTGGGGTGTACCTGTGTTAATCCCCAAGTCCGAACAGTTTGACGAAGACAGAAGTTGGAAAGAGTCCACCACACGTACATTACCTGAACTCCCACCGGGAATGATCCATTCATTCTCGTGACATAACCTGCTAAAATGAAGGGGTGTTTTCAGACGTGGGGTGTACCTGTGTCTCTGTTTTTGTTTGTCACAAACCTATTGCGAGACAAGTGATTGTGTGGGAAGTCAAGAAATTGATCTCTAACTCACGAGTCACATTTTTACAGAAAAGTGATGCAGTTACAGACGTGAAGTGGCAAGATAGGGTGCAATGATATAATTTGATACTCAGAGTGAATAATTTCCTCACCGACATAACAGATACAATGCATATTTTCTGAATTATCTCACTGAAAATAGCGGAACCTGAAAGTCAAAAATTGAAATTGAGATTTTTTTTATTGTGTTATTATGCCGTTGCATGTAGCAAATATGAGTTCATGTTTTCTTTTCACACATGACTCAGATTGTTCCAATCTTTGTTTGATCAAACAAGGTCACAATAACGTTTGAGCTATACTGAACTATCAAAAATTATGCTATGAATTATCAGCAAATAAAAAAACTGCCCAATTAGGCTACATTATGTATTCGATAACACTGTCTTATATATTACGGCCATCGAAATGTGTATTCAGTACAAGGTTGGATATTAGGGACATCATTATTTTAAGCATTATGTCTTTATGAAGAAAAGACAGATCTGGATATGTGTCTGAAGATGTGCTGAGGCACGAACACATTCGACGGTACACGAATACATGGTGACCTTTAATGAATCCAATTATAAATGTATTCCAGGAAACATAAATGACACCACTGAGATCACATTGAGACTTGAACTACCTTTATTCACAAATGTATGGGAACCGCTGAGCAGAAACCACTGAAGTTGTCCACCAACATGGCTACCAATTCTGTGCGATTCATTGTTTTTCTGATAGTTGCAAATTTCTCATTGTCATCTGCAGCCCAGAGTAATACTTACATACTAGTGACCATAGTTGGCTATTTTTTATATCATGCCCGCGTGGGATTTACTTCTTTTTTGCTAGTAAAAACTACACATATTATGCACAGCACTGCATTCAGCCAAAAGAGAAGGGACTGTTTTTGATGTCGATGTTGTGGCAATGGCACTACTCTCACAATCGTAGGCTTACGCAATGGACGGCAGGACGCGATCCGGATTCAAGGTAACCATCGCATTCCGGATCGCATTTCCCTCGCATTCCGGATCGCGTTTCATCGCGATCTTATTGCGTTCCCTCGCAATCCGGATGGCGTTCCCTCGCGATATTAATGCGTTCCCTCACATTCTGGATCGCATCCACTCGCAATAGCCTTTCTTGTGATGAAACCCATGACTTCCGATTTTTTTTCTACAAGAGTGCAATGGAACTCGATCCAGAATGCGAGGGAGCGCGATCCGGATTGTGAGGGAACGCGATCCGGATTAAAGGGAACGTGATCCGGAATGCAAGGGAACGCGATCCGAATCATGAGGGAACGGGATATCACGAGGGAACGCAATAAAATTGCGACAGAATGCCCCTCAGAGGTTCTGTACAAATCTAGAAGTGTTGAGAGAAAAATATCATTGTGTTTAATAAACAAACCTCAAACACGACTGAGCCTTTGCCTATTAATGCGAAATGATACCGTAATTTCACATCCAATGAGAAACTAGTTGGTTAACTATAATGATGGCAGACAGAGGAAAAATGCAAGAACATATGACAAGAACTCATATCGAATAGTGAGTTTACTAAGAGCATTGCCATCTCTCTCCAATGATATACCCTTGAAAATATGAACGTGAAAAAATGACACAAGGTAAAAACTCCAAACCAAACATTGCAGCGTCACACATTCTTGATTCAATGAAATAAAGGATTAAATTTCCTTGAATACCTGTGACACTCTTAGAGACAGACGCCTATGGGTGCTTTCGTAAAATGCATTCATGACCTTCAGACCTATCAGAATATAACTCACATTCTCAGCAATTCAAAGGTACCATTTTGAATACACAACGTTTATGCACTATTTTGGTGATAATTAAAAAATCAAATATATCAAAATAGTTTTGCGTTTCAGTCGCTCGTCAGTCGCGTTCTTAGGAAAGAAAATCCGCACCAAAAGTTCACGAGGAAACTCCATCGGTATGGATAGCATGGATTACGCAAACGAGTTTATAATACAACCCAATGACTGTTGAACACGTGAATTACATGACCACACAGTCATACCAACTGAGCATGCCCCTTAAAATAATATTGAATTCACTTCTATACGGTGTATGGATTGGACCAATTGAGACATTTCATTAGTAGACATGGATGTACTCAAAATACCTATATCTTTTTTGAAATGACGCACCAAGCTAACCAAATATTACCACATGTTTTTTTAGGGAGGGGGGGGGGGGGGAGTAGGGTATATTTAGTCGCTTAGTGAAGTCGGTTTTTACAGTGAAAAACTGGCCTGAAACTTTTCGTCAGGCCAATTTTTAATCAATGTCGATTAATTTCACTCAGAGGTTGTAGCTTGTCAACTGAAATGAAACTTACAGTTTCTAATGTTGGAACTCGGGAGCTCTTTGATGACCAAATCCCCATCATTTGGGCCCAAAATTCTCTATCATTACTCAAAGATATACGATTCGTCAGCTGGTTCGAATCGAATGTAATGATAATGGGTGATAAGGGTGGTTCAACACCCTGGATAAATTCCAGTGCCGTTGACTACAACTTGATGAAATGTGTAATATTTGAGTATGTGTCCAGTAAACACTACTTGTACGTGATATAAATACTTGTGAACGAATGATCGTGTCCACACACAACATATTCACAATACCAAAAGTAGAATCCATACATACGTTTCCTTGAGCTTCCTTGAGTCCGTTCTGAGGGCATTCCCTGTAAAATATATACGGTTTGGTGCAAACTTATGAGTGTAGTTGTAGCTCTGCTGCTGTTTTCCTTTCATGAGACGAGCGGTGATATGGGAAGTCAAGTGACGTCCAGGTATAAAATCCACCAGACAATAGGAATCGACCCTTAACTGGGTCCCTAGCGAATGAGAAGGTGGACATGGTGCAATAATCTAGTTTGATGTGTGAAGTGTATTACTTCATGTCACCAACACGAAGGATATAGTGTATAGTTAAATTTCGAGAGAATGAAATTTCTTCCAAAATAAAAAATTTCCCAAAACCTTTTTTCGAGAGTTTATTTTTCGCCTTCCTTTGTGGCCCTAATACGTTCTCCTATAATGGAAATATGGAATTTAGACCTAAAAAAACTAACAAGGAAGTGTTATATATGAAAAAATACTGTCCAATGCAGATATATTGTACAATGCCCATAGCTGTATAGGAGTCTTGGTCTATCAATGGAAGATGACACCGAACTCTATATCGAATGAAAAACTAACGATATAATTAGAATGATGGCACACAGATGGGGAAAAAGTCGAAATGAGCAGACAAGATCATATTTGGAGTATTGAGTGCACTGGGGAAAATTTCATTATCTCTGTCCAATGATATACCGTTGAATATGTGGCTGTGAACCAAATGTGGCAATGCACCTATGGACACTTCCTGATTGAATGGAGTTCTAGGCTAATTGCAAGTTTCCACTCAATGAGATTTCGAAGCCTGTGGGTAAGTCTCACAGATTTTTCTAAATATTTTGATGGGTATGTTGGAATGAGGTTTATGTATCACACTTCCTCCCAGAATCATAACATAACTCATAGTCGAATGATTGTGTGAGAATTAGTCATACAATCGTTATATTATGTTCGATATATGATTGCTCTTGTAATAGATGTATTAGACATAGACGTGGAATCAATACCCAGTATTTAGTATTCCGAGCAAACAAAACAAATCGTGTGTATAAAACACACGCTAATATTAGATGGATCATAAATTCGTTATTATCGTTTACTATCAGTCGGGTTTCCTCGTAGTAGGATTTCACCAACGCATATCTACACTTGTTTATGCAGCAATTCATAGCTACCTTGATTTACACAATAATGTACATTATATTGGTGATGATTAAAAATTCGCTTCTGGGTATTAAAGTGAGTAAGGAAAATCCGCAGCAAAATTCATCGAGGAAACTCCACTGATAGTAAACGTGAATAGCATAAACGAATTTATGATACCATCTAATGTTGGCGTGTGAAAAGCATCTATTACATGAAAAATCCTATATCGAACATAATATATGCTGCATATGTTCGGTGAATCGTACTCTGGAAACGTCTGTTTTGAATATGCTGATCATGTTATTATTCCATCCTTGGTTCTCTGTCAGCAGATGTGTTAGCCCAATGTAATGATCAACAGCTCAATCGAAAAAGCACATGATAACACTCGGTGACGATCCATACTTACGAGTTGTCTAAATAACAGTTTACCGATTTAAGATTCAATTACCGTTATTGCGCCGAAGTGAACACGTCAATCTATAAAACAGTAGACGGCTATATAATTGGACGGGAACCTCGGCTATATAATTGGAAGATCACTGCAATGGTTTCCAATTCAATGCAACTAATTGTTCGAATCGTTTTATAACACAATGTTTATAACACAATTATCCTAACCCAGGGTCAGACAATATCGGCAAATTGTTATTAACTTCATGAACGCCCACATATTGTGACATCAGGTGGAGAGAATGAACATTTCCTTCCCCAGATGTGGAACCCGTTTATAATATCGAAACTTTAATATGCAAATAAGTCATGCTGCTTATTTTCACAGCGTTTGCATATTTTTTTTAACTAGATAGTTATGACGTCCGTAGAATTTGTTTAAAGTCAGCCATCAATTAATCTTGTTGCCTAAATTTTGGTATTCTGCTTTGTCACAAAAAAATGGAAGTAGATCTTGAGAATGTCAGGAATATGTAGGAAATATGGACGATCCGATTAGAATTGTGTAGCAAACCATGGTTAATCATGCACGAACAAACTGAGAATGATTGGCTCCATAACAACATGATTTGTTTCGGACAAAGATAGTATATTGGTGGTGCATGTATCGGACCTGATTCCATCTCTATATAGGAAAACAAGGCAACTCTGAAGAATCGTGCAAGAATGGAACAGTGCTGAAGCACGAACGTACTTAATGGTTTGTACACACCTGGTGACCTTTGGCCAAAAGTGTACCTTAATATAGATACCGTTAATGGCCTAAGGCAAACACCATGGACACCTGATCTACATTACATTCAACAGCTAGGCAATTTAGACAAACCGGTGCACGGAAACCTCTAAAGTTGACCATTTATGGCTTCCAATTCTGAGCAACTCCATGTAATTGCTCGGTCCAGTCTATATTGACTTGAATAAATGATGTTCCGGAATTCTGATAGGTGGACAAATCTGGATATAATATGCAACATGATTTTCTGTATTAGGTTGGAGCTGTGCAATACATTCACAGATTTTATTGGAAACATTGAACTGGTTAGTGGCAAGTTAGGGGAATCCAATTCTCTATCATTCACCCAGATTTCTTGACACATTTTCAGAACATGAGGCATCCAATATTTTTCATGGCAAATTTTGCATACATAATGACGCCAGTATGTCTTTAGATGAAACATATTCCGTTGGTCGTTGTTTCTTTTCAGAAAGTTGTTTCATTTATATTGAAAATATCGATGTCCTGTGGTGTCAGTAGTAAACCATAGGTTGACAAGACGGATGATAGTTCAGAGCTAGCAAATATACAACACGGTTATTTGAAAAGGAAACACACAAATCTATTGAATAAATACCCCAAAACAAAACCCGTGGCCGGATAGGAGCCTTTGTCTTTTAATGGAACATCGCACTCTCATATAAAATGGGGAACTAGGAAGATAATTAGATTGATGGGAACTGAAAAAGAATTGAAATGTGGTGACCTGATTCTAGCTGACAAGAACATGATCGAGTGCACTGAGGACATTCCATTACCATTTCCCATAGATATACATTTGAACATATGTGGTGTGAAAGTATGCCCTATATCACTCCTTGTTGAATTATTGTAAGTTTCCATGACCAACTGATTTATATATATATATATATATATATATATATATATATATATATATATATATATATATATATATATATATTCATGAATTATACAAGTTTCTTGCATCACTGTCAGTTTTGCAAGAAATATTTTATATTTTGCAAGAAACGTTTAGAACACTCAATTCCATAGTAGCTCAATCAAGCACCGCCCATTCAATTTCTCCGCAATTTCTCCCATTCAGTTCTTATATCTCAAGATGGCTAAATAAGTTTTCAAACGTCAGGTTACTGGTATTAATTGCATTAGCTAGAACATATATACAGTGGCTTTCTCGCTAGTTCGGATTCAGGCAATTGGATATCGAATTCAGCTAAATTTTTATATTTTTTTTCTGAGATTAGCACTGAAATTGTTAAAATAGTCGACTATTTGCGATGCGGAATCATCATTTTGATATATATCATAACCATCTCCATCAAGGATGAGAGTCATCAATAAAATTTTAGTCAGGATTGTTGATGTGAGCTATACGAAGGGAATACATCAAAACAATTTTAATATCGAAGAGCAAGGGATTCTTTGAACTTTCAATGTATATCGATAACCGAATAAAATAGTGTAAGGATGACATAAATAGTGTCAGCTTGGCTGGAGTCGTCCACATTGGTAGGATCCCGATCAGAGAATTTCCTTTCCCAACATTTCCTTTAATGACGCTTTCACAACATTACAATCTAGAACCAGGCTGCTCGTGGGGTACAATCTGAATTAGGATTCTTGATTGGCCACTTTTCGAGGCCCTGAAAGATGATGATCATCGGGTGGGGTTTTCTTCACATTCCCAGAATGTTAATTTTAGGGCTTTTGTTGGCATCATCGATATTTGTTATATTTGTGTATAATTCATTGATACATATAGATGGGATACCAAGTATCGACGTACGTTTTGTGTCATGATACTGTGAACCATTTAGCTGACTATTCTCGAGACAAACCTTTGGTTGCATGAATCCTTGCTGTGATTGACATTTACTACTTGCGTATATGAATCACATACTTGCTGTACATGTACGTTATGACTCAAATGATCACAAAACTTGCTTGTTGACGATGTAGACGATCTGAGTGGAAAGAACAGATAGGTATTAAGTCTTAAGGATGCGACAGTATATCTGATCAATCGTTATCTATCAAGCACTTCTTGCTTTATATCTCGCTGTATTCTGAACGTTATCGTGAGGTTGCTTATATGATTATAGGAAATTCAATGTCATTTGCGATCAGAAGTTTGTTTTTCGTTGGCAATATCACTCTCCATTGGAGCTTGAATATCGATACCAGAATCCAACAAAGATGACCATGACGAACTCGTGAAACATTACCACAATCAGCTTACGCCTCGGGCTGGGCATTTATATCTCCCTCGGAGAATAATCCGCTGTACCAATATACATACAGTCATATATTTATATAATCCGCCACTCCAGACGTGGTGCTTACTGACAATATTCATGGTTGATTTCTTTCCTACAACTGATAAAATTCTTCGAAATGTTGTTGAAATACATAGTGTATACATGTATAAAATTGATTTTATTCCGGTTTTGTGAATTTCCAAACGTGCATTCCTAAGTGAAATTGAAACAGATACAAATCAGCCCTTCAATACAATTTACGATACATTTTTCTTCTCAAATAACACTCCAACACTAATGGAGTTTTACATGGAGTGGTGTGACATGAAAGAGTTAGTAGTAGTAGTTTATTTCGGATTCACAACAATCATACCATTCACTTGCTACAGTCACACATTTTACATTTTACCGTTAGTCATCAGTTCACAATCACATTCATATATTACCTAAATTTGATATTACAATTAATTTCACATCGTGTGGTGCAATGTAAAATACACGAAAAATAGATTGTTGTGAATCTTGGTCATTGTTTCAGCCTTGGCTGTACATCTCCCCAATACTAGGGAGATGAAACAATGACCATGATTCACTTCTGTCCCTACAACGCTAATAAAATCAAACCCCAAACACCCGTTTCTAAGAAACCCCAAAACATCAACGTAAAGCCCTGCTATCTGACTCGACTGTGTGAACACAAAAGAGAGTGCAACTACTGACTATACTTGTTAATCAGGTATTTTTTTATTTTATGTTTAAATGCAGGTTTACTCCTCAATTGTTTGTACGTATTTGGTAGGTTCTGCCATAGATCTGGTCCTTTAGTAAAAAAACTTTTCCCCATTGCACGAGTTTTGTATAAAATATGCTGTGGGTTATTCGACTGTTTGGTAGAATAGTCATGTATATTCGAAGTACGTATGTGGATGGACTGCAGAGGAGGTGGTAGCTCACTGTGAACATACTCGTACATAAATTTGAGAGTTTGACTGGTAACAATATCACGGACCATAAGTATATTACTTTATCTAAATAAACTTTCAGTATGCGCATTGTTTTGTGCACTATTCGAACTGCCTTCTTTTGCAAAATACCCTATGCTTTTGTATGTTTTTGTATCAGCGGAACCCCATAATATTGTACCATAAGTGAGATGTGGGTTAATCATGGAATAGTATATTGAGGTCAATAATGCACATGAGAATAATTTTTTCAATGAATTCATGACATACAAACGAGAAGTTAACTTTTTCCTGCACATATTGATATGTGAACTCCATTCAAGATGCTTGTCAATAATGACCCCTAAAATTTTTGTTTCGCTAACTTCCGTTATCATATCATTTTCCATTATTAAATTGAAATTAGACGCAATATCTTTATTCTTCGTGAATAGTATACTGTAGGTTTATCCGGTATTCAGTGACATTTTGTTTGCTTTAAACCAATCAGATAAAATTTCTAGATCTCTATTCATGGATTTATATAATTTTTCTATATTTTCAGATTGACTGAAAACAGTCGTATCGTCAGCAAACAATATACACTGAGAATTACTGAGGTTATGCGGCAAATCATTGGAATAAAGTATAAATAAAAGGGGCCCCAATACAGAGCCGTGTGGCACCCCACACTGCATTTCATTAAAACTTCAGATGCATGATCATTTATCTGCATATACTGTGACCGCCCAGTCAAATAATTCCTGAACCAGTCCAAGGCCACTCCTCGAGCATCATAATGTTCCAGTTTTTTCAATAGAATTACATGATCTATAGTAGCAAAGGCCTTGGAGAGGTCCAGGAACAATTACAAGACATATTCATCGTTCTCAAATGCTTTTAATATTTTATAATTGAGTTCGCTTACTGCATTGATCGTACTATGGTTAGGCCGGAAACCATATTGACTACCATACATACATTATTGGCATTCAAATAATTATACAATCTCTTATGTATGACTTTCTCAAGTAATTTGGAGATACACGGCAGGAGAGACACTGGACGAAAATTTGAAAAAAAATCTTCTTATCTTTAGATTTATAAAGGGGCACAATTTTAGCAATTTTCATCTTAAGGGGTACTACTTCGGTTTCGAGTGATTTATTAATAATGATTGTCAGTGGTAATACTGTGGATCCCTTTTTTCTCTTCAATAAAATAGCAATGATTCCGTCAAAGCCAGAACTTTTTTATTCTTCAAGGAGCTTATTAGATTTAGAGTTTCTTCCTCTGTCACTGGAGTGAAATATAAAGAATTAGGATTTTTAATACTTGGCAAATATTCATTGTAGTTCTTTGCACTTTTGGGGATTTTAGCTGCTAAAAATTTGCCAACATTCGTATAATACTTACAGAATTCATTGGGTATTAAATTAATGTCATTCACATCATTTCCATCTATAACAAACACATCAGATATCCAATTTCCTTTCCTCTTGCGTCCCATCAAAGTATTCGTTATGTCCCATGTTTTCTAATATCATTTTTGTACTCAGTTAACAAGTCATGATAATATTTTTCTTTTAAAGAACGTTCAAATTTATTATAATCATTTCTGTAATTTATAAATTTTTCATGATCCTGGTGTTATTTTGTTCCCATGAATTCTCGAAATAACTCGTTCCTATGTCGCATCATGGATACCAATTCAGGTATCAACCATTTGTCTTGAATTATATATTTGTTTGATATGTTTAACTCTTTCTCTGGCACAAATGTATCAACGGTTCTATTCAATAACTCCAAAAACGATTCATAACTTTCATTTACTGTCAAGTTATCCATGAATGACCAGTTAATTGAATTGAGTTAATTTTTAATCAATGAAATATTGTTATCGTTAAATAATCTACACTTGAAGCGTTGATTTCGCTTCGTATATACATTTTCTCGACACCCTATACACACAAATATCGGAAAATGGTCAGATATTCTGACATCAGTAATACCTGCTATCATTCTATCTGGGGACGTTTGTTTAATATACAGGAGAACTCCAGCCTGCGGTCACTCCAGAAATGTGGTCAACCCATGCATTGTGGTCAGATGCATTGGTCCCGAAAAGGTTACTCCTATAATGTGGCCACTCCCCTTATCCACAATGCGGTCAGTGTATCTGGTCCCAAAAGCTCATAAAATCACACAATATGGCCACCAAGCAGCCAACGCCCCCCCCCCCCCTCCCCCCACCCGCCCAACTCACTGATGCGGTCAATTGAACATTAGCCTCATGCGGCCAGCCGGCCAGTCGTCTGCATGTCTTCATTGACCGATGCGGTCAGCTGAACATTTACATTAGCCAAGAGCAGCAGGCCGACCGGCTGTCTTTGTGTCACTTCTTCACACTTCTCTTCTCTTGGCTTACACAAACGTTGATAAAAACACACAAGTAGATTTGTCAGGAAAGATATCGCATCATGTTCCAAACGCCGCCAAACAACAATCACATCTTTCTTCAAAAAGTGACATTCAGTTGTTCTAAATATTCTGTTAGTAAACTGTATTGGCATTTTAGTATTTGTGTTTCAAATATTACATTTATGATATAACTTGGTTCAATAAAATGTTGTTCACATATAAACTACATGTACATGTTTTACCTAAGTCATACACATGTACAAGTTGTATAATATATGTTGAGTTTCGCTTGAGTTAACATCAGATAAACAATATGGCCGGTGCAAAGTAGGGCTGGAGTCCTATAATGTGGCCACTCCTATAATGTGGCCAAAATCACTGGTCCGATGGGTGACCACATTACTGGAGTTCTACTGTATAAGTTATCAATCAATTTTGCTGAAGTCATAGTATAACGAGTGGGTTTGGTAATAATTGGTTTGTTACCTTTAGTTGTGAAGGTTTCAAAAAGATTAAGTATATTGATATTCATATTTATCTTGAGGAAATCAAAGTTCTGATCAGTTCCTAAAATTTTATCAGAGGTCTCTTTATCTAGATTATCCAAGAAATTATCGTATCGTTCAACTGACAGACGTTCATTGGTATTTGGGATTCGATATATTTCACTTACGATGATTTTTCTATTGTTAAAGCTGGCTTCTATACATATGCTTTCAAATTCGTTCTCTATAAGTATTTCTAAGTCAGGTCTCTCAATGTACTGAATGTCTTCACGAACCAAAATGGCAACACCTCACTGCTAGTCCACGAACGATTCTGTGTGATCAGATTATACCCATCTACTTGATACATATGTTAATTTGCATTTGACAAAAACGTTTCACATAACAATATTATATGAATTGTTTTTTCCCATTAGCTAAATCAAGAATAAGTATTTTCAGATCTCCGAGCTTTCTCTGAAGGCTCTGTACATTGAAATGCATTACTCGCAAGTCTCCCTTCCCAAAATCACTAATCAATTTCATTTCTTCCGGAGAATAGTATTTGCACTCATCATCATTGATAGTGCCGTTATAATCATCATATAAATCAGAGTCCGAGTTGGGATTCGCTCCTGTGTCAACAGTACTAGCCAGATCTATGCCCACCCGGCCCAGTTGTCATTTAAAGCTGTAAGTGTGATATATAAAGAGATACCGTACAATGCCTTCGAGCTTTTGAGACATCCTCTGAACCTTTCGTGCTGACTGGTGACGTAAGTAGGTGCCTTTGGCCTAGGCCGACCTGGGGGATTTTCGGTCGTATAAAAGGAGGGGGCGACTAGCCTACAGAGTGGCATAATCAATAGACCAAGGAGGCATACACATCGTCCTCAATGTCCTTATGTAATGCATTTCATTATATCTATATTTCAGCGTTTGTAGCATATTGGTTGAATGTAGGATGTATAAAGATGGGTGACATCTCTGACCGAATATTTTGTAATCATAAACATTGATAGCGTCACCTCCCCAATTGTACATGTACATGCTATGCTACACCTATGTATGCACCTATTGGCATGTACCAAGGTTAGTAATATAGCATACAATGACTGAGCACTGCTCAACTTCATATTAGTACAAAATTTACAAGGTCACACAGCCTGTTTGTATGTTGTGTACAAATATGTATGATAACTTTACTGTGGATGTGGCTACATTACCGGGAGATATGCACGTGAATTACTGGAAACCATATAAATTCATCACACCAACAGATAATATGTGCATTACGGCTAGGATGGAAATATGTAGCCCTAATTATATGAGTATTTGTGTGCACGTTTGGATATTATACAATTATGCTTTGCAGTTTGTGTGTTCTCTGACATCTGTGATGTGGGGAACATGTCAAATGATCATCGACACGTACTGCAAGAATGGCTTTATACCACTTCGCCGACTGCCTCTGCCCTCTGGCGTGGGAGGCGTGACTCACGCCAGTGCATAGACCAGCCCACTTGCAAAGCAAAATAAACAACGCGTGGTTCTGTGGTTATACGTTCGGTTTACCCGTAGGGGAAGATCGTGGTCCTTATCATAATATTTTTTTTACATGGTCGTTTATCTATTTATAACATACTTACAGCTTTGAACACGCCCGACCCTCAACTAATTATAAAACATTCACTCACTACATAAAATGAAACAAACAAAGCTACACAAGCCATACTATGTACATATCGTTAACACGTCCGAAGCTGAATTATGTTAAAGCTCACATCTTGAGCACGTATGTACATCAATGTAATAAAATGGTTCAGACTA
Organism: Terebella lapidaria; assembly: GCA_949152475.1. Lineage (NCBI taxonomy): Eukaryota > Metazoa > Annelida > Polychaeta > Terebellida > Terebellidae > Terebella > Terebella lapidaria. The sequence goes on from OX424562.1 coordinate 10,782,801, forward strand.
CTCAAGAATATCTCAGACATGTCTCACGGACATTGATGTAAATGTGTATTACAGTGTTCAGAGTACTGGGAAAACAACAAGGCATGACGCACAAGTATATACGCACTACAAATGGCTGGAGTTATTGCCGTTCTGCAACTGAACAAATTGACAACCTACCCTGGAGTAATATCGTCTAACTTTGCATACTTCACCTTGAAGTCTCAAAATTTGAAAGAGTTAACAACACATCCCAGAGTAGTTATAATAATCTAACCTTGCATACTTCACCTTGAAGTCTCAAAATTTAAAAAAAGTTGACAGTCTACTAGTACCTTAGGGACAAATTTCAGCCCAAATGTTCTTGTATCCGAGCAGACTCAGAGATCTAATCTCGATTATATTTATAAATGAAAGTATGAAATTTTGAAGCAGAAAATGCATTTTGGAGTACGAATCCTAGCTTCACAGATTGAGGGACATGTGACTAAAAATATATAGACCTGCAAAAGTGATGTCACGGATGTCACGATTGTGGAAAATTATATAGTTCTGGTGCTTTTGGTTGGGAACCGGGTCGTAGAATAGTTTGATTGATTGCGTGCAAATATTGACAATTTCGATCTGGATACTTGTCAAAATGACAGGTGTTCTATTGTTTATACCAATAAATAATGTCTCTTGTCGGAAATCATACAGTTTTTGGTGACAACTTTATTCCACGGACGCTTCCAACGAGAATGACAAAAGAAGCAAAACTCAAATACGACACACTACTTTGCGCAACATATAAAACTCAAATACGTTCTAGAGATACAATATCCAACATGCCCCTTTTTGAGATAGTTTTAGAACAATACAAATAAATGCACAACATTAATATCTATGAATACAGAAAGTCTGGATCCCTTTTTTTCTTCAACTGCCGTCCGGATCTTGAGATGTGAACAGAGTCCCCGTAGGAGTGGTAGACATCACTGTTTTGGGGTGCAGTGTCTTCTGGCTGCTTTTCAGGAGTCTGAGGTACCACTGGTGTCTCACCGTGGCTGATCAGCTGTTGTCAGTGCTGCTCCTTCATTCCTCTGATGCTTACCAGAACCTCGCTTGTCAGCTGTTGGGAATGTCCCACTAGATGTTCCTTGATTCCAGGTTGGTGGTGCTTTGTCAGTCGCATAACCTGGCAGATGAAGCTTTGGTTCTGATGAAGATGCCTGTCGAGCCTTCAGGTCATGTCTGTTACGCCTTAATCTGCGACAGTTGTTCTCATTAACAATCCAATATGAGTGTGGTTGTGGGTCCCTTAATTCGACATATCCTGGCTTCCATTCCGGTGATCCATCCTCAGTAAACCAAATTAGCTGATTAGGCACAAATTCATCAGATGATAATGGCCTTGAGTTTTTCAAGTGTTCTGCAAATTCATCAGATGATAATGGCCTTGAGTTTTTCAAGTGTTCTGCAAATTCATCAGATGATAATGGCCTTGAGTTTTTCAAGTGTTCTGCAAATTCATCAGATGATAATGGCCTTGAATTTTTCAAGTGTTCTGCACGTTTATCTGACAGCTGATTTTTCTGGCTGTCTGAGAGTGTTGTCGGCTTGTACATGAGACCCAGTCTCGTGTTGATTCTCCTGCTGAAGAACAGTTCTGCAGGACTCGGCAGGGTCTCACTGATTGGTGTATCCAGGTAAGCTATCGAAGCAAGTGTCACATCAGAGTCAGTTTTTGACTTGTGGAGGATCTGCCTTATGGTCTGAATTTCTCTTTCGGCACTGCCGTTGCTTTGGTGGTAATGAGGACTTGAGGTTGTCAGTTTGAAGCATGGTCCATTGTCCGAGATTATCCTCTCCACAAGTCCAAGCTTTCTGAAGGTTGAGTTCAGAACTCCAATTATGGCATCTGAAGATTCTGACGCTATTGGATCAAAAGTGATGTACCCAGAGATGTAATCTACTGTAACAAGAGCATGCTTCCCTTTGAATTCCATCAAATCCTCACCAAGGACCTCTGATGGACGTGTCACCGACACCTGGCCTTCTGCTGGTCTGGACTTCTTGTTTCCATGGATCTGGCAGTCTTGACACTTCTCGATCATGTGTGTTATGTCATCCTGCATTTTTGGCCAGTAAACAGCTTGAGCACGCTGGAGTGTTTTTGCCAAACCTTGATGTGCATCATGGAGACGCTTCAGAGTCTCAGGTCTCATGTTATCAGGGACTAGAATTCGGTGCCTTTGAATATAACTACATCCAAGACTGTAAGTTCATCACGGAAACACCAAAATGGATGAAGCTGTTCAGGAAGGTCTTGCATACCTTCAGGCCATCCGTTCATTATGAAGTTGCGAAGTTCTATGTGAGTTGTATCAGACTTGTTTTCTTCCTGTAGTGATTCAAGATAATTTGGTTTGATTCTCAAGATCTGAGCAATGCTGACAGTGATTTCCGGTATTGCAGGATCCTGACCTGCCTTGACTAGTCGGGATAGAGTGTCAGCCAGCTGCACAGATTTTGACCCCACATATTTGACTTGAAGATCGTACTTGGTCAGACGGAGTAGCATACGTTGTAGTCTTGATGGAGCTAGGCTGATGGGTTTCTGAAAGATCAGTTCTAGTGGTTTGTGGTCAGTATGAATGGTTACTTTCCGTCCAAAAGTGTATGTGTGGAGCTTCTGACATGCAAACAGTACTGCCAAGAGTTCACGTTCAATATTGGCATAGTCTGTCCAGCTGGAGTTAGTGACTTACTGAGAAATTTCACTGGTCGTCCTTCTTGGATCAGGACTGCTCCAAGGCCTTTTTGGGATATATCAGTCAGGGGCTTCAGGTTCATAGTGAGCAAGTTGAGTAGCTCTGGCAATGTTCTGCTTGATGTCCATGAAATCTTTGTGCATATCACTAGTCCAATTGAAATGGACATCTCTTTTGAGCAGGCCACGCATCAGGTAGGTTTTCTTTGAGAGATTTGGGATGGAAGTTGACATGAAGTTCACTGTCCCTAAGAGACTCTGTAGTTCCTGTTTGTCTGTTGGAGCTTCCAGTTTCAGAATGGCGTCCACTTTCTTGGGACACGGCTTGGTGCCCAGAGGTGTCACTACTCTGCCGAAGTATTCAATTTCCTTCTTTTTGATGTCGCATTTGGTTGGATTGAACTTGATTCCAGCCTTCATTGCTTGTGCCACTGATTCCAGGAGATGGATGTCATGACGTTCTTCAGTTGACCCTTGCACTTTGACATCATCTGCACATGGAAAAGTGCCAGGATTGCCATCTAGAGCACGATCCATCTGTTCACAGAAGATTTCTGAAGATACAGACTGACCGAATGGCAGGCGGACAAAGCAGTACTTCTTGCAAGGTGTGCTGAATGCTGTTAGTTCCTAATTCCGCAGCGTAACTGTCTCAGAGATAGGACTAGTTAGTGGCTGACTTTCTTCACTGAATTTCTTTGTCCAGTAGCCTGATTTTGCATCGAGGGTAGAGAAGAATTGCCCATTACGAAAGCTGTACTTGGCATCTTCTCATGAGGCAGATACTTGTTCAGGGTTCTAGGGTCCAAACAGAGCCGAAGGTCCCCATTCTTTTCAACGACTATGACGAGATTGTGTACCCATTCTGTTGTTTCTGGACATGAACGTATGATTCCTTCTTGCTCCATTTTATCCAGCTCTTCCTTAAGTTGAGGGAGCACACTCTGTGGGACAGATCTCGGTGGCAGCTGAACTGGTTTGGCTTCACTGGAAAGCTTTAGGTCCACTTCACCTTCGAAAAGGCTGACTTTGCCATCAAACATTGTGGGAAAAATTAACTTTAGGCCTTCAAGTGGATCTCCTGTTCTTTTTTCCAGTGGCAAATACTTTTTCCATTTTTCACGTGGAGGTGAGTAGTCAACTTCTGACTCATCCTTAATGTGGACAGCAGCCATGTCTTCTAGAGTGATCTCTCGCTGCATATAGGTCTCAACAATGTTCACCAGTCCAAATTCCTTACAGAAAGGAAAACCAAGGAATACCTCACTTCCGAAGTTCGTTGCATAGAACTTGACTCTCGCACGGTGATTATTGCAAGTTACTTCAACATCTACAGTGCCACAGTTTTGTAGACTGGCCCTAATTCCGCAGCTGTCTCGGAGATAGGACTAGACTGGCCCTGGATACACCACGAAGAACTGCATTGCTGGGGGCTAAATCTCTCTCAGAAAGTCCAGCCTCGGGCAGCATTGCTACTGGTATGCATGATACCATTGCTCCTGTGCCAGCTCAGGCAACTGTGATTCGGGGTGAAATTCAATGACCACCAAAATTTCCTTGGGTGTGCCATTGTTGATGGCGTGTATTGTTATGGATCCCAGATCATATGCTCCTTCATAATCATATTTGCAGGATTCGAGCTCTGAATGTGCAGATATGGCATTCTGCTGCCTTGGTCTCTGTGACTGGGATCGTGACTTTTTTCGCAAACAGGCTCTCTCAAAGTGTCCATCTTTCTGACAAAAAGAGCATGTAGCATTTTTCGCAGGACACCTGTTTCTGCTGTGAGTGTCTCCATTGCACCATATGCACCGATCTTGTTCATTTTTCTGTTGGCTGGGAGCACTTGGCGACTTCCATCTAGATCCCTGAAGTTTCCTACTCCCGTTTTTCTGAGATGTTTTTGACGGATCATGGCTGTAGGCAGCACTGACTTGGCTGGGTGCAGTCCTGGACTCTCCAAGGCGCTTCATTGTGGCATCAACAGCTTCATGCTGTCGCAAGACCTTCAGACAGTCTTTGACTTTACAATACTTGGATTCTACCATGATTTCGCGTTTACATTCAGTATTGATACATCCATGAATGAGCTTATCCACGATTAAGAAAACAGTATTTGCAGGGAAGTCCCCTCGTTTGTACAAACTGATGATCCTTGCAAAAAATGTGGTTGTATTTTCACCTGAGTTCTGTTTGACATTATAGAACTCCTCTCTGGCCTCTCTGAAGAATCGAGAAGGACAGTAGCGTCTGTAATTTGAAGATCTGGATCTTCATTTGTTTTGGCTTCAAATAATTGTTCAGCATGAGCGCCTGCCCAAATATAAACATGGTTGAGTTTAACAGCATTTGAATTTATGCAGCATACCTGGATATAACCTTGAATGCCGTAACAGACAGGGTGGGACACGGGGAGGGGGTGTCGCGCTGTACATACATGATTCGCTACATTGCGATATTAGGAACGACCTGGCCATAAATGTTGACTGCGAATTTGAGTCGATTTTCATCGAGGTAAAGCATAGTCAGTGAAATACAATTGTGGGAGAAATATACCGAATCCCAGGCACAAACGAAACACTATCAATATCTAGATACGAAACAGTACTTGAAAAGTTAAACGGAACTAATTCTGACGTTATACTTGGTACAGATCAAAATACACTCTAACAAGCACTCCGATGAATTACTTAACACCTTCATAGCATCTGGCTTTCTACCGACCGTTAATAAACCAACCAGAATAACACATAATAGTGCGACATTAATCGATAATATATAAGTAAAGTGTTCTAACTACAATAATGTTAAATCTGGCATAATACTAAGCGATATATCTGATCATTTGCCCTTGTTTACTGTTATGGAGGACACTTCGTCCAGCAAGGTACAGTCCCTAACTATAACTTGTCGTCCTCTCACTTCTGAAAATATGATGTCTATATGTAATGATCTCAATTCAACAGACTGGACATACCTCGACCGAATTCCCATCAATGACGCTTACGCATCCTTCACAAACAAAGTAAAACAGGCTATGGACAAATTCGCTCCTGAAATAGAGAAAACAATCCCACGAAAACGTGTAATAAAAGAACCCTGGATGACACAAGGGTTGTTACAGTCATCATCCAAATGTATCAAACTTTATAAAAAGTGCCTTCGTAAATGAAAAACAGATAGTTCTTACCAAAAATATATTAAGCATAGGAACCTATTCAGAGCTTTGAAAAGACAATGCAAACGCGAATACTATGGGTCTCTTCTTGATAAATACAAATGTGATGTGAAAAAAACGTGGAAAATTTTGAACAATGTTATAGGGCGAACAAATGACAAATCATCAATCACCGACACCTTTCTTATCAATAATAAACCTGAGACTGATCCAACCAAAATCGCTGACGGGTTCTGCAAATATTTCTCAAACATAGGCGTTTCGCTGGCAGAACAAATTCCATCAGCCCCTAAACATTTCACTGAATATCTAAGTGAACAACCGAACCCAAACTCTATATTTCTCAACCCCACTGATCCCAACGAGGTCATGAAAATGTTAGACTCATTAAAAGGGAAAAAAAGTTCAGGAGTTGATAATTTGAGTAGTCACTTCATAAAACAGATAAAACATGTAGTTTGCACCCCGATATCATTTTTGATAAACAAATCAATTTCAACGGGAATTGTCCCTCAGCAAATGAAAACGGCGAAAGTAATCCCAATCTACAAAAATAAAAACAAGCAAATGCTGAATAACTATAGGCCAATATCACTATTACCCTGTTGCTCTAAACTCTTAGAAAAAATCATCCACACGACTGTATACGTTTCTCGTACAACATAATATACTCTATCCAAAGCAATACGGATTTAGGCCCAAACATTCAACTATTAATGCAGTTACAGAATTTGTATTCGATACCCTAACTGGCTTTAACAATAACATGTACACACTTGGAGTTTTCCTGGACCTCTCCAAGGCTTTCGATACTATTGACCATTCTATTCTGTTGTCCAAATTGGAATATTATGGTATTCGAGGGATTGCCTTGGAGTGGTTCAGGAGCTACCTAAATAACCGTGAGCAGTATGTCAAGTTCAAAAACTCATGTTCGAACCTCTATCCTATAAAATACGGTGTGCCACAGGGTTCAGTATTGGGTCCGTTACTTTTTATCATATATTCAAACGATATTCCTAACTCAATAACAAAATCAAAATGTATTTTATTTGCAGACGATACAACGTTGTATTATACTCACAATAACCTTCAACACCTATATCACATTGTTGAATCAGATATCCTCCTCATGGTTAATTGGTTCCGGAGCAACAAATTATCACTGAATGTTAGCAAAACTAATATAATCTTATTCTCCAAGAAGCTGGTACACAACTACAACACCCATTCGCTAAAAGTCGATACCGAATACATTGCACCATCACTTTCTGTTAAATTTCTTGGTATCCATATAGACAGTAAGCTGAGTTGGAATGTCCACATTGGACACGTCTTGAAAAAATTGTGCAGCGCCCTATATATGTTAAACACTGTCAAAAACATGTTAAGTAAAGCCCACCTCAAATCGTTATATTTTAGTCTGTTTCATTCCTACCTAAACTATGGTATATTGTTATGGGGTTCTGCACAAAAAACGATACTGCGCCCGCTTGAAATCAAGCAAAATAAAGCAATCCGATGCGTCACTGGATCACGTTTCAATGCCAGCTCTACGCCACTCTATCATAAACAGGCATAGCTAAGCTACATGATTTGTTCAATATTGAACTTAGTAAATTTATGTATCTTCATTCCCGCAATGAACTACCAAGTTCGCTGAACAATCTTTTTGTGGCAAACAATTCTATCCACTCTTTCAACACTAGACATTGTAAAGACCCCCATATAACTATATAGGTGGAATGTCCAAATTTTTGGAAACAGCTTCATTCGTAAAGGTCCGGAATTATGGCTAAATACACCAACCCATATAAAAAACAGCATTTCATTCAGCGCCTACAAATCTAAGATAAAACAACACTTCATTCCGAAATATTTGATGAATAACTAACTATCTAATCTAGTAATACTCCCTTGATACTGTAAAATTTCATGGCTGTATTGTATTTTCATAAGCTCACGTTACTACGGTCGCTTTATTAGTTTGTCTTTTTTATGTCTTGTGTCATTTTTTCATATTTCTTTTTTTTAGGTTACCGGACCTATGGTCCGATAACCTATTGGCATGGCGTTGCGTCCGTCGTCTGTCGTCCGTCGTCCGTCGTCGTCGTCGTCCACATTTTTATCTTTTTTGTTTACGAGCGAATTCTTCTGAAATTTTGCACAAAAATACTTAAAAATAATTCAGGAAGGACGTATTTTTTAGTTTTTTGATTTTCGCATTTTTTTCAAAATGGCGGCCGTTTTCGACGAAAAATGCCTGATTTTGGACTTTGGTGGCCATTTTCTCAAAATCTGTTCAGTAACTTTTTTTCTTTTTGATACATAACACTCCTCATATGTACTTCTATGATGTCTATAAATTTCGTTGCGCTTGAATCGCTCGAAGTGGGCCATTTTGCCCCAAACTCGGCCCAAATGGGACTTTCCCATGTTAAATTCTCCTATGCTTTAATATGCCTAATATCTCACTTAATATTGAGATTAGAGACTAGGAATCAATTGTGGACATATAGGAAATGATATATGCTGAATATCCTCGTGACCTTGAATTTGACCTCTGACCTCAATTCAAGGTCAGAGCTTAAAATGGCTGATATCTCGCTTATTATCGACTCTACAGCTTAGGAATCAATTGTGGACATATAGGAAATAATATATGCTGAATATTCTCGTGACCTTGAATTTGACCTCTGACCTCAGTTTCAAGGTCAGAGCACAAAATGGCTTATATCTCGCTTATTATCGACTCTACAGCTTAGGAATCAATTGTGGACATATAGGAAATGATATATGCTGAATATTCTGATGACCTTGAATTTGACCTTCGACCTCATTTTCAAGGTCACAGGACAAAATGGCTAATATCTCGCTTGTTATCGACTTTACAGCTTAGCAATCAATTATGAACATATAGGAAATGATATATGCAGATTATTGTCATGACCTTGAATTTGACCTTTGACCTCTTTTCCAAGGTCACAGGACAAAATGGCTAATAGCTCACTTATTATCGATTTTACAGCTTTAGAATCAATTGTGGACATATAGGAGATGATATATGCTGAATATTCTCGGGACCTTGAATTTGACCTCTGACCTCATTTTCAAGGTCACAGGACAAACTGGCTCATATTTGCTCCTCTATTGACTGTATGGCTTGGGAATCAATTGTGGACATGATATAGAAAATGATATACATTGAATATTTTGATGACCTTGAATTCGACCTTTGCCCCTTCATTCTCAAGGCCACAGCACAAAATTGCTAATATCTCTCTGATTATTGAATTTACATCTTAGCAATCAACTGTGGACATGATATATGCTTAATGTTATATATGCTGAATATTCTCTTGACCTTGAATTCAACCAGTGACCTGGCTAACATCTAAGATATTAAATATTGTCCGGTAACCTATTTTCGGCCCTTGGCCTAATTTTTTTTTTTTGCTCTACCAATCCTGTATCGTTTGCCAATAGTGTAAGGATGTGTGTGGGTGTGGGTGTGTGTGTCATGGGGGGGGGGGTATGGAAAAGGACTTTTTTCATTCATTTCTCAGTCTATGAAATATCACAAGTTTGGCATTTCACAGTAGTAAATGTGTAAATTTTAGGTTCAATCTGTTAATACTGGCACAGGTTCAGCAACTGTATCATCATCTCCTGTATATATGAGTGTATGTGAATAATATGTATCTCTACGTGAAATTAATGTGTATATATATATATATATATATATATATATATATCTACATGTTTGTGATGTTGTTATATGTAGTATGCAACTCATACATGAGTCCAACTTGTAAATATTTTGTTCCTATCCGTTCCATATTTTGTGTTACTATTATTTCAATGTAATGGGCTTCACCGCTTGAGCAATCAAGTTACAGGCATCGGCCTCTGGTGGAGTCCACAAATTGTGCATTTCTCATATCATCTATTGAATAAGTTCAACTGGTGTGCAATTTGGAAATAAATTACTTACTTACTTACTTTGATTTGCTGGCAAGAGGTCCATCTAAGATACGCTCAACTTCTCTGAGCCATAATTTGAACTGAGTGAATGCAGAATCTGTGGCATGTGTAAGAATTCAAAGAATTGAAAAATGAAAGAAGAATTGAGTGGAGCCTACCAAAGATTGGCGAATTGCATCCATCTGCTCCAGGGAAGCCATATTCAAGGCAAAATTGGAAATGCGCTTGACACATAAAGAATGCCAGGAGCTACATCCGAGGATTTGCTTAACATGGCTATCGAGATGGAACATCATTGGTTCGATCAACTCATGAACCGGTTCCGAAACGTATGCAAGGGTGAAGATTTCCAGGACCGAGAGGTATGTGACATATTTAGCTAGGAGGCTAAAATCGGTGGCCGGTACTACTATACAAAGTCAGTGCCAAAAAAGGCCATTGCCTCTGTTAACGTAGTCCGCTACAAACATGGAGGTAACGGAGAGTGAAAATTTAAAAGTCATTTCTTGAATATTATCTCTTCAAAATGACATTATTTTATAGAGTAAATGATCAGCATCCTAATACTGAAAAGAAAATAGGGGGTCACCGTGCTCGTTTCTTCTACATATTCGATCAAAATCACACATATTTACCTAAAATGACATAAATTCTGGCATTTTTGCACATTTTTTCGTCCATATTCACATCTTGCATTGTGTTTTCCATGAGAACGGATACGGTGACCCCCTATTTTCTTTTCAGTTTTAAGATGCTGAACAGTTACTCTATAACATATATCATTTTGAAGCTCTAGATAATGTTGACACAGTTATTTATTTTAAAAAACTCTTTGACCCCCTCCCCTCACTGTTTGGAGCGGACTACCTTAATCAGTACACAAATGCTATTGACATTTGCCTGCAGGTGAAGAACTGACGAAGAACTTACTTCAAAATTATGGAATGGATATGACTTAAAATTTGTTGAGGCCTACCATTCCACAATTTATCATGAAATGGTAATTTTTAAGGCGATATTGTAATGCATGCTAACTTGACAAATAGAATCTTATTATTGGCTATTAAATCCAGTCTATTGTTTGAGGTGAATTACTGTGTTATGATTTGTGGATCAGGGTGACAGAAGCCAAAAAGTTTAACTGAGCCGCATGTGACTCACAAAGACGGCACAAAATTGACATGGCGGTAACCTTTTTAAAACACGTTTTTGTCAAAAGTTAATGAGTAGATTCTGATGAGCATGGTACGTTTCAGGTGCTGCTATACATGAGTTTCTTAAACAGTAGCATTTTTATAGCTTTTGTCACCAAAACGTTATATATGAAATGGAGATGTATTACTAAACCGCCCATCCTCATCACTTCGGAAAAGCTGTTTGGATAATTTCGTATGATTGTTCAACCATCGGCAATTATAGCACAAAAATATCAATGTAGCATATCACACTATCCAGTACACTACACTGATTGATTTGGTACCTCATTTGCCTTTATATATCAAGAGGTGTGGTTTCTGGATGCCGAAAGTGTAAACCGACAGAAATACAGCGTGCACCAAATGGTGGTATCCTACTTCAAAGCCAAATTTTGAGAAAAGTTCCAAGTAGAATTTTGTAAGAAATTCGTTTTCGGAATCAGAACATATTCCAATTCAAGGAACAGCAATCCAAACTTTTGGTAAATGAAAGTTGAATAAAACCCTCTCAGCTCTGGGACTAGTCCCCATGATTTACTACATGACCGATGGTTGTACAATCAAAATTTCCCATTTTCGCCCAAGGTCGAAAACGTAAGAGTCATCAGCTGAATTCTCCGATTTGTAATATCTCAGGTAGTAGTAATTCCAAAACCACTGGCGATATTCAATAAAATATTGAACATAAAATTTGCAATATAAATCTGAAAGAGCTTGCAACATTTGGGAGGTCAGTATCAAGAATTCAGGCCGTAATCGAAAATATGGTCAAGATAGAAAAATCGCAAGTACTTTATTTTATTAATTTATTAATGATAACTTCGCCATTGATTCTCGTATTTTAATCTCATCAATGGCCAACTCCCAACCAAAATCCCCCATTTATCGCCGAGGTCGATAATGACATAAGCTTTAATTTTAATAACTCAATCTAAAGGGGTGAGGGTCTGCAATCTTTGATTGTCTCGTTTGCGATTCCTTAATCAGTCGGCCTCGCATCTATATTACAATTTCAGCGCACTAATTTATATGTACGTGTATGTAAGCTCACTGACAAATGTTATACAGTACAATTGTAGAGCGCTGTAAGATGCATGCTCTGTGTCATTGTGAAAAAAAAAACAATTATTACATTATTGTTCCATACGAGTGTATGGGTTATATCATATATTCGGAACTGTTTCTATTGTATTCAAAATTCTATTGCTCGTGGACTCGCACTTGAAAGGAGGGGGATATGTCATATATCCACAAAGTTTATAAATGAGTTTCGCAGATCCAGAGACCGGCATTTCAATGTTTACTGTACGTGACCCCTAGGGGTCAGACTGTCACGCACACGCATTCAATGTTAAGGTTGTTCGAAACACCCGGAAAGGTGTTTTTATTGAGTAAAAAGTTATATTTCTTGATAGCTAGATATGTGATGGTTACAAAAAGCAGAAAAAAATAGTAGGTCACCGTATGATATTTTTTTGCTATGATGCATTTTGTTGACCTCCTATCAGTCTTGAAAGTACCTCAGCAATAGCCACAATCCATTACATCATGACATGCAATCTAACTGCATATTTTTGCCTAAAACTATATATTTATAGGATTTTTCAGTATAGAACTGTTGTATATGCAACGGTTCATTAAACTGATGAAACAAAATTCGCTAGCACTGAGTTTGATATGTTTCGTGGCAAGAGTAAGAACATGTGTATATATTTCAGCACTGAAATTTTACAGAAAAAGAGTAACTTCTGATAATCCATACAACGTTGAGTATCACTGGTCGGTCAGTAATACAGTATTTTTTTCTAATTTTTTTACACATATTTCTTCAATGATATTTTGGGTTTGTAAAAATAATGTAAAAAATATACCTATCCAGGTTACTTTTCGCGATATAAGCGTTAAAACATGAAAAGTGTCATTTTATGGAAACAAAAAATCAATAATTTCATGAATTTGGAGTGCATACTATGTCAAATTATTCAAGTTTTTGTGAGTATGAATTGAAAAAAAAATCATATATTTCATATATTGTATGTTCTGACTTGACTCAGAAATGTATAAAAGGATGGCATGGTAGATGTGATCATTAGCATGAACGGTATGGCTGCTAGAATAAACCACTAGATGTTGACTGGTCAATTGGCTCAGATGAGATTCTCTCCGGTCGCCAACTCAGTAGGCCTAATAGTTGAAATATCCCCATCAAATTTGACAAGTCAGTAGAACTTTAGGAATAAATTTCACCCAATTAGCTTGAGCAAGATGACCGCCACATTTGGCACAGGATTTTGCGATAACTACATACGGACAACGTGAGGATATAGCTTATTATATATAAATGGCTGATAACGGATTTGACTGAGAGGATAGCGCTGATCTGTGCGTGGTGAATTTTGGAGATTATTTCGTCTATAGGTCTATTTCATGCATCTCGATGAATTTTGGCAGAAAATCGCCTAACATAGTGTAAATTTCTGGGCAGATAAGCTGCGGAAACAAAAAAGTTAGCCCCATTCGGCTTACATAGCGGAACGGGTATGGTAGACGAAACGTGTCAAAAATGACAACTGTAACGAAAACGGAGCCCCGCGAAATCGAGCCTTGTGGGCTGTAAATGTTGCGGCCCAATGAAGCTGAGCTCTTCTTATGATGTATTCCTCTTAAAGAGTGAACATTTGGTATATTCAGGCTATATAATGGACAGGCTATAGAGGAATTGATGTATGTCAATGGAATGTTGCTTAGTGGAACTGGAAATGCATATGCGTGTTTGGGCGCATAGGACAAACTATTATAAAAGAGTGTGTGACGACCTCTGGATATTTTGTGGTGAACTTTGAAGTTCTAAGAGATTGGAATTGTGAAGAAAACACTCCACAGGGGCACAAAATGCAGGATTCGGCGGATGGGAGGATGTGGTAAGAAACGGAAGAAACCCTCACACTTGTTTTATTGGTCTTACACAGATATCATATACAAAGTAATGAGCGCCACTTGCGCCAGCAACTCCCCCCCCCCCCCCCCCCTCACCCCTCAAATTTGCTCTTGCATTCGTTGTATCTTTTGTCCTTGGTCCATTCAAGTCAAGTAGCAACAAATTTCATGTGTTATGCCATACTAGTACATTCATGCTTATTAGCCCTACGAGGTCTGCAATACCATGAATAGTCTTTCAAAATATTATTATCGCTAAGCTTGAGTTGTATTGAAAATTATGCCATGATCCACAGAAGTGTTGTCAATTTATTTAACAGTGTTTTGAATAATTTTACGATCTGTTTGATTATGTTAATCAGAAGATTTGGAAATTGTTAGGTCTACTAGTTTTGTTGTGCAAACGTTTACTCATATACATATTAAAACTATGTAACGAATGGATGTTCTAGTAGTATTATCTTCTTAACCGAGGCTGGCCCACTGAAAGATACCAGACATATGCTGTGATGCTTCCAGTACTTTGTGTGTTCAAGTCGAGACTCCGTCGTACTGATTACAGACCGCCGGATTTTCCAGTACTCCCATTGCACGGCAACATTCATACCCCGCCGATCCCTATTTCACCCCGCCGTTACATTCGCTGTTTATGACACGTTTGGTCAACCATAGACGGGCCACATTGATGACGCGTTCGGTGTATCGAACAACCTTAATTGAACATGCCACTTTCCAGAAAGCCGGTTTCCCTCTTTATATGTGATTTTGAACTTGTAAGCAGTTAAGATCCCACTGCCATGGAGTAAAGCTGTGTTTTTGAATAAAGTACTGAAAGAGGAAACATCTTAGATATTTATGATAATCATCATGAAGTGAAACAGCTCAATGATTGACCATTTGTAGGCTATATAGTGTCTCAACGAAACTTGAGTATCATTATAACATGGAACCACAGAGGATGACGAGTTTTTTGTTTGCCTTCACTTTCACGTTATGATTGGCTGACAGGCTGTTTAGCAATACTGTTGTTTTCACTCCCAAAGGATATTGGTTTCATGAGAAACGTAATGCATAAGAATTTCTTCAACCAGATACCTCTTATCCGTTTTACTCAGGTAATGATCAGATGCACTTCACAATTCACATAACGTAAAGATTGGTATATTCACGCCTGTATATTGAAACAGTATGGCGCCCCGTTCGTGCCACCAAAAAAAGGGAAGTTATTTTTTTTATTTATCTCATACGTATGAAATAACAAGTCATACGTAGGAGATACTAACACATACGTATGAGATAACAAGTCATATCGCCCGCTGCTGAAGGGAATTCAATGTTCGTCGTTGGCGGGTTCGAGCCCCGCTCTCGGCGATCAAAATTTACTCAGCCGATCAAGGGTTACCCTCACTTCTCAGTCCGTCGGCCTGGAGCGGACACTAATATGGTGACCATGTGATACATTGTAGACTGCTGCACTCGGTGTACCGGCGGTGGTGAAGGGGCAGAAACCTAGTTCACTAGGCGTACCCGGATCTGTCATGGGCCGCGCTACAAATACCCATCAATGCAGTACACCAGAAAATCCCGTCTATACACTACAACATACACGGGAACTAAAAATATGCCAGGCGCTGCACTGCGGCGACGCGCCACCAATGTATCGCGGACCAAAGTTGGTCGGATGGTGGTAAGTCAAGTTCCCTTACAGGGTTACGTCAGTATAATCTATCTATCCATCTATCTATCCATCTATCTATTATCTCATACGTATGAGTTAGTATCTCATATGTATGATTTATTATCTCATATGTATGACTTACTATCTCAAACGTATGACTTTTTATCTCATATGTATGACTTCTTATTTCATACGTATGACTTAGTAACTCATATGTATGAGATACTATCTCATATGTATGAGATACTAAGTCATACGAATGAGATACTAAGTCATACGTAGGAGACACTAAGTCATACGTAGGAGATACTATGTCATACATAGGAGATACTATGACATACTCATACGTATGAGATACTATCTCATACGTATGATTTATTATCTCATATGTATGACTTAGTATCTCAAACATGACTTTTTATCTCATACGTATGACTTCTTGTTTCATACATATGACTTAGTAACTCATACGTATGAGATACTATCTCATACGTATGAGTTAGAAAAAAAAAATTCTCTTTTTTTTGTGTCACGAACGGGGCGCCATAGAAACAGGAACAAGGAATGACTGATTATAAAAGATGACTTAAACATGTTACTACATCGACTGGACACATGGATCTTATAGCACATAGACTTCGTGCACTTTCACACAAGAAAAAAGTAGTGTGAACAAGATTCAAGTTGCTGATGAGGATGCTCCTGTGTCTGATAAGAAAATCTTAATGATATTTTGCTATTATGAGTGCATAGGGTTATCGGCGAATTGTATCTCATATGACTTCCTGGTTCCCTGTAAATCATCAAAACAGCCGAAGGTTTTTCATTGGAACGAACGTTATTCCTGAATATAGTTTTCTACTTGAGGATATCCCATACGGACTGACAATGCAGAGGTGTTTCTTGTTATGTATATATGTCGTCGCGGGAATTGTGGCAACAGGTAAACTTTTATGGTGAATAATTCATAGATTCATAGTTAATCTTAGAATATGAATCTTGATAGGCATGTGTCATTTTCAGATAGTGCTGCATTTCTTGAGTGCGCACCAGTGCCAGGGACAGTGGCTGTGACAGTCTCAGAGAATAAGGCCCTTGGTGAATGCACCAGCATTTGTTTGGCTCTCCCTACAACTCTCTTCGGTTTGCAGGTGAATATGTGTAATTACACAAGCATTTATGCCAGTTGTTTACCATAAATATGAGAGTAGTGTATGCAAAAAGTAACATCAGCTCAAACAGTGTCGTATCTGCATATGTCGTATCTTCTGTTATAGCAAAAGCATTGAACATACATGTATAATGATGATGTCACATACGTTGTTGTCTGGCATGATTACAGAATGTTTGTGAGATAGTAGTATCACTTCCCTTTCTAGAGAAAGGAGGACACTGGTCATGATGCTAATTGTTTCTGTGTTGACGAACCCGTGAACAATACCATATCAGGTTGTGACCGCGAATGTGGTCCTGGCGAAATCACATATTCTTGTGGTGGTCCCGGGCACATGAGTGTTTACACAAGTAAATGTTACATTCACACTAAATCTGATTCATTCGACTTGATAACAATACAAAGTTTAATATATTATGAACAAATACAGGCTTTGCTGTTTCCCTGCAAACAATTTACATATCTGTGCATTTTATTACAAGTAACAATTGCAGCATGCGATCCTGGCGAGTGGAAAAATGACTGTTCTCTGGCATGTCTTCCTTACTGTGATGAGAACGTGTGCCACATCAACACAGGCGAGTGTCTGTTCGGCTGTCTGGAAGGTTGGTATGGACCGTATTGTTATGAGACTTGCAGGACGTGTCAAGCGGGCTGCAAGAGAGATTCAGGGTTGTGTGATCCTCCATCGTGCAAATCTAAGTACTACGGACCTTACTGCAACAAAACATGTCCTACAACCTGTTTGACTGACCAGTGTGAGTTCACTGACGGATCATGTACGGGAGGATGTGACAACACTTACTGGGGATACTGGTGTGACAAGGATTGCTCATCAGGCTGTCGTTATGACATGTGCGACCAGCACAGTGGGGAATGTACCGAAGGTTGTAATCCTGGTAATGAGGGGCCAACATGCTGCTCGAAAAACTGTAAAAATGAAGAATGTGATACAGATGGCGGAGACTGTGCTAGCTGTGAGGACGGTTACTGGGGAAACACGTGCCAGAACAACTGTTCTTCTAATTGTATTGATGGTGTGTGTGCAATGAATGGGGTATGCTCAAAAGGATGTACAACCGGTTACTGTGGTCACAACTGCACCATATCTTGCCCAAGCAATTGCTTAGATGTTTGTGACCAGTACACAGGCACGTGTGCCGAGTGCAAACCAGGTTGGTACAGCAAGTATTGTAACCAACCATGTCTCGCGAATTGTAGCGACGGCGTGTGTGACTTTAATACCGGCCTTTGTGCCGAATGTGTTCCTGGGAAGTATAGCGTGTACTGCAATCAAAGCTGTCCTGCCAACTGTAGCGGCAACATGTGTGACTTCAATACTGGCGTTTGTTCCGAGTGTGTTCCCGGGCAGTTCAATGGTTACTGTAATCAGAGCTGTCCTGCCAACTGTTTTGAGAAGGTGTGTGACATCAGAGTCGGGAACTGTACCAACGGGTGTGAGGAGGGCTGGGATGGCCCAGAATGTCGCACTGGTAAGTAGATTACGCATGATATATCACTCATGTCCAACATTTATGGGTATCGGCGATTAGTCTGTATACGCTTTAGGCGTATCACATATTTGCAGAACTTATTATGCACTCGTTTCAATCTATAGAAGTTCCGCCAGACGACACAAACATAGGAGCTATTGTGGGTATCTGTATAGCGCTGTTGGCTGTCATTGCTGGACTGGTGGTGCTTATCATATACCTTGTACGGTTAGTAGGTCTTAGTTACATAGAATGACATCTGTCACTCGTCTTAGTTACACATGACTCATTGCAAGTGGCTGTATATGGGAACCCGTTGGCCGTACATTGATGTTCTATACACTGACCAGTCGTGGTTCCGGCACGAAGACCAAAGAGGCAAGACCGTTGTCAGTTAGGGAGAGTGAATACGAAAACTTCAAGGACGGGTTTGTGGGTCCTGTTGATATCGTCACACCCCAGCCCAGGAAGAGAAGTCCAGGTACCGGGCCAATATCAATAAGAGCTCTAAATCTCAGCAAGGATTCAAGACCTCTGAACGTATTCCGATAGCTTCAGAGAACACTTGTAAAGTTGTAATGTAGGCCTTCACAAGAATCATATTTAGTTCACACATGTAGGCCATAATTATAGGAACGTATTATTGCACTAGAACATTACAAATACAGTAGGCCTATGTATTTTTATTTTCTGAAAAACAAACGGCATGCACACTTTCGCTTACTATATACATATATATTGATTTTCTGACACCTGATTATCTTGAGAGTCACGTTTTTGTACAATATGGTATATCATTCTTGCAAGTATATGTATACACGCCGAAATGTCTAGCCATAGATAAACCACTTGATCCTCACAACAAGTCAACTACACATATCTCTTTCGAATATTACCACCTGAAAATATTACTTCACGAGGATATTCTCTCTCTTTCCGATTGTTCCCTTCCCTGCAGATGGGCAGAGTCACTCCACGGACGAGATCATGCAGGACAGGTCCGTAAAGGTCGACAACTTCGCCGCCTACTTCCGAGACAGGCTGGACAGGAAGGACTGGTTCAAGAACGAGTTCAAAGTAAGATCGTGGATATGAAACAAAGACGTAGCTTGGCATGTCAGTGCTGATCCAGTTACCAAGTCTTTGTAGTAGGACATCATTTACCGGTATCGATATCCCTATTTTCTCTAGTACCCTGACTGAGAATTTCTCTACACAGGAGTTACCGACAGACACGCTGTACGAATGGACGGCGGCCACGAGGCCAGAGGTCAAGACCAAGAACAGATACCTCGACATCTACCCGTGTAACTGAATACCTATTCCTGTATCTAGTCATGTAATTCGTCCAATATGCAGCAAGGACAAACACGGTACTAGTGGTTGTCAAATCATGTACAATTCTACTGTAGATGACCATAACCGGGTATTACTGGATGAGATCGAAGGGGTGCCGGGCTCAGACTACATCAACGCCTCCCGTGTACAGGTCAGCTCTCCTGACAGATCCAGTTGGCTTGACAAAGTCTTACAGATGTGACTTGGTTGTAAAGGAACTTTTGTCTGTTTGCAGGGTTACCATGCGGCTGAAAAGGCCATTGCCTGTCTCGGTAAGGTTCTGCTAGCTTGTCTAGCACAAATGCCGAGGTACTCTTAAGAATTTTGATTCGATACTCTTTTCCTAACTAACATCTTTGATGTGTAGGACCTCGGAAGAACACTGTGAACGACTTTTGGCGGATGATCTGGAAGGAGCAGACCACATTGATTGTGATGCTGACGAACCTGGTGGAGGCTGGCGTGGTATGGTCTTGTCTCAGCTGGGGAGGATAGCCTTGAGTCACTGGGTGGTTCTCAAAAACGATCGAACACGTTTATCCTCTTGGTTTTGTAACAAATACGCTAATCAGTTTCGAAAGTTTCATATTTGTGCATGATTTCTCTTATATGCTTGTACTATGCAAGCGTTATATGGTGCATGTTTTCTACATCAGGAAAAATGTACCCAGTACTGGCCAGACAGCGGCACTGCCCAGTACGGGGAGATCTCGGTCAGCTTCATAGCAGAGGATGCTTGGCCTACATACATCCTGCGGAAGTTCATGGTTACCAAGGTAACTCATTATATCCTGGCCTACCTACATCCTGCAAAATTTCATTGGTTGCCAAGGTAACTTAATATATCCTGGCCTACCTACATCCTGCGAAAGTTCATTGGTTGCCAATGTAACTTATTATCCTGGCCTACCTACATCCTGCGGAAGTTCATGGTTACCGAGGCAACTTGATATATCCTAACCTACCTACATCATGTAGAAATTCATGGTCGCCAAAGTAACAAATGATGCTATTACTTGGCCTATCTATCCATGGCGACTCCCTATTCATATCGTGGCGGCGCCGTCCTAAATTCTGAAAATTCGAAACTCTATATTCGCTATGGTAATATGGCGGAGACACCAAATGGGAGGAACCCATCTAATGCTGAGTACATTATGCAGCATTCCCGATTGGGCTACCAATCAACGAGCAACGAACCTGGGCGAGACCTGATATTGACCTACATGTTATACCATAATGTAAGATTATGATGAAGACAATAGAAAATACCAATTTGACCAGTTTTGGGGAACAGAAACAAAGACCCACCAAGCAAGTATAGGCATATCGAAACCAACACCGGCCTACAGGGGGTGTTTTTAGACATCAAAATGAAAGATCAATAATTCTTATCAGTACTCGATTTAGGACTATCTGTCACATACATGTATCGATCCGGATCATAATGATGTCCGGAGTATTTCATTCAATCATTGATAATGACAATTTACTTTACATGTAATATACATCAGTGAAGTCAAAATTCGTAATAGCAAGAACTAGCGACTGACCTGGGTAGTGTGATATAATATAAAATGTATAAGGCATGAAACTAGCATAACCACCAAAGATATCAATTGTGTCACATTGATATACATATTCCAGATAAATCTCACATGTCACCTAGATCTATCCATACGAAAGACGATAGATTACCTCATGGACGATATTGGTATGTGTATTAGTTAGTTATGAAAAACAGTCCAGTATTCATCTTACACCCTTTAACGTTTGTACCACAGAGGGAAATAATACCTCTCATAAAAAATATCATACCAACTATACTCTGATTTTTCTAACTCGTTTACACAGATTTTTCTAACTCGTTTGCTGATATTTTTGCGATGCTAAACGCTATCGTTCTATAACTTGGCATATTTCACCTGGGAGTCAAACGGCAATTACTTACCGAATTTCAGCCTTTTATCACGAAAATTGAAAAAGTTGGCAATCTACCCCCATGTTAAATTTAGCCACGTCATTTAATTTCTGGGTGTGCACAAAATTTCGCGTATTTGCTCGGTTTTGTTGTAGTGCAATCTTTCAAAATCAACATGTTTGTGTAGAATACAACCCAATGTGTCACCTGGTCTAAAATTACAACAATACTTTGAATCCTGGTGGATGTAAACAGGATCAAATCCTCGAATAAGCTCAGATTCTCGAGACCCCGTTTTTGGCTGAAATTTAACATTGGGGTGGATTGCCAACTTCTTCAATTATTGCGATAGACGTCTGAAATTTGGTAGAAAAATGCCGTTTGTCCCTGAGGTGAAGTATGCCAAGTTATAGAACGATACCATTTAGCATCGCAAAAATATCGTCAAAAACCGGTGTAAACAAGTTAGAAAAATCAGAGTATACAGACTGAGGGGAAATAATACGCCCAGGGCGGTACAGGGAAGTGGTTTTACACAACTATCGCTGTCATTTTTACATGGAAACATACGATTCATATAAATGAACACACACTTGGGATGGATGATATCACACTTGTATCATGAAATGATACACATCTGAATAGGGTCAAAGTGGACTGATAGCACGTTTAGCAATACTTACACAATTGCGTAACAAAAGAATACGTAACACCAACGATTGCAAAGAGTTGGTAACACGCCAGAACAGTGAAATATCAGTTGATATATCTCGTGTGGGCCTCTCACCGGGTGGCTGACAGCTTCTCAGCCTTACCACATATCTCCATATATAACCACGTAATTGATAGTGTTGCAAAGTACATATTTAATTCGATGGCTATCAGGTAATTAACTGACCAGACACCGATTGTTTTTCTCTCGAAATGTATGATACCAGAAGACCTGCCAATCAAATCCGAAATTGGTTTTAAAAATCCATGTCCTATTCAGGATCGGGGAATTTATAAAAAAAAAAACCCACTAAATTGAGGTGCTAGAATAGAGGTGACCATTTCCTGTTCAACCTGTGCCACCCATTGAATGCACCGAAAGTGAAAGTGCAAAACAATTTTCGTTGCAATCACCCTTGTCGCAGCTGTCCAGTTGGGAACAGCAAGTAGCCCTGAAACATCATCGAATTTAGCAGCATAGCAGACTGCAAATTTGTAAGAGGTAGTAATGAATTTAACTTGAGTACCGGTATTACGGGGAATGAAGCTATATGATTGTGCAGAATTAGTTTCCGTCAAAGTGCCTTGGTTTTCACTGGGTACCAAATCGTAGTGGATATTTTGATGTGGAATTCGGTTCTAGGTATAGACTGACTCCATGGTATTTACTGTATTTACATGATGAATACAAAGGGGATTTGCAGTGTATTAGTGTGATCGAACGCTCTTTCCCATGTCAGAAAATGTATATGAATGCACGGATTGAAAAGGTATCCATGTCTGTCTGTTACAGGGCGAGGCCAAGCACTTTGTGACACACTATCACTACACGGTGTGGCCCGACCACGGGGTGCCGTCCGACGCCACGGCCGTGCTAGACTTCCGACGTAAAGTCCTCATCGCCACCAAGGCCAAAATGCCGGCCGTCATACACTGCAGGTAGTGCTGACGGTATTAAAACAATGGCCAATGGGCAAAATTGGCGGCCGTCATACACCTAGGTAGGGCTGGCGGTATTAAAACAATGGCCAATGGGCCAAATTGGCGGCCGTCATACACCGCAGATAGAATATGCACAGAAGTCTAGTTACTGCAAAACAAGAACAAATTCTAGAGATTTTTCTTTATCAAAACGCCTAATGACATCGGCAAATGGGAGAGATTGTTTTCCTGGTACATAATTCTTTTCGTGGTAATTCGTGATGTTTAATATCCTCACAAACATCGAAAAAGTGTCTCATCTCATCAGCACCAAGTTCAAAACATTTTCTGAGAAAGTAGTAATGGCTCACTCCGTCACACGTGACCTACATTGCCGCGGCGTGTAGTGGACTGTTCAGTCCGGACGAGAGACTGTGAGCGAGGCTTGATGATAACCTCTCCTACTTTGTGAGGTCTCCTTGTGCGCAGCGAAGTCACGTCCAACCTTTGATATACAATTAGGAGCCCAATAATCACTGTCTAAGCACAGCTGAATAGATTATTTGCCTTATGTGTTTTTGCCTAAAAGGGGATTTTTTGGTGTGATTTGCTAATAAATAACACCCAAAAATCGTGAGTCTTACATAAATTTACATTTTGAAATGTGTATGATTTTATACTCTCCCATCACAGTTTTAAGATTTTATTCTTGTAATTCGTTTTGGGTCAATGTGATTGATCATCTCGAATACGTAGCATATTATTTTGGTATTTCTTCTCAGATGAATGGAATTTTTTTTTATAAATATTCATCATACTCGTATTGTATTTAATGTTGTATCTAAAGGGGTTTTTTACAAGGTGGAAACTGAAATTTCCAAGTTATGGATGTGATATTCATCTTGCCAAATAATTTGTTGTTTTATTACGTTACTGGCACATGATTGCAAATAATAATTCCGATTTTTCACCATAGTCAAATTGACACCACAACCTCTATTAGTTGTGGCACTGTCATCTTTCAACGCAACGACTCAAGTCTTAGCTTTGCCTGACTTTTATCACCGAAAATGCTGGTGTAGATCACACGGGGACTGTGATGTCCCTGGATTACCTGAATAAATGAATCAGTCTCCATGACGACGGTTTGTTGACAGTGCCGGCGTGGGTCGGACGGGGACTGTGATAGCCCTGGATTACCTGATCTAACTAATTATGACTGCGGTTTGTTGACAGTGCTGGCGTGGGTCGGGCGGGGACTGTGATAGCCCTGGATTACCTGATCTAACTAGTTATGACTGCGGTTTGTTGACAGTGCTGTCGTGGGTCGGGCGGGGACTGTGATAGCCCTAGATTACCTGATCTAACTAATTATGACTGCGGTTTGTTGACAGTGCTGGCGTGGGTCGGACGGGGACTGTGATGGCTTTAGACTACCTGATCAAACAGTCGGAGGCTGAGAATAAGGTGGACGTGTTTGATTGCGTGTACAACCTTCGTCACCAGCGTAAACATCTGATACAAACTGTGGTATGTGCTCTTGTCTCCACACACGTCAGTTTTTTGTATCTCAGAGAAATTCATGTAAACCCTGGGAGGATTTTAATATGTCACCCACACGCAGGACCAGTATATCTTCCTTCACGAGGCTCTGGCCCAGTACTTCACGGTGGGGACCTCGACCATTGCCACTTCCGAGTACAAAACGAAGTACCGGGAGCTTGTGGAGTCCCATCCCAAGGGGGACATCGCCAACCAGTACAGGGTGAGCGTGGGCGTGGGAGGGGCAGGTTGACGGAGGGAAGTTCATGTGGAACGAAACAGACCATTATTACTGACCAAAACTGCTCGAAGAGATACTACATTACGTTAGCTTGACGTGGTTATTTCTCTATGTTTTGTTGGAAGCTAACTAAGCCGAGCACGACCTAATTATGATGATGTGTTGTGATCTGTAGATGCTGAAGCAGCTGGCTCCTGAGCGGAAGCAGGAAGACAAGGACTACGCCCTGTCTGCGGCCAATGTCGCGAAGAATAGAAACAAGATGATCATTCCCAGTGAGTATGACGGAGGCAACTTTCAAGCGTGCTCCTTTTACATTATGTAGACCATGAAACTTCCTTCCTACTACAGGCCAAATCCCTATCTCGACATGCAAGCTCGATAAGTATGTTTTCTGGTGGGATGGCCAGTCCATAATGCCCTCAGATGTTCTGTTTCAGTGCTGAGTAGTCGTGTAATTCTGACGAGTCGTGTCGAGAACAGAAATGACTACATCAATGCCGTCGGTGTAAATGTAAGTGGCTAGAGGGCTAGCACGAACATAGAATGAAAGCAAATGAAATATTCTACTAAATAGTGATTTTGAACATGGCACATATTTTTCAAGATTGCATTTGAATCAATTCCGGAAAGCAAAATCTTTACGATTTTCAGAGCTTCCAGCGGAAGACGGGTTTCCAAATCACAAACTTCCCTCTGGTGCACACTGTGGTCGACTTCTGGCGCATGATGTGGGACCACGATAGTAACACCATAATAATGCTGTTGAATCCCTGTCACCAAAGTGTAAGATAGTAACACCACAATAATGCTGTTGAATCCATGCCACCAAAGTGTAAGATAGTAACACCATAATAATGCTGTTGAATCCCTGCCAGCAAAGTGTAGAATAGTAACACCATAATAATGCTCAAAATTGAAAACTGCGTGGGGATACACGTATTTCATCATTTGTACAGTAGTAACACAATTATCACACTTTAGATTATTCCCACAGATGACACAAATATGGCTTTTATTAATATTGGTATTGAAAACACATACGAAATCAAGGGATGTCATAATGAATTAATTCTGTGACGTTTGTATACAGTCTGCATCTGACATCTGTAACTTTCTAAATCTCCCAAACACTGACACGTATGACAGGAGGTGGTTCACTTTCTTCCGAGCGAGGACAACCCTCTGACCGTGCTGGACAAGGAGCTGTCTGTCTTGACCAGCCAGACCCACGGCTCCTACGTCACCACGGACGTCCAGCTGGTGGACAAGAACCGCGAAAGCAGCAAGTCACAGGTAGCTTATAGCAAATATACCCTGTATCTTGAAAATCGGCATACTCCTTGTTCTAGATCAAAATGTCCCGGGATACGTCACAATATTTTATCTACATGTCCCTGGAGGCCCATTTTTGCATGGATTAAATCGGATTAGTTGTCTTGGTTTCTTTCTTGTGCTATGGTACGACCCTATATCAGACAAACACAGATTTATCACACAGACACTGCTGCGAGTGTACGCCATCACGATACCCGAAGGCTCGGAGCGGATCAACTACAAGTCCGCTCTCGATGTCTTCACGGACCTGCAGCGTTGGAAACAGCAGAGCGGCAACAAAGTCATCACCGTCATGTGCCCGTAAGTGTTTGACATCACCATAGCCATTATACATTGCTTCGCCTTGCCTGGAGGCAATGTTGTGACCACGTGTTGATGTTTGCCGGCAGGGACGGAGCTACATACAGCGGACAGTTTGTGGCCTGCAGTAACCTCTTCGAGATGATCAACTCGGAGCAGGAGGTAGACGTGTTCCAAGTCTGCAAATACGTCAGAGACAGTCGCCCAGAGCTGGTCGGCTCCATGGTTAGTACTGTGTTTGTCCCGGAATCTAATAGGTACTAGTGTATATGGTTGACCCATTAGGATGAAAACACAATAAGACATTCTTTATGCATTCTTGCACGACAAAGCTTCATGGATTTTCTGCAATGTTCGTGTACACATATAATTAATTAGCAAATGTTCACTTTCGAGTCTCGTATATGGTATCTCGGTATAATATCCAGTACATCCTTTATCTTTCTATCATCCCGTGTAGGACCAGTACCGAGGCCTGTACGATGCCGTGGACCTTTATCTGACACAGTTTGACATGTACTCCAACTTCCAATAGACTCGGTCCGCACACCGATGGACCCATGTAGCCTATACCCCTGTTACAGTGCATGTATGCCAGCATACGTGTGCAGCATGTGGTATTGCACGGGGGTTGATCGGATGCAGTAACAATTGATGCAGTAACAATTGTTACCGTATCCCGCCACGATGACCACGCCAAATGCAGGTATTTACCATTGTTACTGCATCCGATCAACCCCTGTGTATTGGGTATTTGGAACATGTCCTACAGAAGCGGCAGGAGCTGCATGTTACATATCACTGGAATTCACTTGTACGTCATGATAATTATGTGTATAGTCTGCACTTCGTATATTCATATATATGTCTATTTTTGCTTATTTCAAGTGAATTTTAAATTATGTATTTGTAAATATTTAAACAAACGCATAGTGTAGTCTAGTGTTTGTATTATAAAGCAATACGATTGTATAGTACAAATGTGTATATTAGCATTGATATGTATTTATTTGAAGCGAACATATATAATCTGCAGATATTCCTAATTTGCAATTATAGTGGAACCATGGCATACATGTATACACGTACTTTATATATTTGGATTAATAAAATATGTTTGATATTCAATGTTGTTGTGTGCTACAAGAATATTAATCATGGTATCATATAATTTTTTTTTTTTCACAAATAAATATACTATAGACCTAGAGACTTTCCTTCAAGTTTTTCGTGTCCGTATAGCTGGCACGACATCGAGTTTTAACCAAAAAAAAACTGCAAAAAATAAGTCGCCGTGAAAAATTATGTTTTAAAATAATTTGATCTGCTCGTTAAGGTGTGATTGCACGTAACTTACCGGTGACTGCACTGAGGCACTTTTCCATTGATTTATAATGTGAAAGTAAAGGTAACAAAATCGCCAAAACAATACAATCCCCTGACCTAAAAGTTGGCTAGCACACACACATATAATCATGGATGATGAACCGAGACATGGTTTCATAAATGATATCACGAAAGCTGTGCAATTTGATGATTAGATAAATCATTATTCTATGTGGGTGCGGGTTTTTGGTATTCATGTCGTGTGTGTGTGTGTGTGTGTGTGTGTGTATATAGGTGTGTGGGTGTGCGTGCGTGTGTGTGTGTGTGTGTATGTGTGTGTGTGTGTGTGGGGGGGGTGCGGGGTGCGTGTGTGTGTGTGTGGGAGGGGGTGTATGTATGTAGTGGTTTGTATGAGGGTGTGTGATTTTGAGTCATGACGTGTTGCATGTGTGATGATGTATGATATGGGTGACGTGCTTTGTATAATAAATGTTGAAAGTTTTTGTGTAGGTGTGTGTGTGGGGGGGGGGGGGGGGGTTAAGGGGTATCGCAGGAAGACAACTGACAAGTTATGTGATACCCCAACAGCTGACTTGTAAATTACAATATTATGTTTATTTGTCGTGTACACGTGAATGCTGTTGAAATAAATTGATTGATTGATCATTTTATACGTTTCACCAAAACGAAGATTCGAGTGTTCTGCTTGACAAGCACTGGCTGTTGCATATATTTATTCCTTGTTGTCGTCAAAATGGCCCAAGTATCATATCCTGCACCTTCCTCTATATTCAATAAGGATTAAAAAGGTGCGACATGGATTAAATGGTATGTTTTCAGTGAACGAGTAGTATTAAGGAGCAGTGTACGGTACTTGGGCCGTCAAAATAATGAGAATATCTAGGGCTATACTTTCTGTGAGATGAATACAATGAGCTGAACTTTCATAATCCCAAACACATCGGTGCACCCGAGTACATATCACCTGTGAGTTTTACTGGCCTCACTAGCTATTTGCTGCACAGCATAATCCTTTCGCTCGCCCTGTTGTGAGTGTATTTTGTAGACTGAGAATTAGGTTGGAAAATGACATATGAAAACGATGAATTTAACAAATTTAATATTGCTTATTAAGAAACAGAGTCTCGGTTAGTAATCCTCGATGGCTAACAATCAGAAAGGCAAAGTTTCACGTTCATTAGAAGTGTGTAAATTCATGAATTTGTTACCATTATATTTACATTATAAGTAAATGGACAGCTGGTCACTGCCAGGTTCATGACGATCACATGCAATCAATCCTTAACAACCTTGCGCTCTATCCTTGAAGCGTAATACTGCATTCAAGAGATACTTTCTGCATTTGGGGGAATTTTTAGGGGTCTACGATTCGGGCCTCTCGAGCGATTCAAGCTCAACCATGGTTTCCATTCTTAGAAGACACGGCATAGTTATTAAGTATGCCATATCCACACGAAACTAGAAAAAAAACAGACTTACTTGTAGATGCTTCTGTAGACCCCGGAAGGAATTCGTACTTAGGCTTGCGCGTTCACTAATAAAACATATAGGTGAAATAGAGGAAACCATAGATTTGCAGTACTAACATGCTTGGTATCAATGGACCATAAGACACAGACATATCAGAACAATGCCTATTTTTCTGCAGTAGGACTGGAAAATAATATCAGAAGACATGAGATAACTCACCGTTGTCAGTCAGTAATATCATTGATTCAGATGTCACCTTACCGAATTCAGCACATACTACCCTCGATATAATCAAGAATATAGTAGATGTAATATTTCAAATGTTAGAACGTTCTAATAAAAGCATTCATAATGAGATCCAATCTGATTTTGTAGATAATTGAACCAGAACAATGTGGGCAAAAATTCAGGTCAAGGTCAAAGTTAATCCCTGGTACCCATATCTACACATATGTAAAGTTATTGACTACCGTCCGCTCTTCGGGATCCTCGAGGATAGTCCTCTCTCATCCGAGTCCTTACGGACGCGTATCCGCTATTCCGGATCCTTGCGGCGGGGCTGCTCACCGGAGGTCGCGGCGGACACGGTAACTACTTCAGCATTAACGGTAACCAGGTAACAGCCCACCCGACACTCCCAGGCCTACGGACACCGTTCAGAAACTAGTTCATCCCTACGGTGTTAACTGGCGGGGCCTGGCGAGCCGCGGTCTGCCTCGAGGACGGAACCCCGTACAGTCCGACAGGCTGGCCAGAGCCTCTGTCACACGTCCCGGGAAGGGAGAGAACTGGCGATCCACAGGGCGTACGCCCCCGAGTCAGCAACTTGTCTCTCCCAGCCCGGGCCTCCCCATGGAAATCGTCCCCAGGGCTCTAGGAGCCCTCTACTCAGACCCAGGGAACACAAAGCTCATGGCGAGCCTCGTGTGCGTCCTAGTCTCGATCTCTCGGACAATCTCCTCGATCGAGTCGCTTCCAGTGTATATATAATACACCACAAGCTGTAGGGCGCACGCGAGGTTTAATCGATCCATTGTTATAGTTTACTGGAGCGTAAATTACAATGCGTCGCCGTGGCAACGCACGCTCGAACGGAGCGTGTCAAAACAAGGCCAAGTACGAAAAGGCCACATAAATGGCATTTATGTTTACAATCACCTGCCGCGTGCTTAGGGCAAAATCGCCACATTACCCCCTTCTTACAATGTTGGTCCCCAACATGTTCCGCCCGCGCCCAAAATGCTCGAAACCCGACGAAGGCTTCGCATGGCGGGGGCCGGAAGAAGGCAAGATGGCAACGCCCGGAAGTCACGGCGCAAACACTAGGACTTTAAGAGTCCCTTTTGGAAGAATGGGGAACTACCCCCGGACTTACGGAGTAAACTATAACGCGCTTTGCAATTTTGAATAAATCCTCATAAACAAGCTAAAATTTTGACCGAGGTGGTCCAAAACCGTGTGATGACCTTGGAAGGTCATCCGTTATAAAAGGATGGTGTGTCGAGTCTTTGGAATATCTTTAAGGTTAAATTTTAAATTTAGAAATTTTGTAAAACGACACACCGAGTGATCAAAAGTGATAGTACCTCTAAAAATGTTGCCGACCGCCCTGCCGGCCGGCTCCTCAGATCCGCAGAACGGGTCTGAGGCAGGGCGGAGCCGCGGGAGCGACTCCGGCACGCCGCCGCACAAGTGCAGCGACGAGGCTAGTGCCCTAGCCTTCCTCCGTCGTCATAGGCTCCTCATCCGTGCCGCCTGTCTTGGGGTCTGGCGGCGGTGACGAGTCCCTACGCCCCGGAAGCAGCGGAGCCGGCATAGAGAAAGCCGGCTGCACGGGCGGATGAGGCAAGCCCGGTGGCGCTCGCAGGGGCTTTTGCGGTGAGCCCTGCAATCCGGGTCCTGACGGAGCCATCACGACGGAGGCCGGTAGAGATGTCGCGTCGAGATCTGCAATGGCGCGGAACATCTCTACCGTATTGCGGGTGCGCTATGGACCGGCCGTCCGTTCTCCCCACACCTGGACTAGGTATGGGTAGATGGCCAGCTCCAAAGCGGCATCCGCGTGACGGAGAGCCGCCTGGTTCAGGGCGGACGACTCGGGGTCATCGACGCCCTGGAGTAGGCGAGTCCGAGCGGCCTCGGCTTCGTCAAGACGACGCCGTAGCTGCTCATTCTCAGCCTCCAGGTGCTCCATCCGCACAGCTACCTCTGGGGCGGGGGCGGACGCCCCGGACTGCTCGGCAAGAGCGGCGGTCCGACCCTGGTCGAACGCGCGCCGCTCAATGACGGCCGACAAAGTCCGGTAGCTCGCTAGGCTCCGCCGTGTGCCTTCCATGAGGCCCTGGTCGTATGCGAGATCGCATGCGACACGGGAGGCCTCGGCGCGGCACCGGCTGAACTGATCCAGAGAGCTGTCCATCTCCGCCACAAGGTACTCCGCCGCTCGGGTGAGTCGACCACGCTGGGGGTGATCCCAGGAGTGCTCCTCCCGAGCGCGGACCAACGCGGCTACACCTGCAGACCCCAAGTCACGAATGGCTCGGGACACCGGCAGGTTCACCAACGCCGGGTGACCGGGGATCCGGTCCATACCATCGCGGCGATGGCCGACCGCCTGGCCTACAGACTCGCGAAAAGTCTCGTAGACGCTGGCGGTCGTGGGACCGAGCCTCCGGCGTACGTCCGCCGTGGCGTCGAAGGGATCCAAGTCCAGGGAGGCGGTGCTTTGCCATCCCGCGGACATCCCCTCAACTACCAACGAGGACGCGGACGTCGACCTCGAGAGAGGTACCGCACGTCCGCTACTGCTCGCCACCGAGGGAGTCACGAACGAGGTCCTTGGCGGGACCACCGACGCGGTACTCGAGGAGGCGGAGGTGTCTGCCACCACCCGTCCCTCAGACGGACCCGCGGGTACCGTCACCTCGAGCAAGCCCGGGTAATCCTCCTGAGTCAGCGCACCCGGAGACTGCAGGGGCGTCGTCCCGGCCGGAGTCTTTCCGGCGGACGAACTCTTCCCCTGAGTCTTTGGCTGGGGGTGCGGCTTAGGAGAAGCCACTCATGTCTTGGCCGCGATCTGCGGCATCTCCGACACGACCATGGTCACCCGGTGCCGTTCTTCACCTGCCTGGGTTGCCAGCGGTTGACGGACAGCCTCTGCTGCTGTCCGGGCGGCTTCCGCCGCCTGGTACTCCGCCGGGGTCTGGCCCATTGACGCCGTCATCGTCCATGATGCGCTGTGCAAAGCGCCATGGACCCCAGTGAAAGAACCGGTTCCTCATCGTTCCTGACGTGGTCATGAACGATGCCACCCTAGGTGGAATGTATCCATAATTGAATACAGGCCCCACTTCATCACCAACGATGTGAAGTCCCTCACCGCGGTGTGCACCCGAGCGGTGAGTGTTTAGGGCCTCCAAACTGGCGAAATATCGTTGCTGAGGTCTACTGGAGTAACACCTCTTGCAAACGAACATTCTCATCCAGGGGTAGTGGTACCCCGCAATATGTCGACTCAAGTGGTCGTAGGAAGGATACCTACGATCCCGGTTGAGCGCAAGGTGCGGGTCCTCATACCCGTCCAGGGATTCCGGACAGAGTTGGCATATTACACCCTCCTCTGTCTCGGGCGGCAACCCGACACGCTCCTCGTCCGTGAGTGGACGAGGCCGTGTGAAAGGCGTGTCGGCATCTGCGCCGGCCTCCGCTGTGCGGCGCCCTTGCGGATCCCTGCCATACCGCGGAAGGAACATGTGTCCCTGACGGACTCCAGGGAGTTCGGGGCCCATCTCGGCCCGCAGCCTCTGGACAGAGGGCTGCTCCGAGGACGACCGTTTCTTCTTTTTGGCCGCCCCCGAACGATTCTCCGACCTGGTTTGTCGGGGCACACTCTTCCCGCGTGGGGGTGCGGCCCTCTGTTGCTGCGCAACGAAGGACCGCCGTCCCGCTTCCAGTGCGGCGTCAGACAGGTGGACCGCGTCTTGCTCCGCGCGCTTCCGGAGGAGTTCTAAGCGAAGATCTCCCTCCTTCGGCACGGGACGCCCTCGATCCACTGGACTCGACCCCACCTCCGCAGCTCCGGTAGGCTTCTTGGTACCGGAGGAAGAAGAAGAGGAGGTTCCTTTCGGTGCCTGGATAGGCACCCGCTTACTGGAACCTCCCGCGCCCGGGCCGGATCCCGCGGAGGCGCCGCCCGCACCAGATCCCGAGGGATTAGGCGTCTTGGCGTCTCCGGGTTTGGCGGAGGACCCTTTCTGGCCGCCCGGCTTAGGCGCCAGTGGCTGAGGTCCTCCGGACTTCGATCCGGTTTGAGGCGGGGGACCGCCGGACTTCTTTTTCCGGTGGGTCCGCTTCTTCTTCTTCTTCTTCTTCTTCGGAGGCGAGGAGGCCGGGTCCGGGTCGGATCCGGCCTCAGATTGCCCGCGGTTAGAGGCTTCCAGCGCTTGCTGGGCTCTCCACTGCTTCTGAGCAATCTCCCGGGCTCGACGGCGAGTACGCCTAGAGACGGGCGATGTAAACCCGTCATCTCGGTTCTCGGTCTCCTTCGAGCCAGACTCCTGTTCCTGAGGCGGAGCTTGGGATGCGGCTTCCTCAGCCGCGTCAACCTGCTCCACCCAAGTCCCAGGGGCCTTCTGGTCGTGCGGACCAGACTCCGCAGGTGCGGACACCGAGGAGTTCTCGGCGGAACCGGTGTCCGGACGGCTACGGCCATCCGGACGGTTTCCGCATGAGTACTCTCATCCGGGCCCAGAGACGCAAGCATCTCCGAGGGCGGATATAACTCAATATCCACACCAGCAAGTCCCGCACCACCGCAGTCCATCACCTCTTCCATACGAGGAAAAGGCGACGGATCCAAGAGCTGCTCGGCGCCTGGCGTGGCCGAGTCACTCTCTGCGGGGCGGTCCTCCGCGACCTCGCTCTCGGACTCGGTTCCTGTGTAAGAACCAGAGCCGGAGCTGGATTCCGCAGAACCCATATCTTCGCCTTCGGAGACGTGCTCATTGTCATCATCCTCAGGCCTAGCTAGGGGTCTCGAGTACACACTAGTGCGCTCTAGAGACCCCTCCTCCCTTCCCACATCATCACCCCAGCCGTCACTACTTTCTGACATCAAGCGCTCTAATCGCTGTAAACACTGGGAGTCAGATCCGCAGATCCGTCTCCACCAGTGCCGAGCGCTTGAATGACCAGTAAGTGTCGAGTTACATCGATTATAGGCATCAAGTGTTGGCAGTTATACTGCACACACATCGTATGACGCGTTCCCGTGGAAACGTCTGTTCACTGCATCTACCCGATCGACAGACAAAAGGACGTTTTACACTACCGCATTCACATACACGCATCTCCCCCCGGTGACTCCTATCGTGCCATGTATACGGGTGGCTTGTGTACACAAGCCATCCCGGGGGAACCCGCTAAAATACTACAGTAATTAACAGCAGTCATTAGCAATAGCTTTCGCACTGGCGATCAATGACGTGAAGTTAATCACCCTCGCAGGTTAAAGATTGTATACAATGTATCAAAAAGCCAAACTACTTGTGGGTGTTACGATTATGTCACCCTATCAGCAGCGATAAATAAAAATTTAACACCGCTCAAGCAGCAATGAAATTAAATTCACCACCGCTTGCATGCTTTTCATAGATCACGGCATACAGCCTTCGATACAATGTACACAATCTCCTACACCCCTCTTGCGAAAGCAGAAATCTCCCGATTTCTTACTCTCTATTGCACCAAGGACAAGAGATATATCACTAAACTTTCTCATATATTTGATAAATGAGTAAGAATAGCATTTCCACGGGAACACGCACACACTTGTGGCTTATAATCCTCCCATAAATAATAAATGAGATGGAAAATAAACAAAATCACTCCCCATAGCCGCTGGCACGCTTACAGGGCGATCGGACATACCCATGACGTCCGGACAGACAATCGGGCGCCCTATGGGCGTTTGCAAAGCGCCCACTAGCAACCCCGACGTACTGCCCGGCCGCGGAGCGGTGTCCGGTCCAGCCCAGAGCCTCCTCAAACGACTACCGGAGCGCGGAGCCAATAGATTAGACGCGGAGCCAGCATGGTCCATAACCTCAATGGTTAGGGGGCGAACCCTTCATACCGGCGCCCAATCTAGAGGCGACCAAAGATGGTGAAAGCAATAGCCGGCGGACGTCCGGAGCTGCCCGCGGACGGAGTCCAGGCCGGACGCCTACCATAGTACGGCCGCCGTGTTGTTAGAGGGGGCGGCGGCCTGCGGTCTCCCCGGAACGTCCAATTCCGAGTCTGAGGACGAATCCGCGGCTTGCTGGAATGGCGCCATCCCTGCACAACCCGGATTCTTGCACTTATGACAACGGGACAGGCCGTCCGCGTTGCCGTGCAACTTACCAGCGCGATGCTCTATCTGCATGTCATACTCTTGGAGTTTGACAAGCCACCGCGCCACCAAGCCATCGGCCTCACCATAGTTGAGGAGCCATCTCAGCGAAATATGATCAGTCCGCAAGCGGAAATGGCGTCCCAACAAATAGTGCCGGAAACGCTTGGTCATCGTAACCACCGCGAGCAACTCGCGATGAGTGGTACAGTAGTTCATTTGAGAGTGGCTCAAGGCCACACTCGCATAAGCTACTACCCGCTCTTGCCCGTCCACGATCTGCGAGAGGACACCGCCGAGTGCGAAGTTACTCGTGTCAGTGTCCAGGATGAACTCGCAGTCCGGACGAGGGTGCCGCAGCACCGGGGCCGCTACCAAGGCCTGCCGGAGTCCCGAGAAGGCGTCAGCCTGCTCGGCGGACCAAACAAAATCGGCGCCCTTTTCCGTGAGGATAGTAAGGGGACGCGCGATCTCCGCAAAGCCGCGAATAAACCTGCGGTGGTAGCTCGCGAAGCCCAAGAAGGACCTCACGTCCGCCACGTTGCAGGGCGGAGGCCATTTCTGCACGGCCGCCACCTTTGCGGGGTCTGGTCTCACTCCGGTGCCCGTTACCATGAAGCCCAAGTACAGGATTTCCTGCGCGAATAGTTCGCACTTACTTGGCTTCAATTTAAGCCCTGCTCCGCGGATGTGATGGAGCACCATCTGGAGGTTGGTGAGGGTTTCCTCGAACGACCGGCCATACACGACGACATCGTCGATGTAGACCATACATCGCTTCCAGAGGAACCCTTTAAGTACCATCTCCATGAGGCGCTCGAACGTCGCTGGTGCGTTACAGAGCCCGAACGGCATTACCTTGAATTGGTAGAGCCCGTTCTTGGTAACGAAGGCAGTCTTCGCCCGATCACTCTCCTCCATCTCCACCTGCCAATACCCGGAGGCCAGATCCAGAGCACAGAAATAGTGCGACCCGGCCAGGGCATCGAAGGTATCCTCAATGTGCGGGAGAGGATATGAGTCCTTCCGCGTGGCATCGTTGAGTTTCCGATAGTCCACGCAGAACCTCCACGAGCCGTCCTTCTTCTTCACCATAACCACCGGACTGGCCCAAGAGCTGTCACTGGGTTCGATGATGTCCAAGTCGAGCATCTTTTGCACCTCCTGGTCTATGACCTCTTGGTGCACTATTGCTGCCCGACGAAGACGCTGCTTGAGAGGACGCTCGTCCACGAGGTCGATGCGGTGTTTGGCGACGTCAGTCTTGCCAACCGCACCATCAGGACCCATGAACACATCCGCATACTGCCGCAGCAGTTTGCGGAGCGCTTGGCGCTGCTCTTCGTCCAACCGGTCCTTCGGAACCCGAGATTCCAAATGGTCCGGCAGGGTGAACGGGTCATCCCCGACGGCCGCCGCCGCGCACGCAGCGTGGCAAACAGGATCGTCGGGAGGACACGACTCGAGGACGCGGGAATAGCAGTGGCTGCTATGCATCCGCGCTTCAGTACAATCGGAGCATCCGTAGGATTCACTACGAGGATGGGCATCGCGCGGGGGTTGGACATGACCAGGGCCCCACCCAGCACGAGCCCAGTTCCTGCGGCGAAACTGCTCACGGGTTGCACTATACACGGTCGACCATCGAGGGGCATGCGGGGACGACGCGGCCTCGCCTCAATGATCATCTCACTCATCGGTGGCACTACTACAGTGCGCGACGCCCGCATTTGGAATGAATGCATCGGGCCCGAGTGGAAGAGGAAGTGTGTGTCCTCTCCCATCCGGAATTCGCCAGCACTAAAGTTGGCGGTCACCCGGTGGACCCGTAGAAAATTCATCCCAATAATCCCGGCCGCTCCGATATCCGCCACGATCGCCTCTGTCAGATACACCTTGTCCCCAAGGGTAATAGGCAGATCGATGATGCCGTGGATACGGATGCGGTTGTCTCCCGCTCCGTAGAGCTTGTACGGTCCGGGATCCCGCAATTCGAGGTTGCGGAGCGCGGGCTCCTTCCTAAACGTTCCAGCGGCCACGAGGGTCACCTCCGAGCCTGAGTCTACGAGGAACCGGACCGGCTCCCGTCCGAAGGACAGGGGCAGGTACCAGCAAGGGTCCCTCACCAGCGCGCAGGTAGGGCGATACCTTTCGCACGCGCTGGGCTCATCTACGGAGTCCTCGCCATCCGCCTCAGCCGCGGAGGAGCTAGACTGATCTCCAAGGACTACTTCCGGAGAAGTCATATCTACTTGGGGTTCGTCCTGCTCATCAGCGGGTGGGGCGGCATCGTTTGCCACCGAACAACTATCCCCGGATGTAGTGTTGGTCGCCACCACGTCCGGATCTAGTTTCCCTGCCGCGGGTTCCGGCTCTGCTGTCCCTGAGGACCAGACCGGAAGGAACTCCTCCGTTGCGGGCCAGGGAGGGCTCCCTGGTATCCGCGCGACCGCAGGCGTTCCAACAACTCCGGACACTTCAGCCAAAAGTGTCCCTGCTTTCCGCAGAAGTAGCAGGGACGGTTCTGGGCTGGTCCGGAGGTGAACGCGCAACATTCTGCGGGTCCCGGAGCTTCGATCCCGGCGCAGTGCGCAATCATCTGCGCGGCGCCGAGGTCGTATTCCTCGATGTCACACTCGTCCGAGGACGAGCACGGCGCGGCAACTGGTGCCGCATGTGCGGGCGCCCCTGTAGAGGGTGCCGGCGCACTTACCCACTGCGGGGTAGGTTCCCTGGCGGGTTCCCGGACGACCGGGTCCTGCCACGGGGTTACCTGCGATGCCTTGACCGGAGGAGGAGTCGCCGCCTGCGCGGGTACAGCCGAGGCCAGAGCCGGGGGTGGAGGCAACTGTCTAGGGCGGACAGCCACCTCAAGCGCAAGCGCGGAGTCTATTGCCTCCTCCATCGATCGCTTTTCATGGGTGGCCAGCCCGTACGCTAGGTGGTAAGGCTGGCCATCGATGAACTGATCGATCAGCATCGTCTCAAACCGTCTGGAGTCCATGTCCGGAAAAGCTCTCCGGCCGAGTATGCGCAGGTTGAACGCATAGTCTGTCACGGACTCAGTCGGCTGGCGGGTACGCGCCTTGAACTCTCGTTCAGACTGCCGCCGATTGGTCGTCGGCGTGAACAGCAGGCGAAGTTGACGAGCAACCTCGCCGAACGTCACTGTTCCTACCGGCAGACACGGCATCACGCGGAGAGCTTTTCCTTCCAAGCTCCCCGCGAGGACGTGTCCAGCTTCATGCTGGGACCATCCTTCGTACACGGCGGTATGCCATACCTGGAGCAAGTAGTCCTCCAAGTCGGCGTTATCCCCGTTGAACCGTTTCCGCCACGAAGAGTGGTCGGGCCCGTCATCGCGTTTGTTACGCGCCCGACGTGCGGTCCCGGCTCCGGGGTCGTCCGTGTACAGCGGCAAGTTCCGCGAGCTGCCCGTGCCTGCGGCAGAGTCTGCCGGAGCAAACATCGACGCCGCGGACATAGGAGCAGGGAAGCTCACGTTTGCCGCCGGGGTCATTCCCGCTAAAAACCCACTCTGGCTAGGTGCGGGCGGGGCTCCCATCGAACCTACTGGGTAGGCTCCAGAAGGGGCGGCAAAGCTTGGGGCCGAAGCCGCCTGTTGCCACTGCCCGTCCGACACACTGTACGTGCCAGGGTAAGTCGGCCACGCGGCTTGTGCTCCAACCGTCGGAACGGTCGACGTGGTCGCCAACGTGGTGCCTCCGAGCCGCGGAGCAGGCGCGGGTCCCATTGCGGGGGCCACTGGCGCCTGTGGACTCGGCAGGACTTGGGGAGGGGCTACTGGCCCAGACATCCCCGGACTAAGGATAGCCGACGGGTCAACGCTCGGAGGCGGCTGATTCCGCTTGAACAGTACAAGCGCCTCGGATATCAGCCACCTCTCCCTCTCCGTCAAAGGCCCCGAATTGCCTTGTGACAGCGGAGAGGGGGAGCGGTTCCGCCGGTCTGATCGTCCCTGATGGGGCGACCGGGCGCGGTCATAGCGCCCTAAAGGAGCCAGCTCACTCAGCGTGTGGGTGAGCTGGTCCATCCCGCCTGACGCGGACTGTCTGGATCCCCGGCCGGGAGCCCTCGCAGGAGCTCTTCCGGCTGGAGGTGGCATCCAGAACTGCAGGTCCGCTTGCCCGGAGGTACTCGGGCCGGCTACCACTCGATCCCGGACATCCGGAGATGTCTCCTGAAAGAGCGTCGCCTGCCACGACTGCCGTCCGGACTCAGGCGGGCGCGGGGTAGCGCCGTTGCCAGCTCCACCTACCGCGCCTTCCGGATCAGGGCCAGGCCCTGATAGCAATCCCTGTTGCTGCCCCTCAGGGCGCGACTCGTCGTCCGGAGACGGAGCCAGGGACGCCGGAGTCGACTCCGCGGACGGGGTCTTGTCCACGGAGGTCTCCGCACGTTCCTTCTTACCGCCGGAGTCATCCGAAGAATTCTCACCGCGGCCGTCGCTGGACCGGGTGTTGTCCGCGACGTTTCCACCCGTTTCCCTCCCCTTGGGTTCATCGGCCTTATTTTTGGCCTTATCTCTTTCCTTCGTCATTGTTTACGAGTTGTCCTTGAGGAGCGGGCGATCCCCAGGGACGAAGGAGGCTACAACGCTGTGACGGTAGGCTGCGATGCAACACTGTCGGACTGATCCTGGTCACGGCACCAATGTAAAGTTATTGACTACCGTCCGCTCTTCGGGATCCTCGAGGATAGTCCGCCAAATAAAAAAAAGGGGGTTAATTTCTGCTTTTTTTTTTTTACAAAACAATCGTTGTGTGCCCATAGTGTGAATTCAGTAGGAGCCTACACCTTGAGTTCTACCTGTTTTGTTGCACAGCGTGTAAACTATTACGAGTAATTATAATTTCACCAGCTTTGGTGGAATGAATGCGTGAACATCAATTATATACATCATCTCAAGTAACGGGCTATTTTATAGGCCTAATATTATCGATATTTTGTTGATGTTTGATTCTCTTCAGCAAGCACGTTTTTCATCAAAATAGGCTACATGAGTGATGTATCCTACACTTTCGCAATTTCAGTGGGAATCACAACAGTGTATTGCATATATATATGTTTAGTATAGTAAGTAAGTAAGTAAATAAACAACGGTTTATATAACACCATATTCAGTGGAAATAATTATTATCATTATCATTAACATCATATTCAGTGGTACAGGGGAAAAAAATGAAATAGTTCATACATTACATACCGGTATGTATAATTATTATCCAGTTTATGTATTTAGTGGTTATGACACTTTGATATATTTACAACGGGATTACATGAGTGGAGAATGAATCGTATTTACTGGCATGTAGTCCCAATCTGGGCAATAAGTTCCTTACAGCATCTTTTTTTAATGGTTTTGACAAATAGATTCAAAAGGATAATAGTTCCCCTTGCTGTTAAACAGCATAGGCCTATTCATTTTCGATGTGGAATGATTGTAAATTCACTAGGAATTAATATACTGTCGAGGTATTTGCATTCGAAAACATAATATGCTTTGGAAGACACCTTCATCAATGGGCAATTTATTACTTCTACATCTAAACTGGCTTAAGTAAATCCGAAAGTGTTCTTAAATATACGGTAATTCATAAAATATACGGCTTTTCGTCCATTTATGGTCAATATTGAAACCTTGTGTATACCATACAAAAAACATCCCCGTATTATCGAGAATTGTTTTCTATGATCGTTACCCACTTGTTTTCAAGTGATAAGAAACTGTATATTCTATGTAGTTTACCATGTGTATCATTCATCATTTTGATCCAAAACGAGACAGTTCTAATGCTAATTATTGTTTTAAATGGATAAATACCTACAGCCATGTACTTGACCCTAGTGTCATTACGTTTGGAGTTGACTTTTCAACATTAGGCAATAGTTTGCAATATCTCAGCTGCACTCGTTCGATCACGGATATGTCTTTGTGTCCCATACTTCGTACCCATACGTTAGTATGGGGACAAATATAGAATAATAAAGGTATATCTGGGTATCAATGTCATGTTCCAACTCCCTGCTTTTGTTAATCAGTACAAACATTGCCTAAATTCGTTGCAAGTGTACTTAGTTTTTTTCTGGCCTTACCAAAAGAGCCGTTATAATTGGAAACTGTTCCCAGAAAGGTGTATTCGTTGACCATTCCTAGTATATATGTCTCAAGATTCTTCCTAATCATACATGTACCCCTTGAAAAGACAGGTATCTTTGTTTTTGATGTGTTTTATGGTTAGCCTGGTTTCCTCACAGTATTTTTGAAGGGATTTAAAAGTAAATTATTTTCAGTTTCTGCTAACATTATTGCGTCATCGGCATCTATATAGTAGTGTGAATAGCCTCAGGTATGTTTCTAGTGTCATTGCTATAATCATTCGAGCAGTATAGACCCCTGTATGTTTGTGATATATGATCTTGTAGATCATTTCTGAATAAGGGGAAGAGCAATGCTGATAGGTTTTCACCTTGTCTTACTCCTGCTCTGCATTCGAAGAGGGGGAAATGATATCTTTTCGCTTGTTTGTAAAAGTTAGAAATGTGAAGATCATGCCTTTTATTCCCGAGCTTATTAACTTCTGCCATAGCTTTTGTTCGGTCAATGGAGTCAAATGCTTTTGGTAGTCAAAGCACACTATAGCTTTTTTTTTGACAGATAAAAATCTATTACTGCTTGAGGGTAAATATGACATGTGGTCCACAGTGGAGAAGCAGTGTCTAAAGCCGGCTTGCTCGGGCCCAATAATATTGTTGGAGTTAACATATGGAGGTAAAGTTTGACGCCCACTATCCAAGGTCCTAGCGGATAAGCCGCTCTCTGTGGAATCACGGCGGGCGTACGTAATTACTTTACAACTATAATCAGGTAAGCAGTCCGTCAACAAGTCCGCCCGTCATACATCACTCAGACATTGCATCATCATTGTAATGTAGCCCATTGTGACGAGCCCAGAACGCCATGGGCGTGGCGCCCGAAACCCATACACGTGGGCGTGTTGCTTGGCCGGCCTCGCCGACGGCACTGCAGCGGGAAAAGAACCAAGGACAGCCCGACGGTCTGCCAGAGCCTGTGTTGCACCATTCCAGGGCGAGTCTAAGCAGTCCCCCTCCTGGGCCCCCAATTGGAAATTGCACTCGGGGCCCTAACGAGCTCGCTTAGCCAGGAAAAGAGGACGTGGAGCACATGGCAGTGCTCGCCGTCGTCCTCTCGCCTTCACTGCTCTGAGACAACTCTGATGAAGCAAGACGGGCTGTCAGTATTTATAGATGCCAGCACACGAGGGACAAGGGCGTGACGTTGGACCATTGTTACAGTATAGTGGAGCTAGGATTAGTGTGCGTTGCTAAGTAGCGCACATGCTTCAAACTCGAAGCGCCCAAAACAAGAATAGTGTGTTAACAACCAAACTCCTATCGCAATCTTTGGGCAGAATCGCCACAATATTTTTTCAATCGTTCATTCAAAATACCTGTAAAAAGCTTTTCGAGACAGCCAAGAATGGTGATACCTCTATAATTATCCGGGTTAGCACGTTCCCTTTATTTTGAATTGGTTTCATCATCTCTAGCCAGGATACGAGTATTGTGCCACAGTCGAGTATCCGGGTGAACAATTTCTCGACGTGTAGGTCACACGTGGATTTGAATTGACCCACCGAAAGCCCCAAAATATTTTGCTTGGCAATACCATGACATTTTTTTCCGATTTCGGACAAAAGTTTTGACCCGAAGCTGCACGAATATACTGAAGAAATACACGAATCATTAACAGTCTGTTGGATACTAGATTGCATTAGCATTCTATACTCTGATTTTTCTAACTAGTTTACACTGTTTTCCGTTGATATTTTTGCGATGTTAGATGGCATCGTTCTACAACTTGGCATACCTCACCTGGGAGTCAAACGGCAATTTTCTACCGAATTTCAGACTCAGCACTCAGCAATCTACCACAAT
Organism: Terebella lapidaria; assembly: GCA_949152475.1. Taxonomy (NCBI): domain Eukaryota; kingdom Metazoa; phylum Annelida; class Polychaeta; order Terebellida; family Terebellidae; genus Terebella; species Terebella lapidaria. The sequence goes on from OX424562.1 coordinate 10,826,672, forward strand.
GTTAAATTTAGCCGTGTCATTCAATTTCTGGGTCCGCACACAATTTTTTACACATACTCGGTTTTGTAGCTGTGCAATCTTTTGAAATCATTACTGTAGCATACAACACATTGTGTCTTCTAGTCCAAAATTACAATTATACTTCAAATCCCGATTAATGTAAACAAGACTAAATCCTCTAATATACTCAGATTCTCGAGATCCCGTTTTGGGCAGACATTCAACATTGGGTTAGATTGCCAACTTCTTCAATTTTTGCGATAGAAGTCTGCAATTTCGTAGCAAATTGCCGTTTGCCTCCGAAGTGAAGTATGCTAAGTTCTGGAACGATAACATTTAGCATCGCAAAAATATCGCCAAAAACCAGTGTAAACAAATTAGAAAAATCAGAGTATAGATAATTTTAAGGTATCACACCTGGGATACCTCCGATGAACATCCGTGTACCCAATCAAATAGTGCCTAAAAAAACCTTGGATTTCAGGCATGTATGCAGTCTTTGTGGATATTGAATATATAACTAGTGGTGTTTTGCAGCTAAAAAGCTTCGAACATTGCACTACATGTCGTTTTGACAAAACATTAAATGTCTGGTATTCCTACGCCGAACACACATGTTTCGAGGGGACCTCGGCTGTCAGATGCTCGTCGGCAAAACGGGCGGAAACTGGTGATTTTTTTCATTTAGATTTAGCGAAAAAACGAGCGTGTGACCATATGACGAAATGACATTTTTATTACAGCCCAGTGATGTAGCTGTCAGAAAAAATGAACAATAAGTTTATTTTCTTCCCCTTTGATAGAGATAAGAGGGTCCGAAGTGGGGAAATTTACATTGATTTATATAGGGCCTTCTAACCCAGGTGTGCAGCCTTAACAAAAACCCCTTTTTCATGCTAATTGATCATTTTTTCTCCCGATTTAATATTTTGGCATGTTGAGTTCATGCATTGCATGACACCTGACTATTGTAGACTATGTTTGCATCACTTATCCAGCTGAATAGGCAAAAAAATCACGAAAATATTATATTTCTGGCGAAATTCATGGAAACGGCTCTAATTTGAAGTCAAAAATGACTGAATCGGGTGCAGTCAAGCATAATTGCCATGGCAACCATTATTTTTTTGGCTCAGTGAACTTTTCCGAGGGAGGACTTGGACCATAGCACATCATTTTTTACCACGACTTGTTGGATTTAGCTAGTACTGCAGGAACAAGTTAACTGTAGCCCAACCCTTTAAGCAGTCCGGGCAGTCGAGATAATTTTTACAGACTGGTCTGTTCTTGGTATGCAGTTCAGCAGGACCCAAGTTCCTTTCACTCAAACAGAATAAGTATGAATAATAATGAAAACCCTCCTATTGGGTAATTAAGTCACAAAATAGGCAATGGGACATGAAATAATCCGAAATTTTACCATAAAAACCAGAGTTTTGAGGATAATTAGAGTTTGTAAGACATATCATGATGATAACCGTTTCCATGGCAACGGATAATGGGTTTTGGCAAAATATCTCATTGCGCGTTTTACAATTGTCATATATATGTATAATATTGTTCAAAGTAGCTCCTAGAAGGAAATAATAATAAATAAAATATTGCAACACTTCTACTCAATATTTGCATTTATGTTGCAAATCCTGTGTCATTCACCTCGCTTGCGACGACATGTACGACAAAAGACCCAATATCTGAGGACCTATTTCGAAATGAATTATACTTATTTTCACCCAGCCACTTTTTCTCTTAACTACAAATACTACATATTTTATGTAGTAGCAAAAAAATAACAATCAGGACAAATTAAGTTTCTCTTAAGGTATCACACCTGGGATACCTCCGATGAACATCCGTGTACCCAATCAAATAGTGCCTAAAAAAACCTTGGATTTCAGGCATGTATGCAGTCTTTGTGGATATTGAATATATAACTAGTGGTGTTTTGCAGCTAAAAAGCTTCGAACATTGCACTACATGTCGTTTTGACAAAACATTAAATGTCTGGTATTCCTACGCCGAACACACATGTTTCGAGGGGACCTCGGCTGTCAGATGCTCGTCGGCAAAACGGGCGGAAACTGGTGATTTTTTTCATTTAGATTTAGCGAAAAAACGAGCGTGTGACCATATGACGAAATGACATTTTTATTACAGCCCAGTGATGTAGCTGTCAGAAAAAATGAACAATAAGTTTATTTTCTTCCCCTTTGATAGAGATAAGAGGGTCCGAAGTGGGGAAATTTACATTGATTTATATAGGGCCTTCTAACCCAGGTGTGCAGCCTTAAAAACGTGCGCGCAGGGTTCATGGTTATCAAAGTGGCATTCACAATTACTTTTACCCGTAACAGTTCTGCGGTGGTGGTAATGCTAGAATTGTACTCTCCTCTTGGGTGAGACATTTCATGTGCTGGTGTTTTTTCGACAAGAAACCGAAATAAAATAAAATGATGGCTTCGGTCCGACTTCAAAAGCTTGGTTTAGCTTCTTTCTTGACATTTACCAACGCCACGACGTCGGGCCTCGCTTCCTGTGCCAGGAATTCATTGGTGTTATCACGTTTTGCATGCAGTTCGAGGATATTGACCGGGCGATCATTCGCAATCCTCTCTCAAGTCCGGGCGGTGAGATGTCGTACCTATTACTGGAATACCACATTGATTTCGAAATCTCCGCCAAGTCATCAACACCTCCGTTTGCAGATCTGCACGGGTTTTGGAGTAGAAAAACGAAATATTATATGTGAAAAATCGCCGGTGATTTGCACAAGTGCTCGAAGTTACGCGAAAGGCAAAGGGAAAGGCAAAGACAAAGGCGGCAAAAAGGGTGCATTGAAAATCATGGAGCTTTCCAGAGACGAGCTGGACACCGTAATGGACTCAGACAAATTCCACGCACAACTTGACGGCCAACTGGAACATTTGAAAAACGAGTTCACTCAGCAGTTGAACATACGGACGTCAGTTGGAGCATTTGATAATCTTGGGGTTGAGACACCGGATGGCAAGTTTCCTCTGATCCAATTGGGTCAAGTCTCACAGAAAGGAGGCCAAACCGTTGTCATAAACATGAGCTCCAGCCCTCAATACACCCCAGCAGTGAAGAACGCCCTGATCACCAGCATGAGTCTCAATGCTCAGCAAGACGGAACCACTTTGTTTGTGAACATCCCAAAGGTCACAAAAGAACACCGTGAATCCCTAGCAAAAACTGCTAGAGGACTAGCTGATAAAACGAAAGTGAAACTGCGGGACATTCAGAACAAAAACCTACAGTTGCTGAAGAAGGGAAAATCGCAGCATTCTGAGGACCTCGTGTTCAGTGCGCAACAGTACGTGCAGGAGGATGTGAAGACATACATCGATAAAGTTGACAGCATCACTGCAGCTAAACAGAAAGAACTCTTAGGGGGGAAATGATTTTGGGAATTGAGTTGACTCTTCTTGTAGTGTACTGTATCAATGGTGCGAATATGAATTTATGTGCTTTTCATAGGCCTAGTACATGCTTTCGAGTGTAGATTAAACAATAAACTAACTTTCATACTGATACCATGCAATTGTTTGTTTCATGATGTGTTTTTGATGAATTAATATACGTTTTCGTATGATGGACACTTCTTGAGAATTGATTGGCTATATACTTGAATTGAATCTCAAGTTTTCACTTCACATGTATTACAGGATTCGATTTACATCACAACACCTGAAATCTGGTATGATATATATTCGTTCAAAATAGTTACACACAACTAAGTTAGTTGTGCATGTTGTGTGATGCATCCAAAATGTTCTGAGCCCACATAACAACCGAACCGGTCTTCTGACCCGAAATTGCAGCCATTAGCTATGTAAACCTGACAAACTTTAACTCTGGTTAAGAATCTGATCCATGTAGAAAATGTATTATTTCTGACACATGAATGAAGAGTGAAGCATGTAAACTAATGTGGTTTTTACATGATGTTATAACCTTCGTTTCAAAGTTATGATGGTTTTCCGCCAAACTTAATACTTGATTATACACCTGTACAGTAGGCCTATTACTAGTTTAATGAGTATTCATGACTTCACACCAGTACAAGTGTTTCCATTAGTTATTTTCGGATGCTAAATGTATTAGAACTAGACGTCAAGGCCTTGGAGGCATTTCAGGGCAGAGCATGAAAAAAACGAAATGCTGACTCAGCAAAAACGATGCCTCGTTTCTGAGATATCGATGAAAACGAAAAATGCTGACTCACCGAAAAAATTTAAGGTAAAGGTCAAAGGTCATCCCTGATACCCGCAAGACGTTTGTCTAGAACCACGAGTTCGAAAATAACGTCCGTTTCGCTCTATGATGCACCGTTTCCAAGATATCTGACTCAACAAAAAAATTCAAGGTCAAAGGTCATCGCTAATACCCTTAAGGCCTGGTTTACACGATCAAACTACTTCAAACTTTTTCCTGCAAACTACTTCAAACTCCCAAAAGTGAGTTTATGTAGTTTGATGGTGGGTGTTTACACGATCAAACTCGTCACGTCAAACTACTTCAAACTACATCAAACTCTTTCAAACTCCGGATTACACGATCAAACTTCTCACTTCAAACTCTTTCAAACTACTTCGAAGTGTTTCAAACTTCATCAATATTTTCCTTAGACATTATTTTCTGATGCTCCTTTGTTGAAAGTTGCATAAAAATTGATTCAAAAGGCTGTGTTAGATACTTCAATATGTTTCAAAGTGAAAATCATGCTTTTCCATAATTGGATATGGACACTAGCTCGAATAGTTTGACTGAGTTTGATCAAACTTTGTGGTGGAGTTTGAAGTAGTTTGATGAAGTTTGAAGTCTCGGTTTAATAAAAGTTTGAAGTAGTTTCATCGTGTAAACCGTACCTAAGACATGTTTGTCTAGGGTGACGAGTCCGAAAATAACGCCCGTTTTGCTCTACGATGCACCGTTTCCGAGATATCGACAAAAACGAAAAATGCCGACTCAGCGAAGAAATTTAAGGTTAAGGTCAAAGGTCATCCGTAATATCCCTCAGACATGTTTGTCTAGGATGACTTGTCCGAAAATAACGTCCGTTTCCCTCTACGACGCACTGTTTCCGAGATATCGACGAAAACGAAAAAGGCTGACTCAGCGAAGAAATTTCAGGTCAAGGTCAAAGGTCATCCCTAATTCCGTAAGACATGTTTGTCTAGGGCCACGAGTCCGAGAATAATGTCTGTTTCGCTCTATGATGCACCGTTAAAATCATGTGTTATATGCCTATATCTTACCTCCAAAACACATTACGGGTTATGGCTTATTAGCCTTACTGACATAGGAGTTCTCCATAGAGAGAACCCTATTTGGAAAATGGGCTAGACAATGAATTGTCAAAGCCAGTAACCCACGTGACCGGAACGTGACGTCATTCTCGTCTCCTATGGCTGTTCTTCAACTTGGATTTTGCCTTGCTGACATAACTTTCGCGAATTTTTCTTAGTTTATCGTCTTACGAACGCTACTTTTACATGCCATTTTGGACTTTACTTTTCTGTGTTCTTTTGGCGTGGATCGCGTGGATTTCACACCCTTGGCGGCGTTTTGTGTGTTGGAGCACGGATTGTGATGCGCCGCTGCGCCCAGTGTGGGCAACAGTTGCCGGCGTGGGAAGTTCACGCGGAATGCGTGTCTTGCCAGGATCCGGTACACACAGACCAGTTAACTTGCGGTTTATGCGAGGACCGTACACGGGAGGAGTGGGCTCAGGTCCTGGGGCCATTCTCGCTAGGAGGGACAAGCTTCAGTCGTACCAGGTGTCTCCGGTCCCATCCTTATTGTCTTCCACGTCGTCGGCCAAGCGTCGCCGCCGTCAGGAGAGGAAAGCTTCTGCCCTGCTGGGCAAGCTGGATCGCACCCTGGTTTGCCTAGGAGCTAAGTGTCCTTCCCCTTCCCCTTTGTTTTGTTCTGCGGGTGACCTGCTGGTGGGAGAGTCACACTCGATCCACGGTGGCGCCCCAGGAGTCTTTTCACTGTGTATTTCATGTTCCGTCAGCTGGGAGCCTGTTTGCGCGTGTCACCTCAGTAGTTATCGGCGAGCAGGTTCCCTGTGCTGTGTTAGCGCCTTTTCTGGCCAGTTTCCCACCGTTTTTCAGTTTCCTGCCCCCGGACCTCGGTCCAGGGGCTTTGTGTGGACCGGCATGGCAGTGGTCTGGTTAGTGTGTTGGCGCCGAATCCGGGCCTCGTGCGGGGTCCGGACCCCGACCCTTTGGGTATTCTGCGCTTGGCACAGCCTCAGTCGCAGAGGCCGGCCCTCGTGCTTCGGGGGCCGAGCCCCGTGTCACGGGGGCCAGGCTCCGTCCGACGGGGCTCGGGCCCCGTGCCTCGGGGTCCGGGCCCCGGGGTGCGGGTCCAGCAATCGACTCTTTGTGCCATTCCTGCCTTGCCTTGGCCCGTTCGGGGTCTGGCCCCTGTCCTACGGGATCCGGACCTTAGGTGTGCGCTGTTGACAGGTGGTCCAGTCCGCTTTAAGGGGATTTGGTCCCTAGGTTGGCAGGCTCTCTCGACGGAGAGACCTCTTGTTGGGCCAGGGGTGTCAGACCCCGGGAAGCAGGATTGCCTTCCGCCTGTTCAGGCCACCTTCTCACCTGCTACTACGGAGAATTCTACCGGTTCTTTCTCTTTGCAGAGTTCTTTGGCGTTGACAGCCTCGTCGGCCTCCCTCACCGTAATGACAAGCTCGGCGGCTCTGCCTACCCTGCCAGGTCCCTCTCAGGTGGTATCTTCGCCCTCCCCCCCCCCCCCCTTCGTCTGGGGTTTCTCCGGCTGTTCCAGCGGTAGATGTGTCCAGCATCGTCACGGCTGTGTGGGCAGCCTTGGACGCTCGCGCGGGTGTTTCCCTTCCCCCCACGTCTGATGCCTTGCGGCGTACTTTGGCCTTGGAGCCTCCCCAGCAGTTACCTGCGGAGATCTTTGGTCAGGAGTCTGATGAGGACTCAGGGGAGGACTCGATTGCGTGCAGGCAGGACGAGGCTACCCCTTCTACGTCTGCTGGGCCCACACCACTGGTTTCAGTTCCGAGGAAGCGACCTTCTTCCGTGGCGGCTTCCGTGATGGCTCCCAATGACAAGTGCCCTCGACTTGACGCTGAGCCGGTGGACAGTGAGGATGGGGAGGAGGATCTTTCCTTCGACCACAAGTTGGACTTGGTGCGTTCCACACTGGAACCCACCCCCTTCCCGGCCGAGCCGAAGCCCGCAGTGTCCCAGCGTCCCACGTCTCTTCTGGCGTCCCAGCGTTCCTCGGAGCGACAGCCACGCGTGGCCTCCCCATCCCGGACGGGCTCCGAAAGGATTTTTCGCGGCGCCGCACCGAGACCTTGGACCAGGGAAAGTTGGAGTCGGCCCCCTTTCCGTCTAACCCGGATTACTTAGACAAGCCTGCGGTCTTCCCTGAGGCGGCGGCCCCTTACTTGGGAGACAAGGCTCGCCCAGTTACGGTGCAACCCGAGACGTTGCTCTCCTTAAATCATGCCGCCCGAGCAGCTACCTGTGTGTCCTTCCTGGGGGACTGGTTCCGGACCGCGGCCTACCGCCAGTTACAGTGTGTTCAGACAGCGCTGGATGCCCTGGAGTCTCCTCCGGCTGAGTTAGCGTCCCTTGGGGACCACCTCCGTTCGGCTTCCCAACTCTTAGAGTCCTGCGACCTGGTGTCAGCTCACCGCATGGAACAGACCACGTACGTGGAGTGGGTCCTCCACTTGCTGAGGCAGGATAACTTTCTGAGCCAGGCCAAGTTTAAGCTTCCCCCGGCCTTAGTCACAGAGCTACGCTGTGCTCCGCTGGTTTAAGGATGCTTATCAGTCAGGATCCATGCCTTATCAGCAGAATTCTGGTATGTTTTGTTTGGCCTATAACTCTACAGTTTGGTTATGGATTGCGCTGAAAACTGTTGTGTAGGTTCTATCGACGACTACAATGCTTGCCCAATGGCCATATTGAAGACCCGGTCGGTATTCATACAGATCCTGAACGTTTTACACCGCCAATCAAATGCAACTTACATAGAAAACTGACAGCGTTTTAGGGTACAGTTTCTTGACTATGGTTAGATTACCTATCATAGAACAATAACCTACTGCCTGTTTTGGGATTTTCCTAAACACTTGATGGGAGTTTGATGGTCAAAATACCATGTTATATATCATCCGCATTGAAAATACACTGGGCAAAAGAAATTGATTGTCAATCGCATTAATAACGTCTATATCCGTTGGCATTGTAAACTCAACCGCAAACTACATCAAGAATTCAGCGACTCTAATATTTTTTAAGTGCAGTATATAACCAAAATCACAAAAACATCTCACTCCTGAGTACAACGTTCTCGACAGCTGAGCATTGACGGTATTTGCCATACGAATAATCCGCTGATCTGGACTTATCGCTTCACTGACTAGCGGCACAAGACATTTTCGCCAGATCGCAATAGATATACACATTTACACATCAATTTGACATGATTATCGATGGGATACCTAAATTTCAAGGGTAGGTTATTGATCACGGATATGTGCACTCGTTGCAGTTAAGAAAATACACCATGTAATGCTTCGTGTACGCAACGTAAGTTACATTTGTTCAAGCAACATTCAACTCCATTTATATACTAATTTATCAATGAAATCTTCAATATCTTATTCAAATCAGCTTCACAGATATATACAGAATATATATTCCAAATTTCATGTAAGTTAGTTAAGAAACGGCCGAGATATGAACCAAAATTGCACGTGGTATGAAACCATTGAAATTACGTGGATCGTGCCTGATACTCAATCTTAACCAGAGGCTGCTGCTGCCCTTTCATCTCCTCCGCCCTTCTTCGCCGGTCTGGAGTCCAGGCTGCCAGCAGCTCGTGAGCTGGCCCGTCGGGAGGAGTCTGTCTCCGCTAGCAAGCGCCTTACCGAGACCATCGCCAAGCGCCTGGCCTCTCCTCTCCAGGCTTACAACCCACCTTCCTCCAAGCCTCAGTAGTCGGCCAAGCCCAAAGAGAAGAAAGACAAGAAGCCCTTTCGGGGGACCCCTGCCGGCAGTAAGCCGAAGAAGAAGTCCGGGGTCAAGGGCAAGCCCAAGCCAGCAGGGGAGAAAAAGTTCTCTGCCCCCATGGCAGGTGAGTGTTTCACAGATACCGCTCCCTGCGGCGGACCCAGCGATACCTCGGGCTGTCACACTTTCGTTCCAAAATTCAAGCGAGCTCGTGGGCGGGCGTCTGGCAAATTATTGGCAAGAGTGGCAGACACTCGGAGCCAGCCCATGGATCGTGTCGGTCCTTCGCATGGGGTTTCATATACAGTTCAGTCAGCGTCCTGCACTGTCTCTAGAGCCTATTCCCTTTTCGCTTCCCAGTGCTCACGCCAAACGGTTAGCGCTTTCGCTCACGATCGCCGATATGATGGCCAAAAACGCGCTCGAAAAAGTCGGAATTTCCTCTCCCGGTTACTACAGTATCCTGTTCTTGACCCCCAAGAACTCAGGCGGGTGGCATCCCGTGATTGACCTTTCATCTCTAAACCGCCACGTCAAGACCCCCAAGTTCGCCATGGAAACGGCGGAATCGATCCGCTTGTCTCTTCCAAAAAACTCTTGGGTGGTCTCACTGGATCTGAAGGATGCGTTCTTTCACATCCCGATTCACCCAGGCTCCCGCAGATACCTGCGCTTCGTGCACCAGGGCACCGTATATCAGTTCCGTGCCCTGCCATTCGGCCTGTCCCCGGCTCCATGGATCTTCACAATGGTTGTGAAAGAGTTACATATACTAGCCCACAAGGAGGGCATCCTCCTCTACCAGTATCTGGACGACTGGATTATCTATCACCAGTCCCCCAAGGTCCTAACACGGCACTTACAGTGGGTCCTGGACTTGTGCAAACGCATGGGCCTGTTTGTCAACCCCCAAAAATCAGAGCTAACGCCGGCCCGGGATTTCGTGTTTGTGGGGTATCGGTACAAAACTCAGCTGGGTATGGTTTTCCCCACGGAGGAGCGTCTGTCAAAGATACGGCCCCTGCTCCGCAGGTTCGTGGATGAGCCCAGTCAGTCAGCCCAGACCTGGCAGTCGATGCTCGGGTTGCTGGCGGCGACCGAGAAGTTGGTCCCTTACGGTCGACTCCACATGCGGGAATTGCAGATCGACCTTCGTTCTCAGTGGACAGCAGCCACTGGTTCTCCGAAGCAACTGGTTGTCCTTTCCCCAGCAGGGAAGGCATCCATCATGTGGTGGATGTCCACCACCAATCTTACTCGGGGCTCACCCTTCCGCCAGCCTCCTCCCTCCAAGCATTTATTTACGGATGCATCTACGGAGGGCTGGGGAGCGCACCTGGATTTCAAGGAAGTTTCCGGGGTGTGGGCGGAGCCCGAGAGTTCATGGCACATCAACCGCTCGGAGTTGGAGGCGGTTTCGCTGGCCCTGGGCCACTGGGAGGAGGAGTGTGCTGGTCGTGCTGTCTTGGTGTCCACCGACAACTCCACTGTCGTGGCCTACATCAACAAACAGGGAGGTACGAAGTCGGTTACCCTATGTCGGCGAGCCACGACGCTTCTTCTCTGGTGCCGTTCTCGAGGCATTCACTTGCGAGCACATCACATCCCGGGTCGGTTAAATGTGTTGGCCAATCAGCTGTCCCACAGGGGGCAGATCCAGCCAACGGAGTGGTCTCTTCATCCTCGGGTGTTCAACTCCCTGTGCCTCAGGTGGGACCATCCTATGGTGGATCTCTTGGCGACCAGGTGGAACAACAAGCTTCTGGTGTTCGTTTCTCCACTTCCGGACCCTCTCGCGATGTCAATCGACGCATTGTCCATGGACTGGGACGGCATGTTCAGTTAGGTGTACCCTCCAGCAATTCTGTTGCCCAGAGTCTTGGCCAAAGTCAGGTCTCACACATGCCGAATTCTCCTGGTCGCCCCATACCAGCCGCAGCGTCCATGGTTCCCAGAACTTTTGAGTCTGCTGATAGATCAACCAGTGGCCCTACCACCTTGGGAGGATCTTCTCATGCAACCCTGGGCACAGCTGTTCCACAGCCGACCCGGGAGCCTGAGCCTCCACGCGTGGCTTCTGTCCAGCGATCCCTTCAAGCAAAGGGATTTTCTTCAGAAGTGTCCAGTAGGATCGCCCGCCCTAATAGAAACTCGTCCTTGGGAGTCTACGAGTCCAAATGGCGAGTCTTCGCTGCTTGGTGCGATGGCAGGCAGGTTGATCCCTTCCACGCCACTGCTCAGACCGTAGCTGATTTCCTCTTGGAGAAATTTCAGACGGGTGCAGCCCCCTCGACTTTAGCGGGCTATAGGACTGCTCTGGCCAAGACTATCTTGCCCTATACTGGCGTTAATCTCAGCGAGGACCAAGGTCTGAGTGCCTTGCTTAATAACTTTAAAGTCGAACATCCGCTTTCTCGTAATTCCGTTCCGGAGTGGGATCTATCCCTGATACTGAACCGTTTGGCGTCTGCTCCCTTCGAACCTATGTCCTCTGCCCCCCTGAAGTTCCTTACTTGGAAGACAGTCTTCCTGCTGGCTCTGGCTTCCGGACGTCGCAGGAGCGAAATCCATGCATTGGATTTCCCAAAAGTTTGATGGCGAGAGGATGGCCTCATGGTCTCCTTGCAGGTCATCCCGTCTTTCCTGGCGAAAACCGAGCTTGCGTCTTCTCCCCCACTGGCTTTCACGCTAGAGGAACACTGTCTCCTATGCCCATTGCGGGCCTTGCGCTTGTACCTTAAGCAGACACAAGGTCTCCGGGCTGGCAAACGGCTGTTGTTCATATCACATCAGTTGAAATTCCAACGGGACATATGTTCCGCTACCATCTCATCCTGGATCCAAAAGTGTATCCGCACCTGCTACGATTTGGCTGAGCAGGACTCCGCCTGTTCGTTCAAGGTACGCGCCCATGATGTGAGGGCCATGGCGGCCTCCCTCGCTTATATGGGACGGGTTCCCCTCGATCAGGTCATGCAAGCATGTTCATGGCAATCCCATAACACCTTTCCATCTTTCTACCTTAGGGACTTGACGTGGACGGGGAGTGAGGGCTACCACCTCGGGCCCGTGGTAGCTGCTCGTAGCGTTGTCACCCCTTCAGGATGACGTGGCCCATCCTGTACATACGTTCTCCTGTACATATGTTGATGTTCCGTGTTGCGAGTTCCGGTTCCGGTTACCGTTAAATTGGTCTCCTATGTCAGTATGGTCATACTCCTTAGTTTGGTATGCATTGTGACTCAGTTGTGTCGGCAAGGCATATCCATGTACATACGTTACCTATGACCGGAAGCCAGTCACTCGACACCCGGAGGTAAGTGGTATTTCTTACTACTTATGTTATTGTTAAAACCAAATGTTTTGGGTTCCCTGGGGGCACCCTCCTGTGGTTCTCTCCAATTATTCGGGGGAAAGCCTACCTGGTCCCTTACCGGGACTCTAGGGTCGAGCTTTTGGTTATGTCAGAGTTTATTTTTGGAGTACCCCTCCTCCAAATTTTATTCTGAATTTTACCCGTAATGTGTTTTGGAGGTAAGATATAGGCATATAACTGGCTGTTTTATGTAAATAAAACTAGTGTTATATACTATACTTACCTCCAAAACACATTCAGAGTGCCCACCCGACCAGCTCCACGTACTCCTTCTTGTTGGTTTCATAAATCGACGAGAATGACGTCACGTTCCGGTCACGTGGGTTAGTGGCTTGGACAATTCATTGTCTAGCCCATTTTCCAAATGGGGTTCTCTCTATGGAGAACTCCTGTCAGGAGTAATAAGCCATAACCCGTAATGTGTTTTGGAGGTAAGTATAGTATATAACACTAGTTTTATTTACATGAAACAGCCATTTTCCCATGATATATACCGCCCCATTATCAGGGTAGTATAGGGTATGATTTGTCGTTTCCTCTGTATAAGAAGTAAATATACGTTTTCATGGCTTTATCGATCTAAGATAAGTTACATGTGGGTTATGTCGAAGATTACGAAATGTTTCTGCGACATTTCAAAGTCTGCTGAGTCTGCGATTCCATGGTATAAAACGCTTAGCAATCAGCACCACGCGTATATTTCTCGATCCCTCGGTACTGCTAAACTTTAGTCTGATTTGACAAGAGCTGACACTGCAGTGCAGAAAAGTGTGATGTGAACGTTATGATTTGTAGTTGAGTAAGGTACAAACTACCATCAAGATTCAACTAAGTCCAGGCAAAGATTATACCGATTATTTATCGGTATAATCTTTGGTCCAGGGTGAGAAATTTGTCCTTCGACCCATGCGACTCGAAAGATAAGCTTGTCTCTCTGAAGGGTCAAGCCCTAACTTAGGGCAGCCAAATGCTAGAGTCAATTAGCCCTCAGAGAAGATGTTGTTAGCCTAGAGTAGATTTATCGAAATAAGGCCTACATCCATAATCTAGATATACATGATCATAGTAATAGGTTACTTACTGTGTTCATCTTTATTTGTATTGATTTTATTGTTGACAGCAGGCCAAGAAAAAATTGACTGGATTTGGTCCAGAAACTGCATATGAAGTCTATTGAGCTAGACTCTACCTATTTTTGCGATGAAAAATTTTATTCAAATGCCTGTTCAATTCCAGACATACATGATGCGACTTCACCTCTCCAAAATACAAACAATATGATCACGGCATTTACTCAAATTTGTCATTTTATTCCACATGGTTCCAGAGAAGATCAGATGCTATCTGAATCAAACAGCATGACACGGACTGTGTCTTGACAGCCCAGGAACATTAGTGAGCCTGTGAGGCGGCCACACTTAAATAACCGAAGAAGATGTCAGAGTTTGAAGAAGTGCTGGAACAGATTGGGTCGTTTGGCCCACTCCAGATCCAAGTATTCATCCTAGTCAGTATGTTTGAGACGCCCGCAGCATGGGGTCTCCTCGTGCATCCGGTCTTTGCCTCGTACTCGCCATCGTGGTCCTGCTACAGCGAGCAGCAAAACTGGACAGCAACTACAACTGCATCCTGGCATGGGAACACTAGTGAACAAGCTGACTGGAAGGTGGAGAACTGCTCGCTCTACCAAACTAATCACTGCGCATCAGTCGTGTATGACACGGAATATACATCTATCGTCACTGAGGTATATTGATGATAGCTTGTTTTTTCATTTATATACATATATGTATTATGATATACTGGGATTGTCCTCAACTTTTGTATCGAAATATCAATTTAATGTGCCATACAGATTTTATCTGTCTCTGACCACATCTCCCGATCTCGTTGACAGTGGAATATGATCTGTGACTGGACCACAATGTCCAGTAAGCTGATCACGATTCTGCAGATGTTCGGAGTTCTAGTTGGAGCTTGCGTCACCGGTCAGCTTGCAGATATGTTCGGCAGGAAGCGGGTTCTCTTCGCAGTTTATGCTCTGTTCCTACTCCTTGGTCTCGCCTCAGCCTTTGCCAACTCATGGATCCTGTACTTGGTGCTCCGAGTGTTAATCGGCACATGTTTTGGAGGTAAGTTGTGTACAGTCCATAGAAGTACACTGGTCAGTAAATCAACAATTTGCTTATGTAGAATGCATACTAGTATGTGTAAATTTGAATTGGTGAATTTTACACTGAAATTATTTTCATATACATCAATTATGCTTGTCAAGTTTAAACTGAAATTCCATGATATTTTCAAGTTTAAAACTGACAAAGTGTGACAAAACAAAAACATTCTGCAGGCGTGATGGTGGTGAACTTTGTGATGCCGTTGGAGTTTGTGGGGCCGCGGTGGCGGACATTCTGCGGCTGTATCGGGTTCTGGGCGTGTGGACTGATGTCTCTCGCACTGCTCGCTTACTTCATACACGACTGGCGACATCTGACACTGACCTGCTATGCCTTGGGTCTCCCTCTGCTTGCCTGCTGGTGGTCAGTCAACACATTAGCCTTGTCTGTTTACTGCTCATGCATCAGCCTTTCCATAATAGATCAATAACTAGATTAGCTACACAGTGAGTAGTACATATTTACCATATTCATTCTGTTGTTGAGCCTGTTTCAACATCATTGTACCGTCATACTTGAAATGAGGAAATGATATTCAAATCTCTGCTATTTATGACAGGTTTGTGCCAGAGAGCCCACGCTGGTTACTGCTTCATGACAGACGGGACGAGGCGGAACAAATTCTCGCTGAAATCGCCAGGCGCAATAAAAAACCTCTTCCAGATCTCAGCAAACTGGAAATTTTTGTTCAGGTAAAAAACTCGTATGAAGTAAATTTATAGCACTACAAAGTACATCCATGGAAATATCACTTTGTATAGCTCTGTAAAGGAAATACCCGCATTACTACTGAAAATAAATTTAATATAAGCAGATTGTTTAATCGGGTCATTCTTTTTCTGAACAGAGAGAGAAGCGAAATCGCAAGGACAGTAGGCAATATTCCTACTGGGACCTGTGTAGAAATATATCCATGACCAAAAACACTGCTGTGATACTGTATTCATGGTAAGGCACACTTACTCTTCAAAGACAAAAATAAGCATATTTAATATTCATGTACTTTAAATTATTATTATTTCAGAGTAAATTATTATTATTTCCGAGTCACCTTGTTAAAATGGAGTACCTGAAAATGAGGATAATGTTCAGAGATCTATGTCTCGGGTAATGAGCACAGTATTGATATATTTATGTACTACATGAATTCTGATATTTCTCTTGCAGGTTTGTGAGTAGTTCCGTATACTACGGCACAACCCTCGGGGTCAAACATCTCCATGGCGACCGACATCTCAATTTCTTCCTCTCGGGACTCGTAGAAATTCCAGCACTAATCTTTGTTGTGCTCGTTAATAATGTGTAAGCTATCAACAAATGTAAAATCATCATTGACCGTCACTGAAAGTATTGTCTTACTATTTTTTATACTTTTGACCTCAACGGAAAAAATAACTGTTCTCTTCACATCAGCAGTGATTTAAATAACTGTGCAGAAGAATACACACATTTGATGCATATGGTACAATCTAAAGTCTGCTTTATGAATCACCCATTCTTTCACAGTATAGGTCGCAGGAAGACACTGACATCACTGATGAATCTCGCTGGTCTGTCCTGTGTCGTGGTCTTGCTACTTAACATCTTTGGTATGTCGGATATGATGGGAAAGGTCAACAACACCTTGCTAGATTTTCTTATGGATTTTACCATAGAATGTTCTAATACTACTAAGTTTAATAATGCTTCAATATACTTGGTGCTTTCTCTCTGTGTGCTTTGTTGCAAAATGATACAATAACACTTCGAAGCAGGCTTATTATAAGGTAATAATTCTGTTATTTGTATCACATAACCTGTCGTCCACAGTCCCCGAGATGTCGTACCTCAGTCTGACGTTCGCTCTCATCGGCAAGTCCACGATCTCCGGGAGCTGGGCTGCCGTCCAAGTGTCTTCCGCAGAAATCTTTCCCACCGTCGTCCGGTCAGTGTCCAGCTCATGGTCATAAAGTGTGTACAGTTGATGGCTATAAAACTCATTTGGTGTCCATCTGTGGATTACAATCAATTGGTGGCCAATAGAAGTTGCTTCTAATAATTAGTTCAATGGGTTGATATTTATGTGGTTATCCTCGGCCAGGTCGATTGGGATCGGAGCTAGTGCAATGTCTGCACGAGTTGGACTCATCGTCGCTCCAGAAATATCGAGCTTGGTAGGCTGTTGTCTTTTGATTTGACAGAAGGAATACCTATTAATGACAGAAATTATTGTAGCCAAAGTTGAATAGATTGCCCAAAACACTAGTTTAGAACATGTACTCTATATCCACAGAAAGAAACATATTCCCTAAATTTATATATATGTACATTCAGTTTCGCTCCACTTGCAGGCAAACATTCACATGTCTATCCCGTATCTGGTGTTTGGCGTGCTAGGAGTAAGCTGTGGCTTGCTGTGTCTGTCGCTACCAGAGACACTCAACCGACCATTACCAGACACGCTTCCAAACCGCAGTGTTTGTATGTGCTGTGGGGGTGGCACGGAGCAAAGCGAACATTCCACGTCCAACGGTGTTAAACCGTCCACAGACGAGGGCCAAGCTCATGAGATGCACGACTTGTTAGCAAATAAAAATGTCGAGGTGGATGTGAAAGTGTGAGACTTGTTTCGGTGTAGTATATTTATGTGTAGTGTGTAAATTATTCCTCAAAACGCACAAGTCTAAAATACGTTTGAGATGTTGATGTTTGCTGTCACGAAAGTTTTGTGGGTTTTTCATCATTTTGTTGTTTGTGGCGTTCATGTTTTATTAGTTGAAGTCCAAAGTTCAATGCATTTACATATGATGTATCATTTTGTAATCAAATATTGGAAGTGAAGCAACATTGATTGCTAGTGCATAGCATCAAGATCAGAGTAAACATGTAGATTATTGGTGGAGAATTGCTAGCGTATTTGTGCTAAATTGTTTTCTGAGAAGTTCTGGTTCAATTCTTGTATGGAAACGCACTTACCTAGTACATGTATTGCCATAATATTAGGAAATTTAAGATCTGATTTCTACTATTGTGTCATTTATCTAAATTTGACAGTCGGGTGCAATTCAGAACAACTACATTAATTGTACAAACATGGATATATTCGTTCATTTTAAACAAAGATGTTCCGAGACAAGGAAATAGAGATGGAAATACCTAAAATGCATAACCTTACCCATATATGTATCTGTGTCCTGCGATGATGCCATTCCCTTGGCCTTCAAATTCAGATGGACTTTATCATAGCTGTTTTTATCTCCATTCAAAGCATCTTGTGAGCAAGCATGACTAACAAGAGTTTTGTGAATAATGTATGATGCACGTGTATCTATGAAACAGAGTGATAAATGTAACTGTGTTTGTGTTTCATCTTGTATGACAGAATCATAAGTGTAATTGAATCGATACTTCTTTGTCAATATGTTATCGACAAAGAAGAATCTTATATGGGCTAATCTTAAATGTGTGAAAGAAGTCATTGTATTATATCACATCGGGAAAGTAAGTTGTATCTTTAATATCATACAAGTACATATATTGATTTTATTTCTCGTGATCTCACTGTAAGCTGGTAATTTGTTATTTTTAGTACAGTCAAACAGAATGTAGTCATTGTAGGAGAGCTTCAAATATGGGTTTACCGTCCCATTAATCCAAATGTGTGAAGCCAAAAATATGTATAATATTGTGCAACGCGCGAGAAATACCATTTAAAACATGCTCTAAATTTGTGACAATCACATACAGTCGCAGATACATCATGTTAATGAGTAATAACGCCAGTGTATTACTCTAAAGCGGTTTGACATGACATTACTAATGAGTTTACTGTTTGCCTTGTTCGTACTTTTATAGCAGGTTTTTCACGTGGATTTCTTAGGGCAACATTTTGTACATTCAGTTCAAACTGGTTTTGATGTTTATTTGAATACAAATGGATTCCAGTCAGTACATACATGTATATTTGAACATTTTTTATTAGATTTTGAGCATTGAAAAGTTCTGGAAATTTACTGTCGAATGTGTGGATAAACAACATATTTTCATAGTTCTGAGAGTTAAAATTCAATGTGGACAATCTCTAGTTCACCAGTTTTTCAGCAAAATGAATTTATTTGAAGGATACTATTGCCATTAATTGTAAGATCATGTACACTGTTAGTGAACCTGATAGTTTCTCATGCATTAAATGTACATATTGCTGCTGCAGGAAGGTCATGAACAGCAATAAAGGTATTGATCTTTGTGTGTTTGTCTGAGGGAAATTTATAGAAAGTTTTGGCATTGAAATGTCACGGTTCTAGAAATAAGCAAAATTCACAACATATTGTATGGAATTCCCATTGCGAGGGAGCTGATATGGAAAGAAACCAGAAATGATGAACGAGAATACGGAAAAATGTAAACAGGCCTGAAAATATTGAAGTTCCATTTTGTTGCACACAATTTGTAATGTTGGCTCGCAAGTCACATGTCTATATCCCAAAATACCGAAATAGTCTATAGCTCGCAGGTCGTAACGGGAATTCCATAAAATGTAGACATGAACAAAGCCAGGATGACTACATAACGATTAAAAAGACAATGATTTATTTAGACCATGCATGTATAGCAGTAGTAAGTCTCTCAACATAATGTCATGTAGAACTCTAACATCGTGGCTTGTGTCTATAAACACAGTACCGGGGTATCTTGATTGTCAAAAATTTTACAGACTATCCAAAACACACTCTGCATTTAACTGGTCAAGTTAAGTTTTCAAAACCACTTGATCATGTATACTATATTACTATTTTAAGTCATTTGAGGAGTGACAAAAATTTTGTGACATAGTATCGACAACTTCTACAAGTGCAATGCTTATGGGTGCATTAGACAGTGTCAATATGGAATGCACATAAAATTGCACATTATAAAGCAATATACAATATAATTAGCTAGCAGTGAATCGGATAATGTGTATGACTTCTCAAACCCAGCCATGAGGTGCAGAATTAACATACAGCATCTTACAGACAATGTCAAAGCTTAACAAAACAGGGGTCACAAGGTCATGTGCTCTTGTCCCAGGACACAAGTATATAGATATGTGTATTCCGGTACATTGTAATAATAGACAAATCGTTTTATCAAGAATTCCCACCGAATGATATTCGAGAGGCATTGAACGAATTATGATATAGTATAGGAGAAATTATGGAATCTCAACGACATGATTTTCTCCACCTTATTTGAAAGCCATGCCAAGAGCGATCTTCATGTGCCTTAACTATACTCGGATTTTTCTAACTCGTTTACCCTGTTTTCTCTAATATTTTTGTGATGCTAAATGTTATTGTTCTATACCTTGGCATACTTCACCTGGGAGTCAAACGGCAGTTTTCTACCAAATTTCAGACAGCTATCGCGAAAATTGAAAAAGTTGGCTATCTACCCCAATGTCAAATTTAGCCCTATTATTTAATTTCTGGGCCCGCACACAATGTTGTGTATTTGCTCAGTTTTGTAGCGGAGCAATGTTTCGAAATCAACATATTTGTGTAGAATACACAGTGTATCTTCTGGTTCAAAGTTACAAGAATATTTCGAATCCTGATGGATATTAACAGGACCAATTCCTCGAATATGCTCAGATTCTCGAGATCCCGTTGTGGGCTGCAATTTACATTGAGGTAGATTGCCAACTTTTTTAATTCTCGCGTTAGCTGTCTGAAATTTGGTAGAAAATTGCCGTTTGACTCCCAGGTGAAGTATGCCAAGTTATAGAACGATAGCGTTTAGCATCACAAAAATATTAGCGAAAAACAGTGTAAACGAGTTTAATGACAATAATACAACAGTTTGACGAGACAGATATTTCTATAGAATACTGCTGTTTTACTTAAACACCAGGCAAAAGAGACCACAAATACAAAACTCAATCGAAAAATTCAACAGCACATTGATAGAAATATGCTTATCATTATTACTTGTACAATAGTATATCAAAAACCCTGACTATGCCCTGGCTTATTAACAGCACGCACACCAAGCAATGTAAAGTTGGAATGAAATTGTATATATCAAATCCCTAAAATTTGAAGAAAATAATTGTGTAAGCACCAATATCAGCCCTAATTATCATGATTAAGAATGAAAACAAATAAATAAGCTATCCAAATGCTACAACTTCTAAAATTCCTCTCTTCTACAAATAAATTAGCGCCTACAACTACTAATTTGTCTTTTTAGTTTTGGCACTTTTAGCGGAAGCCTTCCTATCTGGTGACTTGTGTTGTGAGTCGCTTGATGCCGTCTGTGGCTGCGGGGTGAAATGTGCCTTGCTGAGGTTACATCGCAGTGCGAGGATCTGAGGCAGCACTAGGAGCAGAGCTACGTTGATGACCCAGAACACGAGGCGGATGTCTGCCTTGTCAGGAACCCGCAGCTCTGGGGCCGTCCGATAGTGCAGCGAACCCCCGATGTGAGACACTTGCGCCTAGGATGCAACAATGAACGTAATGAATAGAATCAATGTTTGTTCATGAAATATGTTTCCATCAGTATGATTATCATTAAAGGATTAAATCTATCTTTTATTATTCCGATAAATCAATTGGACATCAAAATTTCATATATCTTTTTTTATATAAGGTCATTATTCTGTATAGTGGGTTGTTTTGAAATATTGAGATTTGTCATATGGAGACCCCATCACTATATTTGAGGAATCTGTGAAACTGTTGGGATTATGTGTATGTCCCCTGTTTGGATACCTGTGCGGCTGCTCCTGCGTGGACTAATGCCCAGTCTGGGATAGACGATAGGCCGGGGTAGACAAGGCCATATGCTGCACACACGTAAAACGGCACATATTGGAACATGTACACCAGCATCTGGGAGAGATCAGGGGCGAGGCAAAGAAAGATATTACATGCAGTGTAATCACCATGTATATGGAAGTTGCACAAAACCTTTTAATATACGAGAATGACAAGACAAAGTTCAGGGTATACATGTGCATTTGGATGTAAAGATATCAGAAATTTGCTGATAATGTACTTGTATTTTGGGATATGCGACGGAGTCTTGTAGATATGGTTCATAATCCTTGAGGTAGGTTTGAAACACAGTATTGGGGGCTTCAAGTGCTGCCTGAAAAAATATGCAAAAGAACATGAATTAATATCACCAATTTAACGCATAATTGCACTGAATCTTCTATTCAGCTCATTCTTTATTTCGTAATATTTGAATGAAGTTCAAACATACAAATCCCCGCAGGAATGCGACGGCCATTGCTGCCACGAGTCCTAGGCACAGCAGAAAGTCCAGCGGCCGTCTGACAATACTTGTGTGAGTAACCTGGGCACAGGGCCAGAGAGAACACAATACAGAGCTATCAGCAAAGGTAAAAAATGTGAATGTACAAATGTATGTGGTGTTTAATTAATGTGACATCCAGAAATCAATTCCGGGTTCAATTCTTCAAAAATATTTATTGATAGTGTATGATCATGGTTTTATTTATCGATTCAAAAAGAACATGTTCCGTACTGTGTGTTTGGCGGGGGTGTCTGACGGTCTCTCCCTCATGAAGCGGGCAATCGCCCAGAATGGGAAGATCATATATGGAACATTCAGCAGAAATGACGGCCGCAGTCCAAACTTGCCTGAAAAAATGCAGTCACATGCATCTTGGTATTTGTTGATTGTAGCTACCTACATTCAATGCCATATCAGGTAAGTTGGTATCCCATTTATGTTTGAAGCTCACGAAGAATTTCAAGATAAACTCACAAGACTTACCGACAATGTTGCCTGGGATGAAGACAATCATGCTATGACCGATAGAACCCGCCCAGTACAGCCCGACCTCCCGGTAACTCCGCCTGGTGGGCAAGGTCAATACTACTACACATACCCGGTACATACATACATACATATCCATATATGTCTAGGTGACATTACTGAAGAATTATCATATACTAGTACATGCAAAAATAACTTCTTACATCATAATGACAACATTAAACATATATTTGTTCGTGAACATGTAGATTTGCAAATTCACAGATTACTATAACCAAGCATATAGGAAGCAAGCTGAAATTCCATGCATACAGAAAAGAAATACATCACAACCAAAAAATGAACTGAGAGATTTCTAAGCGATATTTTGTCTAGAATGAATATCTTTAGGTTTTCAGGATTGCATAAGGGTAGCATGGTTTGATGAATTTGTGAAAAAAATCGACACACTAATCAAGGATCACTCTGACAGCATCATTGTTTACACAATTATATTCATATAGGGAAGTAACAAGTGGGTCATGCTTGGATTCCAGGATTGATTTGTCCAGCAAATAAGCAAACATGTAAAAGCAAGGTAAATAGGGCACTTGTAAATCATGTTACGAAGATGGCAAACACTCTGCCACTTACCGTGTAGCGAAAGCATACATCATGACCCCATACATGAGGTAGTGTGCGATGCCGTCCCAGTAACAGATCATGGAACCATACGGTGTCTGCAGATATGGCTCGCCATCTTTGAGGTAGTTAGTCATAAAACCCTTCACAATATTGTCTGTGTCTAAACCAATGATGAAATCCACCACGGAAGAAAATGTTCCCAGCATAAAAACTGAAATAATTGGAATAAACGATTGGATTTTACTAAAAGAACTGAGCGTAACTACAAAATGTCCAACTAGTGATGTTTGAAAACTATGACCACAGGTTGTCTTCTGCAAAGAAAAGAAATGAACTGATGCAAATAACATTGAAAATAAAAACCTGAAATATTCATAATTTATTCTGACACATTATAAAATATTCAGATGTACATATACAAACATGACTGTGTAAACAATGATGCTGGCTGTCTCAAGCGCTGTCTCTTTTTGGATGCTTACTTGTATCAGGGTTGATAAACCATGTGTCCGAATAGAATTTTGTTGATCGGTAAGTACTATACATCTCAGTTTATTTGAATTTACCATGATGGCAAAGGGCTGACACTATTTCCATAGAAGTTATAGGAAGGACCTGGTGTTCTTTGATTGAGGTCTTGTGTCTAAATGTGTTGATAACCAGTCATATAAACTGACAATTGTCCCATCTTATTCAGAATGAATAAATATGTACAATTAACAGAATGAAAAGCATGAAATCAAGAGCAAGAATGCAGACAATTACGGATAAATCAGGCTTTTTAGCAGACACACATTCCCGACACAGATCTGACACCCATGCACCAACTAACCTCGACCCACATCATCCGACATGGACTTACTTTGTGCCGAGAGCAGCCAGCACCATTACAAGCATGGAGTAGTGGCCGATACCGTCCCAGTACGATACCATGATACCATACGCGGTCTTGAGGTATGGCTCGCCCTGGGTAAGGTATTCCGACATGAAGCCTGTCACGACACCGTCCCCTTCTAAGGCGATGATCAAGCTTGCCACGCCCCCAAATGTGCATGTCATTAATACTGTCCAGAGAAATGGTGCATCAGAAACAAATTAGAAATGTGTTACATGTAGTGAACTGGACTGAATCAGATGAATACAAAAGTGACTGGACAGGAACGAAATGACCTGTAGTGAAAGGATGCTGCACCTGTTCATTATATAATGAAATGGGAGTTCAAATTTTATTTATGTCAGATGTTGAATATCGCATACATGTACCAGGGCACAGGATCTGTCAAATCAACACACAATTTGAAATTCAGGACAGCTGCAGACCCCAGTAACAATGGTACAACATCACACAACCTGTCAGAGCACCTGTCCAGGCACCTACCACTCCACCTGACAGAGCCCCTGTCCAGTCACCTATCACTCAGCCTATCACAGCACCTGTCCAGGCATCTATCACACCACCTATCTAGGCACCTATCACACCACCTGACAGAGCACCTGTCCAAACACCTATCACACAACCTGTCAAAGCACCTGTCCAGGCACCTATCACACAACCTGTCCAGGCACCTATCACACAACCTGACACAACACCTGTCCAGGCACCTATTACACCACCTGTCTAGACACCTATCACAGCACCTGCCAGAGCACCTGTCCAGGCACCTATCACACCACCTGTCAGAGCACCTGTCCAGGCACCTATCACAGCACCTGCCAGAGCACCTGTCCAGGCACCTATCACACAACCTGACAACACCTGTCCAGGCACCTATTACACCATCTGTCCAGGCACCTATCACACCACCTGTCCAGGTACCTATCACAGCACCAGCCACACCACCTGTCCTGCCAGAGCACCTGTCCAGGCACCTATCACACAACCTGACACAACACCTGTCCAGGCACCTATTACACCACCTGTCCAGGCACCTATCACAGCACCTGACAGAGCAGCTGTCCAGGCACCTATCACAGCACCTGCCAGAGCACCTGTCCAGGCACCTATCACACAACCTGTCCAGGCACCTATCACAGCACCTGACAGAGCACCTGTCCAGGCACCTATCACAGCACCTGCCAGAACACCTGTCCAGGCACCTATCACACCACCTGTCAGAGCACCTGTCCAGGCACCTATCACAGCACCTGCCAGAGCACCTGTCCAGGCACCTATCACACAACCTGACAACACCTGTCCAGGCACCTATTACATCATCTGTCCAGGCACCTATCACACCACCTGACAGAACACCTGTGCATGCACACATCACAGCACCAGCCACACCACCTGTCCTGCCAGAGCACCTGTCCAGGCACCTATCACACAACCTGACAACACCTGTCCAGGCACCTATTACAGCACCTGACAGAGCAGCTGTCCAGGCTGAGGCACCTTTCACACCACATGTCAGAGCACCTGTCAGTGCACCTAACATACCACATGTCCAGGCTACTATCACACCACCTGTCAGAACACTTATCCAGGCACCTATCAGTATCACACCACCTGTCAGTGTACCTATCATACCACCTGTCAGAGCACTTCTCTAGGCACCTGTCACACAACCTATCAGAGCAACTGTCCAGACACCTATCAGTATCACACCACCTGTCAGAGCATCTGTCCAGCCACTTACAATGACTTATCACACACCTGTCGGAGCACCTGTTCAGGCATCCATCACACCAACTGTCCAGGCACCTATCACACTACCTGCCAGAGCACCTATCCAGGCTGCCACCTATCACACACCTGTCAGAGCACTTGTCGGAGCACCTCTCACACACCTGTCAGAGCACCTGTCCAGCCACTTATCACACATCTATCGAAGCATCTGTCCAGCCACTTATCACACACCTGTCGGAGCACCTGTCCAGGCATCTATCACACTACCTGCCAGAGCACCTATCCAGGCTGCCACCTATCACACACCTGTCAGAGCACTTGTCGAAGCACCTCTCACACACCTGTCAGAGCACCTGTCCAGCCACTTATCACACACCTGTCGTAGCACCTGTCCAGGCATCTATCACACTACCTGCCAGAGCACCTATGATATCTAGGCACCGATCATACACCTGTCAGAGCACCTGTCCAGGCACCTATCACACATCTGTCAAGTACCTGTCAAGGCACTGACAAACCATCTGTCAGAGCATCTGTCCAGGTACTCATTGCAGCACCTGTTAACAGCACCTGTCATACTGCTTGTTTAGGTATTCATCACACTGACATATAATGATATATGTAACTGGCAGATATGTAACCTGTCAGAGCGCTTGTTAGAGCACCTGTCAGAGCACCTGCCAGAATACGAGATATTTAACTCAAAGATTTAGATTATCATGATTTGCTTGATGAATTTCCTAATTATAGACCTAGATTTAGTTCCTTCATTTAAATTTTAATGTTAGGCCTAATTCATGACGCCTTGACGGTGACCAACTCAGCAACTAGATCTACATCTTATGGGAGCGTATTGCTCAATGCTGCCAGGCCTGAAATTTTTTATCTTAAAATTTTGAGTTAATATCTCCAAATTTCGAGATGATATTTCCAAATTTTGACTTATTATCTCAAACTTTAGTATTTCTAGATCTACCTCAAAATTTCCAGTTATTTCAAAATTTCGTGACATATCTCGAAATTTCGAGATAGTAGATCTATCTCAAAATTTTGAGATAGTATCTCAAAATTTTGAGATAGTATCTCGAAATTTGGAGATAACAAATTTCATGCCTGGCAGCAATACGGTTCCGTAAAATCTAGACCTCTACTCTAAGTCCAGATTCTAGATCTAGATTTTACGCGATAAGCTGTTGTTGAATATGCACAAGTTATTCACACGGACCATAGTACAGCGGGTCTCGTGGCGCCCCCTCGCGCCTGATGACGAGGTAGACGAGCAGACAGAGGACTGTGAGGCAGACGACGCCGGACGCAAGAAGTCCCACCTCCCCGTGCAGTGTGTGGGCCGTGTTCACCAAGTAAGTTATCGGAATCGCCGTCAGCGACAAAAATATGATCGCCACAGAGCTTGACAATGCCATTTTGCTTTTGGAGAATGGTATTTTTTAAGTTGTTTAACGTGTTTGACTCAAAAAGTACAAAGTCTGTCAGATTTTTTTTGACAGCGCAGTGCCACCTAGCGAATAGTGAATCAATCCAGATGTGTCATTGTCAATTCTTTTAACATGTGCGGTTGGGATTTTCAGGCCAGATGGGATTGGCAAATCACACACGTGGCCCTATAGACCCTTACAGCATTGCGCAATAGTCAGCTCGGGATGCAATGTCCAGGTCAAGATCGCCCCCTCCCCCGTTCAGACTGCAATTTCCGACTCAGAACCACAATGTCTGGCTCATCTCAATTCCAACATTGTAAGAAAAAACCAAGCTGCCTAAAAATGTGAGGTCTTCTCAAAAATATCTGCGGAGAACTGTCCACGCAATCGTGAAGACTGTCCATGTGCGTGCTAAGCTGAAAGCACATGTTGGCGGAAAATGCAGCATGTCGTGCGGAGACTCGCTTCCGGTCAACTGTGGGCTATAATTCAAAGGCAGCCTAAACTCCCTGAGAACTCAGTCACTTTGGATGACAGACACCCTGAGACAGTCTTGCTTCCTCAGGAGCAGGCGAAGGTTGGACTCAGACAATTAGGCTACTGCCATCACCAGTGGCGTAGACACCACTCTGGCCACTCTGGCCATGGCCGGACCAATACTTTGGAGATTTTTTTTTACATATTTCATTCATTCATGAGAAATACACTAGTATTCGATATTGACAATATTAAGGAGCATAACTTATTTCTTCTGGGTAGGCCTATAACCTACATGTAAGTGTAGCAATGTGTATTTTGAGGGGGACGGGGAGCAAGAGGTGCGTGCCCCTTCAAATCCAGGAAACATCCTGATGATATAGCATCTAGGTCGATCGTTGTATTTGTTGTCTTTTGTTCCTGTTTCCCCCTGAAATATATTCTTCTGTTACATGCGAATTTGCATACGGAATATATTATATAGACTATGTATAATTAGTTTCTTATGTACATGTGTGTATCATTTTGCACAAAGATCACGGCAGGTGATTCTTTCTAAATGCGCTTGTTTCTGACCTTTGTTTTGGACGCTTCTGTTCGAAGCACACGCTGCTTGGCAATGCCCTCCAACTCTCTCGCCCAGTATGCTGTAACAATGTTTTTACGTCACTTCTCTCGTTTCTCGTGCTTCAGAGGCTATAAATACTCTGGAGCCGTTTTGTTCAGTGAAGTTGTCTCAGAGCTGAGCAAGGCGAGAGAATGACGGAGGGCTTGGTCATGAGCTCTACGTCCTCGCTCTCTGGCTAAGACCCTCGTGGGCCCCCGGGGACAATTTCGATAGGGGGCCCAGGTGGGGAAGATTTTGATGACTCGGGGGCGAACGCCCTCTGGATCACCGGTTTCTCACCTGGGATGGTGCGACACAGGCTCTGGCGGACTGTCCGGGATTCCATCCCCCGCGGCGGACAGCGGAGAGCCGGCCTTATAGTTAACACCACGGTGATGATCCTGTATCTGAGTGGTGTCCGCATGTCTGGGCTCGCTGGGCGGGCTGCTACCTGGTTAACGTTCTGATGATAAGTAGACACTGCGCTCGCAGTGACCCTCGGTGAGCGGACTATCCGCGAGGATCCGAGGATAGTGGGCGTGCGTCCGCCGTGACCCGTGGTGAGAGGACTATCCTCGAGCATCCTGGATAGCGGACAACGTTAAAACTTTACATGTGCATGTGACAAAATCATTTATTTGTGAGACATAAATTTATAATAAATATTTTAATTTTGCCCCTCTTTTACGTTACACAAGCTGTATTTTACCGGATCTTCATTTAGCACCCTCATGGAATTGCTTCACATTTCTTCACATTTCCAGTTCTGAGAGCCTCAAAATTTGATACCGAGCATCGAGAGGTAGTTGGCTTCTGGCCGGGGCCCTAGGCGGGCCCAAAGCCCACGCCTGCTTGTTGTATTAATCTAACAAAAACTTAATTCTTCTGTCAATTGAACTAAAAAGTATGAAATCAAGTTGAAAAATAAAACAAGCTGGGACATATGGAGTGAACGGGTGAAGTAACTTAGGCCTATAATTATTTTGTTGTTGTTCTTTATGCCACTGATGATGTTAGAATGGGCATTAGCCTATGATCGACATACCTGTATATATTCACTTGTAGAAGTACATGCCAATATTACCTGGAAATAATTTGATTTTTCTAATTGGAGAAAGTCTATGTGCATACGAGTATAGTGTATATGGCAATAGAAAATCATCACACTCGTTAATGTGTTAAGTATCTAGCAATGAATGTTATTTTGATAGATATTTTTCACTTGAATAAATATGAGAATATTGTTGATTTGAAAGTCTGATATTGATATGATATTCAAGTGTCAGCTTGATAGCAACACATTTTCGAGGTCTGATAGCTTCAT
Organism: Terebella lapidaria; assembly: GCA_949152475.1. Classification (NCBI taxonomy): domain Eukaryota; kingdom Metazoa; phylum Annelida; class Polychaeta; order Terebellida; family Terebellidae; genus Terebella; species Terebella lapidaria. Next base: position 10,856,121 of record OX424562.1, read on the forward strand.
ATTTCACCACAGATCATCTAGAAGTTGTTGGTTTCTGGGGACCCTATGCGGTAATAGGTAATAGGTTGCATGCCCAATGCAGGGCTATTTTGTGTCGATCTGTCTATTCTATAATCTTTTGCTAATTGCATGCTGGGGGATAATTATGTGTCAAAAAAATATTATTTGCTATGCAGCTTTTCATGCATAAATACTATTTATATTCAATGTGACTTTTCCTCGAAAATGCAAAAAAAGATACCAGCTGTGAAAGTGTCTAGAACTCTGGCGTAGAGGTAAGTATATGTAGTTATATTTCGGTATTAATACCGTGTCACTGAATTTATGTCTTCAGCACTTTCTTTTCTCAGAAGAATGGCTGTAGCCTACAGGTATAGATAGATGAACATGAACACCAAGTAAGTACAACCATAACAGGATATTCTACTCGTACCAGTATGATCCATGTAACCTGCATGGGGATTCCTCTGCTGTATACAACGTTATCAACAAATCAGAAGCTTGATGGATTTGCTGCTCCTGTGGCCTGTACCAATCTTTTATAGCACCATATTCAACACCAATTCAAACATCATCTCTATCAACCCCCACAATCTAGAGTTGCCTGAACCCTGTGGTGAAACTTTACCCTATGGTGTAACTTCTCCAGTATCAACAATAAACAGTCCAGGAAAATCTACAAATAAACTGAAAATCATAACTGTCAACTTCAAAGGAATGAGATCAAGACCCATAGATGAACCCACACGATGTTAGACTCAACAAACGCAGACATGTTAATCAGCACTACCCCATCGAATCCCATCTAGATGATAGTCACCATACAGTAACTGCCGTACAGGAAGGAAAGGCGGCTGGGTTTTCATTTGTGCTGGAGACAAGATCTCCGGAGTTTTCATCTCCCCTTTCGGAAAACCATTAGCCAATGCAATTCAGAAACCATCTGGATTGAAGTCAAAGACACACAAAACTTCTAATCATCAAGATTTGGCTGTATCGGTGGCAATAGATTGATACTTACTGTACATACATACAAAACTTTTAATAGGTGTCCACTACCGACTCCCAAATCCAAGGAGAATATCCTGGTTTACCTAGATTCCTCATCCAAATGCAAACGTAATCCTCAGCGGATCTCATGCTCCAATCCATCAGAAACTAGAATAACATAGACCTCTGTTTTTCAACACTACCAACATTACTCTGCCTTACAAGTTGGCCCTGGGATCAGTGACCATGACAAAATTGTAATCCTCAACATGGATACAACAACAAAACACTCTCAGGAGCGTAAGACTGTTCAGCCTGTTCATGTCATTTCATTGGAACTTCCAAACCCGGCCCTTTCTGCAGAATTTTCAGAACTAAAAATTTCTTGACCACTCCCCCCCCCCCCCCCCCTCTGGGAACTCTTAGCGCCATTCCCCTCCCCCTGCATCCCCTAGATACGCTAATGCATCGTCCCTCGATATCACAACCATCCTGTCTGAGATACTGGAATATATATAAGCCTATGGTAAGCCAAATCCTTCACCAGACCACCAACATCCTGGTTGATTGCCAGAACGACTTTGGATTGAAGAGATCATGTGAGTTCTGGCTTCTTGTCATGACCCATGACATTACTGAGGCATTATAACTGTAGCCAGGTCAACATGACCATCTTGGACTTCAGTAAGGCTTTCAACAAATGTCCCTCGCATCTGCCTCGCCAACAACATTGGCTACTACTGTGTGAGAGGCTGCCAGACACCAGACTCAGAGGCAGTGACCTCGGACCTTAGGGCATGGTTCTGTGCCCTCTTGTATTTCTCCTGTACATCAATAGCATCACTGATGGCATTACATCAACTGTCCGGCTGTTTGCTGATGATTGTGATGTACAAGGAAATCAAGGGGCCAAAGAACACAGATTTTGACAGCCTGCATGCCTTTGGAGTGATTTAGCAGATAGCATTCAACACCAAGAAGGGCCATCCTGTGGGTCATGCTGGCCAGAACCAACATCAACCGGTCAAGTCGCTAAACGAAGATGTACTGGAGTTTGGCAACAGTCCATACATATCTCCGTGAGACCTTCACCAACAAAATGAACTGGAACTGGTCTATAGGCATTTGCATGAGAAAAACATCCAAAAGATGGCTCATGGGCGATGATTCGGATTCATTTTTGAAACATTTTTAGTGACGGAAGTTTTTTCATATAACATATATTCGATGAAAATGTAGACGGTTGATCGAACATGCAGATATTCCATCAAACATGTGTCAAGTTTTCACATCAAGGAACTGCCATATGCAGGGGCGTCAAAATCACAATGGTGTCACCTTGGTGGTGTTTAATTTTGTTACTGTTACCCCTATTGGCTTGATATAGGGACATCAACATCTCAATTCAATGTGAGGAACAAATTTGAATTCAATGTGAGGAACAACTTGCATACCGGTAGCAGAAGGTTTCAAGTAAAAACAGTATAAGTGTGACACTTGTGTGTCTACATTTATATCAATATAATCTGACATATGTTATTTTCTACATTTTTGCTGTTGTTATTTGGTCATGTCTGTCATATGTATATTTTGTGTGCACCTGTATTTACATGTGGTTTAGACTGTTCGTCGCTGGTTAGAGGTGATGTAATTTCCACTTGGGATTAATGACCCTGACCTCTGACTGACTCTGGCTCGGAGGGGGGGGGGGGTAGTCCTTAGGCAGAGATTGCCCGTTGCCCTAGAGACCAGCCCTCCAGGATCCTAGCTCGAACAGGTAGCCACCACCTAGGCGGCAACAGCCGAGTGTACACTTTAATCAGGGCCAGATGTTTGTACGCTGGAGTGTATGCTTACCTGTTTCCCTACCCTGGGTATTTCTATGCAAGTGAGTGGCCCCACGGAGCAGAACTCGTGTGCCCTCAGTGGAGCCAGAACATCGGCATGAGCGGTCTATAAGAGTTGAATTTATATGCAGAATTGTGACTCTGTTGTCAGTATATCGGCCTATAATGTTGTGCAAGTATATTGTTTTATGTGGATCGTTAATAAATAAGTGTTGATACCATATCCTGTGACTATTGCTGGTTGGATATTATTAGGTGAACACTGTGGCGTACACTCTACCCCATACCAAGGGCCATATGTGTTACAGCTTTTTGGTGGCAGCGGTGGGATTGCTTCAATATGGCAATCCTGATACGGACCCAGCAACAGACCAGTCACAAAGCCAGGCTTGGCAAGGACAGTGACTACTACAGTATTCAGCACAGGTGACCTCAGATATGTTTCCCGTATCTTCACAAGTGGGTCCCACCAGGACAACGGCCAGTCAAAGTTCGATCTTCACTTTGGCGTCTGGGAATTCCAGTCCACACATGCCCGTCCTCAGCCACACAGGATACAGGTGTTCGACGCAGCATGGTCCAGTGTTGTCAGTGACTGGTAAGGCACTACCAGAGGCCCCACACAACCAGTGTGTTCAGGACCCGATGCACATAGCTCGTGAGGTGAAGCAGCAGGCAATACATGCCAAAGGGACAGGGTAGACACAGAAGCGGCCTACTGTGTTCGACGGCACTGTGAGCTGTCAAGACTACCTTGTCCAGTTTGAGCTACTCATTGAGCTCAATGGGTGGGACGAGGGGACAGCAGCTCTGGAGTTGGCCACGAGCCTCGACGGACCAGCTTGCAGCATCCTTCCTGACCTCCAGCAGCATGCACGCAGGAGCTACCACTGTCTGACCCAGGCGCTGATCAACAGATTCAAGCCAGAAAATCAGTCGGCGATATTCAAGGCTCAGCTACAATGCAGGCGACGCATGGGTGACGAGGCCGTGACCAAACTTGCACAGGACATCAGACGTCTGGTCCATAAGTCATATCCTACTCTAGAAACTTGCATTCGTGACACTCTGGCTAGAGAGGCTTTCGTGGGCGCGCTATGTGATCCAAAATGGAATGGGCTGTCCACCAGGGGAAGCCGAAGTGCCTGAACACTGCCCTGAACCTGGCGCTGGAGTACTAGGCCTTCCAGGAAGGATGGCGACAGCGACAGAGGGCCACACAATTCTCCAGAACACAGGATTCTGGGTGTGGAATGCTGGATTCTCGATTCGGTGACTCGGACTCGCTGCCTGCATTGGTCAGGCAGGTGACTCAACTCGCCAATAGTATAAGGAACAAGGCTGTCATGTGTTTTTACTGTGAGTGTCAGGAACATTACAGGTCAGCATGTCCACAGCTGAGATATGACCGCAAGCATCACAGTCAGGAAAGGTACGCGTTCTGTGGGATCCCGGGACATAGGGAAGCCGAGTGTCACAAGAAACGGTGGACTCACAGACGCAGGACATCGCCAACGCATCGGTAAAGGCTGCAATGGACAGCATCCAGCAGCAGCATTGCCAGCACATCGTCCTCTTCATCTTCATCACCATATTATGAACGATAATGTCAGTGTGATACAAGCATTTGATGAACCATGAATATTGAATATTTTCAGAATATATGCGTTTTACCCTAGTACTTATAACTTTATTGTGTAACGGTTTGGGACAAGCCTTTATTAAGAAAGGGGCCGTGTGACACTTGTGTGTCTACATTTATATCAATATGATCTGACATATGTTATTTTCTACATTTTTGCTGTTGTTATTTGGTCATGTCTGTCATATGTATATTTGTGTGCACCTGTATGTATATGTGGTTTAGGCTGTTCCTCACTGGTTAGAGGTGATGTAATTTCCACTTGGGATTAATGACCCTGACCCCTGACTGACTCTGGCTCGGAGAGGTGGGGGTGGGGGTAGTCCCTAGGCAGAGATTGCCCGTTGCCCTAGAGACCAGCCCTCCAGGATCCTAGCTCGAACAGATAGCCACCACCCAGGCGGCAGCAGCCGAGTGTACACTTTAATCAGGCCCAGATGTTTGTACGCTGGAGTGTATGCTTACCCCTTTCCCTACCCTGGGAACTTCCATGCAAGTGAGTGGCCCCACGGAGCAGAACTCTATTGCTGGTTGGATATTATTAATTGAACACTGTGGCATACACGCTATCCCATACCAAGGGCCATATGTGATGACAGTGATGATAAGTCATGATCATTTCGTGTGAACAAAATAATATTATATCATTGGAATAGGTGAAAGAGCTTAATAGTATTTGCTGAGTATGTTTTCCGAGAGATCGCCCATGGGCCAAAATTCCAATTCGATTCTAATTCCGTGAGATGCTATTTTCCGAAAGATCGCCTAGGGCCATATCACGGGAATCTCCAGTAGGACCGTTCGTTGTGCCCTGTAGGCCTATTTAAGGCTAAATTTTAAGTCACAGCCGCCCGCACCTGAATTTATGGGAGTGAATGATCGGTAACTCTAGACGAGATTTCTCTCTCAAGTCTCGCGTGACAAGAAGCGATCGATTTCTCAGGTTTTGTGGATTTTGGAGGTAAATACTAGAAAATCACAGAGATTCGTCTGGTGGAGGAAATTGAGAGTGATTGAAGCTTGACGACAGAGTTTTGAATCGCTAATATCGCGTACGATATACTTGCTCCATGATTGAAATGTCTCTCCAAAAATCAGCGGTCCATGCGCCTTTGACACTCATCCACTGCTGACTGATCTGTGATCTGACAGTGACAATGATACGACCCTCGTACTGACCAGTGACGGCTGATGCAAATGGCCTGTGCGATGGCTGCGTCAGTTGAGCTCGTTGAGTGTACATGATTCGACCATGAACATCTGCTCTGATGAGTCAGTCGGTCACTTACAACATACAGCCTCAGCCTGATGTCTCGCTGCGGTTCCTTTGTCCCGCAGACATCCCGCGCCTCAAGGTGCTCTGTGGCGAGTGGTTCCCCATCGACTACCCCGACTCCTGGTATGAAGACATCACTTCCAGTCCGCGTTTCTACTCGCTGGCTGCAATATACAACAGCCATGTCGTGGGAATCGTGGTGTGCGAGGTCAAGAACCGTGTGCACTGCAATAGAGAGGACATGGACATGTTAGCCAGCAGTCTGCCGGCGTCTACTCAGGTCGCATACATACTCAGTCTAGGCGTGGAGAGAACACTAAGACGATACGGCATTGCATCGATGCTGCTTGAACACTTGATCGATCACCTCAACAAACCAGAATTCCAAAACTGCAAAGCGCTATATCTGCACGTTCTTACGTCAAATGTCGCTGCTATAAAATTCTACGAGCGTCACAAATTTTCTCTGCATAGCTTCCTGCCATATTACTACTCAATTAAAGGCAAACCTCATGATGGATACTCATATGTGTCATACTTGAACGGAGGACAGCCACCTTTCAGCATTCTGGATCAAGTTTGGTCCTGGACTAAAAAACAGCTGGGAAATACCCACGTGTGTGGTTTGCCAGTCCGTCTGCTACAGTCAGCTAAGACGTTTTGGAGGGGGATCTTTCCAATTTATGCCAACACCAACCTGCAGCCAATACGTCACAGTTAGCCTTCTGTACACTTTTGTATTTTCATGGTTAAGTATATTCACATTCAGAAATGTGGTAGACAAGTTATGAATTTGTAGATAATTGCACGAAAATGATGTAATGTGTATAGCAAGATTTTTGCACGTTTGTGTGTTAGTATGCATGTGTGATAGTACTAGGCCGTAGTAAAAGTAGTATGCTTTGAGATTCTGTAAATTTTGATTGATTCAACATGATAAAAATCTTGATTGGGCACCTACAAATTGGAATATTCAGGTATTTGATTCCTCACTTTTTAATTTCAGTTTAGTCGTCAAAGTCAAGATGGCTTCTGTGGAAGACCTTGCTGCGCTTTTCTCAGAGTTTTGGGAGTGGAGACTGCGTGAATGGCCAGAGTATGCTTCATATTGTGGGGATCATCGCTATGATGATTGTCTGAATGTGCTGACTGAAGAGGCCTTCATGAGGAGAAAGGTGCACTTTTCTCATTTACATTTAATATCATGGGCTTTATATGTGTTCTTATATCAGTGTGAGCTGCTGTTTGTACAGATCCGGCCTAACTTTACTACTTAGTATGTTAGACTTGATTTTATAATACTAACATCTCTCTGATGATCTATAGAGATCCATTCACAAGTTGTCATGTTGCCTTGAAACACTAATAAACTCCTATATAGTTCGATCAGTGCTAAGTTTTAATAATTTTATTGTGGAACTTCATACTTTGGAATTTTGGAACACAAAACTACATTAATTTTCATTTGCAGAAAGATGTGGAGGAATTTCTCAGTCGATGTCAGAAGTTTGAGGCAGAAACTCTCGACATGGGCTGTAGAACTTCCCTAGCTATCCTGACTGATGAACTTGAAACATTCATTCGTGGAATAGACACAAAGGCGTAAGTTGTTTGAGAAATGCATGTGTCATAAGCCGAGTTATACCACTGTTCATATCTACCATGACTAGTCAAATGATTCTTCTTTGATCTCTTATGATTAATAATTCGCTCTTTCATGAGTCATTGTTTGTTGAACCATACATATAAATAACTATTTTGCAGATATGTTTTTCCTCTGAGCAATATGGAGGGTATACACATGGACTTCGAACTGGTCACATCCTGGATGAAATTTGATGTAATTGAAGACTATGAGAAATATCTGGGGCGATTGGAGCAGCTCCCTAAGAGGGTGATTTGACTTAGTTGTTCTCGATGGGGCTGAATGGTGTTCGAAATTCTTTGACAGCTTGAAAGAGAGTAGTATGGTGTCTATTCTTGTCTTGCAGATAGAGGAAGATATTGCAATGCTTCAGCTTGGATGTGACCTCAACAGAACATTCAGCATTCAATGTCTGGTGAGTCATGTTCTTGACAACAGGATGTGTGCAAATTCCATCAGTATATAGTACATTTGAAAAGAATAAAATTGGACACATTGTCCCATTTGTGGACATTTTCTCTACATCAATTAAAGTTAAAATGTCCAGTGCCTCTCTCTGGCACTGAATATTTGCTTTATTGGTCATCGACAGTCTACTTTTCATTATTTTGTCACAGGAAAAAGTCCCAGGCCAGCTGAAAGATTTGGACAAGGAGGATGTCACTGCCACTGTGTTTTATCAACCGATCACCAAAGCCAAAGACCTCGGGCCAAATCTGTATGTACGCTACTGACAACCATTTCCCCCGGCAATACATTTCCTACAAAAATATTAGCAAATTGATAATCCTAAATTTTTTTGGGGTTTATTATGAACCTGATTATATGAGAGTATGCTTTCACTTCAGAGAAAAATTGCAAGGCCAAGCAAAAGCTGTGATAAAGAATGAGATTCTTCCCATGTTCAGAAAGCTTCACCAGTTTCTGACAGATGTGAGTGTTGCCACTGATGACTCTCTCCTGTTGGGCTCATACTAAGCTATCAGTCAGATCTGTGTCCAAATTTTCATTGACCTATGCTATTGACCCCGTATCCCCCAGACGTACCTGCCGGCCTGTCGCCCCACCCCTGGAGTGCTGGGAATGTCTGGGGGCCGACAGTTCTACGAGAAGGTTCTCCGCTGGCATTTGTCCCTGCCTATGACTCCGCAGGAGGTCCACGATATCGGACTGCGCGAGATTGCACGCATCCAGCAGGAGATGCTCCAGGTAACTCAGATTTCTCTGGCTACTATTATCCTGTGATCAGTTAAAGATTATTCTTGTTTTATCAACATTGATGTGGCCTGCGCAAAGTGCTTGATTATAAGCGAGTTGTTTCTGTCAATGTCTTTTTTTCATCCAGGTCAAAGAGAAAGTTGGCTTCAAAGATGATCTCAAGTTGTTCTTTGCACACCTGAAAGGCTGTGATAAGTTTTACCTGAAAGACAAGGTTTGTGTCAGACAGGCAAAATTATTCTTTAATTTACAGATTCAGGGCCCTCACAAAAACTAGTACATGTCACAGGGTTGGATACTGTGGTATCTGATATCCTGCAGGTTTGACTCCTTGCAGTGAAAACGAAATGTGGCCGACACAGATATGAATAAATTGAATGTGGGTGCCCAGACAATTGTTTTTACAATAATTCGTAACTGTGTTCTTTAGGAAGAATTGCTGTCCACTTATCGTAATATCGCAGACAACAAGATCCGACCGACTCTCCCAAAGCTCTTCCACAAGATGCCCCAGTCAGCGCTCGAGTAAGTACCGCCCAGTAGTGTACATTCTACACTGAAAACCTAGCCATATTTCTCTGATACCCCACTTGTATTCAAGATTTGTTGATGACTAGAACTCTCCTTATGAATGTATTCATCTGTTTGCTAGAATCTGTGGATTGTCAGAGAGTCGTACCAGTGGTCCGGCAGCTTACTATCTCGCAGGGACATTGGACGGTTCACGCCCAGGAAAGTTCTACATCAATACGGCTAACATCAGTGAGAGGTCTGTGTGTAGAGGGGAATTCCAGGGATATAGAGTGTTGGCATTTTGTGTTTTGCAACAAAAAAATTCACATCACTGTTTCAATATTTCCACCAATTAGGATTCAAATAGGATTCAAACATGCCTCATTCCTGCAAGCCTGTTGTGTGATGCTTTTATTTCCATGTTTACAGTCCAACGTATGACATGATGACTCTTGCATTGCATGAAGGAGAGCCAGGCCACCACTTCCAGGTGAGTGAGAAACCCAGTCCCTCTTTCAAAACACATACATTGTGCGGTGACCCTAGCCACAAGGATAAATGCTGTCTTACGTTTGTGTGAAATACAGGGAATGTATGCCATCGAGGCGAAAGATCTCCCGTTATTCAGGCGCTACATAGAGGACATGTACTATTGTGTGGCCCCATGTCGCTTCGGAATACATGCCGCGTATGGAGAGGTCTGTTGTAGAAATATTGATCATAATGGCTCATATTCTAGAATTAGTAGTGTCTTCTATACATTTGTTGAAGTTGGAAATAAGTTTAATTTAGTCTTTCCTTATTGTCTTGCAAATTGCTATAATGCTGATGTTTTGCAGGGCTGGGGGCTGTATTGTGAATACCTCGGCAAAGAGCTGGGATTGTATGAAGATTCTTACGCATTGTAAGTAGAAACATGTCGTATCTTGACAGTGAGAGTAATAACAATGTCAGTGCTTTGGAAAATGTATTTAGTAGAAATTCATGCAAAATTGGTTGACAGTTTTTGTGGCCATTAGATTGATAGTACAAGTATTTGCAGTTTATTAGTCCTTGGCTTTAGAATCTTTGTACCTATATTTGAGTTGTCATTCCTGAACTGTAAATCCTAGCTATATATATCAGTTCATCTCTGGATGTACTGATTATTCCATAAGCTGTGTATTGATGAGTGTGTTCGCTATCCCGTAAGGTTCGGACACCTGTCGTACGAGATGTTCCGAGCCTGTCGCCTGGTAGCCGACACAGGTCTCCACTACTTCGGGTGTGTATAGTATACCGAGTCATCCTCCTCTCCAGCTTTCGCCTGTCTGGAGTATTGTAGATTTCTATGTGACGTTCTGTTGATGTTTACAGGTGGAGTTTTGACCAGGCCGTGGATCTCTTCTTGGAGAACACTGCCCTGTCGAAGGAGAATATCGTTGTCGAGTGTATGCGTTACTGCACCATTCCAGGACAGGTGAAACTCACACACCCAAAAATTTACTAATTTATAGAACCATACATCTACTGACTTCATTGCATCATGAACAACACTCTCATTTGTAGGTTTTGGATTAATTTATTGTATTATGGAGTCAATCTTAGATGATATGAAGATATTTATGTTCGATTTGCAGGCATGTGCCTATAAAATTGGCCAAATCCGAATCCAGGAGCTGCGAGCAAAAGCAGCCAAAGAATTGGGTGAGTACTGTTGTCAGTTGCCATGGTAATTGCACCTTTGCCATGCTCTATTTACGATTCTGTATAAATAGTACAAAGCAAACTTCCATATATTGGTCGGGGACAGCTTTGACATTTATGTATTCAATGGAATATTTCTCCACAACAGGCTCCAAGTTCGATGTGCGAGATTTTCATGAAGAGGTTTTGCGTATCGGGATGGTACCCATCAATATTTTGGAGCAAGTCATAGCCGACTACATCAAGAGTGTCAAGTGCCAATTGAACACAGGACATAGCTAGTTTGCAAAACTCGTCAACTGTCATAGCTTCGCAAGTCTCGAATCAGGGCAAAAAATGATACGCATTGAAATTTATTGTGGTGCACTGGTCAGTTTTGATAAATATTTATTGTTCTCTTATATCGTGTGTACAACCACTATATACATTCTCAATATTGTTACGCGTATCAGGTGTTTTATGTTATTGACCTCCTGTTTGTTGGTTGACGCACATAATTTTATGCCTTGTTTTGTAAATATTCAACCAATTTTAAAAGATATTTGAAATGTTAGGTGTTATATTGGTGTCAAATTTCAACAATGCAATATTGCTCTTTGCAATGTTCTAATGCAAATCTCTGTTGATAGTATAGTGAAGTTGTGGCTAGTGAGCTGAGGAGGTAGTCCCGAAATTCACTTGATCTGTATGCGATTTTTGAGCTCTGAACAGCTGACAATTTCGTCAAAACTCACGTCATAGTGAGGAATTTGTGAATTTTGTCAATTTCACCTCATATCGGATGTCATTCAAAATGAAGGAGCAAATATCAGCACAACTATGCAAGACCTGTTCAGAAATCTTTTGTCTTCATGTTAAAATGGGTATATAAAGTCCCGATAAGAAATGTAGTAAAAGATTCTTTCTATTTTATAAACGGAGTATCAATACATAGAATATAAACATGTTGTAACTTAAAGATAGAAAGGCTAGTACATTACATGTATTTACTTGTTGTTTTAGATTGTATTATACAATTTGATGACCAAAGCTCTTCCTGTATCTTTGTAAAGATCAGTTATCACAAACTATCAAAGCTTGATATTAAGGAAATATATATCTAATCAACACAGTGATTGTCAGTAGGGTAGCATTTGTGAACAGGATATATTGTATTAGATAACTGTGTGTATAATTGTCTGTAGCAGAATGCAAAAACGCATGTCCCATATCAAGTTTTTGTACCTCATTCTTATTGCTGGTGTTTGATATTGCGTAATACCTATCATGGATATATCATCATTGTTCAACTGTTTCTGATATTTGGTGTCCCTGGCACAAATCATGAATGAAACCCTGGCCAATAAACTTATAAGGGTCCCTCACACAAGTCTGCTTGTATCAGCCTCAGTAAACACACTTGGTAGAACTTCAAGTGTCAAAGCTGAAATTTTACACATGCAGCAGGAGACCTCATATACAGTGGTCCCCCTCAGATCCCCCTCATGTAAGACCGAAACTGTCTGTGCATGGGGAAAAATTCGTAAGCACGAGGAAGTCGTCGGCGAGGGGGATTGTATCTGAGGGGGACCACTGTATTTCCCACTAAAATGCCAACATAAATCCAATACATGTATAACATTTCACTCAAATTTTAGATGACCATCATACCAATGTTTCAGACATCATAAACAATGGACACAAACGACAAATTTTAGTCAAGGTGAATCGCTATCATTGCCGAACTGAGGTAGGCAACAAAACTACTCGATAGCATTTTCGATGATGGCTTTCACACCTAAATGTCTACCTCATCAAGTAGGTACAACAGAGTGTGCTTGTTTGGTTCATTCCAATTTCAGCAAGTCACTGAGATGAGTTCATGTCGACATTCAGCAGAATCAGTCTTAGGTCATTCTTCCAAAACTGTAAAGTTCGTTTTGCTAATGCTTCAAAAGTAGTCAGTATAATGTGCCAAAAATAAGTTTACATAATGTTTCTTTTTCGATACGGGATCTATTGTCCGATAACCTATCGGCGTTGCATCCGTCGCCCGTCCGTCCGTCCGTCCACATTTTTATCTTTTAAAGTGTATGGTCCAGTCCTGAAAATTTGGGAAAAGTTACCTTGGTATTAATTCAAGAAGGACGTAATTTTTAGTTTTTCGATTTTTTAAAAATGGCGACCGTTTTTGTTGAAAAAACGCTCAAACTTTTGGAACTTTCAATTTTCTCAAAAATGATCAGTTTCGAGATTTTTGTTTCAAAAGATTTATGTACCTCTGTGATAATGTATAAATTTGGTTGCCCTTGAATTGACGGTCTGCACGTGGCGGCCATTTTGAATTTTTGACGGGTCAGCGAAATTGTTTTCTGCTCCAAAGCGCATTACTTCTAGGCGGGCCATTTCAAAAAGATTTATGTACCTCTGTGATAATGTATAAATTTGGTTGCCCTTGAATTGACGGTCTGCACGTGGCGGCCATTTTGAATTTTTGACGGGTCGGCGAAATTGTTTTCTGCTCCAAAGCGCATTACTTCTAGGCGGGCCATTTCAAAAAGAAATTCCACCCTTTGAAAAAAATTTTGGACTTTTTTCCTTCATAATGGGAGCTGCCGCCTCTGTACTCTTAGAAAGCTCGAAGATAGAGCTTAGATATTGGCAGTTTCAAGTAGGAAGTCCTATTAGCCAATTTGTGTGGTGACCTTGAGTTTGACCTTGGATGACCTTGAAAGGTCAAAACGGCCATTTTTGGGTGAAAAAAATGCCAAAGTTTGCCTCTACAGACAAAATGCTTGTAAAAAGAGCTTATGTTTACATCATGAGCATGAAGGAAGTCGTACATGGATGGAACAACTAAAGAATACCTTGAGCTTGACCTCGGATGACATTGAGTGCTAAATGTCAGACATGACATGTGTAAACCGGCCTAAACACTCACACATTCATGTTAGGATTGTATATGGGCTTATAAAAAAATATATGGCACATCTTTCGGTGACCTTGAATTTTACCTTAGACGACCTTGAAGGCTAAATCTAAAAATCCCGCCTGACCTGAAATGTGTAAATTGGCCTCTACAGACAAAACACTTGTTGATAGAGCTTATATGTTTGTATTATGAACATAATATATAAAATCATATGCTGCATTCCTAATGGTGACATTGATGTTCACAAAGATGGCTTTGATTGTTAAATCTTGTCCGGTAATCTATCTGAGCCCTTGGGCTAATTTGTATTATTTGCAAGGTCATAGCAAATGTTGATATAATTCCTGCCAGTCAATATCATTTCGGTTGAATCATTTCACACTTTATCTGCCAGAGATGGCTGTTTGGTAAAGATAGCTTATGGAGGGTATCATATCATATTTGCATATCATAACTTTGCATACTTCACCTGGGATTTTAGAATAGGTTGAGTCTAGGTTTGTATTATGAACATTTTGGAAGACGTATGTGGTGCGTCTTGTGATGACCTTCAACTTGACCTCCAATAACCTTGAGTGCCTAAACAGAAGTCTGGGTACAACAAGCTGTGTAGATTGTCCAGTACAGACAAACACCTTGGGAAGTCATGTGGGCATTTTGTGTGACCTTGACCTCAGATGACCTTGAGGGTCTAAGTATAAGATATTCTAGCATCAAGATATGCAATTTGACCATCAGATATGAAACTCTCAGAACTTGCTCTATATGTTGAGTTCTTAAAATCCAGACCACCAAAAGATGTGTAAATTGGGCTGCTATATGCTCCGAGAGAGAGATATTAGCTTTGTCATATAAGCATTAGTGACCTGAGTGGTGTTTTCTCCATAATCCATAATGGTATAATTGACTTCTCATAATCCATAATTGACTTCTCAATGTTATACTAATTTTAGGTTACCGGACCTTTGACCTTTGTGACAAAATCTGTTCAGTAACTTTTTTCTTTTTGATACATAACATTCGTTATATGTACTCCTGTGGTGTGTATATGTTGCGTTGCGCTTGAATTGCTCGAAGTGTGCCATTTTGGCCCAAACTTGGCCCAAATAGGACTTTCCCATGTTAAATTCTCCTATGCTCTATAATGGGACACATTATTGCTAATATCTCACTTAATATTGCGAATAGAGACTAGGAATCAATTTTGGACATATAGGAAATGATATATGCTGAATATTGTCGTGACCTTGAATTTGACCTTCTACTTCATTTTCAATTTCAGAGCACAAAATGGCTAAAATCTCGCTTATGATCGACTTCACAGCTTACAAATCAATAGGGGACATATAGGAAGTGATATATGCTGAATATCGTCATGACCTTGAACTTGACCTTTGACCTCATTTTCAAGATCTAAGCATAAAATGGCTGATATCTCGCTTATTATCGACTTTACAGCTTAGGAATCAATAGTACACATATAGGAAATTATATATAGTGAATCAGAGCAAAAATAGCTAATATCTTCCTTTTTATCAACTTTACAGCTTAGAAATCAATTGTTGACATATAGGAAGTGATATATGCTGAATATTCTCATGACCTTGAATTTGACCTTTGATTTCATTTTCAAGGTCAGAACACAGAATGGTTAATATCTTGCTCATGGTCGATTTTCCAGCTTAGGAATCATTTGTGGACATGAAATGATATTAGTATGCTGAATATTCTTGTGACCTTGAATTTGACTTTTAACTTTGTTTTCAAGGTCACGGGACAAATATCTAATATCTAAGATGTAAAACATTGTCCGGTAACCTTTCTTAGCTTTTGGGCTAATTTCATAATTTTAATTTGAATTCGAATATTGTATAGCTCATCCTCGATCAAGTCTGTTGAATAAATATAAAAAAAACTCCAATAAAATCACTTGTGACCTACAGCATACTGTTACGGACTGGCACATTAGTTGCCTCCGTAGTTTGTCTAACTGGAAGTTACCTGTCATACAGTTACATTGTATATATTTATCGATCATTAGCATAGCTTCATACACATTAGGTACTGATGCTTATCAATAATCCAACCAGGAAGAAAACGCCCCTGAAGGGTATAATAAAATATCACCAAGATTCAATACTGAGCATGATATAGGTTGATATTGACCTTGAATGGTGATTACACGCGTACATGGACTTATACTTGTATAACGGTCAAACACAGTCACACTTTTACCCATAGTACAGCTGGTTTATGTATTAATATTTCATTTGTGTGGTTTGATGTAATTGATAAAAAGAGATCAGTTGATTGAACTAACGATCAAGTGGCAAGATAATTTTATTTGGCCCACTGCAGGAATAAAATAATTTGACTTGGATTAGTCTCTTTTTTAGGAGTTGGTTTCCAAATTCTAATAATTGTTGTCGCTGTAATCACACCTCACATTTGTTTCATGTTTTTAGGGAATTCCTGGACAGGAACTTGAGTTGCTGTCGCAAAATGTCTTGACTAATATATTCATATTATATTCATGTAGTAATAAAGATTTCCTATACCGGTGTAGAAAAGCAGTGCATTTTGTGTTCAATTTGACTCTCAATAATCCCAGATGCATGCGAAACGAATTACGAACAATAAAATGTTACAAAGTTCCGTGAAAATGTCAAAAGGCAAAAGTGCATTGACTGATCATCACAATGTACTTCTGGGTCAACCAGAATGACCAGTGTTGGTCAAGCACCTACATGTAGTATGCTAAAATCGCCGCACCTCTCTTAACACATTTCGGTTCGATAGTGCTTATTCATGAAAGTCACACTCAAGTTCATATATGTATATGAAGTTGTATATTGTTTTGTGATAAGTGATGCTTCATAAAGCTTCCATTTACTTTTGACATAATGTTAAACGAGCTATGCTGTATCTGTTTTGGAATGCTGAACTTTGCCACGATGAAATCCATTTAGGAAAATGGCTAGTTCAGACATTCCTGAAGTTGTGACTACATGGTAACCGATTTATTATGACCTCATAAAAAAGTGTTCTAGGCTGCGTATCAATCAAGCCATTATGAAAAAGATTTCCTCAACTTTAACAACAGTTTTATTCTTGATATTATATGTACATGTCTGGACTGGTACGCATATCATCTTTTTCGGTACCCTTTTCATAGCCCACCCTTTAATGAGTGACATCCTGTGTCTCATCAACATGAACAATTAAATCACTGATGAGGAAAAAATATATGTCATGAGATTTCCTTAACCACCACGTCATTTTTGACATTAGAGCGTTGGGGGCGAAGCCCCCAACTCTCTACATGTCTATGTGCTGACTTTTTCATGGAGGTTTCATACCAACCTATCGACGCCCGTTTTGGCATGTAAACCTTTGTACACCTACTTCAAATAAGGATTTTCTTCGTCCTTGACATAAAATCTCTCGATTTGATGGCAAGCTTTGAATATTCCACAGATATATAATGCATAAATCGATGTGTTAGGTTTGAGAAAATTACGCAAAATGGTCAACTCGTCTGAAAAACGTCAAAATGGCGGAGCCGATGGAAATTCACGTTCCCAGAATGCAAAGCAAATTTCACCGCAATGATGCGCACTTTGGAACGCACAATTTTCTGTGCAGCATTTTGTGCATGCATGTACATGTAACTTTGCGTGTGGCCTTCTTTGGCGTTATGAAGTAAACACAACGATTCGTCTGCGGTACCACGACTACATTTACCGTAATTTGACATATTTTATCACATGAGGTGTTCCTTGCTGGGTTGCGAAACCTTTTTATTTTAAACTGGTCTTTCAATTTTCTCTGTATGCATGTGTTATTTATATCATGATATCAGAAGGAGATATTCCTCATAGTTCCCAATATTTTAAGGATACTAGTATTCTATTGAGCTTCAATATCATTTAATCAGTCGTGTTTCATTGAGTTCAAAATAAATGTTTACTTATTAGGAATATGATTGAAGTACGATTATGTGTTTCATCATAATATAGGGAATGAATTGGAATCATATGGGACATGATATGGTTCAGTTTTCATTTTGCAGGTGGTGGGGGGTAACGTTGTGTAAGATACATTCAGCTGTCGTGGTGCTGATGATGTGCTCGAGCTCTAATGTCATCTCTCGCAGTTAGCTGCATTTTCTTGTTGAGTGTATCTCGGGCAAAATCCCTGAGTAATTCTCAGAAAACAGTGACTACCACGTCTAGTGACCTATCAACACGACCAGAGAAGCCCTTCAGGTCTCAGTCGACCACAGAGTCGTCATCCTTGGCAGACCTCGACCGCAGTGACCTACTAGGTTTTGTGGTTCAGTTACAAATAGGTGTACATATGGTCTGGTAGAAATCCATCCTACTCTCTTCGCACTTAATTACTCGAACAAATTCCGGATAAATAAAAAAGAACAAAAAAAGCATGCAAGTAAATAACCAGATACGTTTACTAATGATGTCCCCAAGTGTGTACAATTGTCGAATATCTATTACTAGTTTATTGTATAGTTAGGACAAGTGGAGAAAATACTCCCCTTATGGCCTGCTTCGTCTGTACTATAAGAAGATTCAAACCCACAATGTACATCCGTAATGGAATAAGATAAATGGTGGAATATTAAAAAGGTTTTTTTGGAGTCTACAGTACAGAGAATTCTATTCTCTCGAAAAAGTAGTCATTATTACCGATGGTTATTGATTGCTTGTTATCAGTCAAATATCGTAAAGCAATATATCGTCTTATCAAAGAATGTTATCAGTACACAAGGCCAGTGTAAGTGATTTTGTGTTTTGCGTCTGTCACCAGGTCCCACACTTGCCCTACATATATCATTTCATAAAAACACTAAATCATTGTTGGGAAAATGAATGTGTTAAACGGATCAGAGTAGAATTTTGGAAAATCATTCGACACTAATTGAAGGTTTGCAGGACAAGCAATTATTATGAGCCAATTTCAGAAGATCAAGAAAATATATTATTATGTGTCGACAAAAAAAAAATAATTGAAGCTATACCTGTATAAGAAAACATCAAAATTTAAATATCGAAAGAATATGAATATTGTTCCTTGCCGCAGCTCACAAAAAAGTTCGGCCTTGCTGAGGTTAATTAGTTCATTAGACAGGTCCGGGCCTAACACAGTCAACACCATACGCGGGCATATGATGTGCGTGTCTGAACAACGTTCATCCCAAACACAATATTTCATAACCAGTACAAAATAAACGCTAACTCAATCTGGTACTCCAACATTTATGTAAATCGGTACAGCTAAGTTTGTTAAAAGAATATTTATTAACCGATATCTTGAGATCTCGATAAGAGAATTTCGTAATTGGTCCTGGGCCTTGAACGACGGGGGGGGGGGGGGGGGGGAGTGAGAGGTCGGACTTTCGTCAACGTTTTGGGTCTTTGGGGGGGGGGGGGGGTGTAAGGGGGGAGTGGTCAGCCCTATGTGACACACTCAAGTCTCTCACCCACGCCTCTTTAAATATAACACCGTTCACGTGGCCATAACACGACGTATTTGTTTATAGCTGGTACGAGACCGAGACGACTGATAGAACACTGGAAATTGAACAGCTTTGCTTGTACCGTAACCTGGGATATCTATACCTAACTGTTGGTAAGTGAAACCACTGGTATTTAATATTGTATGTTTACAGAAGAAAATGTTAACATACACGACCCAACAAAAAAAATAATTGCCAGTATCCAATATACCGGTATTCATATATTACTATGCATACAATTGAATAGTAGTGTGTATGTGTAAATGTTCGTTACACTATACATGTAAAACCAGATTCCTGGTTGTGAAATTAAAAAAACAGATTATTTTGCCCAGTAGACATGTCAGGTTGGGACACTGTGGTATATAATTTATATGGTGTGTGTATGTAGATGTACATGTATACCGATCATTAAATGTTCTCGGGAATATCAACGTGTGTCAACGTTTATTTAAAAATTCACCTTTGAATGAATTTATCTATTGAAT
Source organism: Terebella lapidaria (assembly GCA_949152475.1). NCBI lineage: Eukaryota > Metazoa > Annelida > Polychaeta > Terebellida > Terebellidae > Terebella > Terebella lapidaria. The sequence continues at coordinate 10,875,873 of OX424562.1, forward strand.
CTGACTGATAACGTGCAACTGTAAGTGTTGGAATTGTTCATCTCTTTTTTGATAATGAATATCGAAACCTGGAATGACATTGTGTACGTGACACAAGATTTAAGTCACCCAATCACACCAAGCTAGGAACATAGTATGTATGCTATTATGATATGTGGGGCAAACGTATAGTATAAAGTGGATAGTAAATCGTCCAATAGACAATACTTAACTCAACAACTTCAATTGACATATATATGCAGTAAATTATGATGAATGAGGTTCTGAAATATTCGAACAATATTGAAAGACACGAATCCAGCAACTATATACTTGATATACTTAAGTCACTATAGAAATCGAAAATAATCACCTCCAATAATCTAGGTCATTCGCAATCATCTACAAAACAGACGAACAATGTCTTATGACTTGGATTATATGTGTCAATGATTTTCAAAACATACATTATCTCTCTTGAAACCCCAATTTGCATATTCTAATCAAATGTGAATAAACATTTGGGGTTATAAATGAACTCAATATGGAACTAACCGAAATGATCTTAATGACACTATACAACGGGGCCCATTGAGTCTGATTTACGATCATCAAACATGTCTTGGGTTTGAGCATCAAGATCACTGGAGGCCAAGTTCAAGGACAGCAAAAGATCCATAGGATCCACTTTTCTTAAAACAACATTCAACCTTTATATTCGAGCATGAGCCTACATTCAAATACAAGTCCGAGAGTTTGGTTCCGATGTGTCATCAGTATTCTCTGGAAAGAATAGTTTTAACACTAGACGTCAAGGCCTGAAGATGCCTTGGGGCATTTCGTGTGAGTTCTATTCCTACCTAACATTTACCTAAGAGACCGCGTCTAGAACCATAATGACTCTGAATCTGTCCGTGGTCAAAGTTTAAGTGACATACCCCGTCCTTAGGCATCTTTGCGTTTCGCTCTACGATGGACCGTTTCTGAGATATGGCAAACAGGAAGTGCTGAGTCGGCAAAAAAAAAATTCGACACCAGAAGTCGTCTCGATGCAAGATACCCTCTAGACTAGTTATTCTAGTGCCAGGAGGCCGGAATTGAGCTCCGTTTCGCTCTACGACGCACCGTTTCCGAGATACGGCCAAACAGGAAGTGCGGAGTAGGCGAAAATAAATTCGACACTAGGGGTCGTCTCGACCGAAAATACCCACTAGACTAGTTTGTCTAGTGCCATAAGGCCGGAATTGAGCTCCGTTTCGCTCTACGACGCACCATTTTCGAGATAAGGCCAAACAGGAAGTGCCGAGTCGGCGAAAAAAAAATTGACACCAGGGGTCGTCTCGACCCAAGATACACACTAGACTAGTTTGTCTAGTGCCAGGAGGCCGAAATTGAGCTCCGTTTCGCTCTACGACGCACCGTTTCCGAGATACGGCCAAACAGGAAGTGCCGAGTCGGCAAAAAAAAAAATCGACACCAGGGGTGATACGGCCAAACAGGAAGTGCCGAGTCGGCAAAAAAAAAAATCGACACCAGGGGTCGTTTCGACCCAAGATACCCCTAGACTAGTTTGTCTAATGCCAGGAGGCTGAAATTGAGCTCCGTTTCGCTCTATGACTCACCATTTCCGAGATACAGCCAAACAGGAAGTGCCGAGTCGGAGAAAATAAATTCGACACCAGGGGTGGTCTCGACCCAAAATACCCACTAGACTAGTTTGTCTAGTGCCAGAAGGCCGGAATTGAGTTCCGTATCCCTGTATGATGCACAGTTTCCGAGATACGGCCAAACAGGAAGTGCCGATTCAGCGAAAAAAAATTTGACACCAGGGGTTGTCTCGACCCAAAATACCCATAAGCCTAGTTTGTCTAGTGCCAGAAGGCCGGAATTGAGCTCCGTTTCGCTCTACGACGCACCATTTCCGAGATACGGCCAAACAGGAAGTGCCGAGTCGGCGAAAATAAATTTGACACCAGGGGTCGTTTCGACTCAAAATACCCACTAGACTAGTTTGTCTAGTGACGGGAGGCCGGAATTGAGCTCCGTTTCGGCGAAAAAAAAATCGACACCAGGGTCGTCTCGACCCAAGATACACACTAGACTAGTTTGTCTAGTGCCAGGAGGCCGAAATTGAGCTCCGTTTCGCTCTACGACGCACAGTTTTCGAGATACGGCCAAACAGGAAGTGCTGAGTCGGCGAAAAAAAAATTCGACACCAGGGGTCGTCTCGACCGAAGATACACACTAGACTAGTTTGTCTAGTGCCAGGAGGCCGAAATTGAGCTCCGTTTCGCTCTACGACGCACCGTTTCCGAGATACGGCCAAACAGGAAGTGCCGAGTCGGCGAAAAAAAAAATCGACACCAGGGGTCGTCTCGACCCAAGATACCCCCTAGACTAGTTTGTCGAGTGCCAGGAGGCCGAAATTGAGCCCCGTTTCGCTCTACGACGCACCGTTTCCGAGATACGGCCAAACAGGAAGTGCCGAGTCGGCGAAAAAAAAAATCGACACCAGGGGTCGTCTCGACCCAAGATACACACTAGACTAGTTTGTCTAGAGCCAGGAGGCCGAAATTGAGCTCTGTTTCGCTCTACGACATACCGTTTCCGAGATACGGCCAAACAGGAAGTGCCGAGTCGGCGAAAAAAAAAATCGGCACCAGGGGTCGCTTCGACCCAAGATACACACTAGACTAGTTTGTCTAGTGCCAGGAGGCCGAAATTGAGCTCCGTTTCGCTCTACGACATACCGTTTCCGAGATACGGCCAAACAGGAAGTGCCGAGTCGGCGAAAAAAAAAATCGACACCAGGGGTCGTTTCGACCCAAGATACCCCCTAGACTAGTTTGTCTAGTGCCAGGAGGCCGAAATTGAGCTCCGTTTCGCTCTACGACGCACCGTTTCCGAGATATGCATGAAAGCCTCAAGGATGAATCAGCAAAAATTCTTCCGAGCTCTAGGTCAAAGGTCCTTCGACGGAGTGATCCCAAAATCAATAGGGTTCTTCCTTGGTGGTATATGAACTCCCATGCAGAGAATACTTGCCATTGCATGAATACTTTTTGAGTTATCGATCGGAAACCAAGTCTCGAAATCAACCTTGATTTCATCCTCACGGACCTCACGGACCCCAGAGCCGCCTCCAAAACAATAGGGGTCTTCCATATAATATTTCTGACCAGTGGTGTAAATTTGGACAAGATCCGTTCAGGCGTTCCCGAGTTATTGATCGGAAACCAAAACGGCGGAAAGTAAAAAAAAAAGAAGAAAAAAAAAAAAAAAAAAACCAGACAAAACCATAAGGGCATTTCGGGCCGAAATGCCCTAATTACATTTACATGTAACAACCATAAAATGCACGATATTGATAAGCCTGGTAATATTGAGGTCAATGTATCTGATAATGAACACGATGCTGGCCATTTATAGTGTAGATGAGGATGTCCAAGAAATGAATAAAATTGTTTCATTTTATAAGCAATTTAAAAAATGTTTAAAAATTGCTTAATCAATATAAATAGTGTTAGGCACAAGTTTGATCCGATTAGAAATATTTCGCTTAATGGACTGATTGACATACTATTCATCCAAGAAACCAAGTTAGATGATTCTTTTCCTATTGGACAATTTCATATTGATGGTTTTCAAAGTTTATCGATGTGATGTCAAATCCAATATGAGTTGAATAATGGCCTGTATCAGAAATGATATTGTACACAAGAGAAGATTTGATCTTGAGTATAACGAATGTGCTCATGGGAGAATAGAGATGATGTGTTTTGAAGTTGGTATCAATCAGGAAAATTCTCAAATGTATATAGGCAACCTAAAGCACAACTGGAACAGTTCATCAATATCGTTGAAAAACATTTTGCGAATGCACGCAATGATTTCAAAAAATATTGTTCTTGTAGGTGACTTAAATATAAATTTTTCGGCCCAAGTATTCATAGCCTGCGCCTTTTTCAATATTCAATAAGGATTAGAAAGGTGACAGACGGATTAAATTGCATTCATTTAGTGGACGAGTAGTATTAAGGCGCAGTGTATGATACTTGGGCCAATTTTTCTATGAAAGAGCATAGTTCAACAATTTTTGTGATGTTTTTGGTGTCCAAAATATTGTGAAAGTTCAATCCTTCCACAATTGATGTTGTTTTGAGCAATAGTTATAAGCGGTTACAGGGTGTCACTGTTTTAGACTCAGGCTTGAGTGATTTCCATCACCTGGTAGCTTTTGCCACTAAACTGCATGTTCCCAACCGAAACCGAAAGTGATTACATATCGTAGTTACAGAAAAATTTGATGAACACCAATATTGTAATGAATTGGATGCAGCACCTTATCATGTTGCTGAAATATTTGATGATGTTGACGATGCTTACTGGTTTTGTAATTCTTCAGTGAGGACTGTTATCGATGAACATGTCCCACTGAAGAAAAAGACTGTGCGAAATTATGTGCGAAATATGACCTTCAGTGGGCCCCAGACCCCCTGCCGACATGGACTCGCTTCCCTCGCCGCTCTGTCGATCAAAGGATTTGCCCCCCCCCCCTCCCAAAATCCTATACTCGCCCCTGATATTGGGATTTGTATAGATAGCAAAGCAATTTTGTTGTTCGCAAGAAAAGTATGTCCAACTATTGCAAAATTATCAAACTTATATCGAAGTTATAAAAATAAATGTGTATTTTTAAATACACATATATTTTTCAAAATATATCTTTGTCCACCGTGTACCTTTAAAAATAAACTTATGAATATTTTGAAAAGTAAACAGTTGACATAGTATATAAATAAACTATTTTCTTCACAAGACACATCAGTATGCGGTACCAGGTGTTTTCATAATTACCTTCGAGTCGTGGTCTTATCAGCTTTCACGTCGTTACAATATTGACTTTTGATAATTACAATATATATATTTTTTTTCTATCTCTCTCTCTAAATTGACGTATGTTGGACAACGCAAGATGTGTGTCACTCTGTGACTCACGCGAAACATGAGGGGTTAAACGAATGTTTTCCGGTATCTGTAAAATTTATTTCTGAATAAAAAAGACCCCAAAACACATGGACAACAAACAAAAGGTATGTCCTGGGATTTCTATGACACATTAGTTCTACCCTAGCCCCAGAAATGGCTCTCCAACCTAGTTATCGATGTGGACGGTTGGTGTCCACCAACCGTCCACATACTAGGTTGGAGAGCCATTTCTGGGGCTAGTTCTACCCAGAGCCGTCTAGTAAGAGAGTTGTGACAATGACCGTTCGAGATTTTAGCGTGATTCGCCATTTTTTTGTCCAAAAGAAGCTTTGCATCGGCTGAATCGACCTATCAGCCCGAGGTATTCATGATATCAATGGAGCTTTGTGTGGGGTATTGTTGTTTTCCGTTAAACGTGATTGGACAAAAAATGGCGCCTATCACGTCATTGTCGTAACTCTCTTACTAGACGGCTCTGGTTCTACCCAGTTGCTAATGAATGTCTTTTTGACGCTAATCAAACAAATAGTTCGCTAATAAAGTAGTTATTATTTCTCCACAGTACGTGCACCGAAGTCTCGTTCCACGTGTGTCCAAAAATTACGTATTTATGACGTAATTTTGTACTTCCGGGGACAAGGCTTGCCACGTGGTCACTTTTGCTGATTTAGCTTGAATTCAAGTGTACCATACAACAAAGTATTCTTAGACATATCCATAATTCTTTCTTGAATGTAATGAAGGTACCCCAAGTTATTTACTTACAAAATTTACACAAAATCAGGTGTATTTTTCAAACTGAAAATGCGCCATGTTCAAGTCGTGTTTGAGAGTGCATTTCTGAGGCATAAATTCGATTATAACACAACTATTTATGTGATGTTAAACATGGAATAGGATAAAATATGTCTCTCCTCCTATGTAGTTCATCGTAACACAAAAAGAAAGTATAAGTTCGACTCAATTTAAAAGCCTTGGTACATTTTTCTGCCGTAAAGATCGCGGCCCAAATGCCCAGAAACATGTGCTATTCAAACTCTTCAATCGGCAGTAAATATTTGAGGAACAATACATTCATCGATCTGATAGCGGTTGTAATGTGTCAATAATGATAATTTAGAATTCCGATGAATTTCCGTTGATTTACGTTGATATTATTTGGAACCGAGCAATTACAACATTCACAATTTTTCAGAAAATTTGGCGGGAAAGTTGTGTGTCCCCAAAATGACGAAATAACGCAAAATAACGTGATGTTTTAAATCACTCTTCTGTGCCCTATGTCCCGTATGTACCTTCAAAGTGATTAGCTTTCAGACGAAGGATGGGCGTATTCGTTAAACACGCGCCCTCGGCCAAGCTGTGTTCATGAGGAGTCAAGCTTTTCCTCCTTTGAGAGCAACGCCTTCACGCGGAAAAGTGCAGTGAAGGGCGGCAACTTGCTGGGAAATGTATTGTCATTTGCAAACATTTCAAGCCAATGGTTCACGATTCGTTTTCCTCTTCATGGCATATTAATAAACACAATTATAGAAGTGGGGTTTCACCAGATTCTCTGGCTTCCTCCCCAATAAAGCCCACCCTTACACTGTACGCCAGTATCCAAGCTTACAAGAGATGTTAATATAAGCTCATGCTTGTTCATAATGTAACGGGTTTGCACCCTTCTGTGACGTCTTGATGAACCGGTTTTCTTGGGAGGTGGGTGAGTTGTTATTTAACCGGAGCTGAAACGGTAAAACTCCGGGAAACTGCTACTGCTGTACGGTTGAACTCCGGCTAGAAGTCTCTAAGGTTGGTAGCGTGGTCTGGAATGGACCTCTTAACCGTTGTCCGACTGCTAATCTGCAACTGCACCTATAACGTAAGAATCCGGAGGCGTTTCCGTCTCCGGGTACTGCAACTGCTCCGTCGGGATACCGCTTTACTGCAACAGCTCCGTCGTTTTCCGCCTTACTGCAAACTGCGACTGCACCTGGAATAAAGAATCCGGGAACGTTGCCGTTTCCGAATACTGCAACCGCTCTGCCATGTTCCGCCTCACTGCAAACTGCTCCGGTTGGCTCCGCCTCACCGCAACCTGCGACTGCACCTGAAATGGAGTATCTCGGAAGTGTTCTCACTTCCGGTTACCGCAACCGCTCCGTCAGGTACTGCCTCTGCAACTCCGTCGTCCGGTACCGCCTCTGCAACTGCTTCGTCGTTCCCGTCTCTGCAACTGCTCCGTCCGATACCGCCTCCGTAGTTGCTCCGTTGAATTCCACCTCCGTCTCCGTCTCCTTCCTTGGTGATCTGGGTTCTTGGATCACCCTAAGACGTCGTTACAACTTGGTCTTAACCGACTGTAGTCTTATCTCCCTTTACTCCGTATTACTGTCTTTTCCGGTGAACTAACTTTATTATAACTTCCAGTTCCCTAACGAACACGGAAAAACAACTCGTTTGAAGTTTTCATGTTTATTTTCCAAGTGCACAGTCGGAAGACTTAACTGCTATCATCTGGATGACTCTATCCGGAACAAGGGAGTACGCTGCTATGGGAGAAGGGGTCTGCACAGGTCGACGTCAGGACACCAACTCCGCCGTCCGCTGTGAAGCGGGGGCTTTTATAGACCTGAGACCCACGTCACGTGACCAACCTATTGTGACGTCATAGTCCGCCAAAACACTGATATTTTCCGGATTTCTAAAAACACTCTAGAACCAATCAGTGGCTGACACGTCACCTTTTAAACCGAAAACGAGGCTGATCACATGACCTTCCGGAAATAACGTCATTACGTTTTTGTACTCCATTGTTCCGGCTCCGTGTCCGGTTCCGTCTCCGGTTCCGGCTCCGTCTCCGGCTTTACCGACATCATAAATTACTAAGTTCCGAGACGGAAAACCCTTAAAACATTAACAATACGGAACCGTATGAACCTTTAAACACATATACACCCTAATAAACGGTTATTTAACCATAATATCACAAAACACTAACATAATTACCTAGGGGAAACCTTTGGGTACGCCCCAAAACCGTTACACTCCCCCTTCCTTAGACTCTGTTCGTCCCGAACAGAACAATATCACATATATACAAATTGTCAACCGTTAAACTGTCCGTAAAATCAAACACAACTTGTCTCCATGATCCGGGTACTGGTATCTCTTAACTAGTTTACCGTCACTGTACCCGGATATCTTGCTTGTTCCGTTTCCCACTTTTTAACTCTTAATTATACTAGAATCCGGGAAACGGTTCTTCTTTCTTCTCCTTGCGCCGACTTGCGACGACTTGCGACGACTACTGCCCACCAGTATCACGGCGCGAACTGCTCCCCGACGGCGGACGCGGTGGAAAGGTCTGTGGTACCAACGGTCGTCCGAAGCTTGTTCCTCTGGCATCAACCGGGAGAAGATCCGGATCATGGAGGCTCCACTGGGGTGGGACGTAGAACCCATTCCTGAGGCGTTCGTCTCGGATGGACCAATCTGGAATCCGGACGATTTGACGGGTCGGGACGAGACCAAACGGTGACTCTCTCTGCTCCATGATCTCCACGTAGACGCCGGAGTCTCTCATCTCGGCTGGCCCCCACTGCTCCGGTCCCCAACGTACTGCATAGTATCTGGCGTGCTCCGGGACTGCGGGCGCAAAGACGGAAGCGCTCCGTCCCCCAATATTCACCGGGAAACAATGTGACGGACACGGTTGAGTTGAAGGACCGCCAAACGGGTAGAATGTGTAGGGTGGACTCTGGGTTGGTGCTCGGACTTGGCTCCTTCCGGACCGCTCACTGGAAGACTGTCGAGGCCGGGTCTCCACCGGAGACAGGATTCCGGGTGTAGCTCTGGCTTGGTCTACCAGGATACTCCTCCGGGCTCTCTGCACGTCCGCATGGCTTCGTTCAGACGCGGAAGACTCCATTCCGTCATCCCTAGCCGCTGAACTGGTTCTGCTTCCGGCTACTGCTTGAATGGTTGCCGGCAAAGTTCGCTCCGTGGATCCTCGGGTCTCCGTCTCACTGCCAGCTCTGCTCCGGGTTCCGCCTTCCGTTTTGGTCTCCGGTCTGCCTCCTGATCTGCCAATGGGTCTGCTGTCCGCTCGGCTATCTGCTCTGCTATCTGCTCTATCTGCTCTGCTATCGGCTCGGCTATCTGCTCTGCTATCGGCTCGGCCGCTGGATCTGATTTCTGCTCCGCCTCCGGGCCGGACAATCACACTGCTCACTGCTCTGCCACTGCTAGTTGTTCTCGGAGGTGGACTCCGGAAAAGGTCTTCCTCATCGTCTCGGCTCTGCATTTCCGCAATGTCCGCCACTCCCACTTCTGCCGTTGCTCCGCTGGAACCTTCCTCCAACAGCCGGAACTTGTAGTCATACACCCCCTTGCCTTTTCCCTTGACGCTGCCTCCGGAAGACTTGGGTGGGGTGTGTCGTTTCTCCTCTCGACCACGTTCTCCGCCTCGGTCCTTGGCTCGCTCAGGGCTCTCCTTCCTATATTCTCGGCGTTGATGGCGTCCGGATTTATCCGGCGAACGGCTGCGACTCCGCTTCTTTCCGCGGTCTCGATCTGCTCCGGTACCTCGAGATGGGTCAGGGCTGTTTTTCCGGGAGGTGTTCCGGGAAGAACTCCGGGTCACAGGCGGCTTAACCGGC